>JAGPOW010003642.1:44115290-44129038 GCA_030014935.1 Caiman crocodilus
GCTCCCCACATACTTGAAAAAGGACTTCCTGTTGTCCTTGATCCTACTCGCCAGGCGAAGCTCTACTCCCGCCTTGGCCTTCCTAACAGCCCTCCTACACTCCCGAGCACAAGAAGAGTACTCCACTTCAGAGGCTGCTCCCTTCTTCCAAAGATAGTAATCCTCCTGCTTTGCCCTCAGGGTCCCCCGAATATCCCTATTAAGCCACGGGGGCTTCTGGGCACTTTTACCTATCTTGCATTGGGCGGGAACGGTCGCCCCTTGGGCACAGAGGATCATCTCCTTGAGGAACGCCCACCCTTCATGGACGCTCATGTCCTCAACCCTACAGTCCTGCAGTGCCTTCTCAACTAGCCTCCTGAGCTCTCTGAGATTGGCCCTTCTGAAGTCTGGGACCCTAGTCCTAGTGTGGGCCCTATCTACACTGCGCTGGACAGCAAATTCTATCAGGCGATGGTTGCTGTCTCCCAGGGAGTCCCTACCTGGAGCCCTGCAACCAGATCGTCCCCTGAGACCAGGACCAGATCCAACAGCGCATCCCCCCTGGTAGGGCCATGCACCTCCTGGACCAACTGGAGGTCCTGCAGCTCTGCCAGGAACCTCCGGGACCTCTCAGACTTGGCCAACTGCTCCTCCCAGCAGATGTCTGGGTAATTGAAATCCCCCATGACAATGACATCCGTCGTCCTAGCTGCCTCCTTAAGCTGGCCAGCAAATTGGAGGTCCAGCTCCTCCTTCTGGTTGAAGGTAGACTGGGGCTGCAAACTGAGGAGATATTGGGCAGGAGGGGGAAGGGGGACAGATAAGTGGTAGCAAGGAGGAGATAAGTGGTAGCCAGGAAACAGACAAAAACCCAACTCAATGTTTCAAAATAACAAGTTTATTAAACAGACAACACACTACACAGCCCCACGAAGTTATTGGTACACACGCACACACACATGAACACAAGCACACACGCAGCAGGAGAAAGAGACTCAGTGGAAGGGTTGCAGTCCAGGTAGGGAAGAGAAGCAGAGTCCAAGTCCTTGGTTGAAGACGGGGTGGAGGAGTGATAGCTATGTATCCAGGCTGGAAAGGGATCCTTGTCCAGCAGGTGTTGTCTGAAGGGGGGTTGCCGGCAGGGCTTCTGGGTGGATAGGTGGTGTGGCATGGTGCTGGTCCAAATGGAGAAGGTGTCCCAAGGAGTCAGTCTTCACTACCCATTTTATGGGGCAGACTACCTCTGATCTCCTATGGGGAGGGCCTGTCCAGGCAATGTCAGTCCTGTTCCAGACGGCTCCAGATGTTATTACTGAACATGTGCAGCCTGGCACAATGGTGGGTTGCCTCATCTTTTGTTTCTTGAATGCTGAGGGTGGTTTCAATGGCTGGGTTGTTGGTCCCAGTATTGGTATTGGTGATTTGGTCATTCAGAGGGAGCTATTTTTAGATCTACTGCCATTGTTTCTCAAGCACCTCCATTCATCCCCATTCATTCATGAACCAAGTTACATAGGTGGGGTAGTATGAGTCAGGTTACACAACTGGGCATGGGGATAAGATGGAGGCTTGACATTACAAGATAGAAACTTGAGGTGACTTATGCTAACTTACATATATAGGCCTAAAACAGTAATCACACAATATAAAAGCAGTAAAAAAAAATCAATACAAACATAATAATTATCACTTATAAAACAGTGGATATCTATATCAAAAGTGCAGGGCAATAATTTGCAGAGGGGAGAGAAAAATAAAACTTACTACCTCAAATAAAATGTTAAAGCTTATCCTACATCTTAGCTTACTTATACTTATCTATAGGGAATAGAGAGGGAGAGAAAAAGTCAGAAATGGTTGGGGAAGGGAATGCATTTTAAAATAAATAAAAAAAGAAAAACTGGGGGTTTTGCTACAATATTAACTAACATTTGTCAAAAAACTCTTCTACTTTTTAGCAGCATATATCACTTAAAAGTCTGTGGTATTTCATGGCCTCTGAATGTAACAGAAATTATTGACAGTAATGAGGAGACAGAAGCAAACAGAATTGTTAGCACTAGAATAATTTGTGTGGTTTCATTCTAAAGGTGTATACCTTAGCTTTCTGCCCAGTAGTCTCTCTAGCTCAGTCCCGTATCATTTGCAAATATACTTGACAGCTGATTAACTGTTAGTTTCCTACAAAAAAAATGAAAATCCATGTGACAATAAACAAACCCATTTAAGGGTTCTGGTCTCTAGTTTGGAATCATTAAAAACCAGGTTATTTTCTACCCTGTTACAGTGATTATAGCTGATCATTCAGTGACCTAAACAACTGTGAACATCTGTTTTAAAACAGCATATAAAAGCCATGAATGTATTTTTATAAGACTCCAAAGGTTAATTCATACCTATTATCAGAGTTGCTGTCAGTTTGTATTTAACAGAGACTTTTCTGGCTTCTTTTCTTATTTTCACGCTTGTCAGTTAATTGCCTCCACATGCTAAAAATTCCTTTGCACACGTGCCCAAACTAATGACAGCAACTATAACTTGCTAATCTTGTTTTATTAGCAAATCCTGGATGTTGTATATTTTGTTATTCCTAGCAGTAAAAATCAAGGCTTAAGAGATTCCTAGTTGAACTTAAATTTAAATATACTCTTTGGGCAAGCACCAAATGCCAATGGGCCATGGGGTCAATAATTGGCTGGGATATTGATATTTGTTCTGTTCCCAGATCCTGGGTTCTATTCCTTGTTCAGTCACTGACCTGTTGAATGATCTGGGGTAAGTCACTTCACATCTCTGAGCAATTTTTCATGACCTGATTTGCAAAGGATATGGGGAGAAAGTACCAATATTGGTGAGAAGTAGCACCATCCTAAGAAATTTTCAATTGTAACTCATGGTGAAAGCTGTACTAGGATATCTTGGAACATTTGAAACAAATGTCACCATTGCATATCTTGTTTACTAGATACTACATAGATGCAGCTCTTTTAAAAATGTTTATCTTATTTTAACACTTATGCAAAAGTCTGATTTCCTTGTTATATAAATAGCTACTTGTACAGACCTACAATTTTAAGAAATAGTTGTGGAGCTTTTTCTTGTTTTAAATTGCAGCAGTGAAAAAGTTGTTGGGGACAAGACTGGGATATAGGCAATCAGAACTTGACCCTGGGGCAGTGATTCTCAGCTAGGGCGCTCAGCAATATTAGTGCTGTTAGATGTACAAATACCTACACATGATTCGCAAGATAAATCTAGAGATTTCATATAACAATCCATAGTGTCAAAAACATTCTGACCTGTTGTGTCTTTCTTGTAACAAAAGAATTGCTCTATTATTTTTCCATAGTCAAAAAATGGATGAAAACTAAGAGGTAGAATTTTCTGAGGGATGCAGTGAGTCTAAAAAGTTGAGAACAGCTGCCTTAGGGGATCACAACACAGGGGATAACAAAAAAGCAAGGGTCGAGATTAGAGCCATGAGTCAAGGAATCAGAAGTAGGTCAAGATGAGGTCTTTAAGGGACCAGGACATGGGTGGTCACCCTGGGTAGAATGACAGACCAAAGTGGTGAGGAGAGAGGAGGATGGGGTCAGCAACAGGGTCAGGGATCCAGACTGGCATTACTTGCCAGGGAAGTGGGCAGTTGCCACAAACCAGGAGCTGGCTGTCAGAGTATAGGGTATGGAGTACAAGAGGCTCAAGGAGTGAGCCAGGCAGTCTGGAACAGCCGACTAGGAACAAGCAGAAAGGAATGGAATGAAATCAGGAAGCAGGACTCAGGACAAAGGAAACCAGGACCAACAAACACATTCAAAGAACCCAGAAACAGGGAGTTAAAAGCTTAGGTCTAGACAGGGAAGTGTCTATTTTTCTTGAGTAGCCTGGTGGGCATTGAAAGGCCTGCTGCTTAGCAGGCAGCTGCCAAATTGGAGGGGCCAGCTGTGGGGGTACTTAGGGCACAGGTGGTCAGGTTGACTTAGATAATTAGCGTCATCTTGAGGCAATTTAGCTAGTCTGCTGCCCTGGCTCCTGACACGCGTGTGCGCGTGTGTGCATAGCAACATATTCTGTGTATCCTGCAACTAAAGGTAGAAGGTATATTCCTAACTAGATTGGCTGAAAAGACAAACATCTACATTCTTTCAGTAACTAAAGTAGAATTATGAATTAAGAAAGAGATTGCCTCCATTAAGTCAATGGGGATTTTAGGAAAAGAAAAATGGTCATTTTTCAAAAGGTATTTGTTTGGCTCATCATATCACCTTTGGATCATCGTATCTGTGAAAACATTTAAACTCAGATATACTGTACATATTTTTTATAAAAATAATTTTATTCACTAATATGTCACATATCTAAAAAGATGCAAATAGGCCTTGAATTAGAAATTAAAAAGCCTAAGAAATTAAACTATTTGAAATATAGTTATGTAGCAGAGCACTGTATCCATACAGCCATTGCCATGGGGAAAATATGAATATTGATAGAAAAATTGCATTATGTATTGCTCACTCCACTATACTGTGGCATTACTCATCTGATCATCTGAATGAACTTTTTTAGATTAAATACTTGCTGTGAAAAATTGATCAAAGGACAACAGGACTAGAAAAGCTCATTTTTCACTGGGCTTCTGTAACAATACTTGGTATTCATACAAACGGTAAAATGACTCTAGTTGCTTTAATGCATTTTGTTTAGAGCCTTCTTTTGACCTCAACGGGATTTATGCAATGGCCATAGTCGCTGGTTAGTAGCCTGGGGTACACACTGTTATGTACAGAACTCTGAACTATTTTGCTCTATATTTTTAGAGTAACTTTAAGCACATTTCAGGGGTGTTCTGAATAGGGAGGGATGCAAGTAAGTGCTTAACTGCTTTCTTGAACTAGGTCCCAAGTCCGTTAAGTATTAATTTCTGTCTCTTGATCATTTCGCTGTTCTGGACTTCATGTACGATTGGAATGGTAGTGTTATTTCTTGTGCTTACTAGTTTTCACAAGAGAAGCTTTGCCATTAAGGTTGTCTGCCATGGGAAACTTTTGCAGTAAAATCCCTCTGTTGTATGACAAATACTTATTTTTTTACACATGGCCCACTAAAGTTGGGGAAGATTGAGGGACTTTGCAGTCTTCACAAAAACATGCTTGTTGTCCGGACCTCAGAACATTCTCTCTCTGGCCTGGGAGTCAGGTACACTCTTCATTCTTAGATTTTTATGGGCTGGTGCCATCCATATCATTTTAACATCTAATTACCTGATATGTGAGTGAATATAGAATTTAAATGTGACATAAATTGCTTCCCTACGTAATTTGTCAGTTTCATTTAGGCTTTTGTTTTAATGAATTCAGAACTGTTATTCCATTTGTTAGATTACTTTTCCACAGCTAGCATAAAAGGCATTAGCCAGGAAGTTCTCAATAAAATAATTTGAGCCTTTTTATTCAGCTTCTTCCAAGAATCTTTTGCCTTATGGAGTTTCTTGTTTTAATTTGGCTCACCTTAAGTTCTAAATGCTAACACTCTGCTTTATTGTCTTGAATCAGGTTTGCTGATGCAGGTGGAATAGTTAGGGAAAATGATGTATGAATACTACTACTACATTCTCCTGCTTGCAGATCAACCTAGTTATTTCACTGAGGCAGTAGCCAGACTTTTAATGTAATTTTGGAGCCTTAGAAAAGGGCTATAGTGTTTAAATGCTGAACTTTTAAATTTAACCACTAGTTCCCAATCATTTTAAAAGAGAAAAATAAATTGTACATGTTCTACTTGGCATATTAGTAAACACATAAGAAAACACAATTTATAACAGCATTTAGAACTTCCTTAAATGCATTGTAAATAAAATCTATGAGTAGTTGAGCAACAAAGTGTTTTCTTTCCTCACAGACTCTCCAATACTCTTCTTTCTAACACTATGTTTCTGGACCTGTAAGCAGAACAAATGTTAATTGGGTTAATGTTGTTTGGCTTAGTGGAGTAGTCGCTCCTTCAGGCAATAAATCATCTCTCTGACTGTCCTTCACTTGCACAGCTCTGACTTGCTGTGACACTAGAGGCTTGGTCAGCAGGGGCAGGACTGGTTCACCACTTCCACTGAGAAGAATGACTGCTGCAGCCCCAGAATCACTGGCAGCCATGGTGCCTTCTGCTGCCACCCAAACTAGCTTGCTGCATGAGCTCTGCGAGTCGTGAACATTGTTTTCTCTGGAGCCTGCTTCCTGGTGCCACTCCTGCCTGGACCATCACCTGGCTGGACTCTGTGTGAGCTCCAAAAAGGATCGGGCCCCTTGGAGCTCAGGTGTTGCCTATCTGGCCAGCTCAGGTGGTACCTGCCTGGCTGGCAGCTTGCCCACTGTGTACATCCCACCCAGGCTGTTGGCTGGCTGGGCACTACCAAAGCTCCAAGAAGACTGAGGCCTCTTGGAACTCAGGCAGCACTTGGCTGGCTGGCAGCTCAACTACAAGTGGCACAGGTGGGTTGGGGAGCTGAGTGCTGCCTGGGGCCCAACCCATTTTTTTTCTCTGAAGCTTGTCCCCTGACCCACGGCACCACCACTGGTGGGAGTAGTGAGCTAGTCTGTCAGCTTCTGCCTGGCTGCTGTTTTGCCTACTGCTCTACCTCTTGCTGCAGCTGCAGCTGGGGTCTTCAGCTTCCTGCTCTGCCTTCCAGTTTTCACTTTATAGGTATTGCAGAAGCATTCAGTGAAACTTTGATTTTCAGAATCAGTAGGTAAAAGTGCTCACAACAAATAATGGTAATAAAATCCTTTTATATGGCTCAAGAACACGAAATCCTTGTCAAGATATTAACTGTACTGAAGTCAGTGCATGGGTGGGATAAATCTGTTTCTTGTATTGTTTGTCTGTCCAAGCTACGTGGTGACTAACTCATCCAGATGAATTCTAATTTTCTTAAATGACATTATTGGAGAGTCACATATTTTACAATAAAAATGAGATATATGAAAAGCACTCTGATAAGGATATAAGAAATTTAGGACTAGATCCACTAAAATGGTTCCTAATCCACAATGCAAGATATAGATTATCAAAATCTGTGTTCAGCTGCCAACCATGCTCCCACTCCACCCCACTCCATACCCACCCCTGGACATATGTGTACAGTCTCTTGCAGCTGAGTACCTCAGTACCTGACTCCCAAAAGGATTCACAAACTAAGCATTCCTCTCTTTATTTTTCTGTGGGGCCCAATCCAAAGGAGTTTATTAGAATACTCCTACTAAATCAAGCCTTGCAGAAAACAGTGAAGGGGTGCTGCTGCCCCTCGTCTCTTTACTCAGTAGTCTAATTTTTAGGGCATACACCTGGAATATGTGTGATGGAAGTTCAAATCCCACCTCTGTTTGAACCCAGCTGAACTGAGATCTCTCACCTTTGAACAGAGTGGCTAAACCATTTGTTTACACACAATGTGTTTTGTGGGGTAGATCTCTTAATTTCCCTTGCTCAGGTTGCAGTACTTCATAAACGTTCCTTTACATCCCCAACCTTCTCCTGGCTTTGTACAAGAAAGAACTGAACAGGTTTAGAAATCAAACTCCAGGAGCTGGTTCATGGTTGTAAGCTAATTCAAGGGTAGTGGTAGGACTTAGGCTGTGCCCCTCTCCTTTGCAGTTCCTGTTATCTAGATCAGATGCTTCCCTGATCAATGCACTAGTTTTTCCAGGCTTAAGCCCCCACCTATTTCTCAGTGTTACGAAATGAAGTTTGTAGGCTCATGTATGGAAGGGGTTTTGTAAATTCCCTTTGAGGATTAGAACTGAGTGACTGGAGAGGGAGTGATTGTCCTGTTAGAAGTGTGCCCCCATAGTTAGTTGGGTATTCTTGTCTTTAATATATTTTCAGTGTGTATTCTTTCTGGCATTCAGTTGTTGTTTGGTTTCTCTGACATACTTTCCATCAGGGCATTTGGTGCATTGGATGAGATATATTACATTTCTGGAGGTGCAGGTATAGGATCCAGGTATAGGTGCAGGTGTAGGATCCATGGTTCTGTTTTGGGATGTAGTTATTGTGGGGGTGGTGGAGATATGTTGACAGGTTTTGCATTTCTTGTCCTGGCGTGGTTTGGGTCACAGGGAGTTTGGTTCTGGTGATGAGGTTAGCAAGGTTCAGTATTTTTTCAAAGGCTAGGATGGGTGGTTCTGGAATGATCTCTTTAAGAATGGGGTCTCCTTTCAGTATGGGTTGCAATTGTATGAGGATTTTTCATGTAGGTTCCAGGGAAGGGTGATATGTCATCACTAATGGCATACAATTTCTGGGGGTTTTCTTTTTGTACTGCAGCAAATTTTCATGTGGTGTCCATGTGGCTCTTTCAAAAGTATGATCTATGTCTCTGGAGGAGTGTCCTTGTTGGCTGAAGGCCATTTTGAGATTTGTGAGGTAATCACAGGTATTCTCCTTGCCGCAAATTAGGTGATATTGGAGAGCCTGGCTGTAAATTACATCTTTCTTGGTGTACTTAGGGTGATTGCTGGTACTGTGTAGGTATGTATGTTGGTCCTTGGGTTTCTTGTATATGATGGTTTGAATTTTACCATCCTGGATATTTTTCATGGTGTCCAAAAAGGAAATGCTCTTATTAGAGTATTCAAGCGATAGTCTAGTGATTATTGAATTTTTGGTGGAAGTCCATCAGAGACTGTAGGGTTTTAGTCCAAATGATGAAGATGTCATCTATGCATCTCAGGTGTAGTAAGGTTTGATGGTACAGTTCTTGAGAAAGTCTTATCTAAGTGGGCTATAAAAAGGTTGGCATACTGTGGGGCCATTTTGTGGCTATAGCTATGCCCATGGTGTGGAGGAAGTGTTGGGTGTTGAAACTGAAGTTGTTGCGTGTGAGGATGAAGTCTATGGGTCCAGTGATACCCTGAAGTCTGTATTCTGAATTGTGATCTCATTCTTGTTGACATTTAAGCCAGGCTTGGATGCCATCCTGATATGGGATGTTGGTGTATAAGCTAGTGACATCCATGGTGGCTAGGACGATATTGCTGGGAAGGTGTTTTTGAGTTTTTGCAGGAAGCCAATTATGTCTTGGATGAAACTCGTTCTTCGGGTGATGAGTGAGTTTAGATTGGATTCAATGAAACCTGATATTTCTTCCATGAGGGTTCCATGGTTGGAAATGATAGGTCATTCTTGTCTTCAATAGATTTTCAGTGTGTGTTCATTCTGGTGTGCAGATGTTGTTTGGTTTCTCTGACATACTTTCCATCAAGAAGCCGGGGTTTCCTTGTTTGTGGATTTTAGGGAGCAAGTAAAAAGTCCCTGGATTGCATAGTGGAATCAAAATCAAAAGTGGAATCAAGAGATAGGAATCAAAGTGGAGTGCAAGAGCAGTCTCAACAATTCTCTCCCCTTAACCCAGCCCCTGCTGATCCACCCATACCTCTACAGCATCTGTTGCCAACAAGTGTTACCTAAATAAATCATTATTTTTCTTAATTTTAAAACTTCTTAAAAAATTTCTCATGCATCCCATAGTTTTGATATTGTGAGAGATAGTAAATAGTAAATACCTATGGACTTTCTCCAGGCCATTTATTATTTTACAGACACTCCATCACTCAGTCATCTTTTCCCAAAGGGCCTTGTTACACATTACTTTCGGTGGCCCTTGGAGCTCTTAACCCTTGGGTTGTCCACACATCAAAACCTTAAACTAGTTTTAAGCACCCTTAGGAGGCTTAACATTACATCACTCCAGGCCATGTTTATCTTTGATTTGTGTTATACAGCTCATGTTCCATTAATGTGTGGTCACCCTCCACAGATGAGTCACTCAAGTTGCAGGCTTCCAGCATTCTGGGATGTAGTGGCCCTCTCTCCCACCCTCCTGTTCTGTGTAGACAAACTTTCCACCTCCTGTACTCTACTGGTCAGGGGGTAGCTCTGGCACCAACCCAATACTCCCCCTTCTGCCCCTGGGGTTGTGATCTTCCCACCCGCAGAAGTGCAACCCTGAGTCAACAGCCTGCAGAGCACATACTAGCAAGTCAGGTTGCAGGGCATGGATGGGTCCAGGACTGGGGTCTAGGTGGGATTGGGTGGGGGGGGGAATACAATCTCCCCATCTCCTAGCCACCCTGGGAAGCCCCACCCACAAGTTCCACACCTCAATACCATATTCAGTTTATTAAAGCACATGACCTTCTTTAATTTACTTACTCTTTATTTCTTTTAAAATTCTTTTCCCCCCCACTTCTTTTATTTTGTTCTTCAGTGGCTGACTTCCTTCGTTTCATCACTCTTCCCCCATCTCCATTTTCTTTCCATCTCCCATGTCATTACCTAACTGGTGTGCAGGTGGGGGACAGTCAGAGAAGGTATTTAGTCTTAAGATGGAACTGCTCCAAACTCAAGCTAGTATTAACCCCAATCAACATTTGAGCAGCTGAAAGTGCAATGTGTAACAAGGCTGTAAGATGAAGTGTCATGGTCTATTTAGTGCTACAAATCCTCTCCATGTTCTGGATCCTTTTTGCTCTTTTCTGTACCTTTTCTAGCTTTACTGTAATCTTTTGTACATTGGGGACCAGACACATACACAGCATTTAAGATATTGACATGCTATGGATATATACAGTGGCATAGTGACATTTTTCATTTTTGTTTTCAGTCTCCTTAATAATTATTAACATTTTTTTGACTGCTGATTAACACAAGACTGATTATTTTCATAGAACTATACCCAATAATTCCAAGATCTTTCCTGAATAGTATAAACATGGGCAGATCTAGGATTTTGAAATGGGGGATGCAGATGTTGTGGTGCATTATCTGATATAACACTACACATATTTTTCTTCAGTTAAAAAGAAAAGAGAAGCTTTACTAATATGGTAGGGGGATAGGGCTATATTATTCCATTTAAAATCAAAGCAAAAAAAGTGCATATAACTTTATTGGAATGTGCATTAATTTCCTTTTACATATAAAAAATACATTAAACAAGGCCAAAAATAGTCAAAAGATGCTGTTTTTTAGTCCTTTTTCAGATTCATAAAACACAATCTAGACTTCTAGAGCATCCTGGCAGTGCATCCAAAGCTTAACTGAAAGTTATTTTCACATCTGAATTAATGTTCACCTGACAATGCTTTTAGCTAGAGTTAAAAAGAGCCTGTAACACTTAAATAGGAGCTAGGCTACCTGGAGCAGTTAAATTACAGCAGAATTTTGAAAGAAAGGATAGGTTGACTAGTGGAACATCAAGATTTTTAAAAAGAAGAGAGGGTTGTTAACATTGCGGAATGAAGTGTTCAGAAGGAATCAGATAGATTTTGTTATGAACCGTGGAGTCAGTTGACTCTCTCACTGCTGCCTGAATAGAAACACTGCTGCTGGTATCAAGCACTTGGTTTAAAACCAGCAATCAAAGGAGCATGCAACTTCAACACAGCACACTTCTTGGACCTGTTCCTGGGATCAGACATTCTTTCTGATGGGCATTTCCATAAAGGATTAATCTTACAAATCCATGTGTGCAGTAAGCAGCATAAATAAAGTGTTATCCAGCATAAGTATTAGATCTGAATAGATGTAGGAGTGAGTGAAATTAAAGTGTTAGGCACTGTCTTTGTCAGACAAGGTTCTTTGAGTAAATTTGACATCTTCTATTAGACCATCTCAAATTTGGAAAAATTCTTCTTTGCAAGTTTTCGGGTACAAATACCCTTTTTCAAGCTGAGGAAGCATCTGCAGTTGGTCTGTGCTCACAAAGATGCTTCCTCAGCTTGATGAAACATATTTGTACCTGAAAGCTTGCAAAGAAGAATTTTTCCACCTATTTGAGCTGGTTAAATAAAAGGTATCAGATTCACCCAAAGAACCTTGTCTACCTACGTCCTTAGACTAACATGGCTACAACCTATACCACGAGGCACTGTTCTGTGTTCTGCACTGTTGTACTTAGAATCCCCTAGTTTGCCTGTTTTCTTATCCTACAAGGCCAAGGTTAAAAAGGGAACATAATCGAAAACAGGGAGATCAAGAAAAAAATGAACTTAATCATATTTTCATATAAACCAGCTACTAAGCTAAGCAGTCCTTTCTTAAACATTATTCCTGTTACTAGGCAAAGGTTATGTTGGAGCTATGTAAAGCACTTTAATGTGTAGAGAATCAGATATCTTTTCATTTTTAGGTCTGTTTGCAAATTTTGTCATGACCTTAAGAACTTTACACTCCTTGTCTTTGGAAAGCACATTGGTTTGGTATTTTTCAGCGTAGTTCCCAGATTCTTGAAACCTGTCTTACAAGTTCCTAACAGAATCTAACATCCTAGCACATCTTTTTTTTTTGGATGATATACAAAGCACAGGCTAGGATTATTTGTGATCATTAAGGCTTCCAGCAAATATATTTTCAAGAATAGTGCTTCTGGCCTCTATAAATTTTCAGTTTTGATAATTTCATGGAGCCTACTTAATAATTCCTTTCTAACTTCAACTGTTGCCAAGAGATGAATTTAAATGATGGTTTTTCCATGTACAAATTGAAATGGATACTAATATTCTTCTTGATGAACACAACTACATAGATATGGAGATGCTATTATTATTTCCTGTTTGTCTCCCAGTCGTCAACAGATACGCTAGATCTCATAGAAGTATAGTTTCTGACTTGTTATTAATTTTACTTCATACCAGTTCAGCATAAGGATAACTATACTAATAGTTCCTTTAACATCACAATTACTCATCTGCTGAAGGGTCTTTGAAGATTTGGGATTTTACTTGGTAAAAATGATATTTCATGTGTATGGAGAAGCATCTGTTTAATGTCTACTTTACACAGAACTACTCAGTCATTTTTATTATTAAATATTCGATTTTAAAAAAGGAGCAGGTAAAATCTTAATCCAAAAATGAAGCAATTAGAAAGCAGATTTGAGAGGTTCAAAAACCTCTTAGTTCTGTTCTTATGCTGGCTGATGCTCTGGAAAATCAGTATCTTCTAAAATATAAGTAAGGCTCAATTCCTATAGTTGCACCTACAAAGATGGAAAAAATGTCCTCCAACATTAACCACTGCAGACTTGACAGACAATTCTAAACTTTCACCTGTGATGCCTGGGTACCTAAACATACCTTTCTAAAAATTCAGATGGTGTGGTTTGGAATAGACCATGTTTTTCTAATGAAGATGATTAGGTTAGTAACTTTTTACTGATTAGTACATTCTTTTAATGAACTATATTAACCTGGAAATAACTTTGAACTAGGAACTGTTAACCAGAATTGAGAAAAAATTAACCTTAGTGCAGACATTTAAATATCTATGAAGGGATAAGCCTATTCTTAGTATATTGTGTGAGAAAGTGTCCCTGGTGTACTATACTTCATTTTATACATATTGTGACACTGGGACCTGGGGTTCACCGGTACCCACCTCAGGCCACCCCTACCCCCTCATCTCATCTGCCATGACTTTGATGAAATATATATACATTTTTATAAGGAGGGTGTTCAGTGCCAATCTAAATACTGTAGGGATATACCCGAGGGGTACTCACGAACGTGGGGTCCGATGTTCCACGAGGCTCCGCCACCCCACACCTCGTCCACATGCCAACCAGTCACTTGCTGGTTCATTAGTTGAAAGGATCTTGG
The DNA here is from genome assembly GCA_030014935.1 of Caiman crocodilus. Lineage (NCBI taxonomy): Eukaryota > Metazoa > Chordata > Crocodylia > Alligatoridae > Caiman > Caiman crocodilus. Next base: position 44,128,925 of record JAGPOW010003642.1, read on the forward strand.
TCCTGGCCGTATTCCTATCCTTCGTGATAGGTGTTGCTTGGATCAATTGGATCAATCACAAATGATGCTTTATTTTCCCAGAATTTTCTTCTTCTTTCAGAAGAAATACCCTGC
>JAGPOW010003642.1:44133306-44179399 GCA_030014935.1 Caiman crocodilus
CTTCACAGTTAGAGTGGCCAAGGTCTGGAATGGACTCCCAAGGGAGGTGGTGCTCTCCCCTACCCTGGGGGTCTTCAAGAGGAGGTTAGATAGGCATCTGGCTGGGGTCATCTGAAACCAACACTCTTTCCTGCCCATGTAGGGGCTTGGACTTGATGATTTATTGAGGTCCCTTCTGACCCTAGCATCTATGAATCTAAGAGAAGGCTGAGAGGGGATCTTGTGGCTGTCTGTAAACTGGCCAAGGGAGACCAGCAGGCAGTAGGAGAATCTCTGCTCCCCCGAGCACTACTGGGTGTAACAAAGAATAATGACCATAAGTTGATGGAGAGTTGATTCAGGCTAGATATCATGAGGTACTACTTCACAGTCAGGGCAGCTAATATCTGGAAACAACTTCTAAGGGAAGTGGTGCTTGCTCCTACCCTGGTGGGGGTGGTCTTCAAATGGAGACTAGGTAGACACCTAGCCAGGGTCATTTGGCCCAGCATTCTTTCCTGCCCATGGCAGGGGGTCAGATATGATGATCTGCTCAGATCCCTTCCAACCCTACCAACTATGAAACTTCTCCCTATATTCCTTACTGGAAAGCTACATCTAACCAGTGTTACAGGCACTTATCCATGGGTGGCCATGATTCCTCCTGATGGCCACTGAGTCCCTGCTCCACCCTCAGGCCTCAGACTTGCTTCCCTTCACCTAGTTTGCCACACCTTATTGTTCTTATATCTTTTGAAAGGGAGGCTGAGCCAGGGATCTCTGATCCCAAGTTGGTATTCAGGTGTCTCTACTTCACCTTAAGAGTTTATAGCATGGAACCAACTTCCCCTTACACCATGGTATGTCTCACCAATGTTAACCAATGTTCATCACCAGCTCTTTTGGGCCACTGGGACTGGGTCTCCCTGCCTGTGCACTTTGCCTCACTTGGCTGCTCCTGAGTATAGCTTCCGGGCTTGTCTTCTTCATCTGGGCACTTTGCCTGTCAAGACTATTCCCAAGTGCAGCATCTCAGCCTTCACTCCCCACTTGGGCATTTTGCCTTTGTGGGTTACTCCTGGGCACTGCATCCTGCCCTCTTAGGTTCCTGTCTCCACTCCATCTAGGCTTCAGGACCCTGGCCCCAGTCACTGGACTTGCTTGCCCTGTCTACACCCTGTTGTTGGCTGTGGGTTCTTTGACATTTGGTGGTGCCTGAAATTTGGTCTCCCTAGGTCCTAGCTCTGTTCCTACGTCAGTTGAGACCCTGGGCACCTTGGCTTTCCTTGCTTTCTGGCTCTCTGGTTCTCCCAGGCCTCTCTATTCTGAGGCCTCTCCATCCTTCCTCTGTTATGTTCATGGGCCTATTGGGATCTACGCCTCCCCTTTGTCTCTTCCTCAAACCTCCTGAGTTTCTTATCCCAGCTTAGACGTTAACCAAGAGTTTCTCTCTTTGTGGCCCTCAGGCCTAGACTGAACTTAGGCCCTCCTTGTCCCCTTCTGGTCAGGTTACTCTCTAATTGGCCGTTGCCACATCTGCAGGTTGCTTCTCAAGAAGCCTTTTTCCCCTCTTAAAGTGACAGGCGTGCTAAGTGCCCTGTCACAACTACCACCAAGTTTCTAGTTGGAAAGAAACTAAACTATCAGAGGGACATGAAGCTGTTTAATCTCAGCCAATTCTGAGCTAAAACAAAGACCACCATGACCTCAATATTTGAACTCCAGTACATTGATGTTCCTGTAGTCTGCTCAGAAGCAGACCTTCAGGCAATCATTGATGGCATTAGTGAGGCATACAAGAAAATGAAAGTAGTAATAAAACCAGCAGGTAAAGGAGAAGCTATCATTATCCTTAACCATGAAGACTACATAAAAGAAGTCAACAGAAATCTGTCTGACACCACCTATTATGAAAAACTAGAGGAAGATCACACTCTCCTTTTCATCTTAAAAATCTTAAAACCACCATCAAATAATTTCTATCTGAAATACAAGAAAGACTACAGAACTTAATCCCCCCATTACCCAACCCAGCAACTTTTTACATTCTCCCTAATATCTACAAACAAAGGAACCCAGGCAGACCTATAATATGGACCATGGAATCCTATCTGAGGAAATATCAGGTTTCATTGAGTTCATGCTAAAACCTCTTGTCACCCAAAAAGCAGTTTTGTCCAAGACACAATACATTTTCTATGAAAACTTAAAAACATAGACTACCTTCTCAGCAATACCCTCCTAGCCACCATCGATATTACCAGCCTATATACCGACATCCCACACCAGGATAGCATCCAAGCCTGCCTTGCATATCTACAGGAATAAGATAGCAACTCAGAGTACAGACATAAAGATATTACTGAACTCAGAATACAGACTTCAGGATATCACTGAACTCATACACTTCATCCTCACACACAACTTCACTTTCAATAACCAACTGTCCTGGGGACAACAAGAGAAATGACCCAGAAGTCATGCCAGCAGGACACAGCTGGAAGAGGTACACAAAAAGAAATAAAAAATGAAATAATCACTTACCTATAGGACAGGCAATGCCAGAGAAGCGAAGGGGAGAGCTCATGTGGTTCACAAGCTGCACCTTTATACAATTAAAGCCGGTGGGTGACATCATGGGGAATCACCAGCCAGCGGGAATACAAGCAGACACAAGCAGAGCAAGAGAGGTGGCAGAGGCTCTCCATGCCGGTAGCAGGCAGCGCCGGCATGAGCAAAGGTGACCCAGACAGGGAGTGGCAGCAGTGGCTGCGGGGCTTCCTTTGCCGGTGGAATGAAAGCTGAATCTCGGAGTGGGAGGAGTGCTTGGGGTGACACACCCTAAACACCGCCAAGGGAGTGTGGTGTTGAAGGCACCAATTGGTCGCTAGAAGATGATAGCTTAGGGGGAGAGGCTGCAACTGACCTTGGGGATACAGAGGTCCACCTGCCCAGTCACTTCCAGGTATCAGACTGTGGAGACAAGTTGAGGATGGAAAGGGAAGGGAGACTCAGAGGGAATGACGTTGAGGAGAACACTTCCAGGTACAGGCAGGAGAACTGAGGGGGTCGGCCAATACAACCCCAGACCTGCAGGCCCCTTTTTCCGTTTTCTTCCTTTTCTTTTTTGGTTGGTGCGAGGGAGCCCAAACAGGCTTCAGGAGCAGAGCCAATCGGTCTCAGGGGACTCCAGACACAGAGGCTAAGTTAACCTGTCATCTCTCTCATGGAAAGTGAGGGGATAAAGCACAGGGCCTCGAGGAGGCGATGAAATTAAGGAACATACACGCTGGACGAACGGCCACTTCAAGACCTGGTGTCCTGCCAGAGGTTGGTTTAAGGTTGGGGTGTAGGGGATGTGGAGCCCCAAACGTCCGGCTAGCAGAGTGGTCACTCCTGAGGAGTCTGCAGAGGCTACCTGCTCCACTGGTATTACATTCAAAGTTGTGGCAGGTGAGTTTGGGGGTGGCCCCCAAGGTAACTGAAGCCTGCCTCAGAGGTTCAATGAAGCTATTGAATGCATGCTCTTTACAGCTTGGACCAAGATGGCACATGAGTGGGAGTTGGAAGCTAGGCGGGCGCACCAATGCTTCCTTCAGATCACAGGAATGGCTATGGGCACCAAAATGCCCCCACAACATGCTAAACTTTTTATGGCCCACCTGGAAGAAGAATTCCTTAAGAACTGTACCATCAAATCCATGCTCTGCTAAAGATGTATTGATGACATTGTCTTCATTTGGACTGAAAATCTGCAATCTCTGATTCACTTCCATCACAAATTCAATAATCATCACCTACCCATCAGACTCCCTCTTGAATACTCCAGCACCAACATTTCCTTTTTAGACACTATGATCAATATCCAGAAGGATAAAATACAAACCACCATATACAAGAAACCCATAGACCAACATATCTGCACAGAGCCAACAATTACCCTAAACACACCAAGAAAGTTGTAATATGCAGCCAAGCCCTCTGATAGCACTGAATTTGCATTGAGGTGAACACCCATGGTTGTCACTTCACATGTCTCAAAAGGACCTTCGCTCAACAAAGACACTCCTCCAGAGAGGTAGACCACACTTTTGAAAGTCACCTAAATACCACTTAAACAACTGCTGCAGCAAAAAAATAAAATCTCCACAAATCGCACACCATTAGTTCTGATGTATCATCCCTTCCTGAAAGCTATATGGCAAATCCTCACACAATTACAACCCATACTAGAAAAAGACCCAGTTCTTAAAGATCTTTCCAGAACCACCCACTCTAGTCTTCAAGCACCAAACCTCACCAATCTTATCAACAGAAGCAAACTTCTTATGGCCCAAAACCCACTGATTTGATCCAGATGAAATGCCCTGATGGAAAATACGTGGGAGAAACCAAACAACTGTGTACCAGAATGAATGCACACTGAAAATCTATCAAAAACCAAAATACACAGTTATCAATGGGTGAACACTTCTCACAAGGCAACAACTTGCTTCTCAATTCTAATCCTCAAAGCGAATTTACAAAACACCTTTCGTAAATGAGCCTATGAACTTTGCTTCATAAATCTACTGAATACAAAAAAATAATGGACTAAATATAGACGTTGTATTTCTGGCACATTATAATGTACCTGCCATCAGAAAACCTCAGGTAACATCTCTACATTTTACCAGCTACATTCTATCAACAGGTAAACATCCACTCTTTCCCCACCACTACATACCTCTCTCACACCTATTGTCTCTCGTGGCCTCTGATTCTTACAGCCACATATTTGCATTTTTACAGACCTGTGTTTTGCATATTGGCTTCTGTTCTACCCAGGAAAACACAAAACAACAGCAGGCTCTCCCTATGGCTGAAGAAGGGTGTTTGTGCTTGAAAGCATGCAAGTAAGAAATTTTCCAACTATTAGTTGGTCTAATAAAAGATATCATATTTACCCAAAAAACTTGGTCTGCCTATGCCTATGTCCTTAGACCAACATGACTACAAACAACAGCCCAGAAAATGGGACTGACACTTAACATTCAGAAAAACTAAGGACCCTCATCAACAAGCTGTTGATGAGCAGCCTCCAGCTCTGGCAATTCAAATTCACAGTGAGACTCTGGAGAATGTTGAGTATTTCCCATACCTTGGAAGTCATTTCTTGCAGAAGACTGATAGCGGTGAAGAAATCCAACATTACATCAAATGTGCAAAAGCAGCTCTTGGATGCTTGAAAAAAGATCATGATATCATATCTAAAACCAAGCTCATAGTTTATCAAGCAGTTGTGATTCCCTACCTAACTGTATGGAGTTGAGACATGGACAACATACAGGACAAATCTTTAGTCACTGGAGAACCACCATCCATGCTGCCTGTAGAAGATCCTTTGAACCATGTGAATAGAGACACACCAACATTATTGTCCTCTTGCAAGCAAACACTATGAGCATGAGGAGATGATCATCCAACATCAACTTTGCTGGGATGGCCATATCATCCAGGTGTTCAACTCGAGACTCCTGAAGCAAGTTTTATTCTCCCAGCTCAATCAAGGCATAAGCTTAAGAGAAGGTCAGAAAGAGTGCTTCAAGGACGTCCTCAGGGCCAACTTGCAGAAATGCAACATCAACATTAACTTATGAGAGACTATCCCCCAGGACTGCCCCAAATGAAGGAAGACCCTGCTGCATGAATCTCAGTACTTTGAAACCCTATGACAACAACAGGTGAGAGAAAAGCGGGATGGGCTGAAACAGCGTGTCATGGACTGAATGAAGAATCCAGACTCACCTACCCCACATGGAAACAAATGCTTGAGCTGCAGCAGAGTCTGTCAATACTGGATCAGCCTTGTCAGCCATCTTTGGACCCACATGTAAGAATCATGTAAGACAATCATCCTTGACTGTGCGGGATTCCTGAAAAAGAAGACTTCCAAGTTTTTGAAAGAAGCCTTACTGCTGCTTTGTACAGAGCATAGCAATCTTATTTTTTAAAGATTGAAAAGAGTAAGGGTATGGGAGTGATTTCCCTGACCTTGTGAATGAATGAGAAATGTTGTAACTAGAAATAGTGAGTTTGCAGAGCCTGGCTGTGCAAAAATCAAGTGGCATTGTTTCTGGCTCAGTTTCACTCAGTTTCAATCATAGAATGAATGGTGGTCTGCAATTAGCGAAGAAGAGCTTCATAGTTGATTTTTAATACCTCTGCTTTTAAAAGCAAAGTTGTATTGGGCTCATCCTTGATAGGGTGTTTCACCTCTTTCTGAAAGGTGTAAAGTTTTCAGCAGATGGATGGCTTCCTCCAAGATGCTCAAAAATACTTAGGCCATTTATTCCTAGTAAGATACCTAACTCCCAGGCATCCCTGGACATCTTTGGCAATTAAAACATGTCCTTGTACTCAAGATATCTTATTGTCTACCTTGAGAAGTTCTTTGCTCTGCCTGTTGGTTTTCATGGATCACCTTTTGATGAGCCTAACTAAAGCATCTAAATCAGACCTGATGATTCAGATGCTAAGGCCAGGGATCTAAAAGTTAAACGCAAGGATACCAAACATCACAGTGTCCAAGTCTCTGAATCTGTGATCTAAGAGCTTAAATGATAGTACTGAGTATAAAAACACTATTTCTTCAGAAATTGGAAGGTTGTGAAGATTCCCTCTGAGATTCCTTCCTTGCCATGGTTGTCTATGTGATTATGTGAATACAGTAACTTGTTTTTTCATGGCACAATTTTGGAAGCTGTGTATAATACAGAAGATGGTTGTACTCATACACATTAATGAGGTTCTCTGAAGTGGCAGTATCATTCGTATCATCCTGCAGAGATTCATTTCTTTATGGCTTAAAGAATATATCTCATTCTTTGTGTAGTCTTGTGGCAACTGAAACCTTCTGCTAATAATTGGTAAAACTGAACTCTGGGGGTTTTAGGTAGGATATTAGCACAAGATCCTTGGTTCTGGTTTTCCGTTCAGATGATTTGATGGACAATACTGTTGTTGACCTTGAGGGATCAATATAAGACTCATCTCTTCACTTAGTTTTTTTGCCTGAAGGGTTGATTGCAAAGAATTATTGAGGCTGTACTAGGGGGAAACCTGTTCTGGCTGACATTTCTCAACATGTCAAGTTTCATTGTTATCTATATTTTACATGTGCCCAGAGATTTAATGATGGGCACACTTTTATAAAACATACAATAAATAAAATTTAGGTTTCAATTGAGGTAGAATTTGGTGAGAATCACAGATCCTTGTTTCTGCTCATAATATTCTCTTTTTAGATTGTTGATGCTTTTCTGAGATTTTAAACATTTCAGAGAAATGTTTCACTAATTTTTTGTGCGGCTTCTGCCACAACAAGGTCCCGAGGCCCTTCTGTAGTATTATTAATAAAGAAGAATTAATGACTGCATACTTTTAGCTAGGAAAGTGGAAATTTGACTTGTTAACCACATTATGTGTGAATTATTATTTCACCAGTATTTGCAGTAATGTGTTGAACACATTAAAATAATATGAGCACATTAAAATGATTAATGAAATAGTATATCCTATCACGATCATGAATAAAAATAACCTGCTTTGTAAGAATTCTTATTGATGAGGAAACACTATCAATTAAGGTATTTTTGTGGCCTCTCCCCTGCCCAAAATGTACAGCCAAGATCAGCATACTGAGCATTTACCTAAATGCTCTTATGTTTGCTCTTGGTTTTAACTAGGAACATTCCATCCAATCACAACCCTAAAATTTCCCAGTCAAATTCTGTTTGTTATTTAGGAATATTATTACATAATTCTGGACTTTTTGTATTGAGACTATGGCAAAATAATTCCAAATCTAGTTTGTTACAGAGCAATGAAAAATAGATCTGGTCCCATGGAGGTTAAAATCAACATTCAAGCCAATAAAACAAATGCAATAAAATATCTCTCTTTCAAAGGGGGAAATTGACGCATATTTTAATTCCCTGCTGTTAAAATCTTTAGATTACTGTACCTATTTACTCCTTCCCCTATCCAGAAGTACTGCAGTTTTCACTTAGGTGAAACAAGCAAAAGGATGAGTGCAATTAGAGCTTTAGAAGTGAATCTAGGTTCATGTTGATTTAGATTGTGGTTTTTTGTTTGTTTGTTTTTTACTAAAATAAAAAGGGAAAGGGAACTTTTCTGGAGCTGATTTTGATTTATGTTTCTGTGAAAGGTTCTGGCAGGCTATTATTTATTTCAAATTTTTAAGCAGAAAATACTGTGGAATGTGAAAATATAATTAATATAATATTATATAAATGTATGCATTTTAAAATAGATCATTGAAACAATGATCATTGAAAGGAATATCCGGATTCCTCTTGTTTCTTTTTAAGGATTTTCATAACTTAGTTTTTCTATCTATGAAGTATGATTTATTAACACATTTATAGATACTTGCACCTAAAAGTACCAGTGTACTCTATAGAGGAGCTGTACTGGCACCATTTATTTTGGAATTCTTGATTTCCAGATGGCACGTGCTGAGAATAAGGGAAAAAAATGACGTGTGACGAATCAATTGGTGCATCTCATTCTGTTCTCTTATTACTCATGTACAGCTTGCAATCAACTGTAAATAAATTTGGTTTCATGTAGTGGACAGTAGGAGGGATGTTTGTTTCTTTAGATTTACATAAATAACAGAGACACAATTAATTTACACATTTTTAATAACCTGACACAATTTATTTTATATTTATCTCTATGGTTCATTTAGGGTCAGTCTGAAGATTAAAATCTTGCTCCAGAAGCCTTTCAATATCTCAGTTTTTCAAACTGATTATAATTTTATATCTCATAGTAATAATTTTTTAGACAGACTATTTATGACAACTACAGATGGAAATAAAATGGATCTGAAGAAGAGAGATTCATTAGGAAGTAAGTATATGGGGATTAGAAAAGTCTTTCTGATTCACAAAGCAGAAATGGCATTTAGTATCCAGACAAAATTAACAAAGGCTGCAGTAAAGTTAAAGCCTGCTGGTTGCAAAATTGGAAATTGGTTTTCTGGGGCTCCCTGTAAATTCTTCATTACTTTACTCAATCATGGTTCATTAGCAAGTTAACAGACAGAAGACCAGTGCAGTTGGGATATGGTCAGATCCAGGCCTTCCACCTCCTTGAGCTTCACTTAAAACTTGAATGTCACAGCAGATTAGACATTGTGTCAAACTGCATCTTCTTGTCAGGCTGCAGCACAGAGAGCTCGCAGATCATAGTCACTTCACCTCTTGAAATTGTCAGGTGCTTTTTAGCATGCATTTCAAGGGGTAGCACTGGGATTTTAATTCAAAGTGGCTCTGATGGAACAAACAAAAAATCTCAAAAGGCATCTGAGAAAGAAAACAAGTAGAAGAAACCCAGTTACTAGATTAATCTAAAATGGATTTAATGTCTCCTATAAACTTAAATCTAATTCACTGGAAGAAAACATCCATAGGTAACATGATGGCAGTTAAATGTCAAGCTAAAAATAGTTCAGGGGCTGTGGGAAATGTTCACATTTCTGCTACTATATGATCTTAAATTACAAGTGAATGCCAATTATCCAGACCACATTATCTGTCTCTCCCTTTCTTATGAACTGCTGGTGTGTTCCTGTCCATTGTTTCCTATTTTTTCCCCCAAAACATTTGCTGTTATGAGTTCAAAAACTGATATTGTGTTATATACACAGTTGCAGAAAGAACCAGTTGCTTGTATACAGGAAATATACATTCTGGGGGTCTATAGACAGAAAGGCTTTTTGAGGAGCAAAGTATAACCTTCCTGTGAGAATTCCTAAAAGTAAAAACATTTTTTAAAATTATCCCTCATTTGGATAAAATAAGAAACTAAGCAAAAATCATTTTTGAGGTCTGCAGTGTTTCACTGGGGTACCATCTTGTCTTCACTCCTTAGGTGAAAATATTATATTTAAGTGAGTAAAGGTCCAGGATGGGAACCTTAGTTATTTTTTTTCTTCTTCTGACCTGATTTCACTCAGGCTCAGAATCAAAGAATATATCACACAGCAGGTGAAATACTGTGATTTATTGACCAAATAGTTTAAGATGCATTATAGCAAGCATCCAAAAGTCTGAGTATTTATCTGGACTGAAAGGTACCTCCAAATTAAACTGTTCTTGATCCTTGCATACAGTACATAATGTGTGAACTTATACTATACCCATCTCATATCTTATTCATTTTATTTTGCACCTGCCTTTAATTTAACATAGTTCATTAATCATTTCATATGCATGTTAGATCAGTAATATTTACCCGTTCTTGATAGTAACTATAATTGTTGTTGTCTTGGGTACAACTGTAAAGAAGCATAGGGTTACAGGTCTCTGAGTAAATAATATGTACATTATGTATTTACAAATACACATATTCATTTGGGGGCTGGGACTTGAGTGTACAGTTAGCAAATTTGCAGATGACATCAAGCTGGGTGGAACTGTAGATTCTTTGGAGGACAGAATTAGGATTCAGAATGACCTTGATAAACTGGAAAAATGGCACAAAATTAACCAAATGAAATTAAAGGACAAGTACAAAGTCTTGCCTTGGGACAGAACAAATAAATACAGGGTGAGGAATGAATGACTAGGCTGCATATTTCACAAAAAGGCATGGGGGTTAAAGTGTGCTCTTGTTGCAGAAACATCAAATACATATTGAGTTGTATTAACAGCAGTGCTGCCTGAAAGCCCAGGGAAATGCTTCTTCCACCTGGCTCAGTCCTCAGAGTTCACCTGGAGTACTGAATCCAGTTTTGAACCCTGCACTTCAAGAAAGATGTTGACAAATTGGAAAGAGTCCAGCAGAGAGAATCAAAAGGTATTAGAATTCTAGGAAACATGATTTAAGGGAAAATGATCTAAAAATGAAACCAGCTGCTGTGATAAAGAAAAAGTAGTGTGTGACAGACCTAAAGGGAAAAGGTTGGAAGAACTGAGAAATACAAACACATGAAGGGTAGTTTCCAAAGAGGATGGTGATTCCCTGTGACTACAGAAAATAGTCAAAGGACAAGAAGCAATAATCTTAAATTGCACCGAGGGTATTTTATTTGAATATTAATGAAAATGTTCCAACTACAAGGGTGTTACGAACTGGAATGGATCACCTAAAAAGGCTGTGGAATCTTGAAAGTTTTTAAGAGCAGGTTAGGCAAACAACTGTCTGGGATGGTCTTTACAGGGCTGTTTTTTCTTTGAAGAGGGGGATGGACTAGGTGATCTCCTGAGATCCCTTCCAGATTTATTTTTCTGTGATTCTATGATTTTATAGATGTACTCACAAACAAAATATATGCATCCTAGAATAACTAGAAAAATCATTAAAATTGAAAAACTTGTAGACTACTCCTTATACATTCAGTTATGCAATAACTTGCAAACAATAATGAAGAAAAATTAAAAAAGATAATATTCAGAATTGATCATTTTGTTTTCACTTCAAAAGTTTTCATTACTATTCAACTGAAGATATTCATGATCTTTCTCTTAAAAGTTATCCCTCATAAATATATTTACAAAACAGTTGCGTGTACAATGATCAGTCCTTCACAGAATCTTGTTTGTTTTTATTAATTTCCTTCCAGTTTCTTCATTGTCCCTGAGCTCATAGACACTTCTTAGGATAGAAATTGAAGTTTAGTTATCTTTCCCTATGTTTTTTTATGTAACAGAATCCTCTCACTATTTCACCTCTGGCAAAAGAATCAAGATGATGTTTTCAGTAATTTCTTTCCTCAGGTAGATGTTGGTACAGTCAATCACGCTGCACTTCTACTGCCAGCAGCTTAATGTTTCTCATTGACTGTTAATTGTTACCATCCCTGTGTGGTAACATATGGAGAAGTGCAGTACCTGGTCTCATGTTCAGGAGAGTGTGCTTCTAGTGTTAACTGCTGCCTAAGGGAACAATATTGTTCTCAGATAATTGTTCATGTGATTTCAACATAATGAATTTGTTAGGGAAGACGCACACTCATATCTTTGCAGGGTTATGGCATCTGCTTGACAGAGTATGACTTAATTTATTCTAAGGACAGCTGTCCTGCTGAGGGTGGTTCTGTTGTTATATATTTTAACCAAACAATCAATCACTCTAAATCACTACCAAGACTTTCAGGTAACAAATCTGAAGTAAAGTTATTGTAATGTATACAGAGAATTAGAAGAATAACTTGAGATGTTAACCAAATCATGTAGAAATATGTCATTATGTTGCTGAAGCAAATGGCCAAAGACCTAATAGAAACTTATGAAAACAGATTTTGCAGAATTGCTGAGTATGTTAATTATAATTTATAAGGTACATTTTCAACATGAGTGGAGGGTTGTCCATTTGACTCCTTTTATGATTGTTCTTTGTAACTAAGTCCCAGTCAACATACTAAAATTGTACTTTTTACAAAGTTTATAACTGAACACCCAAATAAAATGTTAACTGAGCAACTTGGAAAAAATAATTTTTTTTCTTTCCTCTGAAATGTGATTTTGCACATACCGATTCTACTGATTTTGTTGACTCAGTATCCCACCATTATGTTTTAAAAAATTACATCTTCTGTTGATTGTGAATCTTTTTATTAAGGAGGAAAGCACATACACCAAGGTGTCTACATTCATGGAAAGTTACTATGTTGGGTTAGATAGATCTATAAAAATCTACAGCCTGGGTGTCAAACATATGGACTACAGGACTCAGATCCATTCTACCCAGTTAGCTGGATTACTGGCACAACTAGGGGAGAGTGGCCTGCCCTAGAATCCAGTGCCCTTGGGCACTGGTCAGCAGGTGATTGGTAGTCCTTTAGTTGCTTTTGTGAGTGATCTCACTGAAGGAAAGACAACTATTCGCAGAGCAAGGAACTGAACTAAGGTACTTTTTCAGACTGGAACATTTGAGAGTAAATTATAGCTACATTAATCTGAATGGAATGTGAAAGGTTGGCTAGCTCAGCACATACAGAGAATGAACATCATAATAAAAAATAATAATCTAATTATGGCAATCTCAAGGTGACACGGAACATTCTACATACAATTTTGGGAAAGCAAAATACAAGAGACTTCCCACAGCAGGTCCTGCAGCCAGCTGGAAGTATGCTAAACTAAGCCTAGAAACCAAATGTTCTGATTGCCACTCTTCTGCTGACTGTTGTTAATATTTTGTCTACAGAAATATTTACAGCTATTATTATCAGCAAAGGTCTCATACTTCTACATTGGAAAATAACTATCATGTACTCATTGCAGAGGTAGGAGAACATATTTTTCACAAGGTCAATTCAGGCAGAGCTGAAAACTAACTCACATTCACTTTACCAGACTCTTGCAAGGAGCATGGTAAATTAGATACTTCTGTAGTCAGTGTTAACACAGCTCTGCAATGCATCCTAGCAGCTAGGCCACATTATTTAAGTATATGACTTCTCTATCACTTCTTTGCTAACAGTACTGGTTCTTTATGTAAAGTAGTAGTTTCATGCTTGTGCATCTTCTGGTCTCACATTTAGTGCCTACAGATAACTAGGCTCTGACCCAAACACATATAGTGTTACATTTGGTAGCAGCTGGTCTGCAGCCACTGAGTACCATAACTCCTAGAATGAGGACGAGAGACCACAAATACACACTTCTGCCTCACCAGTACCTGTATAACCCACTGGAAGTGTGTTGTGTCTCCCTGAATAGACTGAAGATAAGAGTTTCTTCCTTTAACCATAAATTAGCCATTAAGTAGAATCTATCTATGGCAGAATCTAAAAGCTATATGTGGATTTAAATCTTGGTAATAATTAGCATGGGGAAGAGGGCTTGGATTAACAGGGGAAAAAATATTATGTGTAAAAATAGTTGTGCAAAAGTTAATATGCGACTGTGGGCTGCATTGATTTTTGTACTGCAAAGCATTTTCTCTAGAAGTGAATGTAGAGTTGTGTTAATATGAAGCAGTGCAGACAGAAGTGCAGCTCCCAGCTATAATTCAGAATGATTTTTGCAAAGTGTTCTGAGTTACCATCTTACCCTAGAGCAAATAGATGTTCACTGTTGGTTTCAAGGGGGAGGGGAATCTACTTGCAGCTAGGTTCACATAGAAACAATCAAGTCTGTCTGCCAGTGCTCCTTGTTTTTAGACTGGGAGGAGGGAAGGTCAATGGAGCGAGCTCATTCTTGGGTCTCCCCAGCTGGCGCTGAAGGGTGGGTGGGTGAATACATCCATTCCACCCCTCAGGGAGGCTGAAAAACCTGCAAACTGAACTGCTCCCTTTCCCTCATCCCATTCTGAAAACAGCAACAGGCTGGGAGCTCCAAAGACACAAGTTACAAATGAAGCTACATTTTGTAACATCTTTATCTGATACCTCATGCAGTGAGGGGTCAGATTTTTACCCAGTCTGCCAATTTTGAAGTTGTTTGTAGCTATAAACTGCTTTCTGTGGCCAGATCAGGCAAAAATTATCACTTCTATCTATACCCTAGGTTAATGTTGAATTTTTCATTGTTTGTATTTTGGTTAATAGCAGCTTTTTCTTTCAGAACTGGTGGTGCCAGGCTGAGAGAGTATTTGAGACAGGGAGCAGTGTAGTGCAGATTTTGCCTGTGTGTCCAAAGGGTGAGAAATGTAAATGTAAGGGTGTGTATGTAAACTTCTAAAATGTCAGAGCTTGATTTACAAAGCTCATTCCAAAAAAAAAAAAGAAGAAGAAAAAAAACCCCTCTTATTAGCATTGAAGGATACCTCAGGGCATTGCTAATGAGCTACTGAGCCTTCCATTTGTCTCTTGCCAGTTTAGATCCTGCTTAGAGAAATGTGGTTTCATAGAAATCATAGAAACCTGACATATGACTTGGGAGCATGAATTGTGCTTAGTTAAGAGAGGGAAAACCATAAGAAACGATAAAGTTAAGGTTTAAGGTCATAAGAGATAAACAACTTCTAGCAGGGGAAAATGTGACATGATTGCCGGAAGTGCCATAAGTTACAATGATTCCCAGGATCTAACAGAAATTTGCTGTTGAGTTGTGGGTTTGGGGAATCTAGCTGCTGGCTATGGGTCTGCAGCTGGTCTCCCCTACCAATGCCCCCTCCCTCTCTCAGCCTTGGCGCTGTTGTCAGAATGGGAGGGGGAAAAGGGAGTGGAGGGAGTTTGTTCTGAGGGTTCCCTGGCTGGTGTTGGAGGGTGGAGTGGGTGGACTGGAGTCCCCCCACCTTGGGGGGAGGGAGCACTCCAATCCCCCCATCCCACCCTTCAGTGCCAGGTGAAAAAACCCCAGACTGAACACTTTCTGCTCCCTTTCCTCCCTCCTATTCTGAAAACAGTGCTGGGGCTGGGAGGTGGTACAGGTGAAAGTTACTAAAAACACTTTGTTTTAGAGCATCTTCATCTGAACCTGCATGCAATGAAGGTTCAGATTTTTGTGGGCTTGAGCCCTTTTGAAGTGCTTTGCAGCCATGCACTTCTGTTTGGTCATGAATATATAGTGTTTTCAGGGGCCAGATCAGGTGAAAATTGTCACTTCTGCGTGCACTTTTTGTTACAGGAGTGAAAAAGTCACTATGGTAGGACGCCTGCTACTCTAACAGTAAGCATTCAACATTAAATGCTGTTTTAGCCATTTATCATATTAAATGTTTGCTACAATTCTGAGATCTGACTCTATCAGAGGAGAAGGTGGTGTCTCCTTTGAAGACTGAAACTTCAGTGTAGCCATTTATATGCAATCTCTAAGAATTAAGTAGCATGCCTGAGTCAAAATTTAATGGAAGCAGATAAATGCTGCTGAACATTGTTGAAGTACTGATGAACACTGCTCCAACACTGATGAAGAAATACAGGTCATTCGCTTTTAACAGTGAGAATTTCAGCTCTGCACAGAGGGTCAGCACTAGTAGCTATTCCTTAAGTTCCACTTATGCCTCTAGTTTAAAGATAAGAGCATCTTTTCTTGCTTTGAAATTCTAGAATACATAGTAGATGATTTACCATTTCTGAATTCAAAGTTGATATGATATAGTGTCATTTAAATTCTTGGATTTCAGAGCTGGTTAACTGTGACCAGTTGTCAGTAGCTTCCTTTTTGAGTACCTTTTAACTTTTCCATTAACATTTGATTTGTGGATTTAGGGGTAAGCAGCACATCTTCAAATATAGAAGAAGTAGCCAAAGATTTGTCTGAACCTGTTAGTGAGGCTTATGGGTATGAGATATACTTTGAGTTGTATCTTTCTGGACATTCTGAAGGACTTTTATATACCAACTTTGTGTTTCAGATGTTGTCTGTCACATGCTGGGCATTATGACACTAATATTTACACTCCCCTACTTATATTTTTAAAAGGCCTGTTCTTCCTTACAATTCCTTTGCAAGATATCTGATGATAAAACTATAATTCACATGATTTAGATAACTGCACCACCAGCTTCGGAGATGTTTTCTTCATTGACACACAAATCATGAACTGGATTGGAGTCATCTGACTCATACATTGGTATGCAGTTTGCAGGTGTGTGTTAGCATTAGTGTCTATTTTATTCTGTTCTGGTCGCTGTAGTGAGACTTCCAGGCAACTCTAGGTGATGTCCACATGTCATTTTTATATCCTCACATATCTCAAGAAACTGTAGGTGTTCAGTAGAGCTTCTCAGTAATGTCAGCTGTCAGTAGGAACTTCCTTGATGTATACTCTATAAGGGGTTTCAATATGAAATGCACAGATTATCTGGCATCCAGGTAGCACCTTCCTCTCTTTACAATTTATTAATACTTGACTTTATCATGACTTTGATAATATGTAGTCCCTTGCAGAGGTGTGGCTTAAACTTCCTTCTTTTCCCTTTCTAGTGCTAGCATAAATTGCTAGTACCAATATTTGAAGCAGATTCTCTTCTGGGGCTTGTGTTTTCCCCCCACTCTTTGCACGTAGGTATCTGTGGTCAGAATGAATCTTTGCTGTGCCAGACACAGATGTGATGCCCTTGAAAAATCAGTGATAAATGGCAATATCCTACACTACTCCTGACAATGCTATCAACGTACATAAACAAGTTGTGGCAAAAGAATGACAGCTAAAAATGCCAATGGAGCAGAGAGAAATTTTATTGGGAACAGGACATCAGGGAATGTAGAAGGATGGGTTGAAGTTGTTATTAATCAGAGCTACATTTGCCCTCATTAATCTGATGACAGCTGTGTAGCCCTGGTTTACCTTTGGTTCAGTAGATTTCTTGCCCAAATTGATCCATGGAGGAACATCTCTATTTAGGCCCGGAGGGGTTTCTGGTATTTTCTAGAAACACCCATGTCTCCAAGCATTCTGAAAATGAGTTTAGAGAGTTTGGATAACCAGCTAAAGTATAATCCTTTTGCTAGGACACTATGTTTTAGTTTCCAATTGAGCAGTAACAGCCTCCAGTGGTATTATAACTATCTTTTGTACCTCGCTTTAAACAGTCCTGCTAATAGTGGAGCCATTTGGAATATATGCAGTCATCTCAGTTTAAATAGATTACAACCATGTCATCTGCAGAAATGGCTGCAGAATTGAACAAATTGAAAATGGCTATAGTAGGGATAGGGTTTAATGCCCTTTAAATCCTCAAAAGCATATTCTTGTGCTTTATTCTAGATTACCCATGTAAAGCAGGTGATATAAAAAAACCCTGTCTTTTGAGTGCAGTTTAGGTATGAATTTGCTCAAAGATGTCATATTCCCAGGGAATTAAATAAATAAATTATTTTACTTTTTAAGGTGCTAGAATTTCAACTGTTTTCTAATTATTTGCATGAGGGACAACTGCAATTTGAAGGGCAAATCTGGAGGGACTGCAACATTGGAAAAGCTTTCTATTCTATTAGAAAACTTATGTTACTATAGGCTCGTCCTGGGAGCTCTGGTGGTTGTTTGTGAACAGGGAAATGATGTTGCTACTGCTGGCTGCAGCTGGGAGAAGGGATCTTTTTTGCCCTGATGGTCCCCCCAAGCTTGCTGGCTGGGGCCTGGGGGAGAAGGGGGTTGGGTTGGGTCCATGCCACAGGGGGTCATTTTGTGCCTTGCAATAACTAAGACCACTAACTAAAAGGAAAGTAAGTGGGTCACAGTTTAGGATGATCTTTTCATACCTGTGTCAATGAAAAAGTTAAATGAGGGTGTAGTTTAATAGTCTGAGACAGCAGGGTGCAGATGGCGGCCTGACAGGTAAATGATCACTGTACAAGTTGATTGGTGGATATTTATGACATATGGGACATACAGATGAAAGCTGCAAAAAAGTATATAAAATTCTACAAAAAACTTAGAATTTGGGAAGGGAGATGCACAGGAAAAGAAACAACTACTTGATCCTTGGTATGGTAATGGACACCTGGCCAGCTGAATTCACTGTATCCGTGAAAAGGCTTGCTTAAGGATATCTATGTTGACTTCTAGGGCTTACTCAGCAGTTGAGAGTTTTATGTAAAGCTTTGCTTAAATATTAGTATTGCTTATATGTTCTGTTAATTAGGATCTGAGACCAGAAAAGTTTCAATCATTTCATTTCCATTCAGCCCACTCTTTAACTAAATTAAGTACAATACTGCTATAGATAAAGGAACCATGTAAGTGCTATAGAAAAATAACTGGAAAACACTTCTCTTAGAGTTGAACTTTTGTTCACATAGAAAAGTATATGGAAAAGCTTTTAAACTTAGCACACAAATGGGAGGAATACATGTTATATACCGTTACTTCATTAAATTTAAATATATAGTTGTTAGAATAAAAGTTACTTATCTACTATTGCAATGCAATTGTCAGTTTCCCCAGAGAATCTGAAAATCAAATTCGTTTGAAAGAGATCTTAAATTAGCATCTCATTTCTGAGGGTGGGGACACACTAATGCATGGAGCCCTTCAGAAGGGAGACATTTTAAAAGGGCAGCAGCTTGTGCATTCCAGTTCTGTGTGAAAGAGCTGAGAACAACTCGAGTGTAGCACTGTCACTCCATCTTTAATTCTGGATGAAGAAGTGCTAATGTTGGTAGTGCTGGAGTGATATTGTTCTATGATGGTCCAGAAATTATGTGAAAGGCAAGGATTTTTCTGATTGATACCTTATTTCACCAACTGCTTGGTTGGAATAGACTTGGGTAAGCTTTCAGGTCCTTCCCTCTGGTAAAGTTGGAGCAGCTTTGCTACATTCTTTTTCTTTGTGATAAAACTTTGTGAAAACCTCCTAACATCATATAAAAGCTCTTGAAACTTAACAGGTTTCTGGTTTGTTTCCAGTAGAAGCAGTAGTGTAAAAAAGGTTGGGATGTGAGATTCAGGCAGTAGCGCAGTGGGTACTAATGGTGGGGGAGGGGGCACAGAAATAACTAGGGCTCAGAGCTGCCCTGTTATACTTCTGAATACAAGACATCTCATTTGTCAAAATGCTTTATAATTTAGCCCACATTAGGTGACTTTCATGGACACTTTTCTGTTAAACGTAAGCAAAATGTGGTATGTTTCAAGGAACATTTGAATTGGTTTGAATACACCCTCAAAGCAAAAGACAGGAGATGTTATAACAGCAAAATAATAGAATCCTAGAACCCTAGAAAATTAGGTTGGAAGGGACCTCAGGAGGTCATCTAGTTCAACCCCCTGCTCAAAGCTGAACCACGTGAATCCAAAGAAGATGTTCACGTGAATCTTGCTAGAGGAAGCTGCCATGTTTGCAACTGTATGCATATTGTTTGTGTGTATATATATGCACATGCACACACATGTAGTATGCACATGAGTTCAGTTTTTATATCACAGGGAGGTTACAAGAACATGAAAGCAAATGTCATGTTTTTTAAGACAGCATGATTTGCATAGCTTATTTGCTGGTTTCAAAGTAGGTACCTCATTTAAACAGTTTTTGTACTTATTGCCAATATATTTTGGACTGATCTGTAAATATGATTTACCATAAAGTCATTCTTCAAGAAGTATACCATTCTTGAGTTGCTGAAAATCCATTCAACTCTGGTTTCAGTGGGTTTGTATTTGACCCTCTTTCTGCTGTAGATTGCAATGCAGGAATGTGACTATATAGGAAAAGCTAGGTTTGAGTATTTGACTAGTCAGATAAAGTTTGGTAAATGACCAGTCAAATATCAGTCAAAAATGGTAAAAAATTGCAAAAAGGTTCAAATCCATATAATACACAGAAAAGGCATACATTTTCCATTAAGAAATATGTCAAAACAATAAAAAAATCATATTTTGGTCAAGAAACCTGTAGTTTTTAAAATAAAATTGCTATAATCTTTGACAAGTCAAAAATATGCAATCAACTGACAATATTTGACCAGTCAATTGACTGGCTTGCTAACCCTAGTAAAGGCACCTAGCATAATGTAGCAAAAGAGGTAAAGATCTGAGCTTGATAATTTTAATAAAATAAATATCTCCAAGATGAATCTGGAAAATACGTTTATAATTGTTGTATGTACATCTAGCTGACTGACAGGTTAATAGTTCTTAAGCTATAGGTGAGCTGATGATGGGTAACAAATACCACACTCAAGCCCTTGCCTTCCTGCTGTAGCTATTGGTTTCCATGGAGTTGTACCCAGGATTAGTTTGGTTCATTGACTTAAAGCTGGGAGAGGGTGAGTAAATAAAGCTGGCTCAACAATTCAAGGTTCTGGGCACTGCATGATGTTGTTATTAAGAGTAGGGCTGTGTAAAGCTTCAGGTCTGATTTTATTCAAAGGAGATTTGGCCCAACTTGGCAGCTGAATCTCTGGATCCAAATTCAATTAGGAGACAATAAAAAGGTCTGAATTGATTTGAACCTCTCCAAATTGATTTGGAAAAGATTTGGAGAGCTTTGGAGATTTGGGCAGTCCCTGCTTGATGCTGCAGGGAGCTGGACTTGTACTCCATACTGGTAAGTAGGGGATGGGGGGGAAGACTGCAGGAGGGGGAAAGGGGGCCATGGGGGGACCCCACCAAGCCCCATCTCCTGCCTGCTCCTCTGGTCCCTCTGGGTGCCCCCTGCCCACTCTCCCAACCCCACCATGGCTATCTGCCCAGCCCTAGCTCCCAGCTCTTTAAAAAAAAAATAAAAAAATTAAAAGCCCCCATTCACCAGCTGCTGCTAGGTGGGGGGGGCATCGCTCCTGACCCCCACTGCTCCACGTTGTGTGTGGGGGGGTCTGCCATAAACCCCCATCCTCAGCCTGCTCTCCCAGCCCTCCCACCCCATGGCTACCCCCAGCTGCCTGCCCCAGCTCATGGCTCTTTAAAAAAAAAAAAAGTCCCACACTCACTAGCCGCTACTAGCTGCTACAGGGCTTCTCAGAGTTGTGGCAGAACCTCCCCCTCAGCAGCACAGGGCAGTGGGGGGCAGTGGGTATCACTCCCTACCTAGCAGAAGCTGGCGAGTCCATTTTTTTCTTTAAAAAGCTGGGAGCAGGGGCCAGGCAGGGCAGCCATTGATGGACTTGGGAGAGTGGGCATGGGTTGGAGGGTCATGGCAGAGCCTCCCACACAACAGAGAGCAGTGGGGATCATCCTCCCACCTGGCAGCAGCTGGTGAGTCTGGGGATTTTTTTTTAAAGAGCTGGGGGCTGGGGCTCAGAGAGTGGGCAGGGGATGGGGACTCAGAGCCACCCATTCAGTTTGGGCAGAGGGGAGGCGGTGGGGATCACCCCTCACCTGGCAGGAGCTGGTGAATTTGGGGCTTTTTTTTTAAAGAGCGGGAAGCTGGGGCTGGGCAGGGCAGCCATTGACAGGTCTGGGAGAGTGGGCAGTGGATAGGACCTGTCCAATTTGGAGATTTGACTGATTCAGCAGTGGCCAAATCTCCAAATCAGATTTGGCTGAATTGATTCAGGACAGTGATTTAAATCACCGAATTGAATCAGTCCCCCAAATTGGCTGAATTCAAATTCGAAGTGACTACTAGCCACTTCGCAGAGGCCTAATAAAAAGATGTGCATGTATATGGACGTTTTAAGACATGCAGAAGATGCAATCCCACTGCTTACTTGAGAGCAAACTTGTTTTATGAAAATAGTGCCATGAAAGCTTTGCTGCTGCATTTTTTGTTTGCCTTTTCCCAGTCCAAAATAATAGCTAAAGTTATGTGCATTGTAGCAAGCCAGGGGCTCTGACCCTGAAGTCTGCTGTGCCCTCCGGCCTCCCTAACCTCCTGTCTCACCTGCCATACCTTGATATTAAAAGCTAAGTACAGATGTTCAAAAAGCCCCTGGCAGAAAGCACTCTATTGCACTTTGCTTTAGATGGTATAAGTTAGAGTGTGTTCAAGTCAAAAAGGTATGTGCTGTTCCGTGAGGGAGTTGGGGGGTGGGGACTTGGTGCCTATCTTCACTGGCCAAGGCTAGCAGTTTGGAGGCTCTCCCACACACCTTCCAGGAGGCTGCCAGACTGGTACCCTCCAGCCCCATCCCCTCCGCCACCTGGGGACTGTCAGCAGCAGCTGGGGGTGAGATTGGGAAAGAAGCCATGCAGACCTGGCTGGAGCTGTGATGTCACTTGGGTAGGGCAGGGGAGAATGGAGCCCCCCTGCCATGTGGACCCTGTTGGCCTGATTTTAAGAATCAGCAGCCAATACAGTGCAACATCCCTAAAATGACCAATCACAGCATATCCTGTTGATAACCTGGAGACATTTATTTATACATAGTAGTAACATATGACAATTAGCAAGCAAGCAAAGGCTCCCACCATACACTGTGCCCCAGGGAAGCACACAGGAAGATGGACATCTGGCTAACACGCAGTCTTCTTTTGCAGGTCCATTGCTTCAGTTTGCAGTAGTGTTTCCTGGAGGAAGTTGCTGAACAATTAACACAACTTCCCTCTGCTTCCCTCTAGTGTCATACCTTTAGACCATTGTGTTGAGCTGGTGCTCATTCACTGGTGGTCCAGTTTGATGTACCTTGTCCAGCCAATGGAGGTACTGTTCACATGCATTTTATGGACCAGGCATCTGTTAAGATGTGATCATAGGTATAGGATAATTCCTGCAGCTGCACTCTTGTCTTTTGAATATATGGGAGATGGGGCTCTTCTTTTCTCAAGGTCTGTTAGACACTCTCTATTCCCCCCACCAAAAAGTAAAATCTCTATCTCTGGAATGTATGAGAATTGCTTGGTTACAAATATGCTCCCCTGCTAGGCTGTGAGAGCCTGATTTTGCTTTCTAGGGGTGCCTATACACACCATGGGTTTTAATCCTTATTAAATTAGATAGGTTTATAAAATTTAAACTAGTTTATTTTGGAGTGTTGCATCTGTGTTTACATGTACTAGGTTTTCAAACAAATTAAGTTGGGTCCCTGGCTGGCACTGCAGGAGAGTGGGACAGTTCAGCACTGTCCCCCCATGCCCTGCCACACAACTGTGGAAGCACAGACTCAAAACCACACAAGAAAAATAAAAGCAGAAGCAATTTGAAAGTGAAAGCAATTCAAAGGGGTGAGCTACAAGAAAGTAACAGCACCATCTCTGAGAGCCACTCTAAAATACTGCCATGTCTCATGTATCAGCGTCCCCATGCTTAAAAATGGCAGTGGGGGCACTTGAACTAAAGCTTATTCAGTCTCCCTGCCACCATTTTTAAGTGTGGGACTGCTGATACAATAGACACAGGACGCTGCTGGAGTGTGACAATTGCCACAATTAATTGAGTCTGCTCTGATACACTGGAATTCCAGTGCCAGAGAAGACTCTGTACTCATATATAGACACCCTTGGGTGCTTCCACAAACATAAGTTGCTATGTTTGGAGAATTAGGGTTGTGGCCTCAGGAGGTCAGTGTAAACGTAATTAGGTATGTTGGATTCATATGAAATCAATGGGGAGATTTAGACACCTCAGCTTTAGAGAGGGAATTGGAAGAGACAGGGACATTCAAAGGGAAAACTAGAGGGCCTTGAGGTAGCAAATAGGAAGCATTCAGGTACCTTCCCTATAGTTAGCTTCTGCCCTGCTCTGGTCCTTGTGGTGCATATACATAACTAGCTAGACTGCTTTGATGTGCTTTAATTATAATACATTGGAGCAGATGGAATGTGGTAATTACCACAGTCAGCAGATTCCAGTGTCTCATGCATCAGCATCCCTGTGCTTAAAAATGGCAGTGGGGAAGAATAAGCTTTGGATAAAGTGGCTCCGCCACCATTTTTAAGCATGGGGATGCTGATATATGAGATGCCTTGGGCGCTTTAATTAGAGCTATTCTAATGAAGTGGCCCCCTACCCCTGCATGTGTATAAATGCCTTATATGCATGTTTTTCTGTGATTCAGAATACCAAGCCATCTTTTGAAGGTATGTACCTATCTCACTGATGGTGATGCCCTACTTTTGTATCATAGTCGATTTGTTAAGACACTCATTTAGGACATAAGAGACCTAGGGTATGAACCCTGCTTATTTAGAGAGGATTCAGATTCAATCTCTTACCTCTCAGTAGCCCAATTTTAAGGCTATATAAAAGTGTTGGTGTGTGGGAGGTGCCTGACCCCTTCTTGTTTTAAGCTGGTGCACAGGGCAGTCAGTAGCACAAGATTCCCAGGAGAACACTCCAAGAGGAGACAGGATTCCAATACCAGCTCCAAGAATTTCTGATTCTTAATTGATGACTGTCTTATGTAAATAACAATCTTTAATGCAGAGCCAGAATCTAAGACTCTACCCTCCTATGTGAATGCCTTAATTGCTGGGCTAGAGTCAGTCTCCTTGCTCACACTTTTTTTGGCTCCATTACTTTTGGATTCCTTTCCTTTCCAGTAGCCATTGATTCTTCAACAGGAGATAGTGAGTACCCCCACTATGCCTACTATTTAGGTTGTTAGGGAACTCTCTGGGGATAGAAAATATGGGTTTGAATTCTCTTAGGACGTGGTGGGCAGGGTCTGGAACCCATGTTTCTTTTTCTGCATGAGTGCTCAAACTGCTGGGCTTTATACGAACATTGGTATTCTAAGCCATGTTTTTGAATGAAAATGGGAGTGGGGGAGCACAGTGCTTGGTACTGAACTCAGTGGTGTCAGTATAATTTAGGTATGTTCTTCTATCATCTAATACATTTTTCATGTTCTGTTACCTTTTGTTAGAATAAATTGTTCATGTGATTTGCTTGGAATAAAATATGTAGTGGCCAATACAAATAACTATAATGGCTTACCTAAATCTTAGATGTGTGCTAATATGCACTTAATGTCTTTTCTTTTGTGGAGAAGATGAAAATACTGTACATACTAAAAAAAGACCCAAGCTGACCCTGTGTCCTAAATGCCCATCTTGTTTGAATAAACAGTAGGCACATATATTGGCAATAAATGCAAGTTCTTCCAAGTAATTAGGGAAAACAAGTTCTCCTTGAATTTTACAGTCTAAATTGGTCTATTTTTTATAATGATTAATAGCAAGTCAACATTTGAAGGTTGGGTTCTTTATTGGAGTAGGTACTGTATAATATGTCCTTTTTTTTTTTTTTTTACAAGGTTAAGTACACTTGCTATACAATCAAAAAATTCTCATGATTCTTTCTAAAGAAGATCTTATATCCCAACTAAGAGCCAACAAAACTCTGATACTGCAGTGATATAAATATTTTGTAACCTAAATTTAGTGGGAAAATGGATCCATCTTTCTTGAAAGAAAGTTAATCAGAAAACAAAGTTTTCAATGGTGTAGAGGACATAAAATTTTCAATTACGAAGTAGTAACTATATTAATGTAATTGTATTAATTGAAGTAATTATATTAATGTTGGACTGAATAGGATTCTGTATTTTGATCAAAATTGGAGTACTTATTAGTGGCAGAGAAAGAGAAAAGCAAGGGCGTGAAAACACATTTTGAAATAAATTCTATATTTTAAATGAATCCTCACCTGATCTCAGTCATAGGTTTCAAAAACAAAGGAAACTATAAATAAGAAGTGAGAAGCAATAAGGTGCTGAACAGCTGTATATAACTGCAGCTTGAATTATTATTCTTGCAGATCAGTTTCCTCTTTAGTAAGAAATATCTACCCTTGTGGTCACTGTAATCAGTTTTTCTTTGTCAATCATAATTTCATCTAGTCCTGTCTTGACTTTTTGCTTTTTCTATTCAGAGAAATATTATCTTTCTGTTTAGACACAGAGCAGAGATGAAAATCAAGTTGAAAGAAGAAACGCTTTAACAAGCTTATTCTCAGAAGTAACATTGCTGTGAGGAGGAGCTGAAAGGGTGGCAGAGCACCAATCAGATCTTGCTCCTTGTAGTGTTAGATATGGAGGGGATTTGAGGTGAAACCACCAGGTAAAAAGCATTTTGCTCTAGGTTCATCAGCTAATGGTAGAAATAGAGGCTATGGGGATTATCAGTTGAAAGGAGATCATAAAGGATCACATTTGCAGGGGGCTAGCAGGTAACACAATGCTAAGGGGCAAACAGCATAGATTTATAGCAGGCAGATCCTGCCTGACCAACCTGTTTTTTTGGGTTTTTTTATAACTAGGTCACAAAGTGCTTAGATGCAGGGGAGGAAGTAGATATTATGTACCTGGATTTTAAAAAGGCTTTTGACACAGTGTCACACCCAATTCTTACAAGCAAACTGAGTAGCTGTGATGTGGATTTTTTTTACAGTAAGGTGGGTGAAAAACTGGCTTATGGGATGCAGCCAGAGAGTGGTGGTGGATGAGTCGGTTTCCCTCTGGAGGGATATGGGAAGTGGTGTCCCCCAAGGCTCTGTCCTTGGACCAGTACTGTTTAATATCTTCATCAGTGATTTGGATGAAGGTGTTGAAAGCACCTTGTCCAAATTCACAGACGGCACTAAACTATGGAACATAGTAAACACACTGGAGGACAAGGAGCGAGTTCAGGCAGATTTGGACAGACTGGGGAAGTGGGCAGATAAGAATAGGATACAGTTCAACAAGGATAAATGCAAGGTTCTGCACCGGGGGAGAAAGAATCTCTAACACACCTATAGACTGGGGGATACCATTCTGAGTACCACAACAGTGGGAAGAGATCTTAGAGTCCTGGTTGATGCAAAAATGAACATGAGTTGCCAGTGTGATGAGGTAATAAGCAAGGCTCACCATGATTTTTCTTGCATCAGCAAGAGCATCATGAGCAGGTCTAGGGAAATGATAATTCCCTCTATGTGGCATTGGTGAGGCCACAGATGGAGTATTGTGTCTAGTTTTCAAATGGGATGTGGATGATCTTTACAGGGTTCAGAGGATGGCTACTCATATAGTTGAGGGCCTGCAGGTAAGGCCCTATGAAGACAGACTGAGGCATCTGAATCTCTTCAGCCTCTGCAAGAGAAGGCTGAGAGGCAATCTTGTGGTTGCCTATAAACTGAATGGGAGCGGGGTCAGCAGGAAATAGGGGACACTGTGTTTACGAGGGCGCCCCCTGTGGTTATCAGAAATAATGGCCACAAACTGAAGGAGAACAGATTTGGATTAGACAGAAGGAAGAAATTATTTATGGTGAGGGTTGCCAACATATAGAATGGGCTTCCAAGGGAGACGGTCCTTTCCCCTACCCTGGAGGTGTTCAAGAAGAGATTACACTGGCATCTGGCTGGGGTTACTTAACCCCAGCACTCTTTCCTGCCTGGAGCAGGGGGATGTTCCAGGTCCCTTCCAACTCTAGAAATCTATGAATCTATGAACTGATGACCAGATAAGAATAAATCTAAGTAGGTGTCTAAAATTTTTAAAGAGCAATGCCCATGTCATTGCTGGAGCTATACGACAGTGGATAGTCTTTAAGTAGACAGACAGTGGGAATGAAGTCTGAAATTCAGTTTTCAGTAGAGTCAGCAGTGAAACTGAATGCACAGTGAAGGAAGTTACATTGCCTGACACTCAGCCAGCTGATGGAACATTGCCAGCTGAAGAGTTATATAGTCACACATAAGCCAATAATAAGCCTATTCCTCCAATCCACCCATTCAGTCTGAGGGAGCAGGAACAGGACTAACTTCTTCTGCCAGATAAAGCTGCAGAGTAGCCAAATCATCTGATTGTAATTGTGTTTTAATTACACCACAGATCAACACTTTGTAAGTAGCCAAGCCTTGATGAAACGTGGGTTTTTTGGCTATTGGTATAATGCTAGAGGCAAATATTAATGGAAAAATATCTAGAGCTAGAAGATATAATATATTATTTATATTATTGCTGGGGCAGTTTTTGAATGACAGCAAAAGATTATAGTTTTACCTTCAGCTGCCGATACATGTGCTGGTTTGTGCTCTAAAATGACCCAGTATGGCATCACTGTCACAATGTTTAAGCACTCACATGTTTTAAAATGCCTTTGCGGGTGGTTTATCTAACCCTTGTCAAATGAGCTTTAGAAAAAGTATCCTGCAGCCATTTTTAAATGTGTGGGGGCTTAATATACATGTTAGTGAGACATTTTAATTTGAACAGCTCTCTGAGAACCACTCTAGTTAAAATGTCCTGCCATGCTCCTACCCCTGAACACATATATAGGCATCCTTAGTTTTTAGTTCACTGCAATGTTAGCACAACATTCAAGTGGTGTAAGGACCACAGGAGAGATCTGGTCAAACAACTGCATGTACTGGGAATCTTTCTACAAGGTAGAAATGATGGAGGAGGAAGAAGAAAGAGAACTCTTTTTTGCTCAAATTCCTGATCACTGGGTAAGGAGTAATACTGTATTTACTCCAATCCAAGATAAGGTTTTTAGTGTCATTCAACATGGGTGTGTGTGTATGTGTGTGGAGGGGAAAGCCCTTTATCTTGGATTTGAGTTCAAGGTTGGGGTGGTAGTGGGAGGGGATGGCAGGCAGCTGCTGTGGCTCTGGTTCCATACCCAAGACTAAAGGTAGAGGCACAGCCACAGCAGTTGTCTTTGCCACACCTTTGCCTGCTTCCCTGACTACCCCCTACAGGCTTGGCTCCCTCCTCCCCCCCTTTCTGCTTACCATTAGGCATGGCTTTGGCCTTATTCCTTCCTGGGCATAAGCATGTGAGAACTCCAGCCCCTGCCTGGCCATGCAGCAACAACAGGAGCAGCAGCTGCAGTATCTGACCAGGCTGGGGTATAGAGTATGAACAGACATTACAGACTGTACCTCTGTGCCTCCATAAAATTATTATGGCCACACAACAGGGAAGCAAACAGATGTCTATACCACTTGTCATGCCACAAATGCCACAAATTTGTGACCCTGAAAAAGGGTTTGTGACTCCAGGAGCACTTGCTCAGTTTTCCCTGACTACAGAGTCAAACCCCAGAGATTCCTTGTGGAGCAGGGTGGTATTTCTTTAAGCAAGGAACTCCAGTTTTTCTCACATGCAGAAATGTGCCCTGGACGTTCCCCAGGGCATGCCTCTGTAAGCAAGTATCTGCACAGGATCAGTAGGCAGGACAACAGAAGTTGTATGTTTCATCTAATGAAAAGGATCAGCACAGGTGCTCTACATCATTTGGCAACTTCTTTTTATACACTGAGTCAGCTGTGAAAGTCACAAACTCTTGCCTCCAATTCAGCAGTAGCAGCAGTTTCCTTGTAGAAGGAAGGAAGGAATTTTGATTAGAGAAAGGTGGACAATATTGGGAAAAGGAACCTTGGGGTAGCCAGGGCAGATTGCAACCTTTGTTTCATTGACTGACACAGGTATGGGATGTCATGGTTCAGGGGTTAAGGATAAAAACCTTGGAGACCAGAAACAAGGAGTCCAAGAATTAAAGGAAGGCATGGGCCAGCCTAAGGTCTAATTCCAGTCAAGCTAGGAATTAAAACTGTTTTATGATTGACGTAAGCCATTGATTGAACTGGGCAATCCCAAACGGGAACAGGCAGGGCAGGAAGTGGACAAGGATCTAGGCAGGAGCAAAGATCAGGTTAAGAAGGCCTGCAGGAACATGGCTAGGGAACAGGGACCAGGAAGTAGATTAGGAAAGTCAAGGCATGTCTACATGTTCATTAATGTGCCTTAGGTAAAGCACATTAAATTTTGTACCTCCAGGTGCCTATACACATGCAGCAAGGCTGCTCTGGTGCACTGTTAAAGCACCCTCATCACCATTTTTAAGCACTGGGACTCTGATACATGTGACTGTCTTGGAGCTACTCTAATTAAAGCAGCCCCACTCCTGGAGCATGCCCTCCATTGTCAGGTTCTAGAAAAAGGTACATTAGCCTGTTTTAATGGGCATTAGCTAAAGAGCAACGGTTTTGTTGTGATGCTATAATGTACTTGCAAAACACTAATGTGCATAAAAGCTCACGTGTAGATATGCCCTCAGAGTCGCGATCAGGAGCCAGGATTAAGCCCAGGGAATTTAGACTAGGCATCAAAAGCAAGAGCACTGAAACTAGTCAAGAGAAAAGTTTTTCTTTTGAGAGGCCACAGTGCAGGTGTGGAGCTCTTGACTATAAATAGTATTGCCAATTCATGATGAAAAAGGATTTTTTTCTCATTAAATCCTCAGTTCATGGACTCACATGAGCATGTAAAAAGTTCAGTAATACATATCTAACCCTCACAATTATGCATAAAATATAATTCTTACAGGCTTAAATACCAGAAGGCAAATAACCCCCATCATCTTATTTTATATAAAGTTAGATTTTTTTAAAGTTCAATTTGATGATTTCAGAAGAACCTGATTCATGATTAGTGTCCCTTAGGGACTGACAAGGAGAAGGGGATATAACAGTAGTCAGGAAAGCACATTTTGGGAAGAGGCTGAGTGCAGTAATCACTCTGGAATAGAAAAACTTGGAGGGGCATGGTGAGTGGAAGAATGGGAAAGAGGAAGAAAGTAGAAATAAGTAAAGTTTGAGACAACCTGGGAATTTGAAAGAAGATGGTAGAGGGGGTGGAGGATCCTTGGTGTGAGAGATTAAATGAATGTGTGCAGTGGACATCTAAAAGATCAGTGATAAAGATGAAGATAAGAATGTAGGAAAAAAAAAGAAAGAGGTTGGAGGAAGAGAAGGACAGTAATGGAGTCTTGGGAAGAAGTAAATGGGTTTCTGATATGTCTTAGTTGTAAAAGACTTAGTTTCTGACATGTCTTAGTTGTAAAAGGCTAGTAGAGGAGGCAGAGATGACTGCGAACACCTTGGAGGGCAAACATTTGGGGAGAGATGATGTGGGAGAGGCTGGAAGAAGAAATGGATTTGGAAAAGGAGGAAGAGACAATTAGGTGCTTGGATGGGAAAAAAAGGAACCAAAATAATAAATCACTAAATGTATGCCTAAGTTGAATTGATGCTGTGAAAGGATGCATGGTGAAAACATATAAGTATACACAATACCTAGTAAAAGAAAAATATTAAGTAGAAATATTTGATATGATATATTTGTGCACATATATGTGTTACCTTATGTTGGGCTTCAGGAGTCATACCTCAGAGAGGAGATATTAAAAAAAACCCCAGTGTAACAGTAAAAATTCTTGTTTTGTTGGAGTCCACAAAATAATATGTGAAATGATGCCTGGTGAGAAGGTTCAGACAAGAAATTGTTTCTCTTCAACATAGAAAATGCAATTGGAAGCTAGGCAAATATTTATTAAAATATATATTTCCTTTCTACCTTTGTGGAGGGGAGGGAGGAATGCATACTATCTGAAGCGGAATGGCCTGTCAGTCTAATGAGATTTTACCCTCTTTATTTTAAGTAATCTTCCTTAATACATTTTCTTATAATCTTTATTTCAGCTAGTGAAAGTTGTCTTAGAATTAAATATATGCATACAATATATTTGAGTCAAAATTTACTTGTTGTTGCTTGCATTTTACCTAAAAAGTGTATCACTTTCATATTATCTGTTACGGTCAGAGATACAGACACCTATCTATTTTACTCTGAGTTTTATATTGTACCAATCACTGTGATCTTTGGAGAACTTGTTCAGTCTTTCAGAGTTTAGAGTTAAAACATAGGTATGAATATTTAAAATGTTTACTTTTTCTGTACTTGTGGTATCAATGCAATTTTGTTCTCTGAATTTCCCTCTTGTCCCTGAATACATTTGGAAATAAGCTGTTGTATCTCAATGGGAATTTTCTAGTGAAAAACTTAAAAGAAAGAAAGAAAATGAAGGAAAAAAGAAAATAAAGGAGATTAGTTTACATTTTGATTAAGAAAAAAAATGCCCATGTGCCAAGAAGCTGGATATTCTAGGATTGATTAAAATATATATCATCTTCCATGGGTATGTTGCTGGCTTTAATCCAGTCCAGGACCTTCCTCTTGCAAATTCTTCTTTTGAAGTCAGTATGAGTTACTTAAATCTAGCATACACATGGGTTACTTAAATCTAGCATACACATGAACAAGAATTGGGTTTTTGAGGTCATGTGTTATCAAAATCCATCCTTTTGAATTGCAAAAGTTTGTCTGCATTGCAGATATTTCTCTGACAGTTGTATTTCACTGCTTTAAATACCTTCAAGGTCTCACATTTAATGTACCCTTATCTCCATATCCCATTCTATTCAATACTGTTCTATTCATGTCTACACTGCCATCAACTGTAGAGGTATCTATTCTATCAAGTACTGTTAGTAGTGTTGCTGTGGCAGCTTGGAGCTCATATGGGCTGCATATTCTGGGGAACAACAAATGCTCAGGTGATTAGCCCATGAAGTTCATAATGTCATTGCTACTCTGCTATCAGTACTGAGGCTAATTAGTCTAAAACTAGCTTGAGTATCTCTATGTGAGTTGCTATCAGAGCAGTAACTGCAGTATAGACAAATTTCTACTCTAGGTAGCTTTTCTATGTTAAAAGTCCCTAGCGTGCTCATCCCTAGTCCCTAGTGTACAATGTCCTTCTATAGTGTGATCATCCCTGTAGTTTCTGAGTGTCTTCTATCTAGAGCATTAAACAGCAAGACTAAAATCTGCCATGAATTTGTTCCCTTTTCATTTCTCCAGGTAGAGAATAGTGGGGTATTTTCATGTTGGAATTCTTTACATCTACAGGCGACCCGCGCCATTCACAGAGGATATGTTCCTGTGATTCCCACAAATGGCGAAATCTGTGAATAGGGCACGGCGTTCATGAATGCAGTTAGCGTTCATGAACACAGTGCCCCCAGTGGCTGGTGCGGGGGACATGGCTCTGGCAGTGGCAGTAGGAGCCTGGCGGCAGCAAGCACACAACTCCCAAGGAGCTCTGGTAAGTGTTTACGGTGTATTTAAAATGTAGGTTTGGCATCCACGAATACCAAGGGTTTCCTGTACAGTCTCCCCCAACTATCCCATCTCTGGTGCATGCATATGGAGGAGGGACCTATAAACGGCCCTTAACTGCTTCTCTCAAGCATACCAATACCTGGGGCTGATCCTTAACATCAGAAAAATAAAAGTGCTTCACTAGCCTGCTCTGGGATAATTAACACCCCTGACAAAGATCCTCACTGATGAACAGTTGCTGGAGAATGTTGAATGCTTTGCATACCTCGGTAGCCATTTCTCAAATAACACCAACATTGACATGGAGATCCATTAATAGGATCTGATGTGCCAGCTTTGCCTTTGGGAGACTGAATCATTGTGTAGTCAAGAATCACAAGATCAGGATTTGAACAAAGCTCCTGCTATAAAGCTGTGGTAATCTCAACTCTTCTCTATAGCTGTTAAGCTTGGGTGATCTACAGAGACCACCTGAAAAGTCTAGACACCATCACCAGCACTATCTCCAGAAGATCCTTGGCATGAAGTGGGAGGATTGTTGCACAAATACCAGTGTCCTCATCAATGCTACCACCACCGGTATGGAAGTATTGATTATTCAACATCAGTTGCTGTGTACAGGGCATTGTGTGTACATGCCTAATGTATTTTTACTGATACAACTGCTATACTCTCAACTCAGCCAAGGACAAAGGACATGTAGGGGCCAGAGGAAACACTTCAAGAATGTACTCAAGAAAAACATTAAGAAGTGTGGAACTGACACCACAAATTGGGAAAAACTAGCTTGGGACAGAGCTACATAGTGATGCCTTGTGAGATAAGGTACATCCTACTTTGAGGAAAACCATTTTGCCCTGGAGGCAGAAAAACAACAGAAATGGAAAGGAAGCAAACAAGACCGAGAAATCCATGGTCCAACTCTGCTTTTAGCCACCACCTGTGGCATTTGTCAGAGAGTCTGTGGTTCTATGATCAGCCTTCTTAGCCACCAGTGGACTCATTTACAACCCTTCACTTGACCCATGGGATTCATCATCCTCTATTTTGAAGGATTTCTGCTGCCACTGCTGAAGTTACAAATTACAGCCTTCTCCTTAGAACTCAAGGAAGGCTTTTAGGGGCTATCTTCACTGCCTCATGACACTGGGTATGCTTCTAAGAAATTAGACTGACCCATTGTGTAAACCCTGTGGCTTGAAAATTTGTGGAGGACATGGCTGGACATGGCTCCAACTGCATATCTAAGCACCAGTAGTGTAAGGATGGGTGTCTCTGGCAAAAACAATGAGGTGTAAAGCAATATTAATTACTAATATTCCTCATCCTTGTTTTATGTGAGGAGCTTTTCAAATTCCAAGTGATTCTAGTTTCATGGTATTTGTGGGAAATGCAATACCCAGGCAGTAGACAAGCTTATCAATGAAGAGCAAAGTAAAATAGTCTACAGGTTGATAGCATTAGTCTATCATTCTTTTAAGAGCTAGATAAATTCAGGTTCTCTGTATAAAAGATGAGTTTAATGCCCTAGTTGTGAGTTTAATTCACTGCCCTCAACAGCAGTGAATTTCAGTTGTTGCTTCTACCCACTGCTCCAGAACCAGAAGGTACAGACTGGTCTGGGTGCAGTCTTAGGCAGCTACACCTCTGGCAAGTGTCATGTTTAGGCTGTCTGTCCTGTGTGCTCCAGGGTGAATGCTTGAGGCTGCATTGAGTCATCTTCTCTACAAATTTGCAAGCTGGTGTGCAGGTGAACCGGGCTTATTTCTTGGTGGCATGCCCAGTCTCAATGTAATGTTCCTTGAGCTGAAGCAAATAAGAACCTTGACATTCAGGAAAAAGACTTTGAACATGATTTTGTATTCTATGGGAAGTTAGTATTGGTTGTAAAGAAAAGATTTGATCTGTTTACCAAAGCTTGTGAGGAAATGTACTGCACTATTCTGCAGCAACTGGAGTTTCCTAAGTATGTGGAGGCATCATGCACAAGTATATCACATTACTGTGTAGTCTAGCTGAGAGGTGATGAAGGTATGAATACCTAAGGGCAAGTCATGATTCCATTATGGTGAATAAAGTCTCCTAACCAATCAGAGATAGAAAGTATTACTTGTGGATAATGATATAACTCTGGAAGGGAGATAATCTTAGGTTCTAGCTCTTGCTTCCTGTCCCTAATGAGTTTTGTACTTTAAATAGCCATCCATTTTATTGAATGATGATCGCTGGAGGTGGAGCAGGGCAGCTGGTTTCCTGTGGGGACAGTAGCTTCCTCTCTTGCAAAAAAGGAGTCCAGTTCTGTAGTAATGTTGTCCTTATGTCCCCATAAATCTTGTCTGTCCAATGCAATAGACATTCTTTGAAATGTTTTCAGACAGTATAGAATGCTTTTAGCCACGACTCCCTCCCAGCTTGATGCTTTCCTGAGAAATGAGAGGTCAAGGAGCTTTTGGTGAGGTGGACCTAGAAACAAGGTCTCTCACTTACTAGGTGTGTTCTAGCCACGTGGTTTCCTGGCATTTTCCAGCCTGTCTGTTGCACTTCTCCAATGAAGGCTTGGGGACTAACATAGAGGTTGTGTACTTTTCTTGATGGTATTGGATTGCATTACAAGTTAAGTTGATCTGGTTGCCTAAGGGCATTTTTACAGGTGTTCCTGACATGGCACCAGGCACTTTTAATTAGTGAGCTGCACTAATTAAAATTGCTCAGTGTTAGTTCAAAGCCCACAGCTACCATTTTCTCAGTGCAGAGGTGTGATGCACTGTTGTTACACATGACACACAATGCTGCCAGAGTGCATCAATTTATACGCTCAGGCAGATTCAATTAATCAAGTCTGTTCCAACGTGCTGGATTTCCAGTGCACTGGAGCAGGCTCCTTGCATGTGTGTAAGTGTCCTAAGTGTCCATAACAGATCATTTATGAACATGCGTAGTTACTCAGGTCTAGTCACACAGGGTAGGATGAAATAGGGCTTAATGAATTAATGCCTAAAAGGTAGGAAAGGCCTATCCAGTTAGACCTGGGATAAATAAGATCAGAGCCTTAATCACTGATGGAGGCAATGCTTCCTTTTTGGTGATCCTAATATTTGGCATGTGTTTTATTTTATATAGTAAAACTATCACTCATCTAGCATAAGTAGACAGGGCTGGCAATCCCAAACCCTTTATTTCTGCAAAAAAGGTCCACTGTACTCTGAAGAATATTGAAATATCTATTTTCCTTCTTTCCCATAAATGTACTCCCTGATAATGTATTAAAACATTTGCTTCTGACACAGAATCTTATTTCACAAAAGTGTTTGTGCATCACTGTACTGTGCAAAGCTGAAATGGAAGAAGCATTACAAATATAAAATCTGTGTCCTTTGTTAAAGTAACAAGATCTGATTCTCAGCAGGCTGGCCAGTAGTTCCTAGTTTAATTAGGTGTGACAGGAGTTGAACCATACTTCTAAGATTAGCAAACCCTGTGCTTCAGGCCTATAGCAAGCCTAGTTATAATTCCTGGTAGCTACAAATTGTGCTTATAGTATGTGGAGCTTGCCTACTGCCTGGGTATTGCATTTCCCACATATACCATGAAACTAAAATCACTTGGAATTTGAAAAGCTCCTCACACAAAACAAGGATAAGGAATATTAGTAATTAAGCCATAAACTTGTACATGTAAACTTTATTTGAGCAATACAGTGTATTTGGTATTTTTACCATCAATATCTCAGTTAATCCAATATTTGTCTCCTTGCAAAATGGATTTATGCCAGGCAAATTGGATTACAGCAGTATTACATGCTTGGAAAGATGCTTCTCCTTTCTTTTTATACACCCTTGACTTAAAAAGGGGACTTCATGTTTAGTTATATAAAGTTGGCCTAATCTATAGCAAACATACCTATCTTGGTTTATTGTTGAAGAGAGAGCTGTCAAGCTGACTACCTTTCACAACTATTACTTTTTTCTTATATGAAAATAACTTTAAGAATCTTTAACAAGTTAAGACCAAGTAATGGCTAATATCAACATGGAATAGTTGCATTTCATTCAAGCCACAGTGATGGGTATTCAGAGGGAAGGTAAATAACATTCATAACCTGATGTGTCTTTTGCTTCAAACTACCATACATAGCAGTCCTAATATCAATGACATTACTAACAGGAACGTATATGTGAATTTGTTTATTGCATTGCCTTATTTTGATACATCTTTTCCAAATTGTATATCAACTGAGTTTTAAGCCTGGAAAGGCTTTCTGACTTGATTTTGTGTTACAGACAGACAGTTAATCAAGCAAATGCCCCTGGGTTCATCTTTTATACAGAGAACCTGAATTTATCTAGCTCTTAAAAGAATGATAGACTAATGCTATCAACCTGTAGACTATTTTACTGAAGCTGGGTTGCTATAAACCTGAGTTTCATTTTAATTCTATCTAGACTTTCCATCAAGTCCAATACAGTAATCACATTGGGAATTTATACAAGTCCTCCAGGAATTGGGGGTGTGGGGGGATGCTCCAACAGCCACTCTAATTACAGTGCCTGGAGTGTCCTGTGTAGCAACATCCTCATTCTGGAAAATGGTGGTGGGGGTGCTTTAACTAAAGCTTCTCGAATAAGCTTTAGTTAAAGCACCCCTGCCTTCATTTTTCAGTGTGGGGGTACTGAAACATGAGATGCTGAAGTCTGCTGGACTGTGGTAATTACCATGTGTACCAGGGTGATATTCAACCCTATTCCTTAGTAGGGCTACTCTCCCAAGAGGGGAGGGAAGTCAGGTCACAGAAGGGCACAGACACTGGCATGAGGCACAGCTGTGCCTTGTCGCACACTGGGTAAATGGGCACAGTAGATTAGAGTCAGGGGGTTACAAAGAGGAAGACTTCAGGGGCAGCAGATTGCCCCCAGGGGCACACAGAGAGATGGGAGAGAACATGGCCAGCATGAGTAGAGACAGATTGGGACAGAGAGAGCTGATGAAGCCAAGCCTAACTCATTGGGTGAAATGAACTATGGTGAGGGATCAGTGAGAGGAAAAGGATTCTAAAACCTGTGAGCACTTACCTGGTGGGACTGGGCAGGAAGCAGGAGAAAAGGAGAGGTTAGGACCTAATCCTTCTGTGGACCGTGATTGTAGCTGTGGTGGGCTCACCACTTCTGCCCAGCAAGCCAGGATTGGAGAAGGACACTTCAGATTGGTGGAACATTTCCACCAATCAGGTAACAGTGGGGAGGGGTTTGCCCTGCCTTTGCTGGGTGGTGAGGGGGGTGAAGAGCCCCTGGAGTTTATTGAAAATGGAGCTTTGCAGCTCTGGTAGACTTGGGGGCAGGGCCTTCAGTGTAAATAAAAGTCTAGTGTGCTCAGCATGCTGGACAGATGTGGCAAGGGACAGTGAGGAAAGAGGAGCTCCAGAGAAGGTCATCATTAGGATCCCACCTGAGCCTCGATGGTGTACGGATTGGTGCACAGCTGTAGGCCAGGTAGCCAGAGCCCTGCAGTGTAGCTCAGCATTAAACTAAAAGAGCCCCAGTGCCCAGAACAGGACCCAGGAAGGGGAAAGACCCCTGGTGTGAGGCTGGGGAACTAGAGCCAGTAAGGGCTCAGCTCCTGTAGGAGCTCCCTGGATGCCCAGTTCAGGGCACCAAGCCATCAAGAGGAGCCAGAAGCACTGCTGGAGAGAGGCCCTTGCAGGATTTGCTACCAAGGGACAAACCTTTTCTGCTTCAGAGTGGGAGTGTGAGTTGCTGGGGAAATGGGTCTCACAGTGGAGGCAGCCTCCACCCTGCTCCATTGTGGGGGGCGTGTCCACATCCTGGGCCCTAAAGGGGAGGGGCTTCAGGGAACACCCCATGGGGTGCTGATCGCACCTCATATTTTGTGATTGATGTTTGTTTTGTATTGTTGATCTTAATATAGTTATGGGTACTCCTTAAGAGGGTTTATATTTGTTTCTAAGTTGATGCTTATATGTGTTTATTATGTTAATACCTTGACTTACCTGTTCCAGGGTGTTAATGTTCATCTTTGCAGGGGGTGTTAATTATTACCTGTGCTGTGGGTCACCTGTACTGAGTTCCCAGTTACCTGTTCTATGTTTTGCAGTCCCTCAAAGTAGTGCAATGTGTTATTTCCAGGTTATTTCATATGGTGCCACATACTAATTCTATTGTAAATATGTAATGTCTCTTATTCATATTTATTTTTTTGTATAACAACACATTTGTATATAGTTAAGTGCTTGGTCCCAGCCTGGCTCTGTAGAAAAAAGAGGGAACTGCTTCTCAGTAGCAGGCCCCTCTCACAGCACTCTTGCCTGACCACCCCATCCCTTCCACTTGCAGACAGGGCACACCCCTGGGTGTACTCAGGTTACATAGCAAAGAAGATTAATAAAACCAATTTTCATTTTGCTTACTAGCAGGGTGATTGATTGCATGATCTCTCAGGGCTTAACATATTTTCTCATTCTTTTAATAACAAAGGAGTGGCAGAAGAGTCCCTAAAGGGGAGAATTCATTGATCTACCTTACCCTGGCTACACTAGGCTCCATCAAACTTGATTAATTGATTAATCAGGTCTGCTCCAATGCGCTGTAATTACAGCAGGTAGGAGCAGTCTTGTTGCACGTGTGATAGGTACCCTTAGAGGTTGCAGGTATACATATCATAAGCACAAGGGGGATATAAGCATAACATAGTAAGTGCAGAAAAGTCATTGATAAATATCTATAAACATATGATTTGTATCTCTTCAGCAATTTCTTGTAGGGTTACTGAAATATTTTCTCCCAAATGTAGGATTGTTCACATCTTCTCTCCCACTTTTCCTTGGTCAGGTAGCAATATAAAAGGATAAAAGTTACTGTCTGCCACACGCACTTGAAGCCCTGTGTTAGGGGAAAACTCTATTTCCCCTAACACAGAGGAAGCTGTTTCTTTCTTTTCATTGGAATATAATGGATAGGGTTTGTGAATCATCATTGTTTCTATCTTGGCTCTCGGCAACCTACCGCCTGCAAGGTAAATCCAGTCTGTGGAGCTCTTGACTTTAGCCCATGGACCAAGACGCTTCGTAGTGAGGGGCTTCTCTCATGCCACATCACAGGCAGGCAACCAGGGGTGTGGGGAGGGTTTGGCATTGGGGACTTCTTCCATGCTGCACTGCAACTTGGCCCTAAGGGCTTTGATACTGAGGGGATTTACCAAGGTAGAGCTATTGCTTGGTGGTGAAGGGCTTTGTTCATGATACCCCTGCTGCATCCAAACAGCAGGGGTATCAGCTAAGTCTTAGGTCTTGCCAGCCCTGGAGCCAAACTATTTTGCCCACCACTGCATAAAGATGGCAGATCACTGCTTTATTTAGCTTAAATACCACATCTACCTAAACATGTGATCATGTGGCTCTCCGAAGTCTCAGAGAAGTTACTAGGTTTCTAATATGGCAATTGTCAATCCTCCTGGATCATGGTTTATGTATGAGGGTCACCCATACCTTTGATGCATATGCCTGAGCAGGAATTTTTTTTCTAGAGGAGTGGAAGATGCCCAGACCTGCCATCTTCCCTTTAAGCCACTGAGACAGAATCCAAAGACCAGACTGAGTCCAGATGTTTGCTGCCTTCATGGCTGTAGTTGTAGAAATGTCAGAATTGAACCCAGGTCTCTTGTATGATAGGCGAGGATTCTACCACTGAACCACAGGGGACTCCAGGTTTCTAATAACTAATGCCAATAATATTCCTATATCTGCAGTTTTAGAAGTTCTTTAGCTTAATGGGTAGATGTTTGTATACTAGAAATAGTAAGTCTTAAGCTTTTGCATCTATAATACACAGTGGGTGCATCTACACGTGCCCCCCATGGCACAGCTGTTACTGCGCCATCATTTAGTACTTCCTTTAGGAAGTACCAAATGACACTACAGTAACAGCCATTACCGTGCAGTCCCAGCAGTGCACAATTATTTTTAGCAGTTACGATGCCATAGCAAAGTGCTATAGCAAGGTAGCTCATCACTACAGCAACATAACATTGATGTCATGGTTTGTACCTGCCCACGCTATGTTGCTATAGTGGCAAGCTACTGTAGTGAATCACTACAGCAATGTACTATCTTGTGTAGATGTGCCCAACAAACACAAAATCTATGCATCTTCCTTCTCATCCTCTTTCTCTCCATTTTCATTTTTCTCTTGTTCCCATTCCTAGCCTTCCATTTCCTCATCTGTTTCTTCCTATTCCTTTGCCTTTCCTTTACTCCATCAATCCTTCAGATACCTTTATTCATATTGTTTCCTTTCTCCACCCTCCTTCCCATTCTTTCTCATTCTATGACCGATCTTCCTT
The DNA here is from genome assembly GCA_030014935.1 of Caiman crocodilus. NCBI lineage: Eukaryota > Metazoa > Chordata > Crocodylia > Alligatoridae > Caiman > Caiman crocodilus. The sequence goes on from JAGPOW010003642.1 coordinate 44,174,880, forward strand.
CTTCTCAAAAAGGTGCAATGATAGGAGGAAAAGATTAGAATCAACTAAGCCAAGCTATTTACTACTAATGGCTTTCTGGAGCTGAGTTGCTCAGTGTAATCAAATTATAAAACATATGACACTAATGTTCTGTTATATTTTGGCATTAATAGGTGGATTTGCTGCTAGCCTTGGCAAAGTGATTGGAGACTTAAATGGGATGTGAGATTTGTTTAAATGCTACCTGCCCACATCTGAGAGTCTCCAGATGAGGATTAAGGCAGATGAGGATTAAGGCATGGTGTTAGAACAGAATGGTATTTCAATAGTACCTGTTTTGCTTAAGATACAGAGAGTATCTTAAGCATTTTTGGTTCCTGATACAGAGGGTATGTCACTATTGCATCTGCAGCTCATAGGCATGCCTACATAAGAAGTGTTTTAGCAGCACAATTTATGGATGCCTTATTATTTGTGAAAAATGGTTAATCACAGTCATTATGTAGAGTTTTGGCCACTGACCCTCCAGAAAGATATGGACAAATGAGTCCAGAGGAGATCAACAAAATGACTGGATATCTGAAAAATGAGCTAAGCTAAACTAGCTAAGCTAAGACTAGATGAGAATTTGTAATAGTTTTCTAATATAAACACAGTTCTTATGAAGAGGAGGACAATTGTTTTTAAGGTATAGATGCATATAAACTTGGAGACTTTCCAAAATGGCAATGTTTTAAAATGGCAGCACTTGTTACGTTTTGACAACTGCTTAATCCAGAGTTAAAGTTGGAACAGTTTTACTACATTTGTATCATTCTGGGCTTGTCCACATGTAACAGAATGTAAAAACTGTTGCCCTTTTGAAACATTCCTCTTTTGAAACAGCTCCAAATATATTTGTCCATACTTCCAGAATCCACAGGCAATGGGACATGAAGTAATGACTTCAATTGTAACAAACATGATTTAATTAGTAAGAAAGTCTTTACAACTATGAAAGCATTTAAGCACCAGCATGGATTACCTAGAGAGAAGTTTTAAACTGAAGGTTAGGCAAACATTTATCTGAGATTGTTAGGCAGGTGTGATCCTGTCAAAACAGTGAGACTCAGTGACCACTTGAAGTCCTTTCCAGCACTATTTTCTCTGATTAATAAATTACTTTGAGAAGACTAAAAAATATGAGGTACTTTACAGAACAAGTAAAGTTCCTGCTCTGTTTGAAAGATTATGCAAAGTCACATTTCACAATTCAGGTTCATAAACAGACAGAATAGAAACATGATAACAGCAGATCCTTGCTTTTCTTCAGTGCATTATGCATTTCTGTTGATGTTTATTTGCCTATTTTTTTCTATTTTAATTGCTTTGCTTCTTGTAGGTGAGATGGTAAAAATGAATGTATTTTCTCATGGCCATTCATAGTCAAGAAGCAAATTAGAGAAGTTCCCTTTTGTTCCGGTGCTGATGAAATAGCATTGAAGATTCTACATGTAGAAACACTGCAAGGAGAGAAGCATTATTTCCCTTTGTCATAATAGCAGCTTTGTCATAATGTTTGCCTGCTTGTCTTTTACTGGTCCTGACAACTGAATTAGGATAACTCAATGTTGATACATACTGCTGGGTCAAAGGCAGCTGCAGCACTTTTATACATGTGTGTATGTATATGGCCATAATGGCAACGATAAATGTGTGTGCAGTCTGGTACTACATTCATGTCATTTAATTGTAGCTGTGGTTTGTAAGTATAACTGCAGGAGGGCATGTTAATCAGATATGAATCTGAGCACAAAACTGTTTATCAAGCAATATGGTAGCCAACAATCTAAGTATCTCTCTTGGCTGGGGACAAGTAGAAGATCATGCAATTAATGTTTTATCCATATTTAGAATTAAGAACACATTTTAAGACATATGGATAAATGTGTGTTTCTCTGAACTAGTTGGTTTCCAGTGTGCTACCTTGTTCTACCAATTTGATATTGTAAGTGTCTGTATTCAATTATGTGCATTTGAGTTACAAATATTTGTATTTTTATTTGAAGTGGTGTGCACTTGCCACATTTTAATACATTCAGGGAAACATCCCTAGAGCTGAAATTTATCTATGCTTCATTTATTTATACTTAATTCATGGCTGAAGTATTTTAACTTAAAGTGATGTAAAGTCTGGCTTTGCTGTTGCTTCTGGACAGTGAAAATATGGTGAAACTGGCTATGGTTTTAATTAAAAACAGAGACATGGACAATGAAACATGGACAATGATCCTTTTGGAACATTAAAGAGGTAATTAGCCATGTGATGCTACCTTTGTGTGTGTATGAATATTTAATATAAATAAACTAGACATGGCAGGTAGCAACCCCCGTTTTTAAGGTTGGTTGACCTTAATATATCCTGTTATAAGATATGGTTTTCATTTGGTTATAACTTATAATTGTTTGGCCTGAAATTTTTTATGGTTAAATATCTCATGTAGCCTGAATAATTTTGGAAAATTTCAGCCCCAAATGATTTGGTCCAGGGATAAGGAACTTTAGTGGATTTTTCTTTCTTTTCACTCCTATAATTTAGATAAAAGGTCTTTAAATTTGTCAGGGCATAACTATTGTATCAGGGCTGTGACTTTTGCTGTTTTACTGATAGTCTTTATAAGCTGGAACAAGTTAAAAATCTTTGAAAGACTGAAGTCTGCAAAAACCCAGGAGATTTCTTAGATTTTAGCACCAACATTCTCAAAGATTCTGTCTACACTGGATGTGTCTACACATGACACTACATCACTGTGACACTGTAGCTACATTGCTGTTGCTATGAAGATATATCAGCTAAAATAACCATGTGAGGCACGCATGGTGCGGGGTGGGCTGTTACTGCACCATCATTTAGTACTTCCAACAGGAAATACTAAATGATGGCTCAGCAAGAAATGTGCCATAGGGACACATGTAGGCATGCCCACTGGGCAGCTACATGAGATAATAATAGAACTAATCAACACTTTCCCTTCAATTGCACCTTTGGCCTGTTAAATCCAGGTTCTTGCTTCTCTCTGCCTTGGAGAAAAGTGGGGTGGCTTGCTTAAAGCATATGAGAGACAAAGGGACACATGAGGTGAATTAGACTGGGATGGGGAACAGTTTGGAAACTGTTTGGAAAGAGTAGAGATGTTGGCATCAAGCCGGGGGGAAATGCATAGAAGTGTTGATGAGTATTCAAACACACTCTCCTCCAAAGCCTGAAACAGTACCCAAGATTAACCTGTGTGCTAGCCTACCCACTACTGCTGTCTGCTATTGTTTGCTCAAGTGGCAGACATCTGATGATTAATTTAGGTGATGATATAATGCCACATGATGGAATTTCTGGGGAGAGAGAAAGGGGAATATTTCTTGTTCATACCAATATCTGCAAGAGCTAGTTGTCTGAGTCCAGATATAAGAACATATCTTGACTGGTGAAGGCAATTGGCCTAATATTTTTGTTACAGACATGTTACCCATATTTGGAACTCATACCCAGAGTTATAACAATATGTTGTAGTTGTTATAACAATATGTTTCAGATGAGGTTGTTATTAGATGGTCATGTTGATGCATGGCCCAAAAAGCCATGCCTGGTTAGGTAAATACTTATTTCAGATATGCTTCTTTCAATAGCATAGCTAATGGGGCAAACAGTATAGCTGCTCTGAGTGCCAACTTGTTGGGGGGGCAGAAAAGTGTCAGTTGCTGTTGCAGTCACACAGTAGTGCCAGTGGTATGACAACAGCTTGATGTTACCTCTGTTCCCAGTGTCCTGCTGTCCCAAGTGCTCAGCTGCTGACCCAGGTTACCAGCTGGCTCCTTCAGATACTTATCCGTACATTTGCCACTTCATAACTCAATTACAGTCTGCAGATCCATTTCAACACCATTAGGAACTCCAGCTGCAGCTTACTTATTAATTAAGTATTTTGTTGAAAACACCTAACACCAATGATCTATTAGCTACACTTGCTACCAGTGACTTCCTTAATGGCATAAAAAGAGCTAGTCCTTGATGGCTAGAAAATGGTATTTAGAGATTTGCTTTTGCAAATTGGCTTGTAGGTAAAGTAGATATGCATTAGAACAATACCCAGGGCAATGGGAAGGGTTACTTGATTTCTAAAAAGCTTGCTTGTACTTTAAGGTCCTTTGTGTTTCACACAGGCAAGCAGACACACAGGCTGGGAAATTGTAGACATGTACCACATTGTTCCATAACATAAGATAAGGTGGCAGCAAATCACAGTGCTCAACTGCAGGGCCCTTGGGATTTCTGATTTTGGTTCAGAGATCAAATTAGAAGACTGGGAAAGCCCAAATTAGGATGTGTGCATGTGTTGGGCTTGTGAAACAAAGTAATATGCTGACAGGACAGAATGTGGATGGTATGACAACAATAGAGAGATCAATCATAGTTTCATAGTGTCTAGAGTCGGAAGGGACCTGGGCAGATCATCTAGTCCGACCCCCTGCCGTGGCAGGAAAGAGCACCGGGGTCAGATGACCCC
>JAGPOW010003642.1:44179499-44229571 GCA_030014935.1 Caiman crocodilus
GGGGAACAGGGACTCCCCCAACACCTGCTGATCCCCCCTGACCAGTTTGTAGCAGGCCACAAGATCCCCCCTCAGCCTTCTCTTGTGGAGGCTAATCAGTAATGCCCAAACATGAAGAGTCATCACAGAGGGGAAAAGATATAAAAGGAGGGATTTTAGAGCAGAACAGGGTTCCTGAGAGGTGAATTCAAAGCCACCATGGACAGAGGACATACCACCAGCCTATGTAATCTACACCACAGGGGGAGGTGGACATGAGCCCTCCAACTTTCAGGTTGCTGACATCTGACATCCAAGAAAGAACCTCACAGTGAAGCTCGTGTACTGGCCAGATGTACCTTGACTCTGTGAACCCTGGGACTTGTAGATAAATAGAACTGTTTGCATCATTCTTATGTGCTATTACTGTGTATCAATAAAATTCTCCTATTAAATGAAGTTGTGATCAGTCTGAGGGTTTGGGTCTGCCTGGAACAAGGTATCTTGGTCATAATCCTGTGCCAACAGTCCTAACTGTCTATAACAATACATGGATTGGTGCTAAATTGAGAAGTTCTTTCTTATTGTACTATACTTCCAGATTTGCCATCAGTAATACTCCTGCTTTCAAATGTAGGGCGGAATTGCCAACAAGGTGTTTATCATAAAGGCTTCTTGACTCAGGAATTCAGGTCATCCTTGGTGTTCTGAGCCAAGCTATGATATACTTCTGAATAAAATTCAAGTCACTTGCTTTTTATCAGGCATGGTAGCATGAGTTGTCTTATAGAATTTCAGGTTGTTACCACACATGGGTACCACTGCTTAGTTGTGAGGGGGTTATTTGTTGAGGTTGATGATCAGTTGCTTTGTATGTGTGTGGCAGTATTAACTGTCATTTTTTTTCTTGCATTCCAACTCTGTTTATATTTGCTCTACCATTGGTCTATTACTCCCTGCCTTTTTTCCTAGTTTTCTGGTAACCTGAGAAGTGTTTACCTAACTAATTCTGGGATTCAACTTCACTAGAGAAACAAGCATGTTGTTACATGTTATCTTCCTGATGTGTTAATGGCTGTTAAAATGGGAGTGTCTATTAAATAAGGAAAAGACGAATTTAGTAGGCTCTGAATATCTCAGAGATAAATCTCGTTGTATGAAGATTATCTGTAGCCTGACTTCTTGACTTAGGCAGCTTGTGTTGCAGTATCATCAGGTTCCTCCATGGAGCCAATATGAGTTGGGAGTGAACCTGTGGGATCCCAAGATGTACTAATCCAAGCTCCCTCCCCCAGATATGGACAGTCTATCCTCTGGAGGATTACTGCCCAGGAATGGCACCTGGGGAAAACTGGCAGCCAGGGGAGTCCCAAAGAAGGTAAGAATCCCACCCTCCCCTTCCTGCTCATGCTCAGAGCCATGTCCTCTTCCCTTCACTCTTGGTTCCATTTCAAGCTGACCCCACTTCCTCATGGGGCTTTTCATTGGCTGCCAGAGCTCTCCCAGGGGTGAGAGATGCTTCTGTACCACTGCAGGGGCTGGACTTTTCCCAAAGAGTGGCAGCAGTGGTGGTGGTAGAGGGTTCCCCCACCCTGTCTGCTCCTCTGGGGTTTTCCCAGCAGCCAGAATGTGGACAGGAAGAGAAACTCACCTGCCCACTCCCACTCCTGCTGATAGTCTCTGGGCTGAGCTCAGCCCTTGCAGTTTCTGGAACAGAACAGAAGCTTCTCTCACCCCTGGGACACCACCAACAACTGCAGGTGAACAGGGACCAAGAGTTAGAGAACAACATTGGGTGTGGGTGGGTGGGAGGTGAGCCCCAAGGACAAGGGTGGGGGATATATCTCAGTGGAGGGGGGAGTCACTGAAGAGCTGGTGAGCAGGGGGAGCTTGGTAGGGTATAGCCACACCCCTGCTTATCAGCTCGGTAGCAGAAAGACTGAAAAGTGCAAGTCAGAGAAGGCATGAACCTTTAATGTGCCACTGCTCAGACAATGTTTTAACTTTAATGCCACCTAACTTTAGCATGTCTTAATTATAACATGCAACAACACCCTAACTCACTTGCCTTTCTCATAACTACTCCCATTCACTCAACAACTTGTGAAGTTTAACAATAAATACCATGACCATGCAGGCTTCTACCTTTTTTACCTACACATTTGTGAGTAAGGTGACAAGAGAGAAGGATTTGAAATCTGTCCCCATTCATCTTGAAAAGTAAGTTTAATATGCAATCTTGATTGTGCTCAGGAATTTTTCAGTCATTTGCTGCTGTTAGTAAATGATGATTAGTTGAAATTGACTTTTTCATTAAAATATATCGCTGTCTATGGAACACTTTCTCATCTCTGTTGTAATATTTCTTACTGGTCAAAATAGAGGGAATACCATCCTGGAATACCATTCTGGTTATGGCTCTTATTTGGGAAGAGGGAGATACTTGAACCCAACTCTTACCCTGCTCACCAAACAACAAAAATGTAGTTGGTTTCTCTTTCATGCTCCAATGGGAGAAGGAATCTGCAGCTAGAGAAAGGGGAAACTCAGGTAGAGGAGAGAGAGGGAGAGAAATGTCCCAGTGTCTGGGAACTCCTCTCTCCTCCTTTTCTCCCCACTTTTCTGAGGTTTTAAAGGATTTATATTGGGGAAGAAGGTATTGCTTCTTTGGGTTGGCTGGCCAGGAATTAGGTCTAGCAGCTTTTAAACTGAGTTATACCCTGGGAGTTTCTAATTCTGCTAGATTGGCAAGGGTTGGGGTTCTGCCAGTTTCAGTCCAACTTCGAGGTTTGTAACTTTCTGCTCCCAGTGGAGTTGTGTGACCTAGATAACATGCAGCCCAGGCTTAGAGGTTAGGCCTGGTTTACCCCATTTGTTTCTCTTGATTCTAGCCAAGCTTTATGGTTGGGGCCAACTGTAGCAAATAATCAACCTGGCTCCCTTTTAAGTTTATCCTGCAGTTTCTCTTTCAGCAGGCTGTACAATCCAGGCCAGAAGTTTTGGAGCATGTATATGCTGGCTGGAGCTGCAGCCACTGCCTCACACAACTTCTCGATGGAGGCAAAGATCAGTGCTCTACCACTTCTCCAGGAGTGGCGAGGGGCCCATTACACCACAATCAAACTGCGGACCATAAGCAGCTTCCTGATGTGTGGTGAACTCCAGTCATAAGACAGCTTTGGCATGGGCCCTGGAACTAACCCTTCAGGGAGCACCAAGTCCCAAACTGGCCTGGGCTGGGGCAAAGTCTTTCTAAACTGGTTCAACCTGTAAACTGTATTTATAGAGATGACATTTATATTGTGTTTCAAGTTTCGTTCTTTTATTTGATTGTTTTTGTTTATGTTTTGGTAATAAATTTATATGTGTTGATTTACACTACTTGCAAGAATAGGGATTTTTCTCTGTGGGATACCCTGGATAAATGTAGTGTTCCCAGCTTTCTGGGTGGAAGCTTGAGCCACTGGTATAAATCATTGGGTACTCTGGAATGTGAACCCAGCCCTTTTTGCTGCCGACCTGTGCCTAGCAGAAGGGTTACATGTATGTGACCCTAGCCATGGCGCTACCCATGGCCGCATCTGGAGTCAGGGTCCTGGGATTTCAAATAGCTTTGGCCAACCTCCCAAACCCTAAGGCTGAGGCTGCCTCTTCATGGAGTGCTTTCTTCTGGTTTCCCCATACACTAGCATACATATAGTCTAACTATTTACACAATTTATTATTTACAAAACAGTCAACATATGAATGAGGTTAATAGCAGAACAGGATATAGATAATCTAATTGTTGAAGGCAGGTACCAACGAATTAAAACACTCTGTACAAATTGAATCAACGACACCCTCAGTTCAACTCCCCAGCTTGACCCTTGAGACTCTAATGAATTTCAGCAGGAGCACACAGGGTTAACAAGACATCAGTTCTTCTTCACACTGGCAACACAATAACCATGGCTGGTGCTGGTGCTGCTGCCCCAGAAAGTCCTGCTCTCTGCTAGAGCATCATGGGGAAGAGCAGCTTTCCTGTTCTAGCTGTCTATGGTATCTGCAAAGAAATGCACACTGTCCCCCCTCTCGAAAAGCACCTTTCTCCGATTCCCAGACACTGCCACTTGTGCTGGTAACTGAAACAACCCTGGGTTTATCACCCATGTGGCCCCAGGCTGGTTCTCACTTAACTCTCCCCAGAGCCTTTGCAGATCAACACCCTGCCCTCCTAGGCAAGTCTACCTTAGTACCCTTTTTCCTCCACACAGGTCCTTCTGCCTCACAAAGGGAAAAAAGGATATCATGTTGTCTTCTCCCTATCACTAAAGGAGGTTCACTTCAGGTAGGCAGGCTGCAGGATGATTCCTTCTTGAGCTCTGTGGCCCCAGGGCATCTTTCCTTCTCTGATCCTGGTTGAGTCCCAGAGGCTGAGTTCCCTTCCCTCTCTTGCCTCAGGAGCCAGTCAAACACGTGGATATGCTCTTGCAAGCAACAACTTTCTGCAAACTGTCCCGTTCTGCCTTTGCAGGGATCCTGAGCTGTGCTGCAAATCCAGCAGAAGCTGTTGCATATGCAACATAAAACAGCTTCAATAGAAGGGATTGACTTTTTGGCCTAGAGGTTAAGGTGTTCATTAAGGACATGATAATATCTGTTAACCTTCTTTTTCTGCTTGATTTGAGTGGACTTTTGGAATGTTTCTCTCATCCCTATTATGTAGAAGAGGAAAATTATGAACATGTTTGTTCAAGGAGAAAATCATTTCTTGCCCAGCAATACTTAGTTTTATTGACACCCACACCCAGCAAGATCTCCTTTCACACTTAAAAACAAGGCCACAGAATCCAGGTTATGACTGGACCAGACAAAAGGTTCTGCAACATTAGCAACTTAGCAAGTGGTATATCTAGCTTGACTGCTTCTATTAACTGGCAAACTTGTGGGAATAACACCAGTAATGAGGCCCTGAACCAGAACAGTTTGGTGGTAGCATTTGAAATAATTAGTGAATTGAATTATTCCAGGAAACACAGAGGATAGTAAGAGAAATTCATTTACATTATTTCTTTTGTTTCCTTGTTGTTATCACAAATATAAACCTTGATGCTCTGGCAGTTTCAAAAAACATTTGTCTTGGACAGTGTCTTAAGAGATGTTTGTTAATTTTAGCTGTGTTAGAGGATTTCATTAACAACAACAACAACAAAAATCAAAATTGGCCTTTGATGGGCAAGCTGATTGTCACCAGCAGGGTCCACAGGAGAGCTGTGATCTCCTGAGGCCCTCTGCCCGTGCCAGGTCCGGCCCAAGGCACCCTCAATTCTCGCCCGCCACATCTTTGATCTTAATAGAGATATGTTGGGAGGCTGCCTTTATACTGCCTTGGGCCCGGCATATCGGGACCTTCGTCCCTGTGATCTCCCAGACCCACCAGGATGTTTCCCCATATGACAGGTGCCTGGAGGGCCAAGCATGGCTCCTACCAGCCCCTGATACCACGTCCCAAGCCTCACTGATGTTGTAGGCGTTGGTCGATCAAATATATGCCTGCTCTCTCGGGCCTCTCAATGTGTCTAATGTCTTACCACGGGGTCTCTACCCCCCCCCCCACTGGTTGCTTCTCTATGTGCTCGCCCACTCCAGGCCTTCTCTATGTGCTCACCCCTCGTGGACCTAATTCTCGCCACAGGGTCTATACCCCACCCCCCCATGCACACAACCCACTGGTTGTGCCTTCTTGAGCCTCCGATTGTCTGGCCATCCGTGCTGCTACTCTCTGTTCTCCAGGCCCAACCATGCCGCTATCCTCTTTGCTCTCCGGGGGTAACCGCAGCACCTCAGCCTTCCCAGAGGGCTACCGCAGCACATGGCTGCTGCCAGAGCTCGCTACGCCTGTCCCAGGCTTCTCAGTACTTCCCCTTGCTAGGGGACCTCCTATGCCCACGTTGGGCCCCTAACCATGCCACCCTCTCTCAGGCCTCTCTAATGCCACCCTCTCTCGGGCTCCACAGTCATGCCCCTCTTGGGCTTCTCAGTAGTGCCCCTCTCTGTGCCTGGGGTCTCTGCACCCCACAAGTTGTGCCATTCACGGGTGCTAGCTGCACCCACACTGGGCTTCTCCAAAGGTTGCCCCCCTCTCTGGGGCTTGCTGAACCCAAACTGGCACTGGGGTTCCCCTGCCACCGGGGTTGCCCCTGAGGCCTCCTCCAACCCCTACAGCCTCACCCAAACCACCAGTACAATACAGTGAACACAACACAACACAAACCTGCCAGCTATAACTGAACAGAAGGCAACTAGCCATAACTGCATTAGCCTCTTGGCTATAACTGAGCATCATCACTCCAGCCTCTGGAGCTCTCACAGGCTGCACTCACACTTTACCTCTCAAACCTCCTACCCCTCCAGCTGCTGGCCCTGACTCTGGGCTTTATAAGAGCCAAGCCCGGCCCCTTAGGATCAGTTGCCTCCCCTTAGTTGCCCTGGCAACTCGCAGCTGTGCTCATTATCTCCACTGGGGCTTAACCCCAGTGGCTTTCCCCTTCTCCGGGAGCAGGGCAAGCACACCCAGTGCCTTGCCGTGATCTGTACAGGTGGCGGGCACGTACAGTGCCTGACCACACTCATTTTTGCTTTAACACAGTAGATTTCCCACTAGTAAGGGAAATAATATACTTAAAGGAAGTTTTTAAAAGGCCTAGTTAAGATCAAACAAATCCAGGTTTTTTAGAGCTATTCAAGTTAATATTTTATTTCACCCTTAAGAAAAAAAATACATAGAAATTGGATATGAAGATGCTTAAATTCACTATAATATAGATATAATGAGGTCTAAAAGCAAAACAGATTACTGCAGATTTGGTAAATAAAAGAAATAGACAAGCAGTGCAGAAATTGGCAACTAGGTGGCTCAGTATTGTGCATTAAAGAGCACATTCACCCACCATGTATAAAGAGAAGCAGATTAAATAAAGAGCTTTATTACATAGGCTGATGGTCTAAGCAGAGGCAAAAGATTCCTTTCTTTTTTTCTTAAACAAAAATTAATTACTTTTTAGCATATGTAGGGTGAATGAGGATGAAATCTGCAGCTTTACTTTGTTCAGATTTCATAATTTATTGTCTTAATTTACCTTTCTATAATAATGGACCTGATAAACAAGATTTGCCACTCTTGCACCACTTATTTATTTTATTTAATTGTTATTCCCTTAACATCCATTTATATTGATATTAATATAATGTTGCAAAGTGAACAACATCAATCTTTTACCAATATTTTACCAATATTTTAATCTTTAGTTACTACAGGTTTTGATATTTGTGATGCTGTGAAGTAAACTAAAGGTCACTTTGGATACAAGGGAGTGTGAAAAAATTGCAATAAAGCCATTTTTTCTTCCAGAAAAGATTTCTAGAAGAATACAAGCCAAATAATGAAACCACAGATTTTCTAATGTGATTCCACTTTTTTTTGTCAAGGCACCATCACCAACAAGCTTATGTGGGTAGCTGTTTTGATAGTCTTGTTTTCTTCTTTTATCTCTCTCAATATCATTCATTTAATATGCTTTTCCTAACAAAGCAGGATATGGATACATTAACCTGACTAATATATTTGTATAAAGGTGGTGTATTGTTATGCTTTAGTCGCCATATATTCCAGCCAGCAGTGTAGCTTCGAAACATCTGAAGTAGCTTTAAATGAACTACCCTGGGTTCTGAAAGCAGTATAGCCATGGAAACATGGATACAATACTCCATGCTACCATTTACAAGACTACTTATGGTACTCAAGCTACTTGGTTTATAGAAGTAGATACAGAAGATGCCAAAGCAAGAATTTTCAGAAGTCAGAGAACGTCCCTCACCTGCCCCTCTTACTTTCTTCCCCTATTCCTTATTCCCCACCTTAACTCCTCAACTTCATCTCTTCAGTACCTCCATCTCAGCTATACTCTATTTAACCCTAACCCTAGTCCTGATAGCATCTAAGCCAGGGAAACCAACTCATTGTAATTATAGTCCAAGGCACTCAAATATAGTCCAAGGCCCTAGCCACGGCCTACATCCATCAGGCCTATCTCTTCTAACACTAACACTAATAGTTAAAATGCTGCTTTCTTTCATTTTTATTTGAGACAGGTAGTCTAAATTGCTTCAGCACAATCCCATGCCAGACAGCATAACCTGGGGCTTTGGGAGGAGTCTTAGGATCGGAAAGGACCTCCTGAGTAGCTGAGTCCATTCTCTTGATGTCAAGTAGTTCCTTTCATAAAAACATTGTGCTCCATTAAAAAAACAAAGTTGCATTTTGCCCTATGACTCTCATTGGAAGTGGGAGAGTTATGACTAGGTTCCTCCTTATTTCTAATTTATATGTATTCATGACCAGTTTATATTAATAAATATAATTAATATAAACTGGGTATAAAGAGTTGTTTTTGGCGGCAGAGCTATATTGCTATCTAGCATATCCACAGGTGGCAGATAGTGGAATGATCTTCAGGGAAGGTTAGCTGCGTAATAAATAGAGGTAACTAATGAATAAACAGTCATAGACCAAGCAGTGGCAGCACCATCAGATTTTGGTGGTGACAGCAGATGGCAAAGCTTTCCCTCCTGAAAAGCCCCCAGTCATGGGTCTATAAATCCTCAGTGGCAATGCAGGCAGAGGAAGATGCTAGAATCTCAATGGCTGCAAAGGTGGATGAAGGCTGCATCAGAATTAGCTCTCCAATTGTCATGGCCTCCTTGCCATTGGGTAAAGGTCCCTTTCTACCAAGGGCCATCTGGAAGCTTATGAGCAGCAACTTCTCTATGATAAAAGAAATAACACACAGGCATTTTCTAGAGAGATTTTCTGGCTAATCCTTCAAGTCCTTTGGTGACCAACCAGGGATGATGGAAACAAGGTTGTGAGGTCTGGAAACTTCTAGACAGAAACTGGCATAAAGGTAGCAGTTACGAGAAGGTTGTCTTGTGCTTGGATGAGGACAGGAATGCAATTTGGCAGCAGTAACTGCAACTGAGAAGTCCTCTTCAGGATCCACTTTGCTTGCTCCTTATGTGGAGGTGGTGAGAAAAGGCACCCTAAACATAGTTTGCTTACCTTTTTCCTGACTGGATAACCTATTCTAGTGGGATCACCTTTACTGTGGTCAAAATCAATGAAGACACGCAATCAGTTTTGGGATCTGGATCATCAGGACCCTTCACGGTAAATCCTAATAGTGACACTTGGATTCTCTACCAGGAAACATCAAGACTGGTTTGATGAGGTTAACTGGGAGATCCAAGAATTGATCAACCACAAATGCAAGGCTTTCTGTTTTTGGCAGAACAACATCAACTCCAAGCAAAAGAAACTGAATCATGAACAAGCCAAGGCAGAGGATCCATGACATGAAAAACAGATCATGGGAAGATAAGTTGAAGGAGACTCAACAACTTGCTGGCATTCAAGATTATGTATGATTTTTTTCAGTGCCAAAACCATATACAGTCTGAGCACTTGGGGACCAGCCCCCTTGAGACTGAAGGATGGAGGAGATCCAATCAAGGAAAGGGGAACCATAAGTGCCTGTTAGAAGGCACATTTTGAAGACTTTCTTAATTGAGACTCTGTTGTTGATGGAAGTATGTTCTAAACTCCATCCATAACACCCAGTTAGAGATGATCTTGGATTCCCTGCAACCCTTGATGAGGTGAGGAAAGCAATCAGACAGATGAAAAATGATAAGGCATCTGAAGCTGATGGAATTCCCACCAAAATCTTCAAGCAGGAGAGAGAGAGGCTCACATCATAGCTCCTTGCCCTCATTTTAAGGACTTGATGAGGAAATCCCAGGTGACCTCACAGATTCCATGATTATAAACATCTTCAAGAAAGGAAAGTCTAACAGAAAGGAACATCTTGAAGAAAGGAAAGTCTAACAGAAAACTACAGAGGGATTGCCTTGCTGTGCACCACAGCAAGCATGAGATACCTCAAGTCACTGGAGAAATACCATTAATGTTGCCTGTGAAAGATCCTTCAAACCCAGTGGGTACACAGGCACACCAACATTAGCGTCCTCTTGCAAGCAAATACTATGAGCATCAAGGTGAAGATCATCTGATATCAACTTTGCTGGGTTGGCCATGTCATCTGTATGTCCGACTCGAGGTTCCTAAAGCAAGTTTTATTCTCCCAGCTCAGTTCAGTCATATGCTTAAGAGGAGGGCAGAGAAAGCACTACAAGGATGTCCTCAAAGTCAACTTGAAAAAGTGCAACATTGAGATCAACTCATGGGAGGCTATTGCCCAGGACTGCCCCAAATGGAGGAAGAGTCTGCTGCATGGATTTCAGTACTTTGAAACCTTCTGATTACAGGAGATGGAAAAATGGACATAGCAGAAACAGCAAGTTGCAAACCAGATCCAGAACCCAGAGCCAACCACCCCAAATGGAAATGTGCTCATGCTGCAAAAGAGTGTGTCGATTCTGGATCAGCTTTGTCAGCCCTCTTTAGAGAGGGCAATTATGGAAGACAATCATCGTCAACTGTGAGGAATTGCCAATTATGATATTAAATTGTTTGTGCGCCAACATTGTCCTTTAGCTTAAATAGTTTTTTTCTCCACCCCTCTACACTTCTCCCCAGTGAATATATCACATCCCCTTTCAACCTCCATTTTGTTAGGCTAAACAAATTAAGCATTTCTTAACTATGATAGGCTCTCTTTTTCATTGATCATCCTAATCTCTTCTAGCAGGAGTTTGTCTTTCTTCAGCCTGGGTGACCAGAACTAACCAGCCAATGACTGCTAGTATCTGGTAGGTTGAAATCTTCAGAGATATGATTGGTTAGGAAGAGTCCAGTCTTTCATTACCTCATTTTCAGAATATGGGCAGAAGGAGCACTTGGCATATTTTGTGTACCATGGTGAAGGTCACACCTTGCTGTATTTGTACAGCTCTGATTTTCAGAAAAAGAAGTGCTGATTTCTCACATTTTTATTTTCTTCATGAAATAATTGCCGACAAAATCCTTGAAAGCATTACAAGCTCATCATTGCTTTCCCTAACAGGCATTCTCTACAGGGAAGGACGTCAGGTCATTAGGTTAATTTCTATATGTTCTTTTGTGTTTAGCTTATACAAATAATTGCTGTTAACTAATAGCTTTACTTCTAGCAAAAATCTAGTTTACAAGTAGAGTCTTTTCGAGCCTGGAGCCTTTGCTATTTTGTATTAGAATATCTATTAACTTCAGGGCTTTCAAGTCTGATATCTAAGCGCTTTAATTGTCACTATAATTGATTTTACCTTTGACTTGGCATGGTGATTGCTTTGTAATTTGTTGATGATTAATGGCTGTCCTCTGGTTATCTCTGCTTGGCTAAGCCTTAGGCAGGGATCAAGCAGTTGGTTTGTCTTGATTCTGACTTTTCCTAAAAGACTTCAGAAACTATTTGGATCAAATTCATCAAAAAAAGAAAAAAGATATGGCATGTTTTACCACATCTTTAACTCCTTGGTTGAAGAGGTTGGGGGTTTGAGTTAGGCCTAGGTTTTTTAGGGCCCTTTGTAAAGTTGGATGGGTGGGGATAAGAACAGTTTTCTGGTCCTTGCACTTTTTGAGGTTGATTATTCACCTGTCTGGGTCAATAAGTGCCACATTTATACTTTCTCAGGGCACGGACAACTTTATGTTGCTTTTCCTTCTTCCTTCACAGCACCTAGAATTGCTTGCTCCCTATAATTCTAGAAACCCTTGATAGAAAACCTAATCAATCTAGCCAGTGTATGTCTGACTCCTGAGCACACTCTGCTCACCTGCTTGCCATCTCCAATACTGGAAGCCATGCTAGTGGTATCTTTCCTGGTAGCTATTAAGCACACTAGAGAGATCTCTTGAGAGTGGCACAATGAGTGAAGAATGCTGAGGAATGAGTGCATGGGGTATGTGGTATAGACATACCTTAACTGGCAAGGATTCTTCCTGGTAATAGCTGGTGTGGCCCAAGGCAGGAAGAATTAAGGTGCCTTTCATAGGCAGAACCCTTGTGTAATGGAGTCAGACTGAAAGTCTTTGAAAAGACAGTTCTATCTATTGAATGAGCCAAACTAGAATGTTGTTAGGTGACAGTGCCATTTACTACTATATGGGCATACAATAGTGCTTCTTTACAGAGGAAGTACAAAGTAAGAACACTTTTGGATCAGCCATATGGCAGAAATAGGTCCCAGTTCTTCTTATGATCTTACCCAAAAATATTTTTTTGAGGCAGATCCCCAGGTGCAGGGGTGTGCAATATGTAGTGCTACAAACAACACATGGGGAATGTGAAAATGTGCACCACACTGCAAATTTTTAGTGCAGTAGCAAAATTTGCTACTGGGAAATCCCGGTAGCAAAAACATGCCCTGGAACAAGAAGCAGCACAATTCACACTAAACAAACATGTGCCGGCACAAACGGAGGCCAGAACATCCAGAGCAATGCTTTGGCTGCCAGCCAGGCCT
Organism: Caiman crocodilus; assembly: GCA_030014935.1. NCBI lineage: Eukaryota > Metazoa > Chordata > Crocodylia > Alligatoridae > Caiman > Caiman crocodilus. Next base: position 44,191,980 of record JAGPOW010003642.1, read on the forward strand.
CCTTGTTCCCCTGCTGCTCCAGCATGTCACCTGGTAAGACTGCTGGGACCAGCACAGGTGCATCATAGGTTTTGAATGTGATCATTGTCATTACTGCATAGAGGTACCTCACAATAAAAGACTTGGGTTTGCATTGCATTTACATAGTTATATTACCCATTTTAGACAAAGATTTCCCTACAGAGGTGTCAGATTTTCTCACAAATTCATGATTATGGTCAGATGATTGTACAGTTAGAAGATTCCTCATAAGCCTGAAGAATGGGAAGTGCAACAGGAGCGCAACAAGAGACAAGCCTGGCTAGACAGTAATATCTATAATGTGTTAAACTTACAACAGAAGCCACAAAAAGTGGAAAGTTGGTCATAGGAATAGGGAAGAGTGTAAGAGTATCACACACGTGTGCACGGAAAAAGTTGGGTGGCCAAGGCATGATTTGAAATGTAATCATTGGCCAAGTAATAAAATGGGATTCTACAACAATGTTAAGAGTAAGAAAAACCATAGGTCCCTTACAGAATGCAGAAGGCAATCTAGGTCTGGATAATGCAGAAAAGGATAAAGTATTTAATGCCATTTTTTTACTTGAGTCTTCACAAACAGAGGCAGCTACCAGATGACAAGTGCAGTTGGCAGCAAAGATAGAGAAGGAAACAAATAGCCTGGAGTAATGGCAGAATTTGTTAGGGATTACTTAGATAAATTAGACACTTTCAGATTGAAATGGCCAGATGGGCTGCAACTTAGGGTACTGAAAGAATTGGCTGTGGTAATTTCATAGCTATTAGTTATCCACTTTGGAAACTCGTGGAAGTTGGATGAGGTTCCTGATGACTGGAAAAGATCAAATATAGCACCCATTTTTAAGAAAGACACGGGTGAGGATCTGGAAATGTATAGACTGTCATCCTGACCTTGATACTTGGAAAGATAATGGAGCATGGAGTCTCAAGGATTCTTCCAGTATGTATGCTGAAGCACCTGGAAGACTGCAGGGTGATCAGCAGGAATCCCGGTTTTCTTTGATAAAAAAAAAAAATCCTCAATTTTCAGAATAAAAAAGTAACCCAAAATGAAACACCAATATATATATATATATATTGGTGGTATTTCATTTTAACCATGGAAAAATGTGGATTTTCAGTTACTTTTTTTAACCTGAAAATTGGAAATTTTTTTTATATCAGAGAAAAGTAGGATCCCTGATGATCAGGAACAACCAGAATGGATTCACCAAGAGCAAGTCATGCCTGACCAACTTGATTTCCTTCTATGGTAAAGGCTTTGTGGACGGGGAGAAAGACGTATATGTGATATACCTTGACTTTAACCAGGTTTCTGACACTGTCTTTCACAACATTCTTACTTACCTGGGTAGATTGGAAAAACTGGTCTGCAAATCAATCCGATGAGATTCAACAAGGAAAAGTGCAAAGTCCTGCCCTTGGGATGGAATAATTGCATTCACAAATGCAGACTGAGGAATGATTCTGTAGGATGCAATACTGCAGGTAAGGACCTGGGAGTTGCAATAAACCATAAAGTGATTATAACAATCTACTCTGTTGCAAAAGAAACCCAACAGCATCCTGGGTTGTATCAACTGGAGTGTTATGTGCAGGTTGGGTAGATCCTTCTACTCTATTCAGCACTGATAAGATATCATTTAGAGTACTGTGGCCAGTTTTGGGCCTCGCACACCAAGAAGGATGTGGACATATTGGAAAGAATCTAGCACAGAGCAACAAAATGATTACTTGCTTGAGAAGTAAGATTTTTGAGGAAAAGCTTAAAGAACTAGGGTTATTTAGTTTGGAGAAAAGAAGGATGAGACGAGTGGGAGGGGAGGGGAGGAGGGAATTGATAACAGTCTTCAAACAGCTTAAGGGTCATTATAGAGAGGGTGGAAATGGCCTTTTATCTGTGACTAGGACACAGGACTAAGTGCAATGCCTCAAGTTGCACCAGAGGAAATTTAAACTGGAGAGATTAGGAGGAACTTTCTGGCTGTGAATGGTCAGGCATTGGTACCAGCTAGCTAGAGAAATTGTGAGACCTACATACCTGGTAGCTTTCAAAAGCAGATTAGACACTTAGTTGGAATGGGTTAGTCAGAGATGATGTTGCCTTGAGCAGGGGGCTAGACTAGATTACATTGTGAAGTCCTTCCAGCCCTACTTTCCTATGATGTTTTTTCCTTAAGGGCCCTATGTACATGTTATTTTAAAAGTGAAAGGTAGGACTTCCCATTTTATTCTGTTCAGGGGGTTGTAAAAACCTGTTTGAGGAGCTAGTATTTCCTTTGTGTTTGGCAAAAAAAACCACTGCACTTTCAGATGCTGCACTTTCAGATTTAATTTTTATTCCTTCTTTCTCTGTCTTACTAATTCCATTAAAATAATACTGTGACCCATAGCTTTATACTTTGCTATTTATCCCATTTTCTTCTCTATGGGTGAGATTTGAACCAGATAAAACTGGCACTAAAGGTTCCTGTATCTGTAGGTGTCAAATAAGCGGATGATCTGTGATCCATAGCAGTGTTAGACTCTGGAATAATTATATATGATGGGGCCAGATCAATATTATTAATATTAGTATTCATTTTATTCATATTCTTAATATTAGTATTGTCAGTATTATTAACATTAAAGAATAGATACTGTTGAAATTCTTATGAATGACTCTCAACGTTACGTTACGTTGAACAAACAGTTGGGTTTTGCACTTTGCAACTTGGCTTGCTTTGTTTTTCTCCTCTTTCTCTCTCTCGTGCTCTCTCTCATTACCTCTTTATGAGTATGCTTCTAATAAGGGCAAACATGATGAAGGACGTGTGTGTCTGAAAGCTTGCAAAGAACAACTTTTTTTGTAACTATTTAGCTGGTCTAATAAAAGATATCGCCTATACCTAAAGAGTTGTATACGTAACACACACGCCTCAGAATACTTCCAGATAAAATTGCTCTGTGCATGGAAGAATCTTAGAATTACAACTTATATCAGATTTAGAAATGCTCTTAAAGCTCTTTGAGATACTTAATGAAGTAGAAGGAAAAAATAACGGACATATTTATATCCTGTTTTCATTTCCTGAATGCTCATTTTCCATAACTAATGCAAATTTCACAAAGTGTGTAATAGAGTTATTTATGGGAAGTTTTTCTAGAGTAAGTAAATTGTAATAAGATAAGAAGGAATGTTTTTCTATGGCTTAGAAATGAGAGAAAAGAAACAAGTTAAAATGAACAGTTCTCTTTAGGGAAATGTAGAATGATCCAAATATTTCTAGAGGGGCTGAAAGTCTGTGGGTGACTGTTCTTCTGCAGGAAAGTTTAATGACACTTGATTTTTTATTATTATATTATATATGCAAAACAAGTAATATTTTCAGTAATCTAATATATTAGTAGCTGTTTTATTGCATAGTCTATCATTTTCTACCTTGGCTCTACTGTCAACAGTGACACCAGTCAGGAATTTTGGTCTTTTGCAAGACAGAGTTTGGAATAATAACAAACTATCACTAAAGTAAAAAATCCAAATTTATGAGAAATGTGTTTTATCCAGTCTTCTATATGATTCAGAAACATGGACAACCTACAGCAAACATATCAAAAGACTAAACAGCTTTCATACCAGATGCCTTTATAAAATTTTTCAAAGAAGATGGCAAGACAGGGTAACAAATGTGAAATTGTTAAATTGTACTGGTATGTAATTCATGGGAATGTTGATAAGTAAGAAAGGACTCAGGTGGTTTCGTCCACAGGATCCTGAAGAATATGCTGTACTCTGAAGCTCATGAAGAGTCTAGAAAGAGAGGCAGACCAGCATGAGGATTTCAGGATGCTTGCAATGATGACTTAGCATCCTTTGAAATCTCTGTGGATGATCAGGAAAGGAATGCAGAATGCTGTTCTGGTTGGCAAAGTCAGCTTGCAAGTGGAGGAAGGCACTGTGAGGAAGACTGGATCAAGTTTTGTGATGACTAGTGTCAGAGGAGGAGAGTATCTGCTGCTCAGATTCAGAGCACTGCTGTGTGTGGGTGTGCCTTACCTGTGGGCCCTACCCCAGGGGGTATACATACAACGTTTTGGGAACCCCTGATGTAGATATCTTTTTAGGAGAGAAAAATCGAATCTTGATTTAGTCAGACAAGGTTCTTTGGATAATTTTGATATATTTTATTAGACCAAATAAATAGTTGGAAAAACTCTTCTTCACAAGCTTTCAGGTACAAATAACCTTCTTCAGGCAGAGCCCTCTTGCAAAAAAGAATTTTTCCAACTATTCTGGTGTGTGTGCGTGTGTGTAATTATATATATATAAAACAGACGTATATATATTACTGCTATATATATTACTGTTTATTTATAATACAGATACATTCAATATATATAATCATTCATTATACATTATATAATGTATCTGATTTATTATATATTTATTTATATATAGTATTGTGTGTGTGCATAATTTTAATTATATGTAATGTGTGTGTGTATAGGAAACCGTCAGGATGTGTGCCAGAGCATAGTATGCAACAGCATTTTACTTGTCACTCATGCCTTAGGGAAGGGGCCTGGGCTGCACTGCCACTAGGATTGGGCTTCTCATGATTCCCCCTTTGTATGCTGCTGGCACACCAACATCTTATAAATCAAGGTTGTGGGTATTTTTGGCACTGTGCCAAACTAAGTTGCTGCCCCCTGATATAGATATAACCACACACACATACACAAACACACTAGCCAATTGCACCACATGAATGACGGAGGTGTGGTGGGGATGGAGCACCACTGCTGCCTCTCAGGAGCAAGGCGGGGGCAGCTTGCTCCGCTGTCCCCTCAGCCAGTGCCGCTGCTGCTTCCACTTCCAGGGAGCAGGGCAAGGGTGGCTGAGGCCAGTGCTAGGCCTCATTGTCCTGTTCTGTCTGCTCTGCTGCCACCACCTCCAGGGGGCAAGGCCAGAGGGGGGTGAGGCCAGTGATGCTGGCCTCATGCCCCCCACTCCATCCCCTCTGTTTCTGCCATCATGGCATCACTCTGCTGTACCGCTGCTGCCTTCTGTCTGGAACGCTCTTGGAGCACTCTAATTGGTTGTTTCAGTAATGGATTGGTTGTTTCAATAACCAATCAGAGTGCTCCAAGACTGTTATGGATAGGCAGGTGGACTAAGCCCTTAATTATATTAGAATACACACACACACACACACACACACAGATATATAAATATATATTAGACCTATGCAAAGCAGTAAGTATTTGCTTGGGATTTGGATTCAGCTGAGTCAGAGGGACAGTGATTTGATTCAGTGATTTTAATCACTGTCCTGATTTGATTTGGCTGATTCAGATTTGGAGATTTGGTGCTGATTCAGAGATTTGGCCATAGACTATAGAGGCAGTTCTTAACAATGCTGGACACAGAGGCCTCCAACTGGTAAGTCTTTTGTGGTGGGTGGAGGGGGAGGGAAAGGAAGTGGGGGCAGATCAATGCCCCACGGTGAGGGAGGGATTGGGGCTGGAGTTGGGAGAAGCTGCCCAGCCAGAGTGGGGGGGGTGCAGGACTTGAAGAGGGAGGCTTCTGCCACTGCACACCCCCAAGTCCGGGAGCTGCTCTTTTGGTGGCTCCTCTAGTGGCTCTTGCCACTTGTCCAGGAGGGTATGGGAGTGGGTGTGTACCCCCAGATCTGCACGAGGTGGACTGGACCAGGCTGTGCTCCAGATGGGAGGCAGAAAGCACTGGGGGTGGGGGCTATGCCCTCCTGCTGCATGCTCAGCTAGAGCGGAGAGGCATGGGATGGTGCTGCTGCTCTGTCTTGGCCAAGTGGCATGACAGACATACATACATACATGCAGACAGACAGAGGGACTAAGCCTTTTATTTTATTAGTTAGTTTATTATTACATTCTTATATAATAAAGGGCTTAGTATGTCTGTCTGTCCATAATGCTGTTGATCAAGTGTGCATGCTCCCCCAAGAGTCCCAGCAGCTATGGGCTGAGCAGGCTCCACCTCCTCAGGCAGGGAGCCAGAGCCAGAGGAGGAGGGAGCCATTAGAGTTTAATATTTACTTGCTCCTAGATGCCTGTGAAAGCTGACAGGAGCCAGGGGCAGTAGAAACTAGGGGAAGCCCTCAGCATGACTGAGCATCTGAGCCCTGCTCTCCCCCGGCCATTCCCTGCTTCCTGTCTCTGCCCTGCTTCAGCAGCACATGGCTCCCAGCTGCATCACTGGACTAGGGAGCATGGAGCCCCACTGGTATGTGTGTATGTAGGGGCAGAGTGTGTGTGTGTGTGTTTGTGAAGGAGCAGAGTGTGGGGGGGTGGGTGCATGTGCAGGCAGGGGCAGAGTGTGTGTGTTCATAGAGTGAGTCCCACATGCACACCACACCATACACATGCCCCCACACCGACTTTGCACTGCTATACAGACACACCCCCTCACACAGCCCAGCCAACCTCCCCCCACACAGTTTTCCGACATACCCCACACCCACCCACATTCCACATATCCACATAAACCCCCACATGTTCCCTCACGCCACATAGCCATACATCCACATCCCCCCACAACCTATACCCACCCCCCAGAACATACAAAAGTAAGATTTCATTTTAAGCTATTGTGCGATCAACTCTGTGTACACTACACAAACACATGTTAATCCGGACAAAAATATTTTTGAAATCAAATTAATAAATGCTATACATTTCCTTTGTAGAATATAATTTAGTATTTTTCTGCTTCCAAGATGACAAAACCCTTTGCTGAAAGGAGTACTTCCAGGTACAATGGGAGGGACTTCTGGTGGTAAAGGTCAGGGGTTAGGAAGCAGGACTTCCAGTCACAAGGTGGTGACCAGTGGGTGGGACACCTACCAAGGGATGGGGCTACCCGTGTGGCCTTTGCCAGTTTGCCAAAACTCGGAAGCAACACTTCACCCAAAATAACTCCCCACCCCTGGTTTACATGGATGGCAACAAAGGGTGAGTGGGGGTGGGGCATGTAAACACACCCTGGAATACTCCATCATTCATGATGGGCAGTTGGCTAGAATTACATGTATAATTTTATATATCTAGTGTAACATATAAACAGAGGTGATATAGATGTCTGTGTATGTGCCTGCATGTACATATATATATATTTCTTATTTGATTAGCACCAGCTTCCAGACACTCAGTATTGTTGCATTTTGTCTAATTGATTGATGAACCCTTCATTATTTAAATTTATATTTAATTTGTGCCTACTTAAGAGACTATGATCACAGACATGTATACACTTTCATTTCTAGTAATAGAACATTTTTAGTGCACTAAGTAGACTTTCTCAAAACTCATTTTCTGGCTCTCACGGTTTAATAATAACCTCCCTGGTCACCCAACTGAGTGGTATGGGTGGCAAGGGGAACACATGAGATTGCTTCTTAGCCGCAGTGACTACCCCTACTGACCAGCTGAGACCCCCATGTTAAAAGCCAGCAGGGGCTTCAAGGTCAGGGTGGGGCTGTAGAAACTGCCTCCTGTGCTTTCTCTGGACTCTGAGGTAGCTTTGGTCTCTGGCAGACACCAGAACCTTTCCTTGTGGCTTCACTTCTTGTTCCTGGAAAGAATTAGGCTGTAGGAGATAGTACAAATGTTCATTCTTCTTGGAGAAAATCCCCTGGGGCTGACTTCAGCCTGCTTGGAGTCACCTTATTTTGTCCCAGAACTACCATTTTTGTTCTGGGAGATAGAGTACAGATGTTTGTACACTTTTGGTTTCTACCAGAGGAATGGTGATTCTGAACACCTGTGTATGGCCAAAGTCGGCCCTTTCCCTTCTCTTGCATAAGCTAAATAGATGGAACTCTTTGCGTCTCTCACAATAAGAACTATCTTTTAATACTTGAATAATTATTGCATCATTTTTTGAACCACCTCCAGTTTTTCAAAATTCTTCTTGAAGTATGGTAATTGCTTGTGAGTAAATTAGACATAGCATTCTTGTTGTGGGTGCACTGATACCAACAGAGACGCAATGAAATCTCCCTACTCAGACCTTATATTTTCCTGTAGATATAGCTAAGGATCTTCTCAGTAGTTTCACCTCTTATGCCTATATCATGTCCCTGTCCCTGATACTCCTAGGGAGGGATGCTTGCAAGCAAAACCCACCCATATGCTATCACTTGCACCCAGGAATGAATGAGTGAAATGACTCTTGGGGCATGTTGAAGACAGAGGTGGTGTCTTCAGGAAAGCCTCACTGTTGTAGGAGAAGGTGAGTAGAGTGTGAAAGTGTCCTTTTCCTGAGAGGGGTAGGGACCCTGTGAAAACATGCTTTTGACCACTGGGATCTTATTATCAACTTATTATCCAATATAATCCCAGAGTCAGTGACTTCCAGAATACAGACTCCTATTCCTGTAAGTGTGGCCTGTATTCCTTGTTTTAGGTATGTATTTCTGACTTGGGACCGTGCATTTGTTTGTCTCAGAAATGAAATATGGGTACAGAAGTTAGACATAAGCAGATCCAGGAATTTGAAAAGAGGGATGAAGGAGCAAGTAGCAACTGGCACTGTAACCATTCCATTCTCAATCTCAGCCCTCACCCTGGGATGGAGCAGCACCCCACACCACAGGAGCAGCAGTTGGGGATTTTAAGTGCTTAAAGCAGGTAAGAATCTCCCCTGCTTTCAGTAGCCACTTCTGCTCCCTCTAGGCTGAGTGGCTTCTCCCCTTACCTCCTATTCCCCACCCTCACCCTCTCTACTTGTGCTTCTGAGCACAGTGAAGACAGCTCCATCCATTGTCCCAGTGATTCCTGCCCCATGCTACTTGGGACTGCAGGGAGCACCTGCATGGAGAGCTAGGCTTGGCTGGGAAAACAGCGGTGGTGGGATGGCTTTGACTCCTTGTGTTTTCTCCCAGGTTACTAGGAAAACACCCAGGGGGACCTGGGCAGGGAGGGAAGAACTTGCTTACTATCACTGCTACTGCTGTGTCTGGCTGTGCCCAGCTCCCTGCTCAGGGTGGCTAGGGGCAGGCAGGAGCAGCTCTGGAGCTCCCCTCACCCTGGGTCAGCTGGTAATGACAGGGGGGAGAGGGGAAGTGAGGGTATGTACTGCTGAGTACTGAAGGGAAGGGAGTGGGGATTCTTAACTGCTACTGCTCCTGAAGGCAGTCTGAAAGGGGAGTGCTTTCATGCCACCCTGTCCCTCCTGGATCTGCACCTGTTGATAAACACAAACATCCATATACAGTCATCTAAATGAAAAACATTTTCATAGATCAGGAGTATTCTTGGCTCCATTGACTCCCATATATTAAAAAAAATGGGATCAATTCACAAAAAGACTTGTCATCAGATGTCTTGAAGAGGGCTTTCATTGTGGCCTGCTTGTGGCACTAGGGAAAACACCCATGATAACATCAAATGTGTTGTGTTTGGTTGTCCTTTTGCTTACACAGGAGTAACTTAAGAATTACTTTATCTCAGGGGTTTTCAACCTTTTTAAATAGATTTACCCATTCTGTCTCAAAATATCACCTCCTGTACCCCTTTATATTTTTTCCTTGTTTTTAAGGGTGGGTGGCAGATCAAGACCCTGGAGGGAGGGAGTAGGTCAGGGGTGGGTGCTGCTCAGCAGAGGCAGGATGGGGAATGGGATGGAGCTACAAGTGGCTCATCCAGGGGGTGTGGGGAGGTGGGGTGCCTCCTGCTGCTGTGCACACCGCAGGAGGGTGGGCTACTGCTGTGGGTAGGGAAGGGGGAAAGATCGAGGCCCCAGTAGTGGGGAGGGGAGTGGGGCTGAGGCAGGGGCAGGGATTGCCCAGCTGGGGTAGGGCGCAGGGCTGAGCTGCGTGTGGGGGGCGGCTCCTGCTGCTATGTGCACCCCAGGAGGGCATGGTGGGCGAGTGCCCCCAGATCTGGTTTGGGGGTGGGTGCACTGATGCTGCGAACTGGGGCTCTGGGCTCATCCTGGTGGAGGCTGGTCGAGGCTGCACTCGGGGTGGGTGGTGGTGGTGCTGGGAGGGGGGGTTATGGGGAATTCTGGAGTGGCTGCAGCCCCCGCTCCAGCCCCACTCCCATAGGTCCCCCTGGTGAGGGAAGGAGTGGGGCTGGGGCTAGGCAGGCTCTGCCACCTGTACTGAGCAAGGGGTGAAACTGAGGCAGAAGCCTGGTGGGGGAGCAGTGTGTGTGGCTGGTGTGGCCCCATGTGCTGCAGCTCCGGACCCCATGCCCTGCACGGGCCTAGGCAGAGTCTCTGCTCCTGCCACTCTCAGCTCTGCCTGTGATCTGCCTATGGCTGTAGTACCCTCTGGGGCTGGAATGGGTGGGTGGGAGCTCTCCCAAGGCTTCCCCCAGCTTCTACCCCAGGTCCCCCACACTGGGTGGTGCTACCACTTCTTCTCCTCCTGCCCCCACAGATGAGCACCAGGCCAGGGTGTGAATCAGGATGTGCTCGAGCTGGCTCTGCCACCCTCCTGGGAATGAGGCCAGGGCTTCGTGCTCAAGGCAGACCCCACTGTATGCAGCCCCCAGAGCCTGTGGTGCTGGGGCCAGACAGGGCTATGGGAAAGAATAGCCTTCCTGCCCATCTGGGGGCTCCTCTTGGCCCCAGCAGGGTGTTCCCAGTTTGAAGTAGTGCCCTCTGGGCCCACTGAGATCCCCTCGAATTCACCATACCCACCAACCCCGCTCCCAGCTCCCCCACCACCCACCCTGAGTGCAACCCATTGTGGCCCCAGCCCAAGCCCGCCCTGCCCCACCCCATGCACAGATCTGGGAGCACATTCCCCCATATCCTCCTGGGGTGCATGTAGCAGTGGCAGCAGCTGCCGTCCCCCCCACAGCTCAGTCCAGTGCCCTGCCCTGTCCCAGCTGGGCAGCCCCTACATATTCTGTACGACTCTTTTAAGTACCCCTAGGACTATTTTTACCCCCAGTTGACAACCACTGCTTTATCTTAATCAGTTGATGGAGACCAGATGAATAGAGAATCAGGGTGTTCTCTGTGTAAATAACTATAGCTTAGCATATAAGTTCTAGTCATCAAGTTTCTATTTTTCAATCCATTCAAATGTTAAACTCATGCATTTTATCTGCTTCAAGATCATTAATACTTAATATCTGTAACTGAAAGCTCTGTTGGTAGCCCAGGGACATTTCCTTGTGAAAATATATATGACTTGGTCTTCAACTTGTACTCAATAGGATAACAGGAATTTAAGATAGAGTGATTATACTTCAGATGTCAATTTTTGTGTATGATGTTGATTGTAATAATTTTTGAATAGCCAAAATAATTTTTGTAACTAGAGCAAAATCAGTCATATTTGCTTTATACCAAAGTGTGGAGAAATGGAAAGACATCACTGCTAGAGGCAAGATGGAACTTTTCATAAAAAAAGCTTTTTTTTCTATAGTCCACTCAACATTATCTGGTGTATTTCTCAGGGCCGAATTATATAAGGCTATGATAAAGTCCAAGATTAAACTGTAGCTGTTGATTTATTGGTCAAAATTAATGCATGTTCTAGGCTGTCACTCACTATTTAAATATTACCTAAAACTATCATTTAAAAAAAAACCTGGCCTTCTAAAGCTGTTTTTTAAATATCAGGATTCTAATTTTTTTTAAATAGCTTGAGACACTTATAGCTTCAGCAAAATCAGACTCCTGGAAAAGCTTTTAGGTTTCTTTGTACTTCATATCTCCTAGAGAAAAGCTTATAAAATGATCATGCAGCTATTCACTGAGATAAGAGCTTTTCTTGGTTTTATCTTTTGAAAAGATCTTTAGGCTCAAAAATGTACTTGTTAAATGTGAATATCTATGTTTTTAGCTTGACCTTAGGTAAGATTTAGGCTTCAGAAAGAGCTTTACAAAATTCAAAGGAAAGATAAAAAAAAAATCATCAATCTTATATTCACATATGAAATTATACCAAAAAAGTATCTATAAAACCTATTTGTATTGTATTTTTTCTTTTAATGAGACATTTGAAAAACACTGACTGTCCTAAAAATGGTGACTTTATTTTAACATAGAGAATACTTTATTACTTAGTCAATCTAAATTCAGCTCCAGCTCTCTGTTTACTGTACTGAAATTTTGACCTTATGCATTAATGCAGTAACGCTATTAACACTTTTAGAGATTTTGTCAAATGGCATATTTCCATGTGTTTAGATTAACATTTACTCTCTCTGTTACCTTGTATTATATTTTTATTATTATGAGTTTTAATGTGGAAAACTAGTGAAGCCCTAGTATTGTGGTTTAATTTGACCAGGACTGGGGTCAACCTGCAGAAAGGGGCCTAAAGCATTAATGTTTCTACTATTTTCCTCAACACACAAGCGAAGGGAAGCAAAACTAGAACAAAGCCAGGCACCACACAGGGTACTAGCAGGAGCTGGGAGCTGAGATTTGTTTTAATATTCTAATTTGTATTGTACCATTAACACCTATGGTTCTTTTGCTGGCCATCTAGAGTTTTGATTGTAAAGACATAGATTCATCCTGATGAAGGGGGATATATGGCAGATCATATGAGATTTTAAATGGACTAGCTACTTCAAAGCCAGGCAGAGAGATTTCTCGAGCTGGTGCTGGGATTGTTATAATGAAGTTTTTATAATTTTGTTTGCTTCTTTTTAATCATTGCACTCCAGTCTAGCTCATACTAGTCATACCACACTGAATGACTAAAGGGACTTAAAGAGGCCCTTTGTGAGAATTTGAGTGGCAAATTCTGCTATACACATTCTTTCCAGGTCCACAATGGAATGTGTCATTCAAGGGGCAGAAAAGGGATTATTTGGAGAATCTTGAACTTTAGCAATCCCCTGTGACTTAAAGTTCCCAAAGGGGTTGTTACGAACTGATACAAGTGATAACATCTTTAAGACAGCACTAAGTAAACTCGTGGGAAAATTTGTAGTCTGGTTGGGGTGGCTGCTTGACAGAGGGTGTAACTACACGAGATGCTTTACTGTGGAGTAATGTAATTTACTGCACAGTATGTGCAAGTAACAAATTTACTTGTGAGTAGTTACTGCGCAGTAGCACTCGTGTAGATGCCTGACCAAGATCAAATCTACTGCCAGTCAGCTGGCCACCAGGGGGTGGGAGATTGCTTACTGCCCCTGGGAGCAGCCTGTTGCCAGGGTAGGTTCTGCCATGAAAGTCCGGGTGGGGACTATGTCCCTCTGCCGTGGCAGCAGGGAGCCACAAGTGCTGAGATCACGATCAGGAGAGATCCTATATAAGGATCTCCTAGCACTAGCCTTGCTGTCACAGAGCTGGCACTGGGAGATAAGGGATTCCCCACCCAGCTGGGGTCTCACTACTAGCTACCCCACTGGTGGATTAGGGCAGGAGGCCTGTGCACCTCCCCTGCAGTTCTTTCTAAGTCCTATGCACCAGTCAGGGAGCTGGGGCTGGGAGCTTCCCGCTGATGAGACAGGGGAACTGTCCCTGCCTCAACAGCAGGCAGCCTCCTGGGGGCAAAGAGCAATGTCTCAGATCTGTCCTGGAGACAGCCAGAACAAAGTCTCCTGGCCTGGTGCTTCCTGCCAGCCTCTGAGCTGACACCCACGGGGAGCCTAGAGCTCACTGGTGCCAGCAGGGGCCCATTGCAGGGTCCCAGGAAGCAAGAGCAGTTTGCTGCTATTAGCAGCAAATCTGCTACCACTTCCCTACATGTGCAGGTGCCTGCCTAGGAGCATTTACTCGTGAGTAATTTAGTCATGAGTAAGCTGTTCCTGGATCTAATGTACATGTAGACATACCTAGAGATTGTGGAATAATATGCCTGTACTTCAGCCCCATGGCAGTATTTCTGAATACCTGTGTTTCAGCTAAATTTTGCGGGGTTATTGACCAAGAAATTTTGAATTTGGGGTATTTGAATAAAAAGTCATTATTTTCCATGAAAAGCAGACAGTTTTTGCAAAATGTTTTATTTAGTCAAAATCTCTCAAAAGGCAGGCTTGATGAAAAAAAATTAACCAGCCTCACTGCAAATGTCAGTTATAAGAGCACTAGAAAGAATTTCCTTATGTTTGTGTGTGGTAACCAAACTACAACTTTGTTCCAGTTACAGCAGCTGCTAAAAAACTCCTTTTGATTAAAAACTGATGCTTCATGGTTTGAAATAGACAGTAGGCAATGGAATACAACATTTACAACATGCATGAAAAAACAATCTTTCTCTGTTCATGCAAAGACTGATCCAGTTATGAATACCAAAATGGTCCTGAAAGTGGTATCTTAACCTCTTATGATAGGGGTAAAGACAAATACTTGGGAAGAATAAAATTCTCATTTTTTTTTTAATGTATTGAGAAAATGGCCCTAATTTATAGTGCCATCTATATAAAAACATTGCAGCAAAGTCAGTGGCACAGGAATATGAAAACTGCTGCTGAAGTGACACTGCAGTCTGAGGGGTGGGGTGAGGGGAATGCTACCAATTTGGCATGATGGATACTTGAAAGTAATTTATTATTTTACTTGTTGAAGCACTGAATATGGAGATTTTTTTTCCCCCAGAATGCACTGGAGAAAGGAAGGGTAAAAACAGAAAAAGGGTTGAGTGAGGCAGAAAGTCAGTGCTTGTTGCTACACAAGGCTTCTGCTTTACAATTCTATAAAGGAAAAAAGAGAAATTTATGAAAGTATAACTCTACACCTTGGATTAATCTCTCCCCTGTGCATCTCTCTGTTTATATTTCCTTAGCCCTGAGAGACTGGTGTATGTTTCTGTTTATTTCTGTAGAATCCGGCATTCTCTATGCTATTATACACTACTCTTTTTCTGCTTTGCTTGTAGTCCCTTCTGCACCTCTTCACTTCAAAGACCTTCTCCCTTTTTTTCCACATCTCTAGGTCTTTTTCCATATCCTGTAACAGTACTTTTGCCCCTACATACCATTCATGTATAGAATAACAGGGAACAACCATATACATTGGAACCGACCCCTGTGTGGATTATGAAAGCACTTGGTTAATCAGTAACTATACAATGTTGCTGTTGTGTCTGATGCTTCTCTGGTTAATATAAGCATAACAAAACTGTTGCAACCTAACCGTTGGTATGTATAGACATTCCTAGGACCCTATCTCTATTCATATGGCTTACTCCAAACAGGTAGAATTGGATTAACCTCTTTCTGATATAATTTAGGGCACCTTCTCAGATGAATTAAATTAGATTGGACTGGCCCTTCTTTGTCTGATGTAACTTCTCCGAACATCTGTATGGATCAGCAGCTAGATTTTCCTAATTCTAGTTAGGTTCATTTAAGTCAGGGATGGGCATTTAGGCTGGAGGGCATCTTAACAAGTTTTGGTTAGCTGATGAGGGCTGCAAGGGTAGCCCCACCCCTTGATAAGTGCCCTGCCCCTTGGTTGCCATCTTGGGATTGGAAGTCCCATCCCTAACCCCTGACTTTTGGCATCAGAAGTCCTTCCTCTTGCCCTGGAAGTACTTCTTCTGCAAAGGTGGGGGAGGTTGCCATCTAAAAAACAGAAAAAAAATCATATACTACAAAAATCAAACATCTACTATAACTAATTTTAATTTTATATACAAAAATATTTTTGTCCTCATTTATGCATGTTTGCATAGCGTAGCTAGAGGTGATTGCATAATAGCTCAAAATACAGTCGTATTCTTGTATATTGTGTGTGGGGGGCAAGGGCATGTATTTGTGGAAGTGTGGTTGGGGAGTGTGTAGGGATGTGGGAGGATGGGTGTGGTTTATGTGGCTGCTTGGGGTGTGTGGGAGGGTGTGGGGTTTGTATGGGTATGGTGGAGGAGTAGGAGTATGAGGGGGCTGTGGAAGGATGTAGGTGTGTTTGGGGGTATGGTGGGGAATGGGATGCATGGGAGGGTGTGTGCATGTGTGTGTGCATGCATGCGTGTGGGGTGGTGCATCCTTAGAGTCCTTGGAATGTGCAAGTCCCTAGAGCTGCATGTATTGTCAGCAAGTGGGGCCAGCCCCACCTGGTCCCATAGCATGCAGCTCCCCATGCTCCCACCCTAGTCGCTGGCTGCAGGTGATGGCAGCATGTGCAGTAAGCCCCACCTGGACCAATAATATGCAGCTCCCACCCAAGTACCTAGCTGAACATGGTGGCAGCATGTGGGGCCAGCCCCACCTGGTCCCATGGTGCACAGTTCCTGCATTGTTGCAGTATAAGGGGCCAGCCCAGCCTGGTCCCATAGCATGCAGATCCTCATGCTCCCACCCCCTTTCCCCCATTGGAAGTCCCTGGCCTAGTTTGGCCCTTACTTGAATTCCCATTCTCACAGGCAAGGAGAGCTGGGAACAGCCATGGAGTAGTCAGGCAGAGGCTTCTTGTCACTAACTCCCTAGCCGGGGCTAGGATGGGTCAGGTCGGGTTTGAGTTGTAGGGTTGTTGCTTGACAGTCAAGGCCGCACCTCCTGTATGGAGGTGGCTTGCAGAGGGGCAGCCCAGGGCCAGGGCTTACAGAGGGTTTATGGATAGACTTGTCTGGCAGACTGGACCTGATCCATGGGCCATATTTTGCCTGTCCCTGATCTAAGTAGAACATTTGCATGTACCCTGTGTTTCATTCAGGGTTAAATTTACAGAGAGTTAACTCAATTGCATGGCTACAGGAACAAGTAAGATAATTACAACCTAACCACTTATATACACTTCCCAATAACAATCCCTCCTTCACTTATAGAGCAGTTAAAAGTAACATCTGTCCATAGCCAGGGACTGTATATTTAAAGTACTTTGTTAGCATATAAATGATTTTTAGAAAGCTATTTTATTTCAAGCAAGGGTAGGAGATTTCCTAATTAAGAAGAAGAAAAGCTCTTTTTAGAACTTTGCAGAGAGAAAGAGGCTGCATGATATAAGGACTGTGTTCAGGAACAGTCATGGTGGCAGGCTGGACATGTAATTGATCGGTATAGTTCCTCAATGTTCTACTGCAGTTCTAAGCAGCAATCTGTATCAGAAATCCCCACTGGAGTCTGCTAAATTCAGCTCTAAGTCTCCAATTATTACTAGAACTCATTATCACTACCCTATAGACTTGTGTGAATAGGGAAGTATTCAATTCGAATTTGGCTGATTTGGAGGACTGTGATTTGATTTGGAGATTTGGATCACTGTCCTGAACTGATTCAGCTGAATCAGCTTCAGAAGATTTGGTGCTCTTTTGGAGAGATTTGGTGATTCAGATTGGCTGGGGAGAGGTACAGGAGAAGCTCCCATGGCTACCCTGCCTGGCTTTATTCCCTGCCTGGCGCCAGCCTATCACCACTTTAAAAAAAAAAAAAGCTCCACACTCACCAGCTGCAGAAGCAGCAATCAGGGTCTCTGGGCAGAGCCCCTCCATCTCTATATGAATTAAAACACTAATATCCTCCTGGGAGACCATATTTATCACCTCTGATGGGCATCTAAGATCACTATGAAAACAGTATAAAGCACTTGCAACAAGAATAATAATGAGAGGTTTTTTACGCTAAGAAAAGCCAGACCATGTAATCTACTCCAGTCGTGTATTGCTCGTGGCTTTTGATGTCTGTAGGCCACAGTAGACCTGCCTTTAATCTCTACACATGTAGCTTTAGCTGCACTTCTTAGGGGAACATAAACTGAGAGGGGAGAAATGCAATACAAAGAAAAAAATTCAATCCATGGTTTATAGTGTCTCAGGAGTCCAGAAGTACTAATCAGATTGTTTTACATGAAGAAATAGACTGGGGAAGTGGCTATCCCATCAAATGGAGATTCAAGATAAGAATTACAACGTTGGTAGAATATTTTCACTTTCTTCTGTGTTGTGAAGTGATATTATCAGGACATCACTGAGAAACAATTACTTTCAGTTATTATTGCATGTCAGTTTAGCAAGCCTAGTTTGTTTGAAAACTTGGGCCTGTAGGTCACAAATATCTGCATGTTCGGTGTTTAGAACCTTGAATAGAAATGTAGTCAGTCTAATGGCAGCACAAACAGATTAAGATTAATTTGTTATTTGCACAACAAAAGGATCATTGCAGTACTAATGAGATTTAGTAACCCAGCTATATTTTCACAGGAAAACAATTTTAGCTATTGCTAGAACCAGTAGTGTAACTGAAGTGGGTGAGAGGTGGTGACCAGGGCAGCAGCTATGGGCACTATTGTGTGTCTGTCCCAGGCACATAGCTATGCTGCTACACCTCTTGCTAGACCTGAGCAAAAGCTGAAATTTCTATCCTGCAGGAAATTCCAGTCTTTCAATATTTTTTCCCTTGAAGTAGAATACAAATGAAAATTTTTAATTTGCAAATGGTGAAATATTTTGTTTTACAATATAAAATGCCAAAGCAGCTGTTTTACCCTTTCCAAACTAAGATTTTTCTTTCAGCTCTTTCCTGATTTAGGCCAGAGATAAATGTTGAAATATGATTTTTTCCCCCTGCTGAAGCTAAATTAAAGCTTTCTATCAGCTCTAATTAGATTTCCCTTTGGTGCTGCATTGCCTTATAGTGTAACTCACAGGCAGATGTATTGTATCATCAGAGATTCAGTCTGGCCAAGGAGCCCAGCCCACTAGAGAGAATGGAGGCACTGGTACCTAAACTACAAATCCAGTGAGGCAATGTGATATTGTAGGAAAATGCCACTTAATGTTGCACTTAAATATTTTGCTTTGGGATGAGCAACCTAGTGAAAAATCAAAAACAATTCTAAGAAAATCATTTTTTTTTCCATGGAGGTTGTCCAGTTTAAAAATCATTATATGGAAACTTCATTTTTCTGTCAAAAAGACATTTAATAGAAAAATGAGGGTGGTTTGGCTAGGGTGGCAAACCACTTAGGGTGGTTTGGCTGATGTTTCTATGTACAGTTTATTAATCCTGATTGATGTTACAAAGCTATTATTATGAAGCTGGTCTATCATAGTGTCTCTCTGTAAATGAGAAATTCACATTTTGCTGATAGTGTCTATAGCACATCTCCGCCAGATGAAGAACAATGAAGATTCAAGGAATAATAACTTTATTCTGTCTGAAAAATGTGTATTCCCTTAGTCAGGAAAGTAGTTTGACCAAAGGAAAATGGACAATTACCAGAAGCAGAACAAAGTAACTAGATGTTAGGGGGATATGAAATTTGGAGAGACTTAAAGCCACACAGGAAGTATTGGGGCTAGAAGGGAGGAGTATGTTTTTGAAGTAGGATCAGCCTTGGTCAAAGCAACTAACAATGAAATGAGAGATGCTCCATGATTCAAGACAACCATGTTCCTGAATTGAGAGAGCCGGGACACTTTAAAGGGCATTAGAGTTTCCTTACTACTCTGGAGCATCCTTTGAGTAAAGGACCTTTGCCCAAAAGATGCTCCAGAGTAGTAAGGAAACTGAGGAAGGGAAATTTGTCTGCACTTTATTATTTTGGCTAGATCTGTTTAGAACCCGTTTTAGAAAGCTGTGAAATCTGTTTTGTGTGACACTTCTGTCTCTGAAACATTAACTTATAAACCCCAAAATCTATGTGGTTCCAGTTCTGAAAAAGGGTATGTCTTATTTATGGGAGGCAGTGGGGATCAGTGCTGCTCCTGTGAGTCTGGGCTATGGGCCACATTCTTGTGAATGAGTCAGAGAAACGTACCAGAGAGACAAAGGGATAACATTACTGCAGCCAGCTTAGGCCAAGGAAATTGCAAGAGCACAAATGGAGTATATGCTTCAGTAAGAACATCACAGCTTCAGACTAAGTGAATTAGCTGAGACTTCAAGAACACCAGTGAAGAAAATGAAGAGCAGTATGAATTCAAGTAAATGAGCAGAATGCCAATCTTTTGTAGAATAATATTTATAGCAACGTTATAAATGTTGTATTAGTTCAGAATGGTGGCATAAATATAGTGAAGTTATTTTAACTAGAGCTGGTTGTAACGTTTTAATGAAAATAAAATTTTGGCCAAATTGGAAGCTAAATTTAAAAGAAATGTTCATAATATTTTTTTCCATTAATGGACCAGTTTTAATTTTTAAGCATTACTTAAGAAACCAGCCTAGTAATTTATATAATGTCACTTGTCCTTAATGGAAAGTTGAACAAAAATATAACAGAAATCAAGCATGTGTATGAAAGTGTGTCTTTTATGGAGTTTTCCTATTTATGGAGGCTAGCTAGGGACACAGTGGGCAATGATTTCAAATAGTCTGTGCCAGTTTACGATATCTGGACTTCTGACTTTTGGTCTTTCCAATTTTGTCCAACTCATCTAGCATGACTTAGAGGATGAACATGGTTTTGATATACAAGCAGCGCTGGCCTTTGGGAAAATGGTGCCTTAGGTGAACAAGTATTTTGGTATCCCCCTGCCACTAAGTCAACGATGCTGCTGCAGGCAGAGGCAGACAGGCAGGCAGGCAGGAGTGCAGGACACACCATTGCATGTTTGTGTAGCGGGATGTAGACTGGCTACAGGAAGAGGCTTGAAGTGTGTTTGCACATGTGTACACTTGTGTGTGCTTGTACATGCACCACAGCCTGAATGGATTCACTCTTTGCAGGTTAGTCGAAGCTGTACAGCTTAAACTGATTAATAACTGGATAGACATTCTCTGTTAAATCAGGAAATGCAGGCACATGCCTGCAGTGGCTCAGGACAGAAGCCCAGGGGGCGGTAGAGCATGCCTGTCAACCACTACCAAAGGGGAGGGAAGAGAGATGCCTTCCAAGGTTGCCACTGGCAGGGGACATGGTCAGGTACTAGCCGGGGCAAGCAGGACACACAGGACAAGAGAAAGCCTTGCATAAATCTTACTAATGCTGAGGGCAGAGTGTCTCCTTACAGCCAGGCTTTCAGAATGGCTTTGTTTAGGTTTTATAGGTTCTGCTTTATAATGTAAATGTAGCTCTCTGCACTCTTTGGTCTGCAACTTCCAGCCAGAAGCTGTCTGCACCTTCCCTTACTCCATCTCCAGCATATATATGCAATGATTGTCAGGTCTTTGCCAACACTTCCCACCTTTCAGCCTGGTCCTGCAGGTCTTAGCTCTGGGCTCATGGATGCAGGTCTTGCCTTTCTTCCTGACTTTGGGACCGCTGTGGAATTAATCCCCTGCTTGGCTGCAAGCAAACTTGACAGAGGGAGCAATTAATTCAGTCTCTGCGTGACTGCAGGAAAGCTGTAAATGTGTAGTTGGTGCTGGCAAACCCCAGCTGTGGTCTGCAGGGTTTGCCACTGGTGGGGAGAGTTGATGTAGGAATGAATTTGGCTTAGGCACCATGGCAGGCTTGCATCTGGCCACACCACACCCCTGCTCCGGCTAGAGAGCAGAGGGGAGGGACCAGCCTTGTTGTGGTGCAGAGAGCCCTGCCCAGCCAAGAGAGCATGCTGGGATGCTAGAGATCTCTGATTTAACTTTAAACCAGCATGGGGTCTGGGAGACATTGCATAAACCGGTTTGAGCCAAATCGGTTAAGGCTGATATTACATTCAACCAGGTTTATGTCAAACTCGTTTTGGCCATTTACAAACTGGTTTATGTGCACTGATTGTCTCTTCTTGTACAAGTTTAAACCAGTTTCTGATCACTTAAGCTGGTTTCTGTGTAATGTCTGTTCCTAGCCATAATGGATACACATGAATAATATGTGTGCAGGAGTGCAGGACAACATGTGCAGGTGGCTCCTGTGCCCATGGCATCCTGCCATAGCTGGTCATGGGTGGGCTCTGCCCACTGCAGCACAAGGCCATTCTGTCCCAGGAGGAATGAATACTCAAGGGTGTGCATGCAGGCGGATGGGCAGTAC
This sequence comes from Caiman crocodilus, assembly GCA_030014935.1. NCBI lineage: Eukaryota > Metazoa > Chordata > Crocodylia > Alligatoridae > Caiman > Caiman crocodilus. The sequence goes on from JAGPOW010003642.1 coordinate 44,213,794, forward strand.
TAGCAGTTACCACTTGCACTGGTCATATCTGATGCGCGCGCGCGCGCGTGTGTGTGTGTGTGTGTACACATCTATGTTTGGTGCCTCCTGTCACCCTCCAACTAAGGTGCCCTCAGCAGTCACCCACGTAATCCACCCCGAAGGCTGGCTCTATACATAAGTGCTCTCACTTGTGTAAAATATCAGTTAATCAAATACCATTCAGTTACCTGCAGAACTAGGTTATGTGGAACACTCTAACTTTTCATTTAGAATATATGAGTTTGATTCTTTTTTCATTTACACTATTGTAAATCAAATGTAATCCAAGGATACAAATGGAGATAAAATATAAAAGTGTTGTAAATGAAAAAAGAACTAAGTTCTCCCAGAAAATACAGGAAGGAGGAAGAACCACCTTAAGTTTCATAGAGAACTGAAGTAATAATTTTGAACTTTTCTCAGCAAGTAATTATAAATACATGACTGTTTACGTGTCCTAAATATCTGTGAAGGCAGAGGTACATAGATTTCATCTTAAAATATTAGCCATACTCCAATGTTGTCTAGGAGCTTTCCATTTCCTTTTGCTCTGAAGACTGGTAGTTTGTGTTTCATATTGGCAGACAACAGATTATTAAAATACTGGTTAATAGTTATGTCCATTATAGAAGCAATATGTTTTACTCCATATCAAAAGATTTGTAGTAGCTATTTTAAAAAAAAATTATATATTTTAATTTAGTCCAATGGCACTCTTAGAATATTTACATTAGAAAATTCCTGGAGGGTATCTACCAATCATATTTCAGAGTAGCTTGTTCTAAAGTAAATCAACTTCTGAAATGCATATTTTGTTGGAAAAGATATAAGGGCTTTTGGGGATTATTAACTTTCATGGAGTAAAATTTTGACTGTACTACTTTGCTTTCAATGAACTTGCATTCCAAGGTTATTATATATGTATTTTTGAGTGGGTGGAAATATCAAATTTTTATTGCACCTGAAAAGTCAGTCAAAGTTCTTCAGTTAAAAAACTTTATTTCAATACTTAGTTTTGTTAATCTTAATCTGAGGGATAAACTATACTTGTTTTCTTGTTTAGAAAAATTGTCTTTAAAAATGTTTGGGCTTAGTGCTGATATTTTTTATGGCATTTAGGACAAAAAGGGAGTGGTAACATAAAAGAAGGAACACTGTCATAATACTGAAAGATACATTCAGATTGTGTGAAACTCATGATTCTTTCTGAAAAAGCTGCAGTGGCTACATTCATGTTGATGGTCTTTTTTTTTTGTTGCTCTTTCAGATTGTTTAAAGATAGGGTGACCAGATGATTTTGAAGGAGGGGGTTAAGAAATCTGGGATTTAGGGTGCTACACTCAGCCACATACCTCTGACTCTGTGGCTCCCAGTGGGGTTGGGCGGGACAGTGTGGAGGCCTGTAGCCAGGCTCTATCCCCCACGTGCAGAAGCTGGATCTGGCTGGGAGCACCCCTATGCAGCACCCCCAGGCTCCATCTGTGCAGCCATACAGCACCTCCCCCCAAACCCTGGCAGCTGCCTGGGGCCATTACGCACAGTTTGGGCCTCAGCAGTGGCCACAACAGCAGGGCACAAAGCTGCCAGTGGCAGGCAATCATCCCAGCCCACACACGTGCCTGTGCCCCGACCCTAGCCCGTTCCCACGGCCTGTCCTGCCCTGGCCAATCCCTGCCCCAGGCAGGAGAACCAGTGTTCAACTTAGCCACAATCCTGCCTCCAGTCACTACTTAGGAGGAGCCAGATCAGGCTTGTGAGGGCAGGATCGCACCAATCCAGGACTTTTGCTTTATTTTCCACATGCTGGCCAGGACACTGTGATGGCCTATGAAATCCGGGATGGTCACGGCCCAACTGGGATATATGACCACCCTATTTAAAGGTCATATTCTAACGTATGCTTAATAGCTTCATTGAGGTTGCATGTGTTCAGCATTATTTAACATTTGGCCTTAAATCTATAGAAACATCACCTGGTGGTGGGAATCAGTAACTTGCATAAATTGCACTGGGAGTTGCAGCTGATCAGGGCTGAGCTTCAGAGTTTTAGGGAAGAATATCATCCCCATTTAAAAAAAAAGATTTACTTTACTATACTTCCCAGTTTTATTAATCTGTGACTAACTACCTAATCTTAGCAGGAAAAAGGGAGGGGTATTTTAGCTTCAGTTTTTGCCTTGTTAGAAACAAACATTATTCCCAGAACTAGGCTAATTTCTATTGTTTAGTGCAATCAGTGATGGTACTGGAGATAAAAAAAATATAACTCAGTACGTTCGTTAGCTTTCCAGCCAGTTGTTAATTGGATCTCAATTTTTTAAAATAATAACTAAATGTCTTTTTTTTGCATGTGTTGGTATAGCAGTAGAAATGCCATGAAGTGCAAAGCTGTTTTAATGAAAAAAAATCAGATGAGATATGGCAATGCATAATACACTCATTTCTAAGAGGGAACAATCCCAATCTGGAAATGTATTTAATACTGCATGGAAAAAGCAAAAGCACAACAAAAATCAGATTTATGCTCAATGGAGAATATGTGCTTATTTATATATGTATATTGTCCCCTAAAACTTTGGCCTTATTTTGCAAATCTGAGCCTTCAAGGCTAGCCCTTGTAATTAACGGGCACTTAAATGGCTCAATATCTCATAGGGCAATGATTTTCAACCATTTTTTTGTACCAGGACTCATTTGTAAACATTAATGGCCAGTCCTGACCCTGTAAATAGTTTAAGTAGAAAACTGCCCCCTAACTCTTCTGGTGCCCCACACTCCCAACCTACAGCCCGCAACCCCCAGCTCTGCTGTTGCCCTTTACTCCTGACCTGTTGACACTTGCCCCAAGTCCCCAGCCCAGCAGTGTGAAGGGCAGGGGATGGGTGGGTGGGGTGGGGTAGGGGTTGCCCCTTCAGTTTTCTGCATCCACAATGGGGACGGGGCTGAAGCCTGGCTGGACTGGCACAGGCAGGAGCTGCCTCTCTGGCTCAGTGGATGTGACTCGGCATAGGAGAGCAGAGCGGAGCAGCAAGACTCATTGCTGCCACTGCTACCAGAACCCCCACACCAGCCACACCGGCAGCAGGATGATGAGTTAACACTGGGGGCCACACTACCCTTACCTTCTCTTGCTGTCAGCTACTCATGCTCTGTGCCATGGCTCTACCCTGCTGTCATGGCCTTGCCACAACTCCCCTCAGGGTATGGCTCTACCCTGGAGAGAAGGTGAGGAGGTAGGCGGTGTCATCTGTGCTCCTCTGCCCCCTGACTCATCATCTATGCTCCCCTCTCCCTATCCCAACCCCATAGTCTTACCCGTAGGGAACTGTGGGTGCTGCTCTCTACATTGCCTGGGTGCCACATGCACATGTGCGTGCACACATTCATGTGGCGTCCCCTGTCTGATTGCCCTTGCCCCACTCCCCCCAGCACCAAGCAGTCCCTTGAGCTCTGCCAGCCTGCAGGGAGCAACCTGCAGTTTCCCACATTTTTCTCGTTTACAGGATAATCCAGGTATAAAATGTGTTTTATCCATTGTGTTGTATCCATTGTTTAAAGTTTGTTCACAACCTTTTCATATATTCTTTTAACCCTCCTTTGGATCACAACCCACGGGTTGAGAAATGGTGTCATAGGGTATACTCTGCACACTCCAGGACAGGATTGAGTCTCTGTGATGGAATAGGTTAATAGCATCTTCAGTGCTTGGCTAGCAAGTGTTGTCTTGCATATGTGGCAGTGCTGCACACTCAGAGGCTTTGTGCACTGAGGAAGCACAAGATTTGTAATTTTAGCTCTTGACAAGGGAAGTTACTATTGTAGGTGAAACCAAATGAATAATTGATCAATGTAGGATAGATATATTAATCTAATTGCTTTCATCCTTTTATCCACAGTTCTTTTCCCAATAACCCCTTATACACTGCTGGATAATTTACTTCAAGGCATATTTTTTCATAGTTTTTTTCAATTAAAAAAACCCCTGACATAAAGCATAATGCTAAAACTCAAAATCTGCGCAGACAGTTAAAGGCTGCAGCACTGCTGGCTAGAGCAACCTTCAGCTGGTAGTCAGAGGCAAGGCTTCACTGATGCTTTCTCCTGAGTTAGAGGCATAATTTTGGGTAGTTCTGTGCCTGGGGCAGTGGTGACACATGGGATAAGGGCAGTGGCTGGGTGTGTTGTAACAAGGCATGCTGCTATTGCTAGCATTAATGTGGAAGCTGTTGATAAAAGGTCTGTTGAGCAGCAATTTAAAAGCTGAATTGCTGTGACAAATAATAATAATAAGCAGGGCAAGAGGGTCAACTAGCAACTCCTTTGCAGCAGTAGTTTGCCCTGGGAGCAAGCCTTTGTCCAGCACCAATGTGACTGCTGTTGCTGTACACCCCTGCACCCATCTCACACCCAGCACACCTGGTGTAGAACTGCTACACGGAAAGTTCAAAGTTTGGAGGGGCAGGGCACCCTCACTGGCTACATTCTGGTGCCCACCGTACTTGCCCACTTCTAGTTATACTACTGTCCTATGTCAAGTCAGCTGTGCTGGCCAATGCCTTGCAGCAAGTTCCTCTGCTGTGGCTAGTGAGCAGTCACAAATTGTTTCCTTCTGAAGCAATGGGGAAACTGAGGAGGGCACTGAATCTGACTTGAATTTCCTAGTGTGGTACTCCCTTAATGCCTTGTCCCTTTAATTAAAGGCAGACTCCAAATACACAATAACATCAAAATGAGGAAAAATTTTGGCTTGTGAAAGTTCCCTTGGAATCAATGTTTTTACTTCAGCTACATCCCAAGCTATAAGCATTTCAGAACAATTTCTATACTGGCAATTTAAAGGAAAGCTTAAGAAACAAATTTTGCCAAAAGAGGTAAACAACTGGTGGATGCACTGACTTACTTCCCCGTGTGTGCTGACCCCTGCCTTGTGGTGCTCTGAGTTCTAATTTCAGTAGCAAATTTGACTTCATAATGGAATAGGTCACTATTTCCAGAACTTGCTGCCATATGTCCTGCTTGGTGATGAAGCTGACATTTACACCCAGGAAAAATACATAAGACAGGTTTTTCTTCTGCTAATGCTCAAGGGAGGCACTGAAACAGACATAAATTCAAACTCTGACAGGTAGGAGCTATGGAGAACCTGGAGGTTTTCACATTTTTGCTTCTTCCAGAAGGTGTAATTGTAATATAATTATGTTACAGAATTTTGAAATGGTGTATACATTAAAAGAGAAAAGGACACTATGATGTTTGCCTTACTTTTTCCTTTGTCCTAATTGTTCATAAAGCCATCCTGTAGCCAGACCTCTGTGCTTCACTTTTGCATTATTGCTGATTCACATGAAGTGAAATGTTACTGTAGAAATTGGTGAATAGTCTATTTTTGCTATGTTCTTAGCCTTAGAATTTGAATATCAACTTGAATCAATGGTAGACTGGAGAGAAATCAAGCATGAATAGCCCAAGGTCTTCAATGTTCACTCAGTCTTACTGATGCTACCTATTCTAACATCATATTAGAGTCATATAGAATCAAAAGGAATAATTAGTGATAATGGGTCACTGTAAGTGGCTGCTGGTATGGTAATACACAAACACAGGTTGAAACTTAACAATGTTTTTCATGTGGTATGTGATAATGACTAAATTGATTTATCATTAACGCAAAAGTAAATTTATATTTTAAACACTGTAGAGTCAAAGTACCTGCCCTCTTTGGCCACATCCACATATGCATAGATGTTTGGTTCCCTGGGGACAACTAGCAGGGTCGCACCTTGTGCCATCGCTAGTTGTCTCTGCTGAACTCTTCTGCCACATGCCCTCTGGCAGTTGGCAGGTTACCCTGCGTTGGGTAGGGGAACCTGGGGCTAGCATTGGATTGTCCCTAGCAGCTGTACCTCAGGTCCTGGGGGCCTCTTGGGGCTGTATGAGTGGCAATCCTGCTGTGCAGAGCCTGGCTGGCAGCCAGAATGTGCCTCTGGTTGGCCAGGTTCCAGTTTTGAGTAGCCCCTGTGTACACTACTCCACTTTATTTTCCGTGGGTTTTTTTGAGCCCTGGATATTCCCTGGGTCAACCCCCCTGTGCTGCTCCTTTTCAGCGTGGAGAACAATTGAACGTGTGATATGTGGTACTGCAGATATATCTGCAGCACCACTTACCGCATGGCCACTAAGGATGTGCAAAGTGGGCCATATTTGATTTGGATTCAGCCTGATTTGGGGGACAGTGATTTGATTTGTTGATTTGGATCACCGTTCCAAATTGATTAGGTTGAATCTGAAGATTTGATTCTGATTTGGAAAATCAGTAATTTAGCCATAGACACAGCTTTAAGTGTTTTTCCTACATACCTGGAGGTACCAGGTGCAGCTCGTGAATGCTGAGCTGTTGGAGTGGATGGAGCGTCCCACAGGAATGGGAGGGTGGGGGAGGCGTGCTCACAGCAGACCCAGAAATGGGTTGGAAATGCTTCCAGTCCTTTCTGGTCCACTTCCTGGTCTGCCGCCGAGCATACAGGGCCCTTGCTGCAGTCTCCTGGCTTGATGATTGGCCATGGGGGACCCTGGGTATCTCCTCAGACCCAGGAGGCACCAGTTGCCGAGCCAGGGGTGCAGTCTTCTGCACGCTCAGCAGCAGACCTGGAAGTGAACTGGAAGTGCTTCTGATCCACTTCTGGGTCCACCACTGATCGCACTGGGGACCTCTCTATGCTCCTTTGGGCTGCTTCATTCACCCCACTATCTCATTGTTCATGAGCTGCCTGGTACCTTGAGGCATGTAGAAAAAACATAAACCTGTGTCTATGTCCAAATTGCTGAATCTCTCCGAATCTCTCTGAATCAATTCAGCAGGTTCTGATTTGATTTGGAATGATTAAAGGGTCTCCCAATCAGAGATTCTGATTCAGAGATTCACCTGCCGAATTGGGCTGAATCTCCACCAAATTGAATCAGTGACCGAAGCTTTGCACATCTGTCTGGATGCAGTCTCTGTGTCTGTCTTTGCTTAATGCTACTAACTGCTCACTCTAGTGAACTGAAAACTAATCTACAAGATTTTAAAGAAAACAGTCATGGTTGTGTCCCTCATCCTGCTGGGCATATGATATCACCTGATTTTACTGAGGAGCACTTGAAGGATTAAGACGGAACATATGCAATTTTGAAGTTGAGCCAGATATTTTATGTTTTCCATCTATTCATATTTTATTGTAATGTCTCTCCAAATTCTGTTGAGAATATATGTATTTGTGCAACTCATTGACTTCACTGTGGTTGCACTGATTTCAATGAAAGAGTTTATTTGAGCTCTCTTTACTTGTGTACTCTATTTCAGTGAATTCACTCATTTTGCAATATATAAGATTTACAGAAGTACCTTAGTAATGTAGAAGCTTAAGTCCCATTTTAAAACTTGAGGTCCAAATACACAAAGATATTTATGTGCCCAACTCCCATTGATTCCAATACAATATTTTTGTGGACCTAAGCCAGAAGAACTTAAATCCATGTGTATAAAAATTCCTCCTCAAACCAGACAGTGTCTACCACTTACCCCATGTTACATACACCTGAATTTGAGAATTAGACTGGCATGACCCTGCCTACATTGGAGATGACCTGATCATACCAGTACCATCCCATGCATCAGTATAGGCTGGAGACTGACTGGCTAGGCAGCAGTTCTATAGAAAAGGATCGTGGGGTTACACTGGAAAATAAGCTGAATATATGTGTGCCCTTGTTGCCAAGAAGGCTAATGGCATACTGGGATGAATTGGTAGGAATGGTGGCAGAATAACAAGGAAAGTGATTTTCCCATCTATTCAGCACTGATGAGGCCACATCTGGAGTGCTATGTCCAGTTTAGGGGTCCCCACTATAGAAAGGATGTGTACAAATTGGAGAGAGTCCAGCAGAGGGCAATGAATATGGATAGGGGGCTGGGGCACGTGACTTATGAGGAGAGGCTGAGGGACCTGGGTTTTTTTACACTGGAGGACAGAAGACTGAGTGGGGTTTAATAGCAGCCTTCAACTACCTGAATGGTGGTTCAGAGAGGATGGAGCTGGACAATTCTTATCGGTGGCAGATGACAGAACAAAGAGCAATGGTCTCAAGTCACAGCAAAGGAATTTTAAGTTATATATTAGGAAATACATTCTCACTAGGAGGGTAATAAAACAGGTTACCCAGGGAGGTTGTGGAAACTCCATTCTTACAGGTTTTTGTTAACTTGGCTAGACAAAGCCTTAGGTGGGATGATCTAGATGGAGGATGGTCCTCCTTTGAGCAGGAGGTTGGATTAGTTGACCTCCTGAGGTCCCCTTCCAACCCTAATTTTTTGTGATTCTATGATTTTCAGGCTCTCTGGAGACAGCTCATCTAAGCATGACCTTGGGGCATGTATTAGGTATGTTGCAAGCTATCTGCTTGGCCTAATTGCCAGTCCCCAATGTGCCTTTGAGTTTCCTCTAAGTGGAACAAGTGAGTGAAGCTTTTATTTTCACCTATGGACCCAGAGTTGAGAAGTAAGCAACAAATATGTGCTCTTAGTGCTCTTATGCAGTAGTGCAAATTCAATTTCTGCACTTATTTGGATCAGCAGGATCTCCTTTCTTTAATCAGTTATCTAATACCACCAATATGTTATTGTTAATACTTTGTTAACACTTGTATCTGAACTTATGAGTACAGTCAATACTTCTGTCATATCACTTGTGCAGCTTTCCTTGTTTATTTAGCTTTCTAATAACTTTATTCGGATATATTGCTTTATCATTTCCTTGCTAGATGTAGAAAATGGCATCATGAGCTATAAATGGATATTTTAGTTGAGGTGGTCCTGATTGTTCTGTCTGATTAACCTAGACCAAAAGAGGAGTGGCACAGCCATTCATGTTGTTGCCTCTCTGCTAGTAGGTGGCCAGCAAGAGTAGCATGACCACAAGCCACTGATCACTCATGTTTACGGTACCATCCTACCTTGTCTTCAGTCTATCTTTAGACTACCTCAGCTAATTACTGCCCTCGGTTCAAACCATATTGAGATTTCTGGGCTATCACTAATTGATGGGCCTGAATAACCTTGCTACTGTTACTTTATATGACTTCCTTTTAAAACTGCTTAACAATGATCAGGGTAAAATTGGCCTCCAGTTGCATCCATTTTCTCTTAGATTTTATCTTAATCTTCTTCAATAAATAACTCATAATTACTGCTATACTTGGCACTCCCACACACATCCAATAGTGACCATCTCTGCCTTTTACTGATATCAGTTAGTCAATCAAATTTCTAGTTTGGTCCCATTGGGCCAACTCTATGTAACAGTATGCATGTCTTTACTGGCACTATTTAGTTTCTCTATAAACCCATTGTTCATCACACTGGAATTTCTTGCCGTTTGCCCCAGCCTCACACTGCTATATCACCTGGGACCGCTACATCCCTTTGTCAGTTCCTTGACCCTTATATGGCCTCAGCATGTGCTGTGTGATCCTTTGTTGACCATGTTTACTTTTAACCCTATCTCCCATTATCAGAATCATATCATGACCTTTAATCTTGCCTACAGTGATAGACAAATGAAAGCACAATGTCACATGAATTTACATGAGATATTTGACATGGACTAGTTAATTATTGCTGAGAACTCTACTGGAAGGGAAATCTTTTTTCAGGGCTGGATGGTTTCCCGACCCATTTAAAGTTCCAGAGTTAAGTCTCCCATTCCACAGTTAGGCAGTCAGAATTAAAGCAAGACTTAGGCATCTAAATGTGGAATAACTGTGGGTACAAAAGTTATTTGGCTTGAAATTGGGCCTAATGTCTGTATCTGCAAGTGCTATTAATTTGAAGTAGATTTACTGCACAGTAAAACTACTGCACAGTATGCGTACTTGGGGAGCATGTCTATACATGCCCCCTCTTGGGAGTCGATTTGCTCTCGCCTTGTTCTGCACCCCCTGCAGTAGCCAGGGGGAGATCCAGGCTGGGTCCAGTAGCTCTATGGGCCAGATATAGACTGTGGGATGTATGTTGATTACTCCTTGCATAGAACACTAAAAAGGACTAACTGGGAAATGAGGTATTAGTGAGTATTTCTGAATGAAAGTAAAACAAAAACAGGCTAAATGTTATGAAATAAAATGAGAAAATATTCGTGAGAAAAAATGCTGCCTGGACTGTACTAATAATACAGTAATAAATGGAACAAAAATATCCCCTATATTTTGTCAAACATATTCATTACTTTCCCTCTGCCACACAGAACTGAAAGAAAAACATGTTTAACAGGCATTATATGAAATATTTTATTGCAACAGTAGAACATGATTGTTGATAGGGGCTGAGGCCTTAGGGAATTTCATATGAAGGAGCTGCACTCAATGAGATAAGGGAAAGTATTCCTCTGAATAGATAAAAAAAATGACAATTTGAAGCTGGATTGACCTTCTCTCATGAGGTTTAGAAATTTAAAATGAGGGTCTTACTTGTTATCAAGTTAGGCTCTCTAATCACAAGAGACACTATGAGAGCAGGGAGTCCTCTTACGAAATATCCTCATCACTTTAGTTGTCTTGACTTCTTGCCAGTTGTCACTGTTTCCCTGTCCAGTTTCATAAAGGATTTTTTGCCTTTGCTTGACATCTCCCATTCCTTACAGGTTACTGTAATCTCTTAAAGGACAATTTTTTTTCTAAAGACATGGAAATGTTTTAAGGCAACTGTGTTCACAGTGCTCCCTTTCTTTCCCCCTTAAACCAGATAAATGACCTTAATGTGCTTAATGTTTACCTGCTATTTAAAGAGTAACACATCCCTTAGTTCTAGTGTTTCCACTTACCTAAGATACTTGTGAAGTTTAATCAGCACTTACTTGCTCATATTATTGACTATACTTAATAAAAAATTAATAGACAGTTTTAGTGTTGAACCTCCTAAGTTGCTGAAATACTACCTTGATTGTACACTGGTTATTTTCATGTTCAGTTGCAAGGAAGGTGAAGAGAACATTTGATATACTGTAGGTGTGTTATAAATAAGTCCTAGTTTTCAGTTTAGTATACTTTTAGCACAAAGAAAATTATAGTAGGTCTTGTTCTGCTAGCATGGATGGAAATAATAATATACATGTGTAAAATCATGAATCAGAGTTTATGTATGCATGCAAAATGTTCCATTGAACCACCACTTTTACAGATATTTTATTAAAAAAATGACTGATGGAATTGGAGGAATGATCATAGAAATTATTTAAAATATACCTAGTCAAATAAATTTGCTCTATTAAAACATCTGTAAGTCAAAACATTGTGTCAAATATTTCTTGAATCAGAGTTTAAGGGATAACTATACATCAAAGAACAAGAAATGGTACTGACAGTCTGTTAGGACAAGGACTTACATCAGTTTGTCCTTTTGGTTCATATTGTTTTTGTACTCTGCTTGTCTTCTTTGTAACTAAGAAATTCAAGGAGTATTGTATATGAAGAAATACCTTTTTAATATTATTCATGGAAATGAGAATGTGCCTGTCACCTTGTAAAAATTTAAATTCACATTTATTACTGCACTGATACACAAGATGATGATGCAGGTTGGGGTAACCTTAGCAAGTCACATTAGTAATTTATCTAATCAGCAATAGCTAATAACTCTAGTCATTTTACTCCAAATCCTAAACATGCAAAACACTTTCCTTATTATAGAAATATACGTTGCAGCTCTTAGCTGCCAAGTGGAACCCCTCCACAACGCATGGGTGAGATGCATGCCTCAGACTAGCTTCCAAGCATTTTCAGGTTCAAGCATGCTAAGAACTACTGTAAATTATGCCAGCTTCAATAGCCTCTCCACCACTGCTCCCCTGACAGCAACTAATCCATAACATGTAGAGCACAGCCTGCCCATCCCTGCTCCAGGCCAGTTGTTCTCCTCCCTGCAGTATGCTGGAGTAAGAAGGAGCAGGCAGGGCTTTCTATACTTCTGCTATGCTACCTGGAGTTATTCTACATCTAGGCTAGGTATAGATATTTGGGGAGACAGAAGAGGTTAAATCATGCTAAAAATGACCACCCAATCTAACTTTTTTGCCCAGATGTGGACTTTACATTCAGATCCTTAGTTAGGTCAAAATAAATACAAACTATACAGAAGTTCAGGAAGGTTTGATCACTTTAAAAATGTCCGGCCTGATCTAAATTAACTGTATCTTAACTGTATCTTAGGAACTGTTCAGTTCCTAGTGCAACTTCAGGTCTGGGAAAGCCCATGTGCTGGTCCCAGCCCTAGGGCTTGACTATTCCTACCTGGTACCCTGGCACTTTTCCTGGCTGCTTCCCCAAATGGACAAACCCACCATGACCAGCCCCCCTGAGCCTGCCCAGCCTCTATTCCCACAAACTGCTTCCAGTGCTGGTTTTACTGGCATTTGCCAGTGGTGGGAGCTGATCAAAGTAAGTTGGGGTTGGGGGAAGAAGCAGGTGAGGTTGAGGTGGTAGTTATACAAGGGGTGAGGATTGTTGTCTTGGGGGGAAAGATGGGAAGCTAAAAGTAACCCCTGGTCCCAGGGGGTAGACCTGAAGCACCACTGCAAACCCTGATAGCTCCCCTAATCCCATCAAACTCTTCTGGACCCCATTAACCCCCTGTGGACCCACTTGCCCCCCCAATTGCTCAAAAGCATCTAAGCTTCTAGCCAACAATCACAGGCCCATGACCCTTGGTTGCTACCCCAGGCCCCTCCATGAACCCTGCTAGCCCACTGATCCCACCAATTTATTGCCCTGATTATTCCCCTGCGGGCCCTGATAGCTCCCCTGATCCCTCTAAGTCCCTCTGCTAGCCCCCACCATCCTGATTTACCTTAGATTGAGTGGCCATTTTTAACTTTATCTACCCTCCCTCTAATGTCCCTGAATGTCTGTACATATCTGCAGGGACTTTCTTTTGAACAGCAGGAACTATGCAAAAAGATCTATCTAGAAGACTGGGTATTGGACCAGTACTTTGCTGCTTCATGTCTACCTTTACTATCCCTTTGAATATATTTTTGACACCATAATTATTACCTAAGTTATTTCTATTATGAGTTTAATGACTAAGGCCCCACACATTTCCTGTCTCAGAATGATAATCTACAGACATTCAAGCTTCCTGTTTCTGTTTTTTCCAGCTAGGATAATGGAGTTTTCTAGGAAATTCTGCATGATCTAAGTAAGATCAGGTAATGTTGAGTTATATCTGCAAGCCATTTATTTTGTATTTGTGAATTCATTTTCTATTAGGGACCTCTAAGCAGCACAGTATAGGTCAAATGTTCATAAGGCCCTCAGATTTCCTGTGCACATTTCTGTTCATTTCAAATGAAACTTTTCCTATTCACACGGCTGTGTTTATGGATAAGTGGGTGTGTCTACATGAGATGCTTAATGTGCAGTAGCCTAATAACACCATGCAGAAGTGTGTTGGGAAAAAAACCATGCTAATATGTTACTGTGCAGCAGTGTTAGGATACTGTGCAGTACGTATCACTACAAAAATGTGAGCCGTTGCTACCGTGCAGTTACTGTAGTTACTATTCATTTACTTAGTACTTAATTAAGCAAATGCTAAATTAAATACCTACTGACTGCTGCTCATTAATGAATGTATAGATGTGCCCAGTGAGTAACAATGCTCAGCTACCCATTTTATGCATAGAAATGTTAGTATATGCACAAGAAAAAGCTCAAATTGAGACTATGTTTGGAATTTGTTCTTCTGTGGCCCTGCAAAAAGATTATGTTTCTCCTACTGTGCAAGTGAGAGATTTTTCTGGAGCAGCTGCTGGAGAAGGTCATGGAACAGGTCCTCAAGGAATCCATTTCTAAGCACTTGGAGGAGAAGGTGGTGAATAGGAACAGTCAGCATGGATTTACCAAGGGCAAGTCATGCCTGACCAACCTGATTGCCTTCTATGATAAGATGACTAGCTCTGGGAATGTCGGGAAAGCAGTGGATGTGATGTACCTTGAATTTAGCAAGGCTTTTGATACCATCTCCCACAGCATTCTTGTAAGTAAGCTGAGGAAGTATGGCTTGGATGACTGGACTGTAAGGTGGATAGAAAGCTGGCTGGATTGTCAGGCTCAGAAGGTCATTCCAAAGAGGATGCAGATGACAGAAGGAATTGTCTCAAGTTGCAGCAAGGACAAATTTAAGTTAGATATTATGAAAGACTTTCTTACTAGGAGGGTAGTAAAACACTAGAATAGGCTACCCAGGGAGGTTGGGGGATCTTATTCTTGGAGGTTTTCTTGGACAGATCCTTGGTTGCAATGGTATAGTTGGAGGTGGTCCTACTTTGTGCTGTGAGTTGGACTAGATAACTTCCTGAGGTCCCTTCCAACCCTATTTTCTGTGATTCTATGATTACCACACACAGCACGCTTGGGGCTGTATGTGCTAAGTGTATTCTGGTTTCATATTGCTGTGTCTCTTGTTTGTGCTGTATACTGTGCCTCCTTTAGGACTGAAAGAGAATCACCCCCCCCCCCCAGCCCATTGTGTCCAGACCATTACCTTAAGATTCCCTGCAAGGGGCCTGTGGAACCAGTTCGGTGACTCCAGCTGCTTCACCAGGATCACTGACCACCTTTGAATTGATTGGTCTGCATTACCAGTGTTCAAATGATGTTGCTTCTGACTGGGACCAAGTGGTGATGTCAGAAAAGTCATTTAAGGTTCAGGCCACCTGGGCTGGGTCTCTTTTTTTTTTCCTCCTGGGGCTGCTGAAACCTGAAAGCTGAATTGGGAGCCAGAAAACCTGCTCCCCATGTCGGGATCTCCCTGCTTTTCACTGGAGAAGCAAACTGAAGCTATGTGAAAGGAAAGCCTTTCAGAAAGAGAACATCTGTCTCAGGGCTTGAGACCCTTGTTCTCTCCTTCTTCTTCCCCCCCTTTTATTTCTGGGTTTTGAGTGGGATGATGCCATGGGGGAGTATCATTGTAGCAAACTAGCCAAGGTTGGATCCTGGCAGTTTTGCTGGCATGCTCTGGGCCAAAGCTGAGAACCTGGCATTTTTAGTTACTGTTGCAGCTTCTTGTGGGTTCAGCACAGCTGTGTCACTGAACCCTAGCTGCATGTCTTTCTGGCAGTTTTGGCCACTCAGACCTTGAGTGGTACCATGAGTGTTAATCCCTAGTGCAGACTGACCAAGAACAAGGTCCTTGCAGTTACTGGTCCCCTCTGTTGGGGATTGCAGTGTCTCAGCATGGTGAGACTGCAACTGAGGTTCGGACATCCAGGCTGCAGTGATAAGCCTGGGGCCTTTTTGTTGTTTCACAGCTATTTCATTTCAGCCCATCTGTGTGGGGCTGAACCCCAGGCATATGTTTGGCTGGCAACCCTGGCACTTATTTCTCTAGGCATCAGTGCAGTATAGGCTTGGCCAGCTTTTTGTGGCATAGTTCAGGCCAAGCGAAATAGGCTTGGACCTTTTTTTGTCTCTTTTGCAGTTTATGCGTCAACCAAGCAGTGTGGTTGGGCATTAGTTGTAGTTCAGGCCCTTGCCAAGGTAAGTCTAGCCCCCCTTTTTGTTGTTTCATAGCTGTTAGATCCCAGCATAACACTGTATCTGAGATTAAATGTTCAGGCCACAGCCACATATCATAGTATCATAGTATCATAGTGTCTAGAGTCGGAAGGGACCTGGGCAGATCATCTAGTCCGACCCCCTGCCTTGGCAGGAAAGAGCACCGGGG
>JAGPOW010003642.1:44240650-44257881 GCA_030014935.1 Caiman crocodilus
TAGAACAGTGTGCTATAAGTCTACAATAATCCAGGATGGCAGCAAGGGTTAATTCATTGCTAAAGGCCTGGTCACACAGTTCTCACAGCCTTTAAGACAGACAGGGTGTCTAATATGACAAGGCCAATGGATATGTGCATAGCCTGGGTAATTGTAGGCTTATAGCACACTGTTCTATAACATGAGATAAGGTGCACATAAGGTGAGGTAAGGTGCATGCATCTCTATAAAATGAGATAAGGTGACACTAGCTCATAAGGCCCAAGAGAGTGCAGGGCCTGAGGTTCTGGTTTTGGGGAAACAGACCAAATTAGGAGAAGACCTGGAAAGCTCAAATTAGGATGTGTGCATGTGATGGGCTTGTGAAACAAAGGAATATGCTGACAGAACACAACATGGACAGTATATGACCACAGAGAGACCAGTCAGTGATAGCCATAGATGAAGAGTCATCAGGAGGGAGAAAGAATACAAGAGCAGACTGTAGAGCAACAAAGGGTCTCCATCCCTGAGAGGGGAACCCAAGGCACATGAACAGAGGGCATACCATCAATCTATCTCATCCAACCCCTTGGTGGAGGAGTTGGGAGGGGGGGCTTGACCTCAGACCTCCAGGCTGCTGACATATGACAAGAGAGAAGAACCTCAGAGTGAAGTTCATGTCCTGGCCAGATGTATCTTGACTCTGATCACAGCCCTGGGATTGGTAGCTTTAGAATTGCTTGTATTATTCTTTTCTGTCATCACTCCATATCAGTAAATTTCCCTATTATCGAATGGCAAGGTTGTGGTTAGTTTGAGGGTTTGGAGTCCTCCCAGAACAAGGCATCTGGGTCCTAAATACAGTGCCAACACAATTCCCTCAGCCTCTCTTCATAAGTTATGTGCCTCAGGCCTCTACCCATTTTGCTGCCCTCTACTGGACTCCCTCCAATTTGCCCACATCCTTTCTTTACTGGGGAACCAAAACTGGACAGAATTCTCCAGCTGTGGCTTTGTCAGTGCTGGATAGAAGGGAATAGTCACTTCCCTCAATCTGTTGGTGACATTCCTACTAATACAGTCCCATATGCCATTAGCCTTATTGGCAACAAGGGCACATTGTTGGCTCATATCCAGCTTATTGTCCACTGTAACCGCGAGGTCCTTTTCTGCAGAGCTGCTGCTAAGGCTGTTGGTCCCCAGCTTGTATTAGTGCATGGAATTGTTTCATTCTAGGTGCAAGAGTCTGTACTTCTCCTTACTGAACTACATGAGATTTCTTTTGGTCAAATTCTCCAACTTGTCTAGGTTTCTCAAAATCTAAGCCCTACCCCCAGGATAGCTGCACCACCCAGCTTTGTTTCATTCACAAACTTGCTGAGGGTGCATTCCACCTTTTTTCCAGATCGTTGATGAAAATATTGAGCAAAACTGGCCCCAGGACTTGACTATTCCACCTGCCAACTGGACATTAAGCCATTGATTACTACCTTTTAAGTCTGATGATCAGCCAATTTTCTATCCACCTTACAGTCCATTCATCCAACCCATACTTCAAGGTTGGGAAAAACAGCCTTCAGGACAGATCTGGCCTACCAGCTGATTGGATCCAGCTTGTAAGAGGGTGCCTGCCAATTGATTGGATACACCTGTGGCTGCCCCCACGTTGTTTTGTGTGTCAAGCCCCAAATACTCCCACCCAGGGCAGCCTGTGCTGTGCTCTTAACCATACCCACTGGCCCCAGCTGCAGCCATTGGATGGAAGGTGGCTGAGTGGATAGAAGGCAGCCAGGATCTGGAGTCCTGAAACCCTGTGTGCTGGGTCAGGAGCCACCCAAATGCAGCTTCCCCTCCAGCCTGGAGTGGCACAGCAGGGAGGAGAAGAAGGAGCCCCTGGAGATGTAGGAAGCTGAGCAGTATCCACACAGCCTCGTGCAGAGCGCCACAGGGCAACTGTAAGCCAGATGGAGAAGGTGTGGTATGCATCTGTACCTGCATCTGCATTTTCACTGCCCGTGAGAGCTCTGTGCATATGCCCCTACTCCTCCCCTTCCCCCCACCCCTGGCTGGCTCTTGGTGCCTATGGTATAGGCTGCCTTCACACACAGGTGCACACCGCCACTTTCCACCCCCCCCCCACACACCATATCCCACCAACCACCCTTGGACATAATATACAAGAGTAAGATTTGATTTTGCAGGGGTGTATGTTGTAGTTGAGTTGGTCTAAGGACATAGGCAGACAAGGTTCTTTGGGTAAATCTGATATCTTTTATTAGACCAACTTAAATAGTTGGGAAAATTTTTTTTAGCAAGCTTTCAGGTTTAAACACCCTTTGTCAAGCTGAGGAAGTTTCTACAGTAGGTGTTTGCTCTTCCTGGATGAAATCCATAGTAAAGAAGCCAAAGGCTGGGCTGGTATGCATGCAAGACATGCAGTCAATGAAGATGTAAATTGAGGAGTCGGTGGGTAAGAGACAGGCTGGTTGGTCGGGGAGAAAAAGGGGATGAATGTAGCAGTTAAATAGTGGAGAGGTAGCTGGGGAGTTGGATGTCAAACAGGTTATAACGTGTCATAAATCCAATGTCTATATTTAGTTCATGATTTTTTGTATCCAGATTGATGAAGTGAAGTTCATAGGCTCGTCTCTGAGAAGTGTTTTGTAAGTTTCCTTTGAGGATTAGCAGTGAGAGATTGGTGAGAGAGTGGTTTTCTTTTGAGAAATGAGCCCCCACAGGTAATTGGGTATTCTTGTCTTTGATAGATTTCTGGTGTGCATTCATTCGGGTGCGCAGTTGTTTGGTTTCTACGTATTTTCCATTAGGGAAATTGGTGCGTTGGATAAGATATATTACATTTCTGGAGGTGCAGCTGTAAGATGCAGGGATGCTGATGGCTCTGTTGTGGGGTATAATAATTGTGGGGGTGGTGGAGATGTGTTGGCAGGTTTTGTATTGCTTGTCACAGCCTGGTCTGGATCCATTCGGTTTGTTCTGGGCCTGAGGAAATTTGCTTCTGGTGATGAGGTTAATGAGGATTGGTGCTTGTTTGAAGGCTAGGATGGGTGGTTCTGGGAAAATCTCTTTAACAATAGGGTCTCTTTCTAATATGGGTTGCTATGGTTTTAGGATTTTCTGTATAGGTTCCAGGGAGGGGTGATATGTCATAACCAGTGGTGTGTGATTTATGGGGTACTATACTGTGGTTTCTTCAGTACTGTAGGAATTCTTCACGTGGTATCCAGGTGGTTCCTTCAAATATGTGAGCTATCTCTCTGGAGGAGTGTCCTTGTTGGATGAAAGTCTTTTTAAGATTGGTGAGGTGGCAATCTTCATTGTTTGGATTGAAAACCTGCAGTCTCTGATTGAGTTCTATTGAAATTCAACAATCATCATCCCTCCATCAGGCTCTCTTAAATTCCCCTCCCATAGTCACCACCACTCTAGGTATCCCAAATACCCTAAGCACACACATATACACCATACCACCCAAGTTTGGAACTCACCTGTGTATATGTGTAGGTGGGTAGTGTGTGTGTGAACTGGCATATATATATATATATATATATATATATATATATATATACACACACACACATATACAGTAAAAGCCCTGTTATCCAGCATGCCCTGGCAATGGGGGATGCTGGATAACAAAATATACTGGTTAATTGAGCGGCCCAAACAGGTGTCCTTGCCTGTTCAGGCTGCCACTTCTCCCACTATGTCTGGGGCGTTGCCACCTCTTCCATGGCATCTCCAGCCCTCCTGCAGGCCCTGCAGGCTCCATGGGACAGGGAAGTGGGCCCTGCACAGCCTGTTCTGCCCCCAGGCCATGGGGACTCAGCAGCACAGGCTGCTTTGCCCCAGGCCGTGGAGGCTCAGAAACCGGAAGTGCCATGGTGGGCACTTCTAGTTTCACTTTACCTTACAAGCTGGCATGCCCATTAACAGAGCATGCTGGCTTGTAAGGTGCTGATTACCAGAGCTTTTACTGTATATGTATATGTCATTGTGTGCGTGATATACAAGTTAGTGATCTGTGTATGTGTATTGGGTGTGTGGGTATTGACAACTGATTTTTGTCTAATTTTTGGTGTGTATAGTGTGTATGCACTTGAATTGGTGATAGGTGTGCATGCGCGTAGACTGGTAATCATGGGTGTGTATGCGCCTAGTGTGAGTATGCATCTAGTGTGTGTATGTGCCTAATTGATTTTTGTGTGTGTGTGTGTGTGCATGTATGTGCAATTGTGTTACACCCTCCCATCTAACAGCACAATTTTGAGATCCTGAGAGTTGGCCTGCCCCTACAGAACAACATCCAGACATCTCCTGGGAAGAACACTTGGCCAAGTTGGATCGCTCGTGATCCTTCCTGACCTGTGTTGAGGAGCTCTTCCTGACTCAGGAGTTGAATGGGCCAACCAAAGGTGACAGTCTGCTAGACTTGGTCCTGCCCAAGGGAGGCAACCTTGCGACCAACTTAAATATACAGGGAAGTATGGACAACAGTGACCATGAAACCATCATGTTCACTGTCTGACATAAGGCAGACAAATCAGATAGCAGGATTGAAGTCTTGGACTTCAAAAATGCAAATTTCTACCAGCTTAGATCATTAGTAGGGCAAGTGTTGCAGGACCAGGAACTGAAGGCAAAAGATATGCATGAAGAGTGGTTGTTCCTTAAGGACACAATCTTTGAAGTGGAAGGATTGTCCATTCTCATGTGGAGAAAGGGTAACAGAAGGGCTGGGAAGCCTTCTTGGCTAAACATGGAAATCACAGTCTTCTTAAGGAAGAAGAAAGAGGCTTATAAACAATGGAATCTTGGGGTCGGACCCCAAGGTGGACTAGTCCATGATGGCCTGCATTTGCAGGGAACAGATAAGGCATGCTAAAGGGCAACTGAACTTAGATTAGCGATGGGAATCAATGACAACAAAAAGTCCTTCTTCAGGTACATAGGGAACAGAAGGAAAACAAATGGGAATGTAGGGTGATTACTCAATAACTCAGGAGAGCTGGTTATTGGTACCCAGGAGAAAGCCTTACTCTGTAATGACTTTGATCTTTCACTGGACCAAGAGGAAAACCACATCAGGTAGAGTAGAGGATGAGCATGGTAGGAATAATCTCCTTCCTACTATTGCTGTAGAATTGGTGTATGACCAATTAGTACAATTAGATGTATACAAGTCAGCAGGGCTGGATGATCTTCATCTAAGAATGCTGAAGGAGCTGGCCAAAGTCATTGTGGAACCCCTGGCAAAACTTCCACAACTTATGGTGCTCTGGAGAAGTCCCTGGGGATTGGAAAAGGGCCAATGTTGTGGCCATCCAGAAGAAGGATAGGAGGGAGGACCCAGGTAACTAAAGCCCAATCAGCTTAACTTCCATCCTAGAGAAAATCCTAGAAATGTTCACTGAGGAGCCTATCTGCAATATGCTTGCAGAAGGTAAGATTCTGAATCACAGCCAGCATGGCTTTGTCGCAGGCAGGTCTTGCCTTACCAACCTCATCTCCTTCTGTGACCAGGTAACTTGCCACGAGGACATGAGAGAGCAGGTTGACCTTGTATACCTTGACTTCCAAAAGGCCTTAGATCTTGTATCCCATGATATCCTCATGAGAAAATTGGAGGATTGTGGGCTTAACTCTGAGATGGTCAGGTGGATGAGAAACTAGCTTCAGGATAGAACCCAGAGAATCATAGTGAATGGATCTGTCATCCTGGTGAAGTTGGTAGTGGTGTCCTGCAGGAGTCATTGCTCAGTCCAGTACTTTTCAACATCTTTATTACTGATTTGGATGTGGGGATAAAGAACTCACTGGCCAAGTTTATGGATGACACCTAGTTATGGGCAAGTGTGGTCATGCTTGAAAATAGGCTACAGATACAGGCGGACCTAGACAGGCTAGTAAGTTGGGAGGATCAGAATCTGATGACGGTCAACATTGAGAAATTAAAAAGTCCTCCACCTTGGGACAAGCAACTACCAATGCACCTACACGCTTGGTAGTACCAAACTGACTAGCACCATGACTGAAAGGGACCTGGGGGTAATAATAGACCACAGTATGAATATGAGCTGGCAGTGTGATGCTGTAGCCAGTGGGTAAATAATACTCTGTCATGCAGCGATTGATGTATCTCCAGCAAAACCAAGGAGGTGATTCTTCTATTCTACTCAGGGTTGGTGAGACCGCAGCTGGAGTACTGCATCCAGTTCTGGGCACCACACTAACAAGGACATGTACAAACTTGAGAGAGTCCAAAGAAGAGACACCTGTATGATCAGAGTCTTAAAAGGCTAGCCATATGAGGAAAGGCTGAGGGATGTGAGGCTCTTGATCCTGAAGAAAAGAAGGCTGAGAGGGGACCTGGTAGCAGCTTACTGCTACATTAGTGGAGTACATCAAGGGCCTAGGGAGCAACTGTTCACCAGGGCACCCTAGGGGAAAACCAGGAGTAATGGCCACAATATCCTGTAAGATCAATTCAGGCTCAACATTAGGAAAAACTTTACAGCCAGTGTGTCCAGACTGTGGAATAAGTTCCCTCCAGAGGTGGTGCAATCACTTACCCTGGAAATCTTCAAGAGGAGACTAGAAAGTCACCTGACCCCAGTTATCTTTCCTGCTTGGTGCAAGGGACTGGCCCTGATGATCTTCCAAGGTCCCTTCCAGTCTTACCATCTATGAATAAATCAGGACAAGCATTATTTTTTCAATAAAATTGAAGTATGTTTTAGTAGATGTTGGACTTTTAGTATATGATTGGTTTTTTTATCTATAATTTGTTAAAATGATATCTTCTAAAATATTTTATATGTGCAGCCCTCCACAGCTCACTGTAACTTAAGTGGCCCTCCAGCCAAAAAATTGCCTACCCCAGCTATATTCCTTAGCTTGCTTGCAAGAATGTTGTGTGAGATCTTATCAAATGCCTTGCTAAAGTCAAGATATATTGTGTCCCTGCATCCACAGAGCTAGTCATCTCATCATAGGAGGCAATTGGGTTGGTCAGGCATGACTTGCCTTTGGTGAATCCATGCTGGATGTTCCTAATCACCTTCTTCTCCAAGTGCTTAGAAATTGATTCTTTGAAGACCTGCTCCATGATTTTTGCAGGGACTGCATTGGGGATGACTGGTCTGTAGTTCCCTGGATCTTCCTTGTGCCCTTTCTTAAAGATGGGTGCTATATTTGCCCTTTTCCTATTATCCTGGACCACTCTTGATCACTGCAAGTTTTCAAAGATAATGGCAAGAAGATCTGCATCACATCAGCCAATTCCCTCAGCTCTCTCGGGTGCATTGCGTCCAGCCTCATGGACTTGTACGGGTCCAACTTTTCTAAATCTAACCTGTTCTTTTACCACTGTGAGATGCTCATCTCCTTCCCAAAGTTTAATCCCAATGGTTAAACTTCTTTCTGCAACTATAGCCTCAATACAGCTTAAATACCCATAAAGGCAGTTGACTATTCAGATCTGTAGTTATAACTGTCACCTCCTAGTTGAAAACAGTTCAACTAGTTCAAGGACACTGAACAATGCATTCACCTACCATTCATTCCAGAAACCTCCTTTGAAAATCTTTCTGTATGTGTGCTATTTATGTGTGGTTGTGAATAAAGCAACAGTGCACAAAATAGATACTGCAAGGTACTTTTTTCTTTATAGAATGTATGCTTCCTAGCAACAGCTTAGAGTGACTATTATGCATCTATGGTTGTGGCCTTGAGGTGTTAAACTTGATGGAGAGTAGAGTACTTTAGATAGTTTTATAAGTAGCCTTTCTACTGAAATGAGTTCTAACAGGTATATTTGACTTTGCCTAGCCTTGTTTATTACCATGACAGAACAAGTTTTATGTAGAAAAATAATAATTCTGTGGAAGATTACAAGCTCCTTATTCAGTTTTATTTAGGCAAATTACCTCAGAGCTTCTCTGGGTTACTTAAGGATTTTCACTGTTTCAGTCAATCTCCTATTGTCTATACAAGATAAGAGGCTCTTCATACAGTAGTCTGGTTATGCAAGGACCTTGTGGAATCTGTATAGTAACAATGAACAGCACTAGAAATACAGGATGGATAGTGCTTGTTTCTCTAGCTGTCTTTGTACAAAGTGCGGATCTATGCTTTAAATTACATTTAGAACCATGATTTTCATGTGACTAGAGATTCTGCATGTCTTTCAGTATTTTGGGTACCCATCTTGAAATAGCTTTAAAGTCTTCAATTTTTAGAGAATGAGTTGTCAAATCTTTTGGTAAATACAGCTCCTTTAAGGTATCTAAAGATGGGCATACAAAAACAGAAGCACTCAGGATCACTAGCCACTTTTAAAATCTTGCCTTTAGACTAGAACAATTAGGCTAATAGGGTCTATTCCTGGAAACATATCTATCTACAAATTCTTATAACTTATTTGGTTAAACAGTTCTCTGTGTGAGTAGTTAAATGTTTTATCATAAAATTATAGGGTGCATCTACATGTGCCAAGTTGATTAATTAGCTCAGCAGTAAAGAGTCACCATCTACATAGGTGCTGGTATTAGGGTGCAAAAAATGAATTACACTGCCATAAGATAATACTATTGGGGACAGTATTATCTTATGGTAGAGTACTTAAGTCCACCAAAATGCACATGTAGATGGTGACAGGGGCTGGCTGGAGCAAAATGTGTGGGAGCTGCCTGCGGCATGGTTCTGCACTTTAGCACACTTGTGCACAGGCAGCACCTCTGCTGCCCAGAGCCTGAAGCTGACCCCCTGCAAACCTTCTCCTAGCTCAGGACTGCTTCACCCTGGCTCAAACTGCTGATGTCCTAGGTGCGTGTGCAGATGCTGTGCCTGGGAACAGTGTACTCCAGTGCAAATTGTGATGGAGTTTATTTCTTCGCATTGATTGCATGTGTAGATGCACCTCCAGAGGTTATTTAGTCCAACCCCTTGGCTGAGGAAGGCTCATCCCTGTCTAAAACATATACAATCCATAATCTAGATGGTACATAAGACTACTGGCAATTCTGATACAACACAGACCTAACACTGTAATCTACCACATGTAAAGCAGGTGGGGAGCATTGCAATCAATGTCCTGCCTCTATTGAATGTTGTCATGATACACTCAAGATATCCCAGGTAGAGGGCCAAAGCCTCCACTTTAGAAGATGGCAAAGCCTCCCACAATCCATACCAGTCTCACCAGGGCATAAAATTCCTTCCTGAACCCAAAAAGGATAAGGCCAGAAGCCTCCCAGTAGGAGCATTGACCTAACCAGTCAAAGTCTCCAACCCTTGTAGTAGCCAATACCCAATGCCTCTGAGGAAGTCTTAAAAACACCCTGACACATGTAGCAGAAAGGGGGGAGGAGGAGGCACAGAGGCAAACAGAAAAGCCCAGAAACAAGGGTAGAACATGGGCATAACTATGCCTAGTAGAATGTAGGCATAGCTATGTCTAATCATCTCTGACCAATGGCTGTCCAACCTCAACTTCTTCTTGAACAGCTGCAGTAATGGAGACTCCACAGCTTCCCTAGGCAGTCTTATTCACTGCCTCACTATTCTAACAGTGAAAAGGTTTTTCTGGCTATCCAATCTAAATTTACTTTGCTGCAACTTCAAGCCATTGGTGTGCATCCTCCTCTCTTCATCAAGAGAGGAAAGGTGCGTTCTGTCTTATCTTTGGCAGCCTAGCTCTTTCAGTCTTGTCTCATACTTGTTTTCCAAGCCCTTTAGCATTTTGGTTACCTGCCTCTGGACCCTCTCTAACTTCTCCATGTCCTTTTTAAAATAAGGATCCCAGAACTACAGTCTTCCAGATGAAAACTAACTAGTGCTGAGTAGAGAGGCATTATCACCTCCTGTATCTTGCACCTAATGCTTCTATTGCTGCAGACCAAAACTACATTCACTTTTTGTGAAGATGTATTAGACTGCATTTTTTTCAACAACAATGGGAGAATGACAGCAGCTTGTGGGGTGCCCTCAACGCCACCATCATCAGTGCCTGTGAAGGGACACTTTTATTCTCTACAAGAAAACATCAAGACTGATTTGATGAGAATGCCCAGGAGATCCAGGAGTTGATTGATTACAAGCACAAGGCATTTTGTGCTTGGTAAAATGACACCTACTCCAAGCAAAAGAAGTTGAATCTCCAGCAAGCCAAGGCAGAGGTCCAAAGGCAGATATATGATATGAAAAACAAATGGTAGAGGACAAGGCTAAGGAGATTCAACATCTGCCTGACAGCCATGATATGTGTGGTGTCCTCAGTGCCACAGAAACCATCTACAGTCCGAGCGCTTGGGGACCAACCCCCTTGAGACCTAAGAGTCTGGAATGTTAGGAAATCCTAGTGACCTGAGGGATGCCATGCTTATGACAATCTTCAGGAAAGGAGACAAGTTTGATTGTGGGAACTAAAGAGAAATTACCTTGCTGCCTACCACAGGAAAGATCATTGTGAGAACCCTTATAAACTGTCTCCTTTCACTTGCTGAAGAGCTTCTCCCAAAATCTCATTGTGAGTTTTTGGGCATCAAGAGGCACAATTGACATGATCTTCACATCTTGCCAGCTGCACAAGACATGCTGGGAACAATGTAAGCCTCTCTACTTGGCCTTATTTGACCTCACAAAAGCTTTTGATTCTGTCAGCCAAGAAGCATTGTGGAGGATCTTTTCAAAGTACCTATGCCCACTGAAATTTCTCACCATTCTCTGCCTGCTCCATGATGGCATGCAAGCAGTGGTTCTCAGTAATGGATCTATCACAGATCCCTTTTAAGTTAAGATGGGAGTTAAGCAAGGCTGCGTCATTGCTCTGAAATTTTCGATATACCTTGCCATGATGTTACATTTCACCACCAAAGCTTCCAGCCAGAGTAGAGCTAAACTACCAAATGGATGGTAAGCTGTTTTATCTCAGCCAACTCTGAGCCAAAAGCAAGATCACACTGACCACAATCATTCAGCTCCAGAACACTGATGATGCTGTAGTGTGTGCTTACTTGGAAGTAGACCTTCAGGCAATTGTCAATGTCTTTACCAAGGCATAACAAAAATGGGATTGATGCTTAGCATTCAGAAGACTAAGTTCCTTCACCAAGAAGCTATGAATAAACAGTTCCCATGGTAATCCAGATCCATGTTGAGACTTTGCAGAATGTTGAGTATTTCCCATACTTTGGAAACCATCTCTCACAGAAGGCTGACATGGATGAAAAAAATCCAACGTTGTCTCCAATTTGCAAGTGCAGACTTTGGATTCCTGAAGTAATGAGTGTTTGAAGATTGTGACATCAGATCTGAAACCAAGCTTGTGGTTTATCAAGCAGTCATGATTCCCACCTTGCTGTACGGAGCTGAGTTGTGGGCAACATACAGGAGCCATCTAAAATTGTTGGCAAAGCATCATCAACGCTGCTTGTGGAAGACTGGAAGATGTTAGCATTCTCCTGCAAACAAACACCATGAGTATTAAGGCAATGATCATCTGAAATCAATTTTATTGGGCAGGCCATGTCATCTGGATGTCTGACTCCAGACTCCTGAAGCAAGTTTTATTCTCCCAGCTCAGCCATGGCATATGCTCAAGAGAAGGGCAGAGAAAGCACTTCAGGGATGTTCTCAAGGCCAACTTAAAAAAAAATGCAACATTGATGTCAACTTGTGGAAGACTATTGCCCAGAACTGCCCCAAATAGAGGAAGTCTACTGTAGGGATATCAGTATTTTGAAACCTTCTGACAATAACAGATGGAAAAGTGGAAGTGGCAGAAACAGCATGTCATGGGCCAAATAAAAAATCCAGTGCCACCCACTGCACATGGAAATAGAAAAGCATGTCCAAACTGCACTAGACTCTGTTGATGCTAGATAGGCCTCATCATCCATTTTCAGATGCATAGATAAGACAATCATGAAAGACAATCATCCTTGACTGTGAGGGATTGCCAAAAAAGGTTACACTGCAGGCTCATATTGATTTAGTGATCTACCAAGATTCCCAAATCTTTTTCTCTAGTACTGCCATCTGGCCAGCTGTCACCTATTTTATATTTGTGTTTTAGATTATTCCTTCTAAAGTGTAGCACCTTGCTTTTGTCTTCATTGATCTTCATACTGCTAGTTGTAGTTCAACTTTCCAATCTGCTGATATCCTTCTAAATTGTGCTTGCATCCCCCAGTCTGTTCACAGTCCTTCTTAGTGGGTGTGTCTACATGAGACACTAACTATGCAGTAGCCTAATAACACTGCGCAGTAGAGTGCCAAGCAAAACCTCATGCTAACATGCTACTGTGCATATACAGTAGTATATTAGGCTACTGCACAGTAGTGTGAGCTACTGTGCATTGATTTAATACTTGATTATCCAAGTACTAAACATAATGAGCAGTACCTATGGCATATCAATGAACGTGAAGGTGCACCCAGTTTCATATCAGCTGCAAACTTGCTCGGGAAGTTTACTATGCCAGCATCCAAACTATATATGAACATGTTGAACAGCATTGGGCCCAAGAAAGACTGTGATGGGATGCCATTCAAAACTATCTGCCATTCTAACCTGGACAATTAATAATTACCCTTTGCTTGCTGCTATTGAGCCAGTACCACCTTTAGTAGTTTTATCTACCCCAAGTTTCTCCAGTTTGTTTATGAGAAGTTTGTGTGGGACTTTGTCAAAAGACCTGCTGAAGTCCACGTACACTATATCCACAGCATTCCTTTCATCCACCCAAGTAGTTCCTTTGTCAAAGACAGAGATCAAGTTTGTTTGACATGATTTGTTCTTTGTAAATCCATGGTGGCTGCTTATAATCAGTCTTTCCTCCTCCAGATTCTTGCCAACGACCTTCCTTAGGATGTGCTCCAGTAACTTCCCAGGTATTAATGTGAAGCTAACTGCTTTGTAGTTCCCAGTACCTCCTTTTTGTTTTTTTTAATGAGGGGAAGTATGTTTGCCCTTTTCTAGTTCTCTGGTACTTAACCCTTCTGCCATGACTCCATGAAGATCATTGCCAAGGGCCCTGAGATCACTTCTGCCACTTCCTTCAATACCCTGGGATGAAGTTCATTTAGCCCTGCTGACTTGAATTAATTGAAATCTTTCAAGAGTGCTCTGATTCTCTCTTTTGTTACCTCCTCCATCAACTTGCTTCCTTCCTTCTCAAGATTATACTTAGTAGGTGTGTGGCTGTAGTTTATTTATTTGTGAAGACTGAGACAAAGTAACTGTTGAATAGATCTGCCTCCTTTGTATCTTCTGTTAAGAGTTCCTCCTGGCTCATTAACAGAGCTTTCTTGGTCCTTCTTTTTTGGTCAACGTACTTATAACCTCTTCTGGTTGTTCTTAATCTCCTTTGCCAGGAGCCAAATTATGAGGGCCTTTCCTAAGTTTTATTTCATCTCCTATTGAAATGGATACTGTGAACATTTTAAATAATCCCTTATTCAGTCCAGAAAAAATATTTTCAGGAAGTTTTTCAAGCAAACACAGTAAGTCAGCTCTGGGAGGTCAGGTTTACACCAAGTATCTGCAAAAACAGACTGTAAAACAATCCTAAATCCCAGAGAACAAAGGTACAAGACACTGCACATACATATAAAAGAATATGCTATGCACATTCTGAAGAAAGACAATAGGAATCTAAGTGAGCTCTGAGGCTGCAGATGTGTTTTTCAGATTAGTTGTCAGCCTTTTTTAACGTGACAGTATCAGTGACTTTTTGGCTTTCATTCAGTCAGATATAAGGTATGGACTTCCAATAAAACTGCCTCTTCAGAAGTATTATTTATTCCATTTCTTTATGTTATAGATTTGGTGGAACAAAAGTACAATTCTTTAGCAAAGGGGAGCAAAATGAGTCGACATGGAAGCCACTTGAGAAAGTAAAGAAACAACTTCAGGAGTGTGTTTTGGATTGATGTTCTATGCTTACTATTATGCATGTGGAATGTCAAGTAGGGCTTGTGAGAAGCAGACTGGTGTGTACTGGAGCCACCTTAGTGCTCCACCTCCACCTTAGTGGCTCTAGTGCTTCAGGCTTGGTAGATAGAGTGTTCAGAGCAAGAGTGGCATCACTCAGTATCCCTCTGCCAAGTGCTATTATTGAACAGTATATTCGGGGTACAACTGTACTGCTAGCTGCGTTCACTTTACTTCTACAACTATCTTGTGAAAGTAGAGTATATGTAGCCTTATCATTGCAGCTCACATCTCCCTATGTTTGTATGGGTTAGGCAGGTGATTTGCTGTAGCCCCAATGGACGTGTCCAGACAAGCTTGCATGTGCCTCTTGCCCTGTCTCAAACCCCTTTGAGATAGGGCAAGGGGCTCATACGGGAATGAAAAAAATGCTCCCAGCCCTGCAAGTTTGCAGTGTGGGGAGAAAATTAGATCCCTGGATATCCAGGGGTCTAAAAAAAATGAAGTTAAAAAAGTGGAGCAGGGCAAAGTCCCGGACTGTGCCCTGAGGCAACTGGAGGCTGGGTCCTCCATGGAGACGCTCTGGCTGCCAGAGTGTCTCTATGGTTGGCCCCTCACCTTGGTGCTGAACATGGGGCTCCAGGCTGCATGTTGAGCACCAGGGCTCCAGTGCCATGAGTAAGGAGTTGTGGGGGCTGGAGGAGGTGGGAGGGGACTATGGAGGGATGCCCACTGGCCCTGCATGCTGCCCCAGTCCCCAAACCCTGCTGTACCTGGCCCCGCCCACTGCTAGCCCCCAATCCTGGGGGTGCTCAACCCCACCCCCTGCCTGCCTCCTAAGCCCTCCTGATGCCAGGGCCTATCCCCCGCACTCCAGCATCAGCAAAGTAAAAAAACAAAGAACACCCCCCACCACCACTTACCAGCAGCTGTAGCTGCTGTCTGGCTCACTGGGGCCACACCCACATAGTGCTAGTGCAGGGAAGGGTGACAGCCCCAGTGGCCCCAGCCTTGGCCCTCCTGCCCCCTGCTGCTCTGTGCTGCCCAGGGGAGCTCCACCAGGAGGCCCCAGAGTCCCCCCAGTTCCTGCTTCTAAGGTAAGTAGAGGCTTTTTTTCCCATTACTTGTTCCTGCCTTTTTCCTGTCTTTTTTTTTTTCGAATGATGGTGCCTGAGGTTGATGGAGCAGCCATGAGGGCCTGGTGGTGTAAGTGGGGGATGGTGTTGGGTGAGGCAGCCATTGGAGGGCTGCATCAGCTGGTGGGGGATGGGTCCAGGTGGGGCAGCAATTGGCGGGCTGGGGTGAGGCTTGTAAGCCTTGTGGGGGGGGGTAGTAGCCCCTGTTGGGGGCTATAGCCCCTTTTGGAGAGCCTATAACCCCTGTGTGGCTGTAGCTCTCCAACAGCCAGTGCTTTAACACTGTAGATGTATCAATAAAACATTGCCCAACTGATTGCTGTTTCTGTCTCATTCTCTCTCTTTATAGTGGTCTTTTGTTTTAATTGTGGAGGAACATGGATTTTGGGGTATTTTACAGACTGACTTTGGGATTTTTTTTATCAGGGATTTTTCAGTTTGCCAATAGGCAACACCAGATTTCCTACCTGGGAGGCCAGTGGCAGGATCCTTCCTGCTTAGAGCTGGCACCTTGGATCCAGCTGGCTGTGCCTGACCTGGCCAAATGGGGCCAGGAGGACATGCTTTGATGGTTCAAAGCAGACCATCACCTGGAACATCTTCCAAATGATAGTTGTCTAGGGGGCCAGGCAGGCGGCAAACATGGCAGTAATTCTGCACAGAGGTTAACCTTGCAGCCACGGCCCACTGGCAGCTGGCCCAGAGGGGCAGATGCCTCTACTGGCTGTGCAGTCCCCATCTGAGTCTGGCAGGTGCACAGCAGGTCACAGCCAGGCAGCAGCCCCCACTGCCAGACTGCTGCAGTGAGGAAAGCTTGCAGGGAACTCTCAGGGCTGCTTCAGCAGTCCAGCTGGCACAAGAGATAGTGTCTCCAGGTACCAATTCTGGGCCTGAGCCCCAGAAGTTCCTGAGAGCAAGTAGCCCTGGGCTACTTGCCAAGGTAGCCTTTTGGACTGCTGGGGCAAGGACAGGGCAGCTTTTTGTATTGCTGGGGATAGCACAGTTGCTGGCCCCGGGCTCTGGCTCCCCCTGACTGCAGATCTGGGAGGAGCCAGGCAGGGTTATTTTGCCCCTACTGACACAATTTGCTCCACAACAAAGTGCGTGTCCGAGCACATGCGCTGAGGCAAAAAGCCCTGGCTCAAATTTGCACTGCTTTTATTTGAGCTGCTGCAAGCGCACATGCTTGCATGTGTGGATGTGCCCAATGTATCCATGATCTTTTCAGTCACAAGTTTGAATTCTTTCCTGTACCACTGCTGATCCTGTTGTGGGAACAGAGAAAGGCAATGTGCCTGCTGAGCCCAGGAATACCAGGAGAGACAGCACCTCACTCCTTACTTCTTCTGTGTGGGCTAGATACAAACAAATCTTTATCTTCCTTGGAGTGCCTGACCTATTACTGACAACAATGTCATAGTATCATAGTAGTTAGTCAGGAGGGACCTGAACAGATCATCTAGCCTGACCCCCTGCCACAGGCAGGGGTGAATGCTGGGTTCACAAGACCCCAGATGGGTGATCATCCAACCTCCTCTTGAATTTATCCAAGGTAGGGGCAAGGACCACTACCCTGGGAAGTTGGTTCCAGATTTTGGCCACCCTAACTGTAAAATATTGTCTTCTGATCTCTAACCTAAATCTATTCTCCATCAGCTTATGACCATTGTTCCTTGTCTCCCCAGGTGGTGCTAGGGAGAAAAGGGCTCTACCTATTTCCTGTTGATCTCCCCTGATGAGTTTGCAGGCAGCCACCAGGCCCCCCCCCAAGTCTCCTCATGCTGAGACTGAACAGGTTCAGGTCCCTTAGTCTCTCCTCGTAGGGCCTGTCCAGCTGCCCTCTCACCAAGCCCTCCTTTGAACCCTCTCCAGGATGGCCACATCCCTTTTGAAATGTGGCATCTAGAACTGGACACAGTACTCCGACTGCGGCCTGACCAAAGTTGCATAGAAGGGGTATATCACCTCTCTGGACTGGCTTGAGATGCACCTTTGGATGCATGACAAGATACGGCTGGCCTTGCTGGCTGCGGTCTGGCATTGGTGGCTTATGTTCATCGTGGAGTCAATAATGACTCCAAGATCCCTTTCCGCCTCTGTGCTTTCAAGAAGGGAACTCCCCAGCCTGTATGTATGCTGTGGATTCCTTCTCCCAAGGT
>JAGPOW010003642.1:44262349-44273353 GCA_030014935.1 Caiman crocodilus
ATAAAAACTTTTTTTCTTTCAAACTTCCAACTGGCATTCATATATTGGCGCTCATGCATGCCGGGCAACGAATTCAGACTTGGGCTGAAGCATAACAACAGAACAGGGGGAAGGTGGCCAGGCCATCTGGCTTGGCCCCCCACCTCGCCACTCTCTGCAGATGATGGAGAGGGAGAAGGGGGTTGTTTCTCCCCCCCCCAACTGGAAGAAAACCAGGAGTGTGGTCAGATGTGGGGGAGGGGATGTGGAGCTGCTGGGCCATGAAAAAAGCCAGCAGGGAGCAGGAGGGAGGGGCATGGTAATGGCATCCTGCCACGACTGCTGCTGCTGCATCCCAACAACAGCCCTGGAGGGGGGGCAATTGGGCCTGGCCCTGAAACGGCGGGGGCAAGGCTAGGGGGAGCAGGCCTGTTCACCTTCTCCCCTGATTGGACAAGAAGTGGCAGCAGGGCTGGACACGGGACTCTGTTCCCACCTGCCATGACAGTGTGGCACATGCTGCCACTGCCCCATCATGGCTAGGTCCTGACAAAAGCCAGCAGGGAGAGGAAAGGAGTGGGAGGGGAAGAGGGGCACGGTGATGGTCCCCTGTTGCTGCTATGGGGCACTGCCAACATCTGGGAGGTGTCTCAGTAAAAAAGATGTGGCCCCTCCCAGATTGTTGCCCACAAATAGAGTTTGTTGCTTCAACACCTGTTGTGTTTAAGAAATCAACCTATATCCATGTCAGTAGGAGTTATGTGAGATGCTTGAGGATTTAGAGCGAGTAAGTAGCAGAGTGGTTCCAGTGAGCGCTCTAGGGTTAATTTGTTATCCTTCACATGATATGTTAAGATATGAAAAGAAAGGGTTAAGTTGACCTACCTAATTGATTGACTGATGGGTCCTTAGAGAAGTTCTAGAAACCATGATGGGGAGTTAATAGAGGGGAGATTCTTCTCAGAGTGTGGAGTGTGGGTTATCTGGAGAGTGTGGAGCGTGAGGAGAGAGTGAAGGAGAATAGGCCACTGAGGGAGAACAGAGATAGGATTCGTGAGGAGAAGTGAATTGATGTTAACGATTGCTGGGTATCTTTGAAGAATCAAGATACCTACGTACCTTGTGAGAGGACGGATAGCGCCCCTCATAAGGCAATTGGGCTAGGTAGAAATAAGGCCTAGCTTAAGTAGTGAGCTACCTGTTAAAGCACTGCAGTATGCTAAGAACTGGCTGCAGCCGCCATGAGACAATTGCATCGTGACTGATTTCTGTGTATGCTGACCAACGGCATCGTGACTGATATTACATTGTCTGCCTTATCGATAATTTCGCTCGAGTCTCCTGCATCCGCACCTCTCCAAGCTTTATATAGTTGCTGCTGTACATAGTTGATTCACTACAGTTGTAAGTAAACTTTCTTTATTTAATTCAAACCTGTCTCCGGCCTCTCACTCCTCTCCCCACCGTCTTGTGGGATCTTACCCAGGATTCACAGCACACCTGAGCAGGCACCAGCGCTCGGTCCGCCTCGCTTGGTGTGCATTTGCTCGAGGCTTCCACTCGCCACCTGGAACCCAGCCTCAGGAGCCGCAGGAAGAAGGGAGGGGAGTGGGGAGGGGAGGCAGGTGGACACAGGCTGGGCACACCCAAAGTGTGGGGTAATGGGCCCAGACCCAAAGTAGAGGGGAAGGAGGGAACAGGCCCAGACTTGGGGGGTGGGATGGGGAGCAGGGCCAGACCCCAAATGTGGGGGAGGGTAGGGGCTCAACACAGGCCTGTGTTCCTGCTCCTCCTCTCCCCACCATTCTTAACAGGCAATAGTATAAACTACAACATAAGTCAGCTGTCTGTCCTATTTGTCCACCTGCAAAGGTTTTTTTTTCTATTGTTCAAGATGTCAAAAAGATGAAGGTGACTCCATGCACATATTTTGGACTTTTCCTATACTGTGAAAGTTTTGGTCTCAAGTGATTCATATGACATGTGGAATAGGTAATGTGAAAATAACTTTATGCCCTAGCTTTTGTTTACTTCACATAAATGAAAATATCAGACTAGACAAATACAAGGGGACTTTTGTACAAATAGCTTTATTGATTGCCAAAAAGCAAATAAACTGGAGAGTAGAATTCCCTCCACAAAGAAACAAATGCATTAGAAATCTCAAAGACATTCTTTGATTGGAAAAAGTGTTCTGAGGAGATTTCCTCCTGAAAACATTGTAGGACTTTAGCTGGACAAGATTTTTTAACCAGTAATGTGTTAAAAAACTCAATAGAGTACTGAATAGATTCTGATCTGTAGTGTATATTATTAAGAAATCTTTCTTGTGAATCTTATAATCATTCTTTCCTTCTGCTTTCTCTCCCTGTGACTAGGATTATTACTATTTTAGCAGTTGCCACAATATCATTTTTGTGAAGGTAATTTTGTTGCTACCACTTCACCTGTTTATTACTCAATACTTCTTTTGTTGGTGTTATTGTTGCCATTATTATTAATAGTATCATTATCATTATCACACTGTAAAAGATTTTAATATAGGAGGGAATACATTTAATATTGAAAAAGGAGATACATATTTTTAAATAAAAATATTCCTGAAAGATAAATAGCAGAGCACTTGCCCTCATCAGAAATTCCAAACATTTATCCACCTTTGTTTAGATGTAATATAGTATTTTTTATTCAACATTTATCCCTCTGTTTTATTGTGACGTCTCTTATGCGATTCAGTTCTCTTTTATAAACCTGCTTTGGTAGAAGACCATTTTTACCGTTGTCTCATAGATTTTTCTGGCTAGTTCAAATGAGTTTATTTAAGCCTTCTTGAATGACAAACTTACAGTGGCTTCCTACATAGCATGCTGCTTCCCATAAACTGCCTTCCCTAACCAGAAACAATGGCGCTATATCAAACAGGTGCTATGGCTTGACCAGTTAGCATGGCTGAGTGACAGTGACAATTAACCCATCCTCATGGTAATTAGCTCACCTGTGGGAATATGTGCACACACCTACACTTCTTCAACTTGAAGAGGCAACCCATGAGGAACTGTGTGGAGTGTTTGAGGATGTTGCTGCCTCACACAGTAAGTTTGCTTTGAAAGCATGACTTTAATCCCTTACTTCCACCAGGCTGTGAAATTCAGTCTGCACAATTCCTTTGTGTTTGCAGTTTGTAATATTCTTCCTGAAAAAGAGAAATACTTGGTGAAAAAATGGGGATGACTTTGAGTTTATTAGTCTCATAGTTCATTAAAATTCTAAACTGTGAAAATTTGTGAATAATACCTTTTGTTGGACCAACTGCATGCTTATCTGAGCTTCCCATGCATAGTCAGACTAGGCAAGCCGGGCCCGAAGCTTCAGTCAGGGTCAGACCCTCTGCCCCTGCTCTGTTATCAGAGTGGCTGTTTGGGATCAGTAGCCCTCCACTTCCTTCATATAAGCTCCTGAGCAGGAATACAAGAACATCTGTGGAAAAACACATTATATAAATAAAAAACATAGTATGCTAAAAGGAATGGAGCAGGGCTGTAAAAATCACAGAGAAAATATTGGGATAAGCTGAAAGACAAAATAAATGCAGTAGGAAGGTTACACTTTTAAATATTAGATCAAGACTATTCAAGACAGACGAGGGTCCTGAAGTGCAGAAAGATTATAGATAGATTATAATGAGGAAAGAAAGTCAATGGCTGTATTTAATCCCTGGTTTTGGTGTCCAGTAGAAATACATTTTTTTTGTTTCCATGCCTGTATTTTGAAGAAATCTTGTTAGCTGTCTTTTGAGCAAGGATTCTGAGGTCAGAAAATACTTGGATGTTTTGTGAAAAGCATTGTCCTACCTGCATTAGGGTATCTCTATTCTTTGTCATTTTCCTGTGTTTATTCATTCTGGAGCATAGCTTTTATCTAACTTTTTCCATGCCATTTCCATGATGAGAAGGGTAAATGAAATTTTAAAACATTTTGACTTAATGCCATTAATACATTTAACATATGGATACAATTATTAAACTCCATCCTGGGAGCAGCTATCTCCAGGCTCTCCCTCCTTTCCCTGGCTTGGTTGCCTGCCTGTGCCTCAGGGGATGGGGCAATGTTGTGTGGTATGGTTCATAGAGCTGACAGTAAACCTGACCTTGTGTAGTCAGGTGCATTACTAAGGGAGGGACAGCCTGTTAGGCCTCTGTGGGTGCAGCAGTGGTGGGGGCATACAGGCTTGGACATGCATTGAAGTGGTGAGAGATGGGCCCATGTGGGCACATAGCTCAGTAGTGGGAGGAGTGGCACAGGTGTGCACTACAGGGGCAGGGGCCTCCATGCAGCCTGTGGCTCACCCTGGTGTGACCTGTAGGCCGTGCAACACCAGCTGACACTGCCCATGGGGCATTCAGCTCCCAACCACCTAGACAATGGAAAACTGCAGTAGAGTATAATATTTTGGTAACATATTTTAAATTACCTTCACAGTATCCAATACAGTGTAGTGTTTTCAAATTATCTGATCCTGGCTATTGAGAATACCTTTCAAAACTTCAGAAAAGAGAGGAGACATCTCCTCCCATGCTACTATTTTTCTTGTGACCTTCACTGATTTTCTGTTTTAAAGTTGAACTCTTTTTTACTTACTGGTTTGAGAAAAGCAGGCCTTGAAGTGCCAAAGAGCCTTTTTCTGTCCTCTTCCTCTCCTTGAGAAATATACATATTAAACAGGGGGAAGCTTTTTTGACTTTGTATTTTAATTCCTTATGTTAAGTGTCTGATTACACGAAGCTCAGATGTTTATGTAACTGTTCTTAGCACGCTTAGGAACGAAACTTTTTCCTTCTTGCACAAACATTTATTGCTGCAGATTGCTCATAGAACCAGTTTTGAAATTCAAGCCTGAGGTGTTTTCTTCAAAAATTTCAAATACAGGTTTTTTGATTCAATATAGGGCATGCATTAAGCATGTCTTCAGCAACAGACCTTTTTTCAAGTAAACAAGGCCTTAATCTTGCAACCTTGCCACTGACTCTAAAGAGCATCCTAGTGGAACCAGCAGGACCTGTATATTAAGGATATGATTTTGCATTCTTTGAACACCTAAAATTTTTAGTCAAGTAAACAAGGCCTAAGAGTTGCAAAGTATATAGGGCTTAGTTCTACACACACTTTTGAGATCCTGAAAGACTGCAAATATACCATATAAATAAATGATTCTGTTTATTTACAGCACAAGCAGAAACTTGCCTAACAGCCATATAACAAAATAGCCACTTTATAAGCTGGATTCTGAGATCCTTACTTACCTAGAATTGTACTTTGCTTATTTTTCGAACACATTGAGAGGTCCCTGACTTTAACGAGGCTCTACCCTTGCAGACAAAGATGGATAAAGATTTTAGAATTTTGTCCTATACATTTGCTTTACTTTTCATTTGTTAACTAGCAGCTAGGTATTCATACTGGTTGCTTACGAGTGCTATACTTTAATACTAAAAAAGGACCATAGGGCTGATTTGGAACTGAACTATGTGTAAAACAGTTACTTGATTGGGGCGGTGAGGGGGCATTCAGAAATCTGTAAGTGGATTTGTGCTATCTATAAAGTTGTTTATTGTGCTTGAGTACATTTTGTAATCAAGAAAGCCTAATTAAGTGCTTGCTTCCATCTGTAAATAGATGTTTTTTACCCGTATTTTTACCACATCTGCCCTGTTAAAAGTGTATATAAATTAAAACAAAAGAAACACCAGACTTCAATAGGATTAAAAACAAAACGTAATTTTTTTTTTGTAGAATTTTTACATGTTGCCATTGTCAATAGCACTCAGAGGTTTATATGGGTGGTCGTATTTTCCATAATTTCTTTCCTTGTACTCCATATCTGATTTTACTCATGCTGTTCATCTATAAGTAGTATAAAAAAGGAGAAAATCAAAATAAATAGAAAAATACTTAAATTTGTTGCAAAATATTTTACAAGGTCAAAAACAACTACAAAGAATATCTCCTCATTTAGATTTCTTACCATTGTGAGGGGCAAAATTCACTCCAGTAGGGAACAGGGTAAGGAAACTGCTCTCAAATTACTGAATCCTGCCTGGATTCCACCTGTATTACAGTCTCTGTGATGGATTTGGTTACAGTGAATAATAGGAAAGTAGGGCTGGAAGGAACCTTGCAGGATCACCTAGTTCAGATCTCTACTTAAGATAGGATCATCCCACCCAGGTGTTTCTTCAACCTGCCCTTGAAAAATTCCAGGGATGGAGAGTCCACAACTTTTCTAGGTAACCTGTTCTAATGCTGGACCACCCTCATAGTGAGAGAGTTCTTACTAATCTCCAATCTCCTCAGCTGCAGTTTGAGGCCATTGCTTCTAGCTTTTTCCTTATAACCTTAGAGAAAATCCCATCTCCATCCTCTTTAGAATCATCTTTCAGGTATTCGAAGACAATTATCAAGTCCTGCCTCCGTCTTCTCCTCTCCAGACTAAATAACCCTAGATTTTTTCAGCCTTTCCTTGTAAGTCATGCTTCCTAGGCCCCTAATCATGCTGTTGCTTTCCATTGGACTCTTTGTAATCTGTCCACATCTTTCTTGAAGTGTGGAGCCCAAAACTGGACACCGTAGTCTAGTTGAGGCCTCACCAATGCTGAATACAGCAGAAGAATCACTTCCCTTGATTTTCAAGTGACACTTCTATTGATACAACCCAAGATGCTGTTGTCTTGTTTTGTAATAAGAGCATACTGTTGCCTCATATTTAGCTAATGGTCTACTGTAGCTCCCAGATCCTTCTCTACAGGAGTGCATCCTACCTAATCTTTCCCCAATCTGTACCTGTGCGTGCAATTGTTTCATCCCAAGTGTAGGACTTTGCACTTTTCGTTGCTTTGCACTTTTTGATGCCTCTCCCAAACCTCATGTAATTGATTGTGGACCATTTCCCCAGCCTATCCAGATCCTTCTGGATCTTAGCTCTGCTTTCCAGACTGTTAGCCACTCTACCTAACTTGGCTTCATCCTCAAATTTGCTAATTGTGCACTCAGTTCCATTGTCCAAATCATTACTGAAGATATTAAACAATACTAGATTTGGGACATGCCCTTAGGGAACTGTCACAGGATGGGGTCCCTAAGGATGGCCATGTTACCCCTAAGGCCCCTTGACCATGCCAGTTTGGCCTGATGGGTACCCTCTATTCTCACCCACCATATCTTGATGGATTTATGATATAGGGAGGCTACCTTCATGTACCATTGGACACGATACTGATGAATTTCCTTGACCCCGTGTGTTCCCGGACGCCTTGTGGGTCCTGTTCCAAAATAAATGTCACAGGAGATCCCAGCATTATGGGCTATTTGCGTGCCTCCAAACCAACCATTTACCACACCCCAAGCCTCACAGATGGTATTTCCACAAAGTCCCTCTGAGGTCTTGGTTTCGCTCAGCCTCAGGTTGTCTCTGGGCTCTCCGCACCCCAGTCTTTCCCGGCACCCATGTGACACCTGGGCCCCCACACTATAGCAGGGCCCCAATAAGGCCTCCTCCTGCCCCAGTAGCCTTTCCCAAACCACTGGTCTTATACAACAGCAAACAAAACATGAGCCCCTGGGATATGAGAGTTAGGCTCCAGGAGCGGCAAGAGATGTGTGGGTGAAAGCCCACTGAGCCTCCACTCCTCCAAAGTCCCCCAGAGACCCCCAGCAGTGGTGGTGCCCCTGCCAACCCCCAGCACAGCCAGAGGTAAGCGGGGCCCATGGTGGGAATTAACCCCTAGAGAGTGGAAGGAGGCAGTTTGAGTTGGAGCCAGGCTGGGTCTCGCACTGCCCAGGCCCCTATGTGGCCTAGCCCCCCAGGAAGCCACGCAAATGGGTGGCACAGACAGGCGCGCTTGTCTGCTGGTGTGTGAATTAGCACAGAGTTAGCACAGATTTTGCACAAGAGAGTGTGCGGGAGGACTCAAGGCCCTGCCTGCAAGCCCCTAGGGTAGGCAGACTCAGGTCCAGTCCGCCTACCAGCAGCATGCCTCCAATGGGCATGTGCTGTACCTCGAGGGTCCTGTTGGGGTCTGCAGCTCTCCCATCTGGCACCTCAGAGATAGCCACCCAGACGGAGCCTGTGGTTATGGGATCCACCCAGACGGAGCCCCTGGCTCTTGGCTGCGGGGGCTGTCTATCCCTTTTTCAGGCTCTGGGGCCCAGGAGCATGGCTACCTTCCCTTGTGGGGGTCTGTTCCCTTTTGGGTTCTCTGGTGTACCAGTTGGAGGAGCTCCAGGCCACAGGCCAGAGACTGCATGCCATCAGGGACTCCAAGCAGAAGATAAACTCCTACTGTCAGACCCTTCTCCCCCAGAAGCCGGAGAGTAGACCACAGTCTCACTCCAGGAGAAGGGAGGACTCCAGGACCTCCCATTCTGTCCAGTCAGGGGAATGGATCAAGGTAGTCAAGGGCCCTAACACCTGCCACCCCAAGGCCCCTGCCCCGCCAGAGCTTAGCAACAGATACAAACTTTTTGCAGCCCCAGCAGAGCCTGCTGAGTTGCCAGCTCCTGCAGGCAACAGAGGCTCAACAACAGCTACCACCCTTGCTCTTCCTAAGACAAAACATAAAGTGTTTGTTGTGAGAGACCCCATCCTGAGGGGGACTGAGTGGGTAATCTGCCACCAAGACCCCTTACCCTGGGAAGTCTGCTACTTTCCAGGGGCCTGCATCTGAGACATTGTGGAGAAGATCTCTAAGCTCCTCCAGCCCACAGACCACTACCCATGCTCCTTATTCATATGAGCACCAATGACATGGCTCAGAGCACTCCCAGCTAGGTCATGAGGTGTTACAGGGATTTAGAAGCAGGGCTAAAGGGTCTGGGGGCACAGGTGTGTTCTCTTCAATCCTCCTAGTCTTGGGGTATGGGCTGAGGAGGGAGAGGAGGATCCAGGTAGTTAACCAAAGACTGCGGCGCTGGTGTCATCAGGAAGGCTTTGGCTTCCATGACCACAGCTCGCTTTTTGGTGAGAGAGGCAGTGAGCTGCTGGGAAGAGATGGCCTCCACCTATCTCCACTGGGGAGGAAGGTCTTCTCAGACAGACTGGCTGACTTGCTCCACTAGGCTTTAAATTAAGCCTGCTGGGTGGGGTGGGGAGGGGAGAGGACTACCACAACTGCTGGCCTGCTGAGCAACCCTTGAAAAGTCAGCAGGCCAAGGCACTAAATGAAGCCCACCCTTGCCCCAGCCCTGGTACAACCTGTGGGCAAGGCAAGAGCCCCCAAGGAGGACACTTGCCTGCCTGTACACAAATGCCAGGAGCTTGGAGAATAAGCAGAAGGAACTCGTCCTCCTACTTAACACAAATAATTATGATGTCATGGGGATAATGGAGACCTGGTGGGACTCCACCCATGAGAGATGGGTGTACCACATACAGGAGAGCTCAAGTAGATAAAAGGGGCAGGAGTGTAGCTGACTATGTTAAGGAAAGCTATGTATCCATGCAAGCTGATGTTGGTAACCAGGGTGGATGACCAGAGACCCTCTGGGTTAAAATCCATGGGGAACATGGCACAGGAGACACAACGGTGGGAGTCTATTACAGACCTCACACCCAAAATTAAGAGCTTGACCAGGGAACTGGCTGAGACAACATGCTCTAGGACCATGATTGTCATGGGTGACTTTAACTACCAAGTCATCTTGTGAGACGATCACTCAGCAAAATAACCTGGTACTGGCTACTACTGCTTAACCTGGTACTGGCTACTGGGGATGACCTAGTCAGTGACCTAGTGATCGATGGGAAGCTGGGTGACAGTGAGCACGAGCTGATCACCTTCACCATCTGCCATAAAGCTGGCAAGTCAGTCAGCAACACTGAAGTCCTTGACTTCAGGAAAGCTGACTGACAAGCTCAGGAGGCTGGTAAGTGACGCCCTAAGGGACCATAACCCCAGGGGGAGGGGATTTTAAGAAGAGTGGTTGCTCCTCAAGGGAGCGATCCTCAATGCACAAGCTAATTCTATTTCATTTCAGAGGGAAGGCAGCAAGAAGGCACAGCAGCTCCCCCAGCTCTCCAGGGATCTAGCAGACCTCCTGAGGCTGAAAAGAAAGGCCTACAAAGGATGGAGGATGGGATTCATCTCCAAGGAGGAATATTCTGTGCTGGTCCTGTTCTGTAGGGAGCAAACCAGGAAAGCCAAGGTTGCAACTGAACTCCAACTAGCTTCAAGTATCAAAGACAATAAAAAGTCCTTTTTCAGATATGTGGGGAGCCAGGGAAAACCAAGGGCAACATTGGACCTCTGCTAAACCAGGTGGGACAACTGACAACCAATGCCC
Organism: Caiman crocodilus; assembly: GCA_030014935.1. Lineage (NCBI taxonomy): Eukaryota > Metazoa > Chordata > Crocodylia > Alligatoridae > Caiman > Caiman crocodilus. The sequence goes on from JAGPOW010003642.1 coordinate 44,272,664, forward strand.
AGGAAAAAGCCAACCTATTAAGTGGGTATTTTTGGTTGGTCTTTCATCAGTCCCATGGGACGCCCATGCCCACTACGGGACAGGGAGGTCCGGGTGAGGAAGATCCCTTGCCCTCCATCAATCAAGGAACACCTTGAGAGGCTGGAAGAAGGCCAATGTGGTGCCTATCTTCAAGAAAGGGAGGAAAGTGGATCCAGCAAACTATAGGCCCATCAGCTCAAACCTCTGTCCTGGGGAAGTTAGTCTTAGAAAAGTTAGTTAGTCTTAGAAAAAGGAAGTTAGTTAGTCTCACAAAAGTTTATTCAAGAGGCCATCCTTAATGGACTGGCTGACGCCAACATCTTGAGAAATAGCCAGCACGAGTTTGTTGCGGGTAGGTCTTGCTTGACCAATCTCATTTCCTTTTATGACCAGGTAAGGTATCACCTGGACAAGGGAGAAGAGATTGATGTCATATATCTTGATTTCAGAAAGCCTTCAATCTAGTATCCAGTGATCACCTTTTGGCAAAACTGGCCAGTTGTGGCCATAGGTCCACCATGATCCACTGGCTGGGAAACTGGCTCTGTGGTTGGACCCACAGAGTGGTAATTTCATAGTAACTAGGGTCAGAAGGGGCCTAGAGCAGGCCATCTAGTCTGACCCCCTGCCAATGGCAGGAACGAGTGCTGGGATCACAGGACCCCAGCC
>JAGPOW010003642.1:44286458-44329767 GCA_030014935.1 Caiman crocodilus
GGAACCAGCTTCCTAGGGAAGTGGTTCTTGCTCCTACCTTGGGCATCTTTAAGAGTAGATTAGATAGGTACTTGGCTGGGGTTCTGTGACCCTGGCACTTGATCCTGCCATTGGCAGGGGGTCAGACTTGATGGCCTGCTCTAGGCCCCTTTTGACCCTAGATACTATGATACTATGAGGATAGCTTTTGAGGACTTGCTTAGTTTGATAATTCAGGACTGGCTTGTGCTTAAGTTTCCTTTCATTTCAGCTTTAATAGTTGTTTCCTGAATAGGGTTAGTCTCCTGAATTTGGACTTGAAAACACAAAAGAGTAGGAACCAGATAACTGCAAAGAAAGGAAACAGTCCATGCAGTTTATTACCATATTTACTGAAATATAAGATAACCTCTCAGTATTCAGATTCTATATATGGACAATTTGTAAGTGTTATAAACTTCCAGGTATAGAATGTAATTATTGAAGGTTTGCCTTCAATTGTCTCCCTCCCACTGCTACAGCAGGGAAAATAAATCTTCGGGGGAGGGGAAGGAGGGGATCAGATGCCCACCCCCCTTTGCTCTCTGCCCTCTTCCCCCCAACTTCTTTGCCCTGCAGCCCCTTTCTCCCCTATTGTCAGACCCTACTCTTCATAAGTATATGGAAATAAAGAACAAACTTGAAAACACTGACAGATGAATTTATGGATTTTATCTTTTTTTTTAAACCGATGCAAGTTTTAGCACAGGTACTCTACAAGCACACTTCTTGGCAGTACTTTTGTATTTCCTTTTTTTTAATGAAAAATTTTCATACTCCAAGCCAGATCAGCCCTTAATCATTCTTGTGGCCCTTCTCTGGACCCTTTCAAGATTTTCCATGTCTTCTTTGAAGTGTGGTGCCCAGAACTGGACACAGTACTCCACCTGGGGGGTCTCAGCAGTGCTGAGTAGAGAGGAAGTATCACTTCCTTAGCCCTGCTCGCAATGCATCTGCTAATGCATCCCACTGTGCTATTAGCTCTGTTGACTACAGCATTGCACTGGTGTCTCGTGTTCATCCTGTGATCAACCATAACCTTGCGGTTCCTTTTAGCCTTTGTGCTGGTCAGGACATCTCCTAACCTATATTCTTGTCACTGGTTACTTCTTCCCAGATGAAGCACTCTGCATTTATCCTTATTGAACTGCATCTGGTTTCACTCCGCCCAGCTTGTACAGGTCTGTTTGGATCCTCATCCCATCCCTTAGGGTGACTGCTTTTCCCCAAAGCTTAGTATCATCCACAAACTTGGCCAGTATGCTTTCCACGTCACCATCTAAATCATTGATAACAATGTTGAACAGCATGGGGCCAAAAACTGAACATTGTGAGACACCACTGGCCACCTCCTGCCAAGACAATACTGGCTTGTCCACTAATGCTCTCTGGATTTGACCCCCTAGCCAGTTTCCAACCCATCTGACCATGGACTCTGCCAGCCCACAATCCCCCAGTTTTTTTTATATGATCATAATGAGAGACCATATCGAAGGCCTTTTGAAAGTTTAAGTATATGACATCAAACATGTCTCCCACATCTAGGTGCTTTGTTACTCGATCATAGAAGGAGGTGAGGTTGGTCTGACACAACCTGCCTGCAAGAAAACCATGTTGGCTATCCTTCAGCATCATGCCTTCTGCCAGTCTCTCACAAATGGACTTGATAGTTTTTTCCAAAATTTTACCTTGTATCGAGGTCAAACTGACCAGCCTATAGTTTCTTGGATCCTCCCTCCTCCTAAGTGCTCTCTCACCAGTTGGATGCAGAACATTAGTTGGCAGTTGCCCCCCTCCTTCTCCTCCCCCAGCATATATCCAGTGTATGACCAGAAGGGTGATCACCATTTGTATTTAGGAACACCAGTGCAAAGTGTTCATTAAAGAGTTCAGCTTTTTCCTGACTCTCTGTTATCAGCTGTCACATTCCATTCTGCAAGGGCCCCACATTTCCCTCGGTCTTCTTCTTGTTCCCTATATATCTAAAGAGAAGGACTTATTATTGTCCTTGATTTTGGTCACTAACCTGATCTCAGTCACTGTCCTTGCCTTCCTTATCTTGGTTGCTGCGCTTGCCTACAAATATGAGCTATCCTTGTGTATTCTTCCTTGGTGACTATCCCTTGTTTTCACTGCCCATAAGCCTCCTTCTTCTTTTTTAAGCACTCCTTGACTCCTTTGGTAAGCTAAGAGGGATTCCTGGTCCATTTGCCACTTTTCCTGCATACAGGAATGGACCTTCTCTGTGCTCTAAAGATCGCTTCTTAGAGGAACAAACCCTTCATTAACACCCTTCCCCTCCAGTCCCTCTTCCCATAGAATCTCACCCACTATTTTCCTAAGTTCACTGAAGTCAGCCTTCCTGAAGTGAAGCACCTCTGCCCTACTGGATGGCTTCCCTGCCCTGTGACAGATAGTAAATTCTATCATCTCATGATCACTGTCTCCCAAATTACCCTCTTCAGGTCTCCCACCCGGTTGTCCACTTTGCTACGACTAGATCCAAAAAAGTCTTCCCCCTGGTTGGCCCCTTGACCTCCTGTACTAAATAAAGTTCTTCCATGCAGGTCAGAAATGTATGTGACTGGTCAGATCTGGCCAAGTGCTTTTCTCAGCAGATGCCAGAGTAATTGAGGTCACCTATGACAGCCATGTCCCTTGAACATGCAACCTCCATCAGTTCTCTGGAAAATTCCAGATCCAGCTCCTCCTTCTGGTGTGTTGGCCTGTAGTAGATGCCTACCATCAAGTCCCCTTCTCTTCATTCCCCCACTTATCTTGTCCCACAGGGTCTCATGTTCACCCTTCTTTTGAACCAATATGGGTCTCCAAGGAGGCATACTGCTTCTTTACATAGAGAGCAAGACCTCCTCCCTTTTTCCCTATCTTATCCCTTCTGTGCAGCCTGTATTCCTGTATACATATGTCTCAGTAATGCATGGCATCCCACCAGGTCTCTGTTATTCCAACAAATTCATATTCCCTATTTGTTAACAGGAGTGCCAGTTCCTCCTGCTTATTCCCCATACTCCTACTTACGTCCCCCATTAGTAACCCCCAGGTCCCCACTGCCCTGCCATTGTTCCAACCTCTTGACACCTCCTTGACCACCCACTCTATGTCCTTCTTGCTGCTTGGCTGTCCCCTCAGCTTATATTCCTGTCTGCCTACCCACCCCACAGTACACCTAGTTTAAAGCTCTCTCCAGCAAGTCAGCCATCCTGAAAGAAAATAGTTTCTTCCCCCTTGGCATGAGGTGGCTGCTATCTCTTCCCAACAAGCTTGTATCCTGAAACAGCATTCCATGATCATAAGATCCAAAACTCTCGCTGTGGCACCATCTCCTGAATCTTCAGTTGACCTCCTTAATACAACTCTTCCTCCAGGCACCCTGACCCCTGACTGGGAGGATGGAAGAGAAAACTACCTGCATCCCCAACCCTTTGAGCCCAGCTCCCAGAGCCCTGCCCAGGGTTTTTCCTAGCCATGTCATTCATCCCTACATGGTTGAGAAGCATGGGGTAGTGGTCAAAGGTCCAGATGATATTTTTTTTTGTTCTAATCCTTTCTATCACATCCAAGAAATGGGCCCCTAGAAGGCAGCAGGCCTCCTGTGCAAAGGGATCCATCTGGTAAATGGCACTATCCATCCCCCTCAGGAGCAAGTTGCCTATTACCACCATGCTAGGTCTCCTAGGCAGGAGCTTGCATCCATTTCTCCTCTGGAGCATTTGCCTCTGGTCCTTCATCCACCAGTGGTGCAAGGATATCACACCTATACAGCTTAACTGGAGAATTTCCCTTGCAGCACACAGCCTTCAGCCTGAAGTGGACACCTTCAACTCTGCTCCACTCCATTTTATATAACTTTGTAATATAGTAAGAATATTGGTGGTTTTTGTCATTGAAATCAAAACAAACAATATTTTACCTATTTATATAACTTAAATACTTTATGTTTGTAGTTTCTAAAGAGATCAGTGTTCTAATATAGTAAAGCTGTAACTGATAAATCCTGCCAAAAAGTCATGAATATATTTAATGATGGAAATAGGTTTCCCAAAGTCAAACAAAATTTTAAAATCTGAATTATTGCTGTGTTGTTTTGAAGCAGTTTCCTCATTAACAACTGGAAGTCATTTTCTATTTAGTAAGGGAAATTTTATTTTTTGAAATAATATTTAATGTCCTTAACTAATTGTTTTGTCATAAACAAGAAACAGAGGCTTTTGCTTCCTCAAACTCCTAACAATTTTAGTTTTACATCAAATTATAGTAGCTTTGAAAGGAAATAATGCATCTGCAGATGTTGCTGAATTGCATGAAATTAATTACTACATGTGCAACTTCTCAGTAATTAATTCCATTGAGGCCCATAAACTACATTGCAAGCTGAATTACATACCTTTTATATTTTTCTTTTTCTACCTGAAAATTGCTTCATCATATTTTAAGCTAAGTTAAAATGACAAGGAAAATATACTAGGCCACCTAGGAAAATGCATTACTTTTCTTTGTAATGTTCATGGTATAAAAAATCAAGCTCTTATCACAGTGAGTTACTTCAATGACCATATTTAAATTTTGTTCACAAAAGTAATTATGTGATATGATAGGAAAGTCAAGACTGCTAGACTGAGTGTTCTTTCTTTTTGCATGGCTTATAATACATTTAAGAAAGAATTGGTAGCACTGAAGTTCATATTCTCTTTTGTCTTATAAATTAGCATTACTGTTTTAATGGGTTCTTGCATTTGGCCTACTTACTGTCATTACTACTGTTGACCAATAAGCCCATACTAAATAACTGATTCAAATGTTAGATGAAACTCATTGTGATCTTCATTTCATAAGAAATGAAAACATTAAGTTGGACTGGAAATCCAGTGGTAAGCATATCTGTTATTAAATGTGTTGGTCCATGTCCTTCCTGTTGCTTTGATTAGGGATCTTAAGCCAGTTGCTTTTCTGGAAGCTTGCTTTAAATCAGTCATCCTGATTCAGCACAGGAGTAACACTGGCTGAGAGAAAAGAGGCTGTTCTTGAGATGTCTCTGAGCTGAAATTGGAATTTGCAGCTCAGATAGGGAAAACTTTATTTGTACATTCTGAAAAGACTTAGGTGTTAGTGAGTACAAGGTATTGTCAACACTGGTTTTTTTGGCTTACTGGGAGACAGACGTTTAGGGAATGTTACACTGAAGACTGTAGTAGCACTAGCAAGTGCTCCAGTGAAACAAATTGACCTACTACATTGTTCCCGGGCAGCATGTTTATATAGGGGTTGAACTGGGTTGGAGCAGCATTGGCTGGCAGGAGGCCTGGGGGGACGGGGGCAGTCAGTCTGCCAATCCATAGCTGCTCAGACCCAGCTCAATATGCTGCAGGACAGCTGGTCCCATCAGTGTCATAGATTTCATAGGCATTAGGGCTGGAAGGGACTTTACAAGATCATCAGGTCCAGCCCCCTGTCCAAACAGATCACCCCAGCAAGATGGGCATGTACATTTCTACATGTGTGTTTCTGTGTACTGAAGTATGCCACTGTAGGATAGTACTTGTGTTTTAAAACAACTAACCTATGGTAGAGTTAATTAGTTTACTGAGGCCTAATATGATTGCACATGTAGATACTGAGACTTCACTGCAGAATTAATTAAGCTGCTCCACAGTAAGCCTCTCTTGTAAATGTGCCCACTGTGTCATTACCTGGTACAACATGAAGGTAGTGTAGACTTACCATTGTATATCTAGAGAACTTTACTGGTAGAAATTCAGCCAAGGAACTTTCAAACATCTAGGATTAGGCAACAACTGATTGGGGCTTTAAAGGGTCTATATTTTGGATTTAGATGAGTAAATGCCCTCAGATGCCTGAAATGCCAGGTGTGTGACAGTTTAGTATCTCTTTTAAGGATCTAGTCCCATGGACCATTGTCCCTACATTTTTCTTGCAAAATTAACCTTTTTTAAGGTAGCTGGCATTTATGAGAGGACTAAGATTGAGCCCATAGCCAGGAGTCAGGGAAAAGAGGCAAGCCTTGTGCTTTGACCTTGCATAAGAAGGAGGTCATGTAACCCGGGTACACCCAAGGGTGTGCCCTATTCTCAATTAGATGGGATGGGTAGGAGGGAGGTGGGGTTGTTGTGAGAGAGATGCCAGAATTTTGAGCAGATCCTTCTTTTCTCTATAGAGTTAGCCCAAGGTTCTTAACTATATACAATTTATTGACTTACCAACACACACACACAACTACCTACCCTACCTACCTATCTTTAAGATGGATATAATTACAGATATAAATACAAATATACATATAAAGGTCTGTTAGCTGGAGGAAGTCGGCCCTAGGGAGGGTATTTGGGTGCCTCAGGCCCAGAAGAAGGGACAGTCAATCCAGCAAGTTTATACCACAAGTGGGTTAGCTAATAAAGACATCCTGACAGAGCCCATTATACAGAATTAACACATCCAACTATTTATAACACCAACAATAACAATAGATACTGAATAGGAAACATAACTATGTCAGATATTAGACACACTCTATCTGGGTTCCAACCACTTGGTCCCTCAAATGGGATAGGGTCTTCTCCCCCTAGGCCTACTCCCTGAAGAGTCCCTTGCCCGGGGGTGCCTCCCCTGTGGGACCTTGGTTCCTGGTAACTCATGGTCTTTCCTCTGGGGGCCGTTTATCTGGCCTCTGGGTCCCCACACTGTCTCAGTCTCCTGGAGCCATTGGCCTTGAGTTGAGGCTTCTTCCCTGTGGAGCACAAGGTCCAGATTGGGGACCCAGAGCCCTCACTGGCTCCGGTTTCCCAGCCTCATGCCAGGGATCTTTCCCCTTCCTGGGCCCTGCTCAGGGCACCGGGGCTCTTTTAGTTCTTTGGCTGGGCCACACTGTGAGGCTTCAGTTATCTGGCTTATTCTGGGGCTAATCTTTTGGCCAGACCCCACTGCGAAGTTATGAGCCTGAGCCTTTCTGCTGCAGCTCCCAAGGCCTGGGCCTGTGTGGCACCTTGCACACTGTGAGACCCACTGGCCACCTGGGGTTGCAGGCTTGAGCCACCACTCATGGCTCCCAGAGCCCTATGTCCATGCGCTGAACCATGCACTGTGATGGGACTGAGTGGTCTCGCACCGTTCCCAGGGCTGGGTCTCTGTGCACCATCCCTGGGTGCTGTTCAGAGCTTGACCAGTCTTACACTGTTCCCAAGGCTGCTTTTCCTGTAGTGACTTCAGGAGCCTTGGGCCTATTGCCTGCTGAGGAAGGACTCCTCAGCTTTTCTCACTCCACTCTTCTAAAGTCCCTCACTGCATCTTTTCCCCAGCCTGCTGAGCACGCTCCCCTTCTATACTCTTCTGGGGCTCCACCCCTGAAGTTCTTCAGACCTAGCTCATGCAGTTCCAATCCAGGTTCAGCTGCTCCTTGTCCCCTCCCTTCAGAAAAGGATGGGGCATTGTTTCCCTTGTGCTGCCTCTGGATTGATGGGTGGGCTCTAGCAATCAACAGCAGATCTTTGATCCTGGGATTGAATTCAAGCTCTGAAAAGGTAAGCCTGCTACACTCATAAAGACAATATTTTTGAATTTTCACTCACTCGTGGCCTCCATGGAAACCATTCACAATCTGCCACTAAGTCTGTAAACCCAAGAAATCAGAATAGCTTTTAATAAATGAAGGTAGGGTTTAAAGTGTGACAGCCTTCAATCCATTCTGGTAGACCTTTTGAAAATCAGATTTTCAGTGGTACAAAGATTTTTAGGCAGGCAGTAGGTTTCAGCTATGGGATAAAAAAACAGGCAGATGTTCAGTATCCAACTTTCTCAGATTGACCAACTCTAATTTAATGGGACAAATTTGTAGATTGTGATCAAAATAAAAAAGAAAGTAATAGAAATCTCTTGTGAATTGAACAATAATGTTTTCAACACACTTGTTAGTTGATTGCTTGTTTTGCTCTTTAATGAGGGAATTTCCTGTAAATCAGAACATTTGGAATCAATACGTGGCTCAAGAATAGATAGCACTGTTGGAAAACCACTAACCCAAACAATTGTCCTTCTTTTACAACTTGAATAGAATCCAAGACCTCATCTCAGCTCAAACTCCTTTCCATATTTTATGTAAATCAGCTGGGACAGGGTCCTAGTCTTCCAGATGGCACTTCTAGTATGCACAGTAGGCAAGAAGCACTAAAAAAAAAGATTTGGAGGTTCCTGTTTTCGTTTGCTGTCTGCCAAGCTGTGCTTAAGCATCTGACAAAGAATGAATAAAACTGTCAGTCTCCAAATGCACTAATACAGGCTGATACCTTGAGTCCAGCATTTCTCCAGAACAGTACAGATGGAAAGTAATCGGAAAAAGAGAACAGCATTTTCTCTGCCTCAGGCACTGAAGATATGTGACTCACTGGCCTTTCTGCTTTTGTTGAGCTAGGGTGTGTACAATTTCTGTAACCTTTCATACCAGACAGCAACTGGATAAATGCCAAGGGAAGCATGATCTGTTTTCTAATCAGTGGGCAGATTCGTTCATGAACTCAGTCAGCCAAAAAAAGAAGGCGATTTTTACTTCTATAATCCCCAAGTTGTGCTTATAACAATAGACAGAATATTGATTCAAGTCTGAGATTTTCTCTGCACACCAAAAAATAGGCTTACACATTTAGCTTTCCTTGACTGAATTAGAGAGTAAATAGTGAAATGGTTAATGAAGATTAAACACATATATATACATATATACATACACAAAATATTCCCAATATTTTAATAGCTACCAAAAATACAGTTTAGATATTTGTAACTTATAGAAATATTTGGGCATGAATTTTAAGCATTTGTCTTTCCTGCATAGGATAACTACAATGACAAGAACTGTGATGTTTCTAGACTCTAAGGACTGGTTCATTAAAAGCACTTAGACCTAAGTATTATGTGTTAGTCAAATCTTCATCTCAGGATTCACAATACAAAATGTGTCCAGTTGGACCAGTGATCTAGACCAATCTGCCTCAGGTGGCCGGAGCCGTCCAGAGGATCGCTAAGTTAATCAGATGTCAGGCAGGCCGGTGATGGAGAGGTGAGACAGCTTATTGGTTTTAAAAGATTACTTTACTTACGCTGCATGGAATGGCAGCGCAGGCCTCGAGGTAGCTTGCTTGCATTGTCATGGATAATTAAATGAGTTGCTAAGTTAATGAGTTTTTGAATGAAATAGAACCTGCAGGATAACGAGGGTACGTCAAAAGGACCCAGTGACGAGGAGATATTGGTGGGTGATCAGTTCGCCAAGTTCCTTGGTCACACTACAGAGTTCTCCATGACTACTCTGTCACGTGCTCGGAGGTCTCCAACTTGGGCGGAAGCTGCATGAATTTTTATATGTCTGGACTGGCCAATAACGGATTGCTAGGTAGGAATAACTAATGAAGTGGAACGTGACCAAATTTGGGGTAATGGCTCCGTGTGGTCTACTGTGACTTGGACACTCAACTGATTTGGTTATGACACAATCTAGATTAGTTATCTTTAGAAATCAAGTGAGCAGATACTTGCCTAAAGAATAAATTCAGACGGGAGGGCTGGGGTTGGGCATCTACTCCAGCCAGACGGGTGCATTCCTCTGTTTCATATTTGTGAGAAAACGCGGAGTGAAATAGTGAGACACAGCAAGAGAAAGAGCAGTACTAACCTCAACAGACCTAGAAACCTAGTGAATAGAGCACACAGTTGGAATGTGAGCGATTTCAATCCCTGCTCTGCTTGACAGGGTTCAAGTGACCTGATCACTCATCTTTCATAGGTTTATAGAGTCTGAAGGGACCTCAGTGGGTCACCTAGTTGGACCCCCTGCCCCTGGCAGGCAAGAAAAGAGTCACCAACCCTGAGGTCATGTGATCCCAGCCAGGTGTCTGTCCAGTCTCCTCTTGAAGACCCCCAAGGATGAGGCGAGAACCACTTCCCTTGGGGACCTATTCCCGATTCTGTCAATCCTGACCATGAAGAACTTTTTCCTAATGTCAAGCCTAAACTTTCTCTCTACTAGCTTATGGCCATTGTTCCTTGTCATTCCAGGGGGTGCCCTGGTGAACAGATGGTTCCCTACTTCATGTTGCTCTCCCCTTATGAATTTGTACACTGCCACAAGGTCTCCTATCAGACTTCTCTTGGAGAGGCTGACGAGGTTAAGGTCCCTTAGCCTTTCCTCATAGGGCCTTCCCTGCAGGCCTCTAATCAGGTGAGTGGGTCTTCTTTGGACTCTCTCCAGGTTGTTCGTATCCTGCTTGAACTGCAGCATTCAGAACTGAACACAGTACTCCACCTGTGGTCTGACCAGTGCCACATAGAGGGGGAGAATCACTTCCCTGGATCTGTTTGTGAAGCAGCTATGGATGCATGACAAGGTGCGATTGGCTCTGCCAACTGCTTCATCACTGTGCCCAACTTAGTTCGATTATCCACTCTTGTGCAGCTTTAGCATATGCGCCTGGTTTTGGACATGATGGGACTTTGTACAATCATGAAGGAGGCCCTTGGTCACTTTGGGGAGCACCCCAAAACTCATCTGCCATGACTTTGGATAGATCTTGAGTGGTAGATACTCCTGTTGAAGGAACCTCTGGCATTATTGTGTACCCCAGTGAATGTACATGGGACTCCACCTCCCCTATACCCCGTCCATATGTCAGCTCTTGAAACAAGCCTCAAGTGCGGTTTGCCCTTCCAGTGATGTCAAGTCTGGATCTTCGCTCCCTATGCTTTTGTTGGTCCAAACCTTCATTCCATCTTTATCCAGGGTCTTCTCAATGTTCTGCCCGTGAAGATGTGTCTCAATAGACTGGTGGTTCTGTCAGGTGCTGTATGCTACTGCTGCCCTTTTCCCCACCAGAATTGCCTTACTGTTGCCTTAAGACCTATCTGCAACAGCATAATCAATGAGTGCCTGCATCAAAGTAAAAGAGGGAGGAAAGAAAACCAATGGACTAAAACAAAAGGAAAGGAACTACCCTAACCAACTATAGATGAAGCCAAATAAAAGACTGAAAGAAAGAGGGCTGGACAGCCCTCTTCCCTCCACCAAGCACTATCCTTAACCCTATGTGTCCCCTTGACTTGGATCTGTGTCCTTACCCCACCTGGGGTGTTCCTCGGCTCCTTGCTAAGCCGCTTCTAGTCCCAAGCTCCCATGCTGTTCGCCACTGGTGCGGGACATTCCTTTAAACTCTGTCAGCGCTGATGCCAGCCTCCATATCAGATCTTGCTTCTGTCGGTACTGGGTGCACCCGGCATGGAGGATCCCTACAGCTTCTCCTGTCCCTAGCATCCCTGCTCGCTCCCTCTCAGAGCCAGCTTTTGAATCCACTGGGTGGCATCTCCCACTGACGTCACCCAGCTCCAGCTACAGATAAGTATGGCTGATGAACTGCACAGGTCTTTCTTTTGTTCTTTCAGATTGTCAGTGTCCTGGAAAAGGTAAGTTTTTTTTCTTTTACTGAGTTTCTCTTCTGGGGTTGGGTTCCCCTTGTCCTGTGTTCCCTGGCAGGTGGGGTTCCTTGCTCCCCCACGCTTGTATCCCCGGGACAATCACATTAGTGACTCGTTCATCCTGGAGTCAACAGTGACTCCAAGCTCTTGTTCTGCCTCAGTGGAGCTGAGAAGGTCACCCTCCAGCCTGTAGGTATAATGGCAGTTCTTCCTCCCTAGATGCAGCACCTTGCACTTATTGAATTGCATCCTGTTGCTCTCTTCTCATTTCCCCAGCCTGTCTAGGTCAGCCTGGATCTGGTTCTTCCCATCCAGGGTGTTAGATGCACCACATAATTTTGTGTCATTTGCAAATTTGGACAGGGTGCTTCCCACCCCCTCGTTCAGATCACCGATGAAGATGTTGAACAGCACCGGGCCCAGAACTGAGCCCTGAGGGACTCCACTGCCCACATCTTTCCAGGTTGACACCGACCCATTCATTACCACCCTCTGAGTGTGACCCTTGAGCCAATTTGCTACCCAGTCTACCATGTAATCAGCTAAAGAAAATCCCCTCAGTTTATTTATAAGTGTCATATGGGATACCTTGTCAAAGGCCTTCTTGAAGTCCAGATAGATAACATCCCCCTCAACTCCTGCATCTAAACATTTGGTGGCCTTGTTGTAAAAGGAGACTAGATTAGTCAGGCAGGACATGCCTGCTAAAAATCCATGTTGGTTACCCCTCTGCATCACATTAGCCATCGAACACCCACAGGTGTGCTTCTTGATCATTTTTTCTAGAATTTTCCCAGGAATAGAGGTAAGGCTGATTGGTCTATTGTTTCCCAGGTTCTCCTTTCTCCCCTTCTTAAAGATTGGGATGATGTTAGCCCTTTTCCAGTACTCTGGAACCTGACCCGAGCACCATGAGCATTCATATAGCCTTACCAGTGGATCAGCTATGACCCACGCTAATTCCTTCATTACCCATGGGTGGAGTTCCTTCAGTCCTGGTGATTTGAATATGTCCAGTCCCTCCAAATGTCTTTTTACTGTGTTGGCACTGACTGTTGGTTGGCTGATATTCTCTTTGTTGGTGTCCGTGATGTATGTTGAGGGTTTGTCTAGATTCCCATTTAAGAAGTCAGAGGCAAAAAACTTATTGAAGAGCTCTGCTTTTCCCTGCTATCCATCACTAAGCCCTCCTACCCAACCTGTATGGGTCCTATGCTACCTCGCACCCTCTTTTTGCTCCCAACGTACCTAAGGAAGGACTTTTTATTGTCCTTAATCTCTGCTACTACCTTGAGTTCTAGAGTTGCCTTGGCCTTCCTGACCAACTCCCTGCATGTGCAGCCCAAAAAAGTATACTCCTCATTGCTAGCTACCCCCTGCTTCCATTCCTGTATGCCTCTTTTTTTGCCCTTACAGTATCTTGGATGACCCTGGTTGGCCAAAGAGTCTTCCTGGCCCCCCTACCCATTTTCCTCTGCCATGGGATTGACTCACTCTGAGCCCAAAGAATGGTTTCCTGGAGGAATATCCATCCATTCTGGACCCTCAATGAATCCAAGTTCTTGTCTCCTAGCACCCTGCTAACCAATCCATTAAAGTCTATTAAAGTCAGCTTTTTAAAAGTGCAGCACCTGTGCCCTGCTGCATATAATGCCCACTCTTTGCTGGATAGTGAATTTAATCATTTGGTGATCACTGTCCCCTAAGTTGCCTTGAATCCACAGTTTCCCCCCAGGCCACCCCCTGTGGCCAACACCAAGTTGAGCAAGGCATTACCTCTGGTGGGACACCTTACCTCCTGTGTTAGGTGAAGGTTTTGAATACAGGTTAAGAACCTGCTTGAACAGTTAGATCTAGCTGACTGCTTCTCCCAGCATATGTCTGGGTAGTTAAGGTCCCCCATGACTATCATATCTCTAGACTTCACAGCCTCTTCGAGCTGCTTGGAAAATTCCTGGTCTAGCTCATCATCCTGGTGCAGTGGCTTGTAGTAGACCCTCACCACCAGATTCCTTTCACCCCAAGCCCCTTGAATCCCAAACCACAGAATCTCTGCTTGACCATCCTCTGACCTAATTTGATTTCAAATCCTGGGGTAGGGTCTCACCTGGCTCCAGAGCATTGTGAAGTGCCCCTCAGTCTCTCCAGTGGAGTTGTTTCACTTTACATAAATACCATATTCATGGTGTGTAAATTGGGTTTTGAAGACCAATTTTGGTGTCTTAAAAAACAAACTCGACTTATACACTGTGCCACATCAAAAGATCACTGCCAACAAACAACTGTGAGTGGTGCTGGGGATCAGGACAAGGTTGGGGCTGGGGCCAGGCTTGGTGCTGGGATGGGGATGGGGATGGGGACAGGCTGGGCTGGGCTTGGTGCTCGGCTGGTGTGGTGCCATCCCCTGTGAGCAGTGCCAGGCTCACAGAGGATGGGGCCAAAACAGCCAGGCATTGAGCCTGGTCCTGTCTGCTGTGAGTGGTGCTTGCAAGCACTGAGTCCAGTCCCACTTGCAGGGGACAGGGCTAGGTTTGGTACTTGACAGCACTGCTTGCAGCAGATGAGGTTGGGGACAGGGCTGGGCTTGACACACAGCTGGTGAGACTCTATCCCCTGTGAGTCCATTTGCAGTGGATGGGGCTGGGCCCAGCTGGCACAGCCCAGGTAGTGCCTCTTGCAGTACCTGGGCCATTTGTTGGGGATGCGGCCACACCGGCCAAGACCTGGACATTAGGAAGAACTTCTTTACAGTTAGGGTGGCCAAGGTCTGGAATGGGCTCCTAAGGGAGGTGGTGCTTTCTCCTACCCTGGGGGTCTTCAAGAGAAGGTTGGATATGCATGTAGCTGGGGTCATCTAGACCCAGCACTTTTTCCTGCCTATGCAGGGGGTCAGACTCGATGATCTATTGAGGTCCCTTATGACCCTAACATCTATGAATCTATGAATCTAAGCCTCGTACCACTTGCAGGGTTTGAGGCCACATCAGGCAAGTGCTGAGCCTGGCCCCAGCCCTGGCACCATCCCCTGTGACTGGTGTGTCCCCAGCCAAGCGCAGAGACCAGCACCACTCGCAGGGGATAGGGATGGGGCCTGGCTAGCACAGCCCCGTCCCCTGTGAGGGGCGCTGGTGCAGCCCAGGCATCATCACTTACAGGAGATGGGGCTGCACCAGCCAAGGGCTGAGCCCAGTCCCCCATACTTACCTGCACATGGTGCTCATCAGCACTGCTGGCACTGGTGGGCTTGGCACTCAGTTGGTGCAGCCCAGATGGTGCTGCTCACATGGGATGGGGCTACACCAGCCAAGTGTCGAGCCCAGCCCTGATTTCTATACCATGCCTATGCTAATCCTAACTTTTTGGGTC
Organism: Caiman crocodilus; assembly: GCA_030014935.1. Taxonomy (NCBI): domain Eukaryota; kingdom Metazoa; phylum Chordata; order Crocodylia; family Alligatoridae; genus Caiman; species Caiman crocodilus. The sequence continues at coordinate 44,301,330 of JAGPOW010003642.1, forward strand.
AGAAAACCATGTCAAACTATACATTGTGAAATATGGTACTTGAATATTCATTGTGCTGGAAAGAATTAAGTGTTTAATACTTCATACAAAAGGGAACACCCTCAACAGGAAGACCCATCTGTAAATACAGAACAGATTGATGTTTAAGACTTTCATAACAGAGTGGGATACAAATCTAATAAATAAAGTCCTTGTTCCAACTCACGTAGAGGAGTCATGTGAATCTTGACCTCTGATGTTCCAGGTGAATGCCCTTCCCATACATGCTTTTTTCTGAACTGTATCCAGGTTAGGTATACTCGGAGCATACCTATAGCTTTAGGTGTCTCTAGTAATATAGACAAGAGAATGCTTAATTTGAGAGATTATCTAGCAAGGCTTGGCTTGAGCTGGTGGGTGATATAATTTTTTAACTGCTTCCCTGTAGAAATCTAGGTATCATGGAAACTTGGGGCATTTATACATGTGCTCTGGGAGTGTCAGTGCAGGGCTGAGGGGTGGGGGGGAGAAGGCAGGAGGGGACTTTAAGGCACCTCTGAGAGCTGCTCTAATTAAAGGACCTGGAGCATGTAATGTATCTGCATCCCCACTCTTCAAAATGATAGCAGGGGCACTTTATCTAAAGCTCATTAAATGATCTTTAGATAAAGCGCCTCACTGCCATTTCAAAGTGCAGGGACACTGATACATGAGATGCGGTAGGCTGCTGGAGCATGGTAATTACCATGCTCCAGCAGACTCAATTGAGTCTGCTCTGACACGTAATTAGCATGCATTGGAGCAGCCTTGCTGCTCATGTATTGGTGCCCAAGGATAGCAGCTTGTGCTGAAAAAGTCAGTAGAGCCAAAATAATGGGCTTACATATGTAGAAGACTAACTACCTTTGAGGGTCTAGCACATATGCATAGATAATATTTTTTTCCTAGGACCATACAATATTCTGGCATTTTTGTCTGACTTTCTCTTTACAGCCATTATGTCTTTAAGGATTAAAATAAAGAATTCCTAGTTATTTATTTATAAAATTAAAATGCCAAAACATCCTTAAGGGTAATGACAATTTGTAAGCAATTCTCTGGGGGCTCTAATCAGATAAATTAAACCTTGCAATTAAAAATAGTTGTGAGTATTGTATCAGTTTTCCACTTTTCACTTCATCTTTTGTTTTCTGTATGACCTTGGGTAAGTCATTTAATTTCCCTGGGCTTTGATTTCCTCATCCATAAAAAGATGATAGTTATACTTATCTTTCAGACTTTATGGGCTTAATTAGTTAATGTTTGAAAAGTGCTTTGAGATCCACAGATGGGAATGGTGCTATAAATTCACAATTCTAACTGCTGCTATCTAGCTAATCTGTTTCATCAGACTCACAGAGATATGAGAGAGATGTATGTATGTACAAGTCTGTCTAACAACTGCTCTGCTCTCTTGGGAGAAAGTTAACATTCTTTCCTGAGAGGACTGATCTGCTCATAGATTAGATAATCAAACACAGACACATTATACTGACAAGGTGGTTTAAAGGAGAATCCCAACTAAAAATAAAGATTCTTTGAGGCCATCTTGAAAACATCAGATTTGTGCATGAAGGACTTGATAAAATTGAGGCTAAAAGGTGATGGCATTTTAAAAATAGTAAAAGAGAAAAACTATAATGGCCCACATTTTGATCTCAGGTTCATTGAAAGCAAGGCATTTGGTATAGGAAGGTCCTCAGCTTCCAGACTGGAGACTGACTTGAGGGACAGTGACTCGAATCACTGATTTGGATCACTGTCCCAATTCGATACAGCTAAATTTGGAGATTTGATTCTGATTTGGAGAATCAATCATTCGTCCATAGGCGTAGCTTTTTATGTTTTTTCTACATACCTTGGGGTACCAGGTGTGGCTCTTGAATGCTGAGATGGTGGGGCAGATGGAGCATCCCTCAGGAGCATTGTGGGGGGCCCCATGTGCTCAGCGGAAGTGAAACGGAAGTACTTCTGGTCCACTTTTGGGTCACAATGCTGAGCACATGGGGGACCTGCACCCCCGCCTCAGCAATTGGCCATGGAGAAGACCCCAGCTGCTCCCCCCGCCCTAGACCCAGGAGACACCAGTTGCTGAACCAAGGGGTGGGAGGAGGGCCCCTGCATGCTCCACGGCAGACCCAGAAGTGGACTGGAAGTGCTTCTGGTCCACTTCTGGGTCTTCCTCTGAGCGTGCTGAGGACCCACACCCCCGTGCTCCCATGGGACACTCCATCCACCCCACCATCTCAGTATTTGTGAGCCACCTGCTACCTAAAGGAATGTAGAAAAAACATATAAAGATGTGTCTATGTCTAAATTGTCGAATCTCTCTGAATTGAATCGGAGGCTTCCGAATCAAATTGGTGGCTTAAGCTTCGCACAAGTGTGTGATGTGCCCTCAGCGCTGGCTCAGACAAGGAAGTGGCATAAGTGTCATGGATCCATCCAGAGCCCCAGAGAAGGTGGATTAAATCTGCTGCTTGCCAGACTTAGAATACAAGGAGCATAAGGGATAGTGAAGCTGCTTAACTAGTGTTTATACAGTATTTCTCTGTATCAATGGCTAGATCCTTAACCTGCCTACTCTCTATTTCAGCTTTTGATATGATGCCTGCTGGTTTGGCAAAGAGCTAATCCCTGATTATTTAGGGATAAGTTGTATGTAGATATTGTGTAGAGGTGTGTGTGTGGGGGGGTTGAGGGGTGGAGGCAAACAAGAAAATCCCTTGCTGTCATTCTCAACTTGTGAAGTTATGCAAAGGTTGTGTCCAAGGGCACTGGGGATTTTGTGATGCCCTGAGAAGCATGACTAATGGGTGCTTCAAGGATAGAAAGTCACAGATACATAACCACAGGAGGCATATTTAGGTGGTAGTTTAAGCAAAACACTATCGTGATCTTCACTTTCCACAGGATCCATTCTTCTACATGGTGTTAATTTTAGATTTTTCCCATAAGAAAGAGAGTCCTGATGTCTGTTTGGCTGTTCAGCATTCTACACTATGGAGTCTCTTTTTGGTTGAAATAGGAAATAGTTGGGGTTTGAGGGCTGAGGGGAAACTTTGAAGAAGGCTATGTGAAAAAAAGAAAAGAGAAAATCTGGATCCTCCCACATCTTGGGCATCTTCATACAGGACTATATTTTCCTGTAGACCTCTGCTTCCTATGCCAGTTGGAGAGCAAGTCTAATATACCAAGAAGAATCACCTTCTTTCAGTATTTTCTGATTATGGCCTCTCTATACAAAGAAAAGTGGAAACTTTAGCAAGTGCATCTCTTCTCCAAAGCACAAACTGTTGGTTGGTCCTGTTATAGTGTTGTGGCCATCTTGTAAAGAGGCCTGTGCCTTAAGAGAAACAGCACTTCATAGAATTATAGAATTGTAGAAAATTGTAGTTGGAAGAAACCTCAGGAGGTCATCTAGTGCAACCCTCTGCTCAAAGCAGGACCATCCCTGACTATATCATCCCAGTAAAGGCTTTGTTTTAACTGGTCTTAAAACCTTCATAGATGGAGATTCCACAACCTCTCTGGGTAACCTGTTCCAGTGCTTTACTACTCTCCTCATGAGAGAGTTTCTTCTATATATTTAACCTAAACTTCCCTTGCTGCAGCTTTCCCCTCCTGTGAGAAAAGAAATGCAACCATTTAATTGAGGACAAATGACTACTCTTCTTCTCCAAAACCAACAAGGACAACTTAAGTTAAAAGTGCCAAAAGAAAATGGGGCTGGTATAAGTGCAAGATTGTATTAGAAAAAACATTTATTTTATTTTATAATTATTGGCACACAATTGCCATAGCTACATGCAAATCTGAAAATGGGAAAAAAACTATATGAGATGCATATATCGATATGTGATAACTGTAGGGAATGGTTTACTATTATTAATGTTCATTATAAAATAGTTTCCAGCCAAACATTTTCAGTGTTACATGCTGGCTTAAATCTCAACACCACTGGTTTTATGAGGTGTAAGGATTGCCCTTCATTTAAAATATAGTTGAGAAACAAACATCTAAACTCTCTTAAGAAATCATAGCAGACACTTCCATAGAAGCATATTACCACTTAGCGCAAAGACACATAAGCAGAGGAGCTGGGGGAAGTTCTAATTATTGTTTTGTGAAAGTTTGTTTATTTGGTTGAGAGAGAAAGAAAAGCCAAAGCTGAGAAAAATTGTGCTTGTATATATTTTCATGGTGTGTGTGTGTGTGTGTGTGTGTGTGTGTGTGTGTGTATATATATATATATATATATATATATATATATTGCCACAAAACTAGTCCACTAACCTACTGGTCTTCAAACAAATAATAAAGGTGCTTTCCCAACATTCTTGTACAGTCCAATAATGCAATAAACCTGAATGTTATATTAACTGAAGAAGTGGTATAGCTTTTTGCTGCATGTGCCATAGCAGAAAATAAATGTAGTTGTATTGCTTAATTGTATATGTTAAAAACTTGCATGTGCACACAACATAGAGTATATTAACAATATCACACATAAAGCACCCCAACTATCATTCCTGAGCAGCATTCCTAATCAACTTGAAGCTCAACACGCCCATGTTTTCCTTAAGTTTCATGATAGTGCAGAGAGATGGAGTGGATCTTCAAGAAATCCTGGAAACCAACTTGTAGCTAAACGTACTCTTTAGAGCACAGGTGCTTCAGGTTCCATAGGAGAGAGACTGCTAAGTTGTGCACCACTTCCTGCATGAATTGAAAGTTCTTCATTGGCTTCAAGAAAGATCCTAATCTAATTTGGGTGGGGTGACCACATGGAGAACTGCAGCAAATTACTCTAAGAAGTAAAGGACATCACATCCTGGTAAGGTACAAATGGAAAAGAGTATGTACTGCAGTGATGCAGGAATCAAGAAGAAGCTGAAAATCAAAAGCAGACCTCTCATTTTCAGACTGCTAAGGAGAAGTAATCGCATTGCTTAAAATAAGAAAACAAGTACTAACTGTTCTCGTACATTCTTTGAAGGCATTACAGTCATTCCATCAGCCTCTATATTGTGTTTCAGTTGGCTCATTCTAATCTGAATCTGTGATTGCCCCCACAACAAACATATGACATCATTCAGGTTTACTAAAAGGATGACACTGGGGCAAGTTTCCCCTACACAGTTGTGTCACTGCAGCTCAATGCATTTTGCTCTGTCTGTCTGTCTCTACCCACTATCCTCAGATATGTAGTGGATGGAATGATTGTTAGGTAATAGCTCTGAAAGAACATTTCAGACATATGGACAACTGTTGCAAATCACCCTATGCAATTTTGATTAGAAAAAATTGCAAAATAGATTATTTTAGAATGACTTTGTCCATCCCAACAGGATCCACTGATACAGAAACTGAGCAATACCTTATGTTAAACAACATTAAATATACATGAGGGAAGCAATAACATTTGACCTTTCTCCATCTGTGAAAGAAGATCGTAGATCAATGAGATCAGACCAATTTCCTATACTTTGGCTTGAAGCCTGAAATGTAGAAGATGAGAGGAGTGCTGGGCACTGTGAACCTCTGGTGATGACTTCTTGAGTTTGAGCCCAACAAGTGATTGCTTGATTAAAGATGGCTCACTGCCTTGCCACTATGAGGTGATATAATATCCACCAAAAATACCTGTCATGAGATTATACTATCCATGAGAAATGTGTCAACTATCCAGGCCATATGCTTCCTCAGCACATGCTATTTCACAGTGACTGAAAATTGCTGGAAGATGATCATGAGGCAGGCTGTTAGTTTATGGTACTGAATGGCCCATTATGTTACAGCTTAAAGGAAAAGAATGTATGAGATGTGACTTTATTTTTTGAAGTCACAAGTTCCAGCTGCTGTCTAACATCATATCTTAAATAAATTTTCCATTTTGATGTGCTGTTAACTTCTGGTATTCTAAAATATATAAAAGAAAACAATGTTAAGCTTGATTCATCTCATGATATAACATTTTACAAGGAAGGGGGAAAATTGTTATAATTGACAAGCTATTTCTTATATGGTTCATGTTTAGAGTTGTAATTATTTTCTTTTGACATTTCCGATTATTAGATAAAAATCAGTGGCTATTGTTTTCCTCTTCTGGAAGGCGAACTATGTTAGAGCAAGGTTATAAAGATTATAATAAGATTATATCCAGATCCATTCTATCTGGATTCAGAATCTTTCCAGGAGCACCACGTGTCTGTCCCAGATGGCAAGAGCCAACTTGAGGAGGATCGCTGATTTAATTGGTCATCAGGTGGGCTGGTGGATGGAGAGGCTGGACACAGCGTATTGGTTGCAAAAATTAACTTTTACTTTAAATTTACTTACGCCGCCGGTGGCCACGACGCAGGTGATAAGGTTGCTTATGTAGTTACAGGTAACGAGTTGCTTGCGTAGTTACAGGTAATGGGATGAGATGACGAGTTCATGAATGAAACGAGCCAGGAGGATGAGGGGTACGTCAGGAATGGTCGGTGACGGGGAGTTGTTGGTGGGTGATCAGTCCACTAAGTTTACTCTGCCACGTGTTCAGAGCTCTCTGACTTGGGCTGAAGCTGTATGGACCTGTATGGACTTGGGCTGTATGGACTTGGGCTGAAGCTGTACTCTAAAAGTACAGCTGTATAAAAGCTGTACTTTTAGAGTAGCCAATGATAGACCTCCAGGTGGGAATAGGTAATGAGACGGAACGTACCAAATTTAAAACTGCAGTTGCTTAGGGCAGTTCTATTGTGACAGGGGCACTCAACTGATTTGGTTATGACAGTCTCCACAAACAACAATGATCTTTGACAACATTTTGTTGAATATGTGAGATAGCCAACATGTGAAAACAACCAACCGACCAACCAAATAAACAAAATCAGAGCTACCCAGACAGCTCTACATTGGCTTCATTTGTGCAAATGTTTGAGCGTATACATGTTTCAAACTAAAGTTGGCTTCATTGTTGTACACAACAATTCTTCCTGTACTGCCTTGGTATCCTGTGTTAGTTAAAGCAACAACATTTTACTTTGTGTTCTGCACTCCTGAAACAAGACATAAACAGAAAGGCTCTAACTACCAGCCTTACTCAGAGAAGTGATCCAGGCTTGTACAAATAACCATAAGCATCTGACACCTATCTTTCATAGATTTTTTTTTCTCTTGTTGTATGCTGTTAAAAGAACCTACATTTTTTTCTTTTGTATACTTGAATGTAGATGTTACCCTACATATACTATAATTACATCTAGAAACTGCAGAATCACCATAAAATGTGATGCTCATTTACTAATGTAGCCATTTTTACATATTTAGTTAAAAGACATAAGTCCTTTCTGACAAACTGTTGGAGGGATGCTGTTTGAATATGGCATGCAACACTCTGGTTCCATATTTTACCACAATGGAGTTTTACTTCAGTGTACCTTAATCATGTGTTCAGCTATTTAGAAATCAGCCCGTGGCTGAATTTGATACTCAGTTGCTGAACTGTGGCACTCTGTTTCATTAGTCAAAGCAGGATATTTAGGAAATAGGTCTTATCAACCTATAAATTATGTAAGCACTGTTGTAAATGTATGAAACAACAGTAGGGGAACTTTTTGATTAAAATACATTTATATTCTCTTTAGCTAAATTAAAATATGGATGAGTTATATTGCATCATAATCTTTGACTTATTGAAAGATTGAAATGGGAACAGAGAGTGATATAGTATATGGAACAACTGTATAATTCAGAGGCCACATGCAAACTGTCACTTTGACAGATGCATTCCTTCAGGCTATTTTAATGATTATTTAATTGAGAAAGTAAAGATTCCAGATTTAGCTTCCTCATGAGTTGTGAAATTTCTACAATGTGACTTACAGGTTTGGGTTTTTTTTAAGGAGATGGAGTTTTGAGCAGCTTTTTGTATGTGTTGAGTTTGGGGATCCAGTTCTTTAAGGCCAGGTATAGACCTTACACTTTTACTGGTATAAGTGATTGGAAACAGGTCTATACCCAGAACAGAACAGAAGTTCAGTACATGTAGACTGGTTTAAAAATGGTGGAATGGTGGTCTAAGATTTGCTTCTTTACCCCCACGAAAGGACGAATGTGTGGTCTGTTCACTTCCAATCCAAACTACACCACTTTCAGAAAACTGCACAACTTAGAGTGATTCCTCCTCAGGCTTTTTGAATGTCTGTACCTAACCTAGATTTGTGATGGAGCTTTTGGAAACATCAGTTCTACTTCTTCCAGCAGCTTTACAATTCAAAGTCTGCCTTATTCCATGCACTGTCCCCAGCTCATGGTAATTCATGGTAAGATTCTGGAGAAAGTTGAGTATTTCTCATACCTCAAAAGCTATCTCTTAGAAAAGGCTAACATTGATAAGGAAGTCCAACACCACCTCAATATGCAAGTGCAGTCTTGGGACACATAAGGAAGTGAGTGTTCAAAGATTATGACATCAGAACTTGTGGAAGCTCCTGTGCCTATTCCATGAGTCACATCTTAATGTGTCTATGGGGCCTTTCAGCATCTCAGTCCTTTTGTGATTGGACTTGTTTCTATAGTTTTACAACTGGAACTGGGGTAAGGGCAACCAGTGTCTCCTGTCATGACTTGATTTTCTATGCATTTTGAGAGGAAGTCTTATTCTTAATGGGTGCTGTCCTTAGCCAGCCCTGGCGCTGTTTTCTGGGTCTCCACCTCCCCACACCCAGCCTTACAGCAACCTTGTGAGATCTCCAACATATGGTATTAGCACACAGGCTATCCTTGTGTATTGTGACTTCTGAGGTAAATAATGTATATGAAACAAAGCAATATGGAACCCAAAATATCACTCCAAGACTTAGTCCTTCTTTACAGTCCTCTAGCCCAGAGTTGGACTGCCATGGTCCCAGGCTCGTGAAAACTCCTTTGTATTTTAGGGTCTGCCTGTAGTAACTGTCCCCTGTGGGCCACTTTGGTCCACTGTATTCACAGTTCTTCTCTCTCAGGTTTAATGTCCTCAGTCAAATCCCAGTCTTCCATCCCTGATGGCCAGGACCAAGCTGAGGGTAAGTTGTTTGGCTTCTCTGAGTCCCTTTGGTGGGTTTACTGCTGGCTGGCTGCCTTCCAACATTTGCCCCTTCCAGGGCATCCAGAGCTTGCTTCCAGTCCTCCTATCTCTCCAGGTCAGGATCCTTTTAATCCCAGCATGGGGTTCTGGACCTTTAAATGTTGGCAGCATGCACTTATAACGTGCGACCACACTGGTGCCGGTGTTTCCTTGGCAGTTGCTGCTCCTCCCAGCACCGCTTTTCACCACTGTTCCACCGCCTCATGCCTCAAGGTCCTGCTTCATTGCCTTCCACAGTCACACTTGCCTTCCACACAATCACAGATCTGAAACCAAGCTTACGGTTTATCAGGCAGTTGTGATCCCCATCTTACTGTATGGAGCTGAGATGTGGACAATGTATAGGAGACATCTCAAGTTGCTTCTGAAATGCCATCAATGCTTGTGTAAGATCCTTCAAGTCCTGGGGGAAGACAGATGCACCAATGTTAGCATGCTCTTGCTAGGAAACACTACAAGCATCAAGGTGATGATCATCCAACATCAACTTTGCTGGGCTGGCTATGTCATCCAGATTCATAGATTCACAGATGTTAGGGTTGGAAAGGACCTCAATAGATCATCGAGTCCGACCCCCAGCACAGGCAGGAAAGAGTGTTGGGTTTAGAGGACCGCAGCTAGATGCCTATCTAACCTCCTCTTGAAGACCCCCAGGGTAGGGGAGAGCACCACCTCCCCTGGGAGCCCATTCCAGACCTTGGGCACTCGAACTGTGAAGAAGTTCTTCCTAATGTCCAGTCTAAATCTGCTTTCTGCTAGCTTGTGGCCATTTTTTCTTGTAACATCCAGGGGTGCCTTGGTGAGTAAAGCCTCACCAATTCCCTTCTGTGCCCCCACGATGAACTTATAGGCAGCCACAAGGTCACCTCTCAACCTTCTCTTGAGTAGGCTGAAGAGGTCCAGGTGCCCCAGTCTCTCCTTATAGGGCTTGGCCTGCAAGCCCTTAACTATATGTGTGGCCCATCTCTGGACCCTCTCCAGGTTATCCACATCCCTCTTGAAGTGCAGCACCCAAAATTGCACGCAGTACTCCACCTGCGGTCTGACAAGTGCTTGATAGAGGGGAATTATCACCTCCTTGGTTCTGTTCGTCATGCATCTGCTGATGCATGATAAAGTGCCATTAGCTTTTCTGATGACTTCGTCATACTGATGACTCATGTTCATCTTGGAGTCCACTAGGACTCCAAGATCCCTTTCGGTTTCCATACCTTCAGGCAGGTCATTTACTAGGCAGTAGGTATGCTGGACATTTTTCCTCCCTAGTGCAGCACTTTGCATTTCTCCTTGTTGAATTGCATGCTATTGTTTTCCACCTATATGTCCAACCTGTCCAGGTCTGCTTGTAGTTGTTTCCTGCCCTCTGGCATGTCCATTTTCCCCCACAGTTTTGTGTCATCTGCAAACTTGGACAGAGTACACTTCACTCCCTTGTCCAAGTCACTGATGAAGACACTGAAGATTCCAAAGACCAAGCCCTGTGGGATCCCACTAGTAGTCATCCAAGTCGTATCCTCTTAACTTGTTCACCAGTACAGGGTGGGATACCATATTGAAGGCCTTGCTGAAGTCTAAGTAAACGGCGTCAACCCCTACCCTGCATCCAGGTGTTTTGTAACCTGGTCATAAAAAGAGACTAGATTAGTCAGGCATGATCTACCTGCTATGAACTTATGCTGGTTTCCTCTCAGCATAATTTTTCCTGCTGGGCTCTCACAAATGTGAGCCTCAATAATTTTTTCAAAGACTTTGCCTAGGATGGAGGTGAGACTGACTGGCCTATATTTGCCTGGGTCCTCCTTCCTTTCCTTCTTAAAAATGGGGACCATACTGGCCCTTTTCCAGTCTTCCAGGACCTGGCCCATGTGCCACGAGTGTTCAAATATTCCCACCAGTGGCTGCACAATGACATCAGCCAGTGGCTTCAGTACCTTCAGTTGGAGCTCATCTGGGCCTACCGACTTAAAGGCATCCAGTTCCTCCAAGTGCCTCTGCATCATCTCAGGGTCTACGCCTGGTAGTCTGGCATCCTGCTGCTGCCTCTCTACAATCCCAGTGAGAGCCTTGTCTTGCCCCTCGCTTAGGAACACTGAGGCAAAGAACTCATTGAGAAGTTTAGCCTTGTCCCCCTTGTCTGTCACCAATTGCTTCTGCCCATTTAGTAGCGGTCCTATTCCACCCTGGGCCTTCCTTTTACTCCCTACATACCTAAAGAACAGTGTTTTGTTATCCTTAACTTGGGATGCCATCCTCAGCTCCATGGTAGCTTTGGCCTGTCTAACTGCCTCCCTACAAGTGCAAGCAGAGAAGGTATACTCCTCTTTGGTAATGTCTCCCCATTTCCACTTTTTATATGTCCCCCTTTTAGCCCATAGACTGCTCTGGATTTCTCTGGTCAGCCAAGGAAACCTCTTGGCCCCTTTCTCCCTTTTTCCCCACATCGGGATCGTCTCCCTCTGTGCCTGAAGGATCATTTCCTTAAGGCACAGCCACCCTTCCTGGGCTCCCAACTCTTCAAAACTCTTACTGTGCAGTGCATCCTTGACTAAATGCCTGAGTTCTTTGAAGTCTGCTTTCCTAAAGTCTAGCACATTCACCCTACTAGTTACTTTACCCACTCAATGCCTTATGGTCAATTCTATTATTTGGTGATCACTGCCCCCCAGGTAGCCACCGATCTGTAGGTCTCCTACCATGTCATCCCTCATTGCCAATATCAGGTCCAGTAAGGGATTCCCCCTAGTGGGACCATGTACCTCCTGTGTCAGATGGAGGTCCTGTACACAGGGTAGGAACTTGCATGAATGGTGGGACTTTGCTGTCTGCATCTCCCAGCAGATGTCTGGATAGTTTAGGTCTCCCATGACTACTGCCTCCCTAGTTTTTATGGTCTCCGAGAGCTGCCTCAGAAGCCCCAAATCTAGTTATTCCTCTTGGTATGGGGGTCTGTAGCAGACCCCTACCACCAAATCCCTTTCTCCTTGACCTCCATGTAACCTAACCCACAATCCTTCTACTTTCTACTCCTCCAATTCCGTTTTAATAAGGGTCGATGTCATACTCCAGATTGCTGAAGAAAATTGTATTTTCCCAGCTCAGTCAAAGTACACACTCAAGACAAGGGCAGAAAAAGTGCTTCAAAGATGTCCTCACGATTAACTTGAGAAAAATGCAAAATTGATATCAACTTATGAGAGACTATCACCCAGAACTGCCCCAAATGATGGAAGAGTCTTCTGCAAAGATCTCAGTATTTTGAAACCTCAAGATGAGAAAAAGGCACAGAAAAGCAGGAGTGGCAGAAACAGCATGTCACAGACGGATCAAAAAATCCATAGCCACACACCCACCACAGAAACGTGCTCAAGTTGCCATGGAACCAGTCAATCCCAGATTGGTTTTGTCAGCCACCTTTAGAACCACAAATAAGGCAATCATAGAAGACAATCATCCTTGACCAGGAGGGTTTGCCAATGATGATGGTCACTAGAAGGACAATAAATATGGCTGCTGGATGTGGACATACAGCAATATTTGTTCTTTAGCTTAATTGACAAAACTCCTCATGAAAACAAGGTATGTATCTCATCAAACTAGACTGGCAAGTGAAATATTAAGTGAAAAAAATCACAAATAAATGAATAAATAAATAAATTCACCTAAATTTCCAGGGTAATTGCTTTTTCATGGTCCCCCGGGCTGTTTTATATTATTCTGCTTCTTTTTCTTTCCTTCCAGGAATAAATGTCAGAGCAGTGACAGAGATGAGGCCTAGCGTATCCAGCAAGGAAGTGGTAAACCAACCACTGGTGCCAGGATGCAAGAAAAGGGAGTTCAGTAGAACAAGTCAATACATGAGGATCACCAAGTAATTCACTGGTAGTTTATTCACTCGTGTCTACTATCTCTTGCTCCATTATCAACTTCCACTTCAGTGTACTGTTTAGAAATAGCACTACCTATATATATATATATTTTTTTTGTTTCTTCACTGACTCTTCTAAATGCAATTTTCAAAAGTGTACACCTGGAAAAAAAACTAAGAAGCCTAAGTGGGCATAATGAAATGGAAGGAAGTGGTATCATCCAAGAGAACTGTACAATCCTCAAACACAGTAGGATTAGGATGTAAGATTGCAACTCCCGTATGAAAGAACAATGTATGAAATAAAGCTCAATTCCAATAATTATTATACATATAGAGCGCATCCACATGAGCACACACATGCCTCTTACAGCATCTCAAAGCCCTTTTAGACATTGTAAGAGGCATGTGTGAGAACAAAAAAATGTTCCCTGTGCTGTAAGTTTGCAGTCTGTGGGAAAAATTAGACCTAGGGATATCTAGGATAAAAAAAAAATGCTCTACAGAACAGCAACCCCGGAGTCGGTCCTGCAGAAGAGACACTCTGGTTGCTGGCTAGGGATGTGGGGTGGGGAAGGTTTATGGGTGTGGGCGGGTGTGAGGAGAGGCTGGGCCAGGTCCATTCAGCATCTCCAGAGACCAGGTCACACAGCACTGTGCCACTGCTCACTGTACCTGCAGTAGAGCCACAGCCCCACTTGCCTGCTGCCACCAGCACCATGGCCACTGTGTTGGGGAGCAGACATGTGGCAGCCCCAGAGCCACCCGTAGGGGTATGCGAGGTCTGGGGCATATCAGACCGTGCCAGCAGGGGAGATAGTGAGGGGCCAGAGTGCAGAGACAGCTGTGTGTGTCAGCCATGGCAGAGCTGGTGGTATGGGGTGGTCATGGCAGAGCCAGTGGCAAATGATCTGACCTGACCTGGCCCAGCATAGCAACTATGGACTAGAGCAGAAGGTGCAGCTCTGGGAGACACAGCTCCTGTGTAAATGCACACTAGCTGTTTGGCCTGGGGCAGATCAGGTCTGCAGGGTGCATTTTCCATGAGGTTTAGGTGAATCTGAGCCTCATGGAAAACACCACAGTGGCTCAACTCGACCCAATCCAACCCAGGCCATGAAACTAGCTTAATTCCAATAATTAAGCTAGTTAATTAATTCCTGCATTTACACGGGAACTGTGCCTCCTGGGGCCATACCTCCTGCTCAGCTGCAAAGCTGGACTAGCAAGCTACACCATGTTGGGTCCTGCTGTGCACTTCCTCCCTGAAGGCACCGTGGGGAAGCAGCACTGCTGCTGGAGGCAGGACCTAGTGTGGTGTGCAGGAACAGCATGTCAAGCCAAGTCAGGTCCTGCCAGCATTGGGGCCCTTCGCACTGACAGGGTGGCTCGGACCTTGCAGGAGGGGTGCTGTGGCCTTGTAGGGTAGCTGGGACCCTGAGGGGGGAGTGGAGGCGTGTGGTCCTGCAGAGTGGCTGGGACACTGGTGGGGGGTCTGTGACCCTGCAGGGTGGCTGGGATCATTGTGCAGGATAGGGGCTTGGGCCCTGCATGGGGGGGGCAGTTCATGTGCTGTGTGGGGGGGGCTGCAACCTGTGGGATCAGGGGGCCCACCCCTCCTGAGCAGCCCCCCACAAGGTACCTCCACACCCACCCACACACCCACTTGCCTTCCCCCACACCCCTTCCCACTGTCCTCCTGCATACCCCACATCCCCCCATCACACACCCATCATGTTAGAAGAAAACCAAAAGCACACATCTACACCTATAGATATTTGGAATGTACTTTATCATGATGATAGAGACACTAGTAGGCATTCAAATTGCTTTAACATTGGAAATATATCAATAAAGCATTGCCCAACTGATCTATCTATCTATCTATCTATCTATCTATCTATCTATCTATCTATCTATCTATCTATCTATCTATCATACCTGTGTGAAGCAGCTGGTTTTCACTTTGGATTCAGATTTAGGGGGACAGTGATTTGATTCGGTGATTCAAATCACTGTCCCAAATCTATTCTATTCCGCCGAATCTAATTCAGAGATTCAGCTGATGATGAATCAGCCAAATTTCTGAATCACGCAGGCCCCATCCCCTGCCTGCTCTCTCAGGCCCAGCAATGGCTGCCCTGCCCTGCCCACCCCAGGTTCCAGAACTTTGAAAAAAATCCAGCCCTACTCACTGGCTGCTGCCAGGTGGTGGGAAGGGGAGTGATCCCTACTGCCTTCCACTGCCCCACGCTGCATGGGAGGCTCTGCCACAACCCTCCTGGCCCCTCCCCTGCTCTCCAAGCCCTCCCATGGCTTCTCTGCCTGCCCCAGCTCTTGGCCCTTAAAAAAGAAACAAAACCAAAAACATCCCTCAAAAAGCCTCCGTTATCTAGTTCCTGCCTGGTGACAGGGCAATCCCTGCTGCTTCCCACTACCCCCCACTGCACTGGGGACTCTGAAATAAGCCCCCCAGAAGCCTCAAGGCTGCTGCAGCAACCAGTGAGTGTGAAGCTTTTTGGGACTTTTTTTCTTAAAGGGCTGGAGCTGGGGCAGGCAGGGCACCCATGGGGGTGGGGAGCTGGAAGAGTGGAGGACAGCTGAGGGATCATGACAGAGCCCCCCATGGAGCATGGGGCAGTGGGGGGGTGAAAGCCTGGAGAGCACTCACCTAGAGTGCATACCTAACCAGGGATATGGACCGCACTGCATCATGATGTCCGCTCTACGATGGGATTTCCCCATCAGCACCTGCCTGGCTTTACCTCCTTGACAAGGGAAGTGGATTGGGGCCAATCCACGGTGTGGGCAATATCCAGAGGCCAGGGGTAGAACCAAGGGAGGAGAGAAAAGGAGGGAAGGAGAGGAGTCTGGGAGCTGGGGACTTGGGGGGAAGACTGGGTAATCACTTGGTCAGACCCTGAAGAGGGAGTGGCACCCTCACTGCGGGAGTGAAGAGGAAGGTGGAAGAGATGAGGTGGCAGAAGGCAGATCAGTGAAAGACCCTAGGAGTGAGAGAGGTGGTGGATCTGCCTGAACTGCTTGCCATGGGGCTTTTTTCTCTTCTTTTTTTGTTTTTGTTTGATGCCTCTCCACTGGCTAGAGAGCCCCACTCAGGGCCAGGCCTTCTCCCAAGATGAGAGGCAGAGTGTGCACTTGGAGGGGTTCCATGACTGAAATGGGGGCGGGCAAAAAACCCCAAGCAGTGAGAACTCTGCCCCTTCCCAGCTGATTGCTCCAGAGGGAATTCCCCTTGTCATTAAGTGGCACTCACTGTCAGTTAAGCCTGTTGTGGTCCTGATTTAAAGTATCCGGCAGGAGTCCACATGAGTGAAAATAAACCACTGAAGACTCCTGCAGGTAACTGCTCTAGGCAACTGGAACCAAACCTTTAAGATGCATAGAAGAAGAAAAGGACAAAGGTCATGAGACTTCTGTTAAGAAAAAAATAAAATAAAATAAAAGGGAAGTAAAAAGATTGGTTTTAATTTGGTCCTTTCCTCACTTCCAGTTTTGGGCTTCAGGCATTGGGGCAGCCCCTACGATCAATCCGGGTGTGAGATGGGTAGTCAGTACCTACCTTTTGTAAATCTCCTTTTATCATCAAAGTCATGGCAGGTGGGAAAAGAAAGGGCACCAGATCTCACCCAGCTTGACCATAAGGGCACAGCTACCCCAAGGGGTCAGTGAATGTCAGCAGGATGTAGGGGTACATGTCCATACCCGGTGACTGCCCTACAACTTGGTGCATTGGCTGGGAATTCTGATGATGGCCCAGAAGAAATGGAGAGGATGAAAGTCCCCTTGGTGGCAGCTGTGGCGGGTGTGGACATGATTCAGCAGCCAGTGCACCTAATGGGGCAGGTCCTCCAACAGCATCAGCAACAGTCAGCATGGCAGCTGGCCTTGGAATAAAATTGGATCCAACAGCAGGTGTGGCAACAGCCGAACATAGTGGAATTAAAGACCCCTAAGATGAGTGTTCACAATGATCCAGAGGTGTTCCTTGACAGCTTCAAATGAGTGGCCTTTTCCACTGGACTAGAAAAGTCCCAATGAACTGGGAACCTCGGAGTCTTGTTGATTGGAAAGGCACAGGCAGCCTATGGGTCCATGCCATGGGAAGAAACTAGAGGCTAAGACAAAGTAAAAAAAATAGGCTTTATAGGCTGGACATTAACCCTGAAACATACTTTCAAGCTTTTAGGGCCAAGAAGCCATGGGAAACAAAGGAACTGTGAGCATTGTTGCAGCAGTTGGCTGACTTGGCTTCTAAGTGGTTTAAATCCCTGGAGAGCTCAAAAAGCAAGCTGTGCAACAAGATCCTGCTGAAGCAGTTTCTGAATGATCTGAATGAAGAGATACAGAGGTGGGTCTGCTGCCACCCGCCAGGGTCATCCACTGAGGCACTGCAGTTAGTGGAGAATTTTTGGAGTGCCCAGGGGAAGAAGTAACAAGAGTGAAGCCCCCCCAGAATGGTAGGGCCCCTGAGATCCCATGACCCTGCCAGGCCAATGAACCAGGAACCCCAGCAAAGCAGGAGGCCTGACAAAAGGGTGATCTGCTTCCGGTGTGGAAGGTCAGGACACATGTCCTGGGCTTTCACCTACCCATCTCAGGCCCCCATGCAGACAATCCATTCACTGTTCACAGAGCTGAGTGAATTCTCAGGCCTGGTAGACTCCTCTGGGATCAATACCATGGACTGTAGCATTCGAAGTGGCATGTCGGTAGGCCCTGAACTCTGTCCAGTGGTTGATACCTGGATTGGGGGCAAAAGACTGGAGGTGATCATTGACACGTTGTCCCATACCTTTGTGCACAACAAGCTGGCCCTCTCCATGTATGTATGGAAGGGCCGCCCCAGTGAAAATGACCTGCATGCATGGACATAGTACTTTTTACCCACAATGGGTTTACCGAGTCATGATATTGGCCACTAAGTGAGAAATGCCAGTGGGGTTGGCACAGGACCTGCCATATCCCATGATCCTGGGGTGGGATTGGCATGAGATCTACAAGGTACTTAAAGTAACAAGGAACGTCGGCATAGGAGAGGTCAGTCTGGCCAGAGACAACACCGAAGTCCTTGGCCTCGAACAGCTGACAAGCAGTCAAGCTTTCTGAAAGGCCCAGGAAGAAGAGCAAGAATTCCAAGCCATATGAGAAATGGAGCTGGTGAGGGTGGAAAACAAAGTAGTGGACCCGGCTTGCTATGCACATCTGCCCCGATTGGAATTTAGGAATGGTTTATTGTATCGGGTGAATCAGGGCCCTTCAGTGGAGGCAGAGATGGCCCAGCTGCTGATACCCACCCAGTTTAGACTTCCCCTCCTGAACTAAGTGCATGGAAGCCTGCTGGGGGGGGACATATGGGGCACCATAAAATGGAATCTAGATTAACTAGGTGGTGCTTCTGGGCTAGGCTGAGAAATTTTTCTGTGCTTGCCCTGCATGTCAAATGGTAAGTGGGAACTAGCCAGCATGAGCCCTGTTACAGCCAATAATCGAGGTCCCCTTTTTGTGCATCGCGATGGACATAGTGGGTCCCCTCTCTAAGAGCTCAGCAGGCCACCAATATCTGCTTGTCATCATAGACTATGCAACCAGGTTCCTCAAAGTACTTCCGATGTGGTTGGTCACAGGGCCCCGGGTGGCAGAATCGCTGATGGAGCGGATTTCCCAGGTGGGCATCCCTAAGGAAATCGTCACCGATCGGGGTCAAACTTTATGCCAAACATCGTTCATTGTCTGTGGAAGGTGCTGCAGATTAAACACCTCTGCACAACTGTCTATGACTCACAGACTAATGGGGTGGTAGAGAGGTTTAATCAGACCCTAATAAATATGTTGAGGTGATGCATGCAGGCAGAACCCTACCGGTGAGATCTGATGATCCCTCCATTGTTATTTGTGGCACAAGAAGCCCCCCAGTCATCATTAGAGTGCACCCCATTTGACTTAGTGCATGGGCACCAGCCTAGAGGCCTGCTAGATATAGTCAAGGAAGGATGGGAGGCCAGACGGGAAGAAGAGTTAAGCTCCTCTGAATAAGTGCAGAACATGCAATGACATCTACAGAGGGTGGGAGAATTGACTTGTGGATGCCTGAGAATAGCCCAAAAATTACAGAAGTCTGCATATCATAAAAGATCCTAAGAAAGGGGCCTCCAGGCAGTTCAGAAGGTCTTGGTGTTACTCCCCGACACTGAGAACAAACTTATGAAGAGTTGGCAGGGACCTTTTGTGATAACTTGCTAAATGGGCCCCATAGACTATGACGTTCTTAAGCTGGGGTCATGCAGGGAGAGGCAAATTTACTATATCAACCTTCTTAAAGAATGGAGGGAGCAGGAAGGTCTACTGATTTCCCCTTCTCCTCCAGAAGATGAGTTTGGCCAAGAGCTTCGCTTGAGGACAGGGTTAGAGATCAATGATCTAGTTGTCCCAATGGGACCCCAACTTGATCCTGGACAATGGCGCTAGGTAGAGGCTCTCGTAAAAGTTTCATGATGTGTTTAGCAAGAACCCTGGGTGTGCAAGGAGAATAACTCATTGCATAATTACACCCCCAGGGCAAGTCATCAGGGAAAAATGGAGGAGGATTCCCCACTTTTAGGCACAAGGCCATTCGCACTGAGTTGGCCAGAATGCTGGAACAGGGAATAATCCAAGAATTGCGTAGCCCCTGGCAGAGTCCCATTGTGGTGGTTACCAAGCCTAATGGGTCCTTACAACTATATATTGATTTTAGGAAGGTGAACACTATTTCCAAGTTTGGCACTTTCCCGGTGCCCCAGATCAGTGAGCTTCTCGAGAGGGTGGGGCAAGCCCTGTTTATCTCCACCCTAGATCTGTGAAAGGGGTATTGGCAGGTACTGTTATGAAGAGAAGACAGGCCTAAGACAGCCTTTGGCACCCCGTGGGGGTTATATGAGTTTAGAACAATGCCCTTCAGGTTGCACAGAGCAGCCGCTACCTTCCAATGGTTGGTTGATTGGGTATTGGCCCCGCACCAATAATACATGGTCGCTTATATAAACAACATCATCATCTATACTCAGGGGTGGGAAGAACGTCCCAGGGTGGTGAGGGCAGTACTGCAGGAGCTATGCCAAGTTGGTCTGATGGCTAACCCATCCTGGGCAAGGCAGAGACCAAGTACCTGGGATTTTTGCTAGGGCGAGGACAAGTCCAACCATTAGCTAACAAGGTAGAGGCCTTACACAAGTTCAAGGCACCACAAAAGTGTAGGCAGCTGAGGGCTTTCCTGAGTTTAGCAGGGTATTACAGGCAATTTATACCTAAGTTTGCTGACATCACCACACTCCTCACCAACCTTCAGAGTGGACGTTAGGTGCCGTGCGGTCCCAGGAAATTGAGGGAACCTCCCAACCTGTAGCTTACGCTAGCTGAAAACTAAATCCACAAGAAAGAAGATATGCTACCATCGAGCATGAGTGTCTCACCATAAAATGGGGCATACAGTACTTCTGGTACTACATACTGGGGCAGGAGTTCACCCTTATTACCAATCACGCCCCTTTAAGGTTGCTGAAGATTAAACAAATGGACAATGCACGCATTACCTGATGGGCTCTGGCCTTGCAACCTTTTAATTTTAAGATCATGTACCAGCCAGGAAAACCTAACACAGTTGTTAATTTCCTTTCAAGATGTCACAAGGATGAAGACAGAGCAGAGAATGGGGTGATGAATGCAGATCCTGTTGTACCAAAACCCCAGGACATAAGTGCGCCTAATGGTGAGTTAAGTGGGGAGGTATGTGAGAGCCCGGAGGGCACTCACCTAGTGTGTATGCCTGACCAGGGACATGGACCACACTGCATCACAACGTCCACTCTACAACAGAAGCTCCCCGTCTGCACCTGCCTGGATTTACCTTTTTGACAGGTGAAGCAGATTGGGGCCAATCTGCAGCATGGGCAATATCCAGAGGCCAGGGATGGAACCAAGAGAGGAGAGACAAGGACAGCGGAGGAGAGGAGCCTGGGATCTGGAAATGTGGGGTGAAGATGGAGGAGATAGGGTAAGCCTTTGATTGGACTCCAAAAAGGCATTGGCACCCTCGCTGCAGGAGTTAAGAGGAGGGTGGAAGAGGCCAGGTGCTGGAAGACAGATCAGGAAAAGACCCTAGGAGCAGCAGAGATGGCGGATATGCCCAAACCTCTTGCTGCAGGGTTTTTTTTCTCTTCTTTTTTTGTTTTTGTTTGATGTCTCCCCACCAACTAGAGAGCCCAGCTTGGGGCCAAGCATTCTCCCAGGACAAGAAGGGGAGCATGCACTCAGAGGGGCTCCACAACTGAGATGGGGGTGAGCAAAAACCTCAAGCAGAGAGAACCATGCCCCTTCCTAGCTGATTGCTCCAGAGGGAATTCCCCTCCTTGTTAAGTGGCACACAATGTCAATTAAGTCTGTTGGTTCTGATATAAAGTATCTGGGAGGAGTCCAGGGCAGGGAGAGTAAACCGCTGAAGACTCCTGGGGGTAACTGCGCCAGGCAACTGGAACCAGACCTTGAAGATGTCCAGAAGAAGAAAAGGACAAAGGTCATAAGACTTCAGTGAAGAAATAAATAAATAAATAATAAAAAATAAATAAAATAAAAAGAAAGTAAAAAGATTGGTATTAAGTTGGTCCTTTTCTCACTTCTGGTGTTGGACTTTGGGTGTTGGGGCAGTCCCTATGATCCATCCGGGTGTGAGTCAGGTAGTCGCTCCCTAGCTTTTGTAAATCTTTTATCATCAAAGTTGTGGCAGGCGGGAAAAGAAAGGGCAGCAAATCTCAGCCAGCTTGACCATAAAGGTGCAGCCACCCCGAGGGGCTAGTGAATGTCAGCAGGATGTAGGGGTATGTGTTCGTACCCAGTGACTGCCCAACAGCAGACAGTGGGGATCACCCCCTGCCTGGCAGCAGCCGGTGAGTGGGGGCTTTTGTTAAACAGCTGGGAGCTGGGGTGGGTGGGGCAGTTATGGCAGGGCTGGGATAGCAGGCAGGGGTTGGGGGCACTCAGGGGGGCTGGGGGAGCAGGCAGGGGATAGGGCCTGTGGTCCCCTGCCTGCTCCTCCGGCTTCCCCTTCCCCACTCTCTACTTACCAGCACGGAGTCCAGGTCCAGCCCCCTGCTGCAGTGGGTGGGGACTGCCCAAATTTCTGAAGCTCTGTGAATTTTTTCTAAATTGATTCAGAGAGCTTCAAATTGATTTGGACCTTTTAATTGTTCCCTTGATTCAATTTGGATTTGAAGATTTGGCCTCCAAATCGAATTAGCACCCGAAGCATCTCACAACCCTAATATATATATATATAGTGTTTTTGTTTCTCATTATTTGATATTGAATGCCTGCTGACCACAAAATAGTTGCTTTTCCCTTCAGAATATATGTGTGCATTTCTTCTCTCCCCTTACCTGCACCTTCTTCTCCATTTGGACTTGCTTTTTTCATTTGTTTTTCTGGAGAAAAGATTCCCAACAGTTTGTGAATGTAGAGGTAAATGCATCTCAACAAAAGCTACAGGCACACTGTCTGTGCCACTTATTTGAGTACTGACTTTCTTTAACACTGCACAGTATGTATCCTTGAAAATTTCACTGTTGTAATCAGGGTTTCTCTTGGAAGTGGGGAAAATTGTTTTTCTAGACATACTATTGATTAACCAGGTGGTTACAGTTAAAGAAAACAAGACTGAATGGGAAAACCTTAAATAATAAAAAGAAGTATAGTAATAGTTTCTAATAATCTTTTGCATCTTTACTAATGTACTGTAATGTTTTATACAGACAAAGGCTGGTTTTACAATCCTGTATTTTTGTTTGGTTAGTTGGTTGTTTTCTTTCCCTGTTGTTGTTTTCTTCTTTATGCTTTTCCCAGAGTAGTAATACTTTCCTTTCAAATAAGAACATCACCATGTCCATAAAATTCATAACTCACTAGTCACCATGAAAACCTTTAAATCAATGCCATTGAGCTGTTGAAAATAAATTATTTTATTGAACTTTTAGTACCTGATTTACTATACATAGTAAGGGGAATTCCATAGTCATACAATAATTTATTGCTATAATTGTTACCAGCTGATGGATCCAAACCTGCACTGATGAAGTCAACGCTCAGTCAGTGTAGTTTTACTGTTCATTCTACATGGATCAGAGCTTTCCTAAGTGAATTAGTTGTACAGGTTCTTATTCTAATACCCAGTCCTGTAGCTACTATTTAAGCAATAATTAAAGTGGATGGAAACATAAGTAAGTCTTTCTGCAGATGATAAAGAAGGAGCACACTACTTACCCTAGCCAGTCAAAATCCCCACAAATTTTCCACTGCAGGGGAAGGAGGAGAGAGGTGACAACATCCCTCACTCTGCTATAGCCCATTTATTCAAGGAAATACATGTGTATCATTCTTTGCTCTGTTCCTCTCTCTTCTCAATGATAATTTCTGAGTGATGATCAGCGATCCTAGTTTTGTGTGGTTAAAAATCCCATATTCTCTGATAAAAACTCAAATTCTCTGATTAAAACCCCCCAAATCCATGTTTTTCCATGATTAAAATGTAAATCCATTATATATGTATATATATGTATGTATATGCATATATATGTGTGTGTACATGTGTGTATATATCTGTGTGTATATATATCTTTGGATATATGTGTGTATGTATGTGTGCATATGTGGTATTTCATTTTATATATAGGTATCAGTTGAACACAATGTTTTATTGATATATTTACAAATTTAAAGCAATTTGGAAGCCTACCAGTGCTTCAGTCATTATAATAAAATACATTCTAAATAGTGATATATTTTGGTGTTGGAGTTGTTTTTTTATCATGGAAAATCAGAGCTTTACCTGTCTTCTTTGCTTACCAGGATGTGGGTCCAGCTACGGCTGCCCCATCCCTCGCTTTGTGGTGCTGAGCAACCCTATATGTCAGTGCCCTGCCCCTGTCCATGCCCATGCTGTTGCCTGACTCCCAAGCCACAGTCCTCCTCATCCCCAGCCCACAGTCCTCCTCCTCCCTAGACCATGCCAGTGCCCTTCACTCCCAACCCACAGTCCCCTGAACCTGCCAGTGCTGCTCATTCTTTAGCCAGAGCCACCTGGACCTGCCAATTTTCCTCACTCCCGACCCACAGTCTCTGGCTACCCCTGGCCATGCCAGTGCCCCATATTCCCAACCGACAGCCCTATGGCCCCCTGGTGCCCCTCACTCATGAGCCATAGCCTCCTCAGCCCAACCAGTGCTCCTCACTCTTGACCCAAAACCCCCTGCCAGAAGAGGACCCAGCTGCCCAATCCAGCTTGGGCTGGAGCACAGCAGCTGTGGTGGCTGCGGCAGCTCTCACTCATGTGGGCAGTGACAGAATGAGTCTGGTCCCAGTGCAGGGTGGAGGGAGGAAGAGTGGAGGCCTGGGGTACCACCCACCCTGGCTGGGGCTCCTGCTCCACATGAGGTGGCCTAGGCATGGCTCCCCCTGGCAGTATCTCTCAACAACCCCACCGCTGGGAGCATGGGCACCAGCCCTGGTGCTGCTGGCCTGGCTATGAAGCTCCCTACTGCCCTCAAAGGGTCTCCCCATCCCGCACTGGAAGGGCATTTACCCTCAAGCCCTCCCTGCCCTGTCATAGCCTCAGTGCCCAGACACGATCCCACAGTGTCTTGCATTCCGATCCCTTCCACATAACCCTGCCATACACACAGACTCACTTGCTGCTCTGACCCTCCATCTCCCACCCAAATGATGTAGCGTTATATAATCTGCTAAATGTCAGGCATACATCTTGCCTGAATTTTTGCAAAATAATTATCTCAAAGATGTATTTCAGAGATTAGTGGACATCATCTAATTGTAAGAAGCCTCTCAAGGACATCTATGTCATTTGTTTTCTTCTAATGCGTATTGTGAAGCTATAGTGTGGTGACTGCAGCTCTCCAAAAGTCAAGCATTCAGATATCGTCAGCTTTTTCAGGAAAAAAGAAAAATAATGTCATGGAAAAAACAATAAATCAAATTTTTTTGAAGAACTGAATATTTCTTACAAATCAAAAAGTGCATTACCATTCCTGGAACTGTTTATAGCTTTCCAGTTTTTCTTGTAATTGAAACATTACCGGCTCCTTATAGAAGACCTATAATAGCCACTAAAATCCTCTCTTTAACATATGATTTTTCATTTTGAAATATTCCTTGGATAATATGGTATTTGTGAAATCAGAGAGTGAGGATACTCAGTAATACTAATCATCTGGTAACCATGCCCAGTGGAGACAGCAGCATTTTGAGACTTGTGTGTCATAACCAAATTGAGTGAGTGTCCCTGACACAATAGACCACCCCTCCAAATGATTGGCATTGTTTGAAATTTGGTATGTTCTGCCTAATTAAGTATTTCTACTTGGCAAACTTTCATTGGCTATTCTAAAGGTATAAAAGTTTGCCTTGTTTCCACCCAAGTTGGGGAGCTCTGAACATGTGGTAAGGTACAGAGGACCTCGCCATGTGGCAGAGAAAAGCTGGCAGACTGATCACCCACCAACCTCTCCTCATCTGTTCCTAATGTATTCCTTGTCCTGCATGCCCGTTGCGTCTATAGGTTCATCTTGTCAACTTATTGCATTATCTTCTTTCTGTAACTACGCAAGCACCTTTACAGCCTGCGTCGTGGCCACCAGCGGCATAAGTAAAGCTTAAGTAAAAGTTATTTTTTGCAACCAATATGTTGTATCCTGCCTCTCCATCCACGAGCCCACCTGCTGTCCGCTTAATTAAGCACCGTTCCCCTCGGACCGGCTCTGACTGGTCAGCTGGCTAAGACATGGCATCATGAACAGGATCTAAGGGCACGATGGTGTACAAGAATTTAATCAAGTGCTGCCCCTGGCGCACTGGGGTCTGTCACGTGGATAACGCAAATGAACTCTGGGCGCACATTGCCTATCACCAAGCGGCTAAAGGGGGAGAAGAAAACCTCCTCGGAGGCTACTTCTTGGTAAAGGGGGAAGAGGCAGGTATTAAGGAGTGGAAAGCAAGCCTCTTCCCTGAGGCATTCGGCTGCATAATGGCCAGAGGCCAGGTTCACTATCAGCCTCTGGATGAAATACTGACCCTGTCCCTAGCGGGGGTGAAGGCGAAGAAGATGGAAAGTCCTACCCCTGCTCAGGAGTTTGCCCAATATACCCGATACATGAGGGAAGGAGGGGAATTCAATGTCTGGCTAGCGTGGTCATGAACTTCTCAGTCAACTCCAGGAAGGCCTGGAGACCGAAGGCCACCATGCAGCAAGGTGAGGAGGCTTGAACTGGAATAAAGGAAAGATGATGAATGTGTTGTTCCATTCAGTAATGGGTCTACTGTGAGAAAACGCAACTCTAGAGGCTCAGCTGCGCACAGCGGGCAAGGAGTCACTGGAGCAAGTGGTGGAGGGCTCCGAGCCGACACCCTGCATGGTGCCGCCACCAGAAAATGGCGCTAAGAAAGTGAAAAGGGCGCGAAAATCCCCTCAGAGGCGGGGCGACCACGTCACCGCCCACAGCCCCTCCCCTCAGAGTGACACCCTGCCTCCTGGCGTGGTGTCAGCAGTGGAACCGTC
Source organism: Caiman crocodilus (assembly GCA_030014935.1). Taxonomy (NCBI): domain Eukaryota; kingdom Metazoa; phylum Chordata; order Crocodylia; family Alligatoridae; genus Caiman; species Caiman crocodilus. The sequence continues at coordinate 44,327,946 of JAGPOW010003642.1, forward strand.
CCCATATGAGAGATGAAAGTTGTATCCAGCCCTCCCACCCAACAAATTTAACCCTCTCCCAACCGCAGCCCACCTGATAGCATTGGTGAAGCATGTTGCAGATGTGCAAGGCGCTGCACATACTATTGTTACGTATCGCATGTGCACCCGACCAGAGTTACAAGAACTTTATAAGGAATCAAAAATAAAACCTGAAGAAACTTTAGCCATATGGCTGGGGTGACTGATTGTGGAATTCGGATCTGACTTACTAGATTCAGAAGAAGCAAGTGCCTTAACCCGGCAAGCAGTGTGGAGTGGAGGACGTGCCACCAACCTGAACATAGTCACGGAAAACACTCATTGGCCCATTCCACTTCCGGCATTTGTGGTGGGACAAATGATCCATAAATCCCATGCTTGGCATGAAGGTCACCCACAAAAGGCCAGTGCAAAACAACTTTTCTTGGCCATAATTGGAGTGTCGTACCTTTCGTGGAACCCAAGGGCACATCCACTGGGACTGGCACAGGCCCAATGCAGGGACAAATGGGCTCATCGCCACTTAATACACCCTGGGGCAATTCCAATGACTCTGGAGGCCATAGACGCCTGTGTAGAGGTGTACGGAGGGGCAGACGCTATCACACTCCGACTCTTCCTCAACCCAATGGTGGGACAGCCAGCGGGAAACCCCCACGGCTGCAGGCCCTCATGAAGCCAGCCAAAAAAGTCTTCAGTGGTGCAGAGCATCAATCCTCAGTATGCCCAGTCGAGGCCCTGAGACTGAGACGCCAGGAACTTGGCCCTCCGCAGGAATTAGGGTTGCCGCTCCAAAGAATGCACGAGGAAAGAGCCATGTTTGGGTTTCTCTTGAACTGGTCCAGACTTACAAAGCATCAGTTGAGTGTCCTAGGAGATGAGAGTCAATGGAATCTAGTGGCCACATTGCATTTCACATTCAGTAACAAGCAAAAAAAGGAGTAGTGACCGCCGGACACACCGGCAGCCTATCTAAACCCAACCCTACTGACCTTTGTGCCTATACTGTTTATGACCCAGCCAACCCAAGTGACCAACGACGGGTGTTCTTTCTTCTGGATACTAGAGCCCAAGTCAACGTTATCACTCCAACGATACCCCACCAGAAAACCTGAAAAGCAATTAGAGTACAAGGACTCAATGCTGTTGCAGTCACAACAAAAGTTAAATTTGCAATCCAAGGCCATTGATGCACCCTATAGGCAGTGCTAGGGGGCATCAATATCTTGGGAATTCCAGGAATCAAGGCGCTTAACCTCAAAGAACAGGTGCTACAAGCGCTCCCCATTGCTATCCCAGAGTCAGATTGGCACCGACCAAAGCTCCGCAACATCTCTACCAGGTGATACCAGCCAATCCCAACTAAAGAACCTCTCAAAGGGTCCCTCACCGACCTCCTGTGGTGACTCGAGGAACAAGGTTGCATTAAACCAGTAACTGCTAGCACCTACCTATCACCAGAATGAGGAGTTGCCAAACCTGGAAAACCCGACAAAGCACTGCTAGTTGTTGATTATAGGGAAGCCAACAACTAGACTTAAAGAACATGTTTCTCTCAATTCCAATTACCAACCTCGAGGGAATGTTGAATACGTGTGTTGAGGGCACGATGTATAAGTGGACAGTCTGCCCGCAGGGGTACTGCAATACCCCATCATTGGCTACTGGTGCCATGAACAATACCCTGAAGAACTTTCATGCTTCACACACCCTTCCACCAGAAGAGGAATTAAGAATCTGGAGTTATGTTGATGACATCGCTATTATGGGCCATGACAGCTCCATCGTTACCAGCATAGTC
>JAGPOW010003642.1:44329867-44344271 GCA_030014935.1 Caiman crocodilus
ACCCTTCCACCAGAAGAGGAATTAAGAATCTGGAGTTATGTTGATGACATCGCTATTATGGGCCATGACAGCTCCATCGTTACCAGCATAGTCAACCAATTGGTAGGCCATCTTCAAAGTGAAGGATGGACAGTCAACGAGGAGAAGTTGTGCCTGTATCCTGTAGCCGACATCACATTCCTTGGTACCCAATTTGTTGGTCCCATCCATCATGGTATCTTGCATGATGGTCCCAACATCGATCCATTAAAGAAATTTTTGCCAGTAACTAAAAGACATTTTCAGCAGCTTTTAGGGCACTTAAATTGGTACCAGCATTATGTCAGTCCTAGCCATCTACCACTCCTTGCTAAATTGCAGTGACAGATCCGTGACAAGTCCCGAAAGTCCACACCTTGGATGGAAGGAGATCAATGGAACTTGCATTGCCTGTTGACTGCTGTCAAGGGTACGCAGCTCCACGCAATCAACCTTGGTGAACCATTGGTCATGACCCTTGGATTCACCACTAACCACGTGTGGGCTGTCGCACATAATCTTCGCAATGATCTGGTATATACTGCTCATAAGACCCTTCAAGCAGCACAACACCGGTATGGAGCCGTAGGGAAAATCCTCCTAGCTGGACAGTTAGTGGAGCCATTAGCGAGGGGGCACGGAATGCGCCGCGCTCCTGCAGTTACTTTGTTGCCTTTACTAGATGCAGAAAAAGTCGACCCACATTTTCAAGGAGACCCTAAGATGTGGAACACGTTGGTGCTCACCCATCATTATAACTGGTGTTGCTGGAAATTTGAAGACATAACACCTGACTCCAGTCCAAAGGATGAGAAAAAAACCCCAACGCTGTATGGAACTTCCTCCCTGGCCTGGATGGCCTCAGATAGGACCTCCCAGCACGGTGGAGGCTATGGGTATTATTGTAAAGCCTATCATGACAAGGAAATATTTTGAGCTCACCCAGATGACAACTCTGCTCAGAAATGTGAATTGTTAGGATTTCTTAAGGTGCTGCAACACTGTCTAACACACCACAATGATACACTTCCAGTTCCAGTTATTGCAATCGACTTGTAATACATTTATAAAATCCTCACCGGTACTGCTTTGCCCATTGAAAATTTGATTAATTGGGAAGACATTTGGGAAACCTCGACTAAATTTACACTGCTTCCATTAGTTAAGCATACTAAGTCACACCACCCCGACACAGATCCAGTGCATGAGATCATTGATAAACTCTTAGAAGATCCATTCCAGACTGACGTAGCTGTGCCTATCACCGCTACTCCCGGTCCTGAAGTAAGTCCATTCCTCATGTGGCTTCATGAAAATTGGGGTCATCTGCGACCGTGGGCCAGCCGACACTGGCGTCAGACTGCTATGGAGCTTTCTCCGTATGGAATTCAATGTGATTGGGAAAAGTTAGCACAAGCGTATGAAATATGTGCCAAAGAAAAGTGCCATCAGACCAAACATCAAGTTGGAGCTTTTAACCCCTCACAATTCCAGGCAGGAAAAGCCTGGCAGGTGGATCTGCTCGGACCCCTCCCAGGATCCAAGCCACCAAATAAGGGGTTAGTCGTTGATTTAGGAACACGCCAGCTGCAAGTCATTCCTCTGTGGAAAAGCAACGCCACTGTCATTAACTCTGCCTTAATCACTGCATTTGCCACCTGGCAACCCCCTTGTGAAATTCAATCTGACGGAGGACCCCCATTCAAATCTAATGCCCTAGAAAAGTTCGCCCGTCTTCACAACATTGCATGGCATCTCCATCTACCATACCATCTACAATCCAGTGGCGTTGTGGAATGACACATCGGCCTATACAAGAAACAACTTTGTCTCAAGGAAGGAGGGACGTACAAAAACTGAACTAAACACAATCATGATGTCCTCATTTCACTGAATACCACAAAGCCCCTATGGGATGAAACTAATGCTAAGAAACCTCCACCCTGGGAACCTAAATTCTATCCTGATGAGTTAGTGTGGGTCTCGATACCGCACTCTTATCAATCCCATCCACAAGTTTACAAGGGAATAATTCATTGGTCGGAACAATATCCTAACACCTATTCTGTCCTGTTAGAGAATAAGCCTGACCGTCCCCTCATTATAGCCCATCATAATTGGTTGACCCGGCATGCCCCACTAGTAAATATTAAAGATAACTAAGTATTGTTATAAGTTTTGTCTTTCAAAGACAGTCAAGTAGGCATTAGAACACCCGAGGCATACGCGATGGCGACAGACCCAGGCAGAAGGAACAGCATCACTGTGGACACAGAAACCTGATGCGTGACATCACCATGAAACCTACCAAAACCCTTACAGTTGGGCTTTTCGTGACTAACCTAATTTAATTAGTCAACTTTGTAATGATTGTGTTAGTTTTTTATATAGGATGTTGTATTCTGCAGGTAATTGAGGACTGTTTAATAGAGTTATCTGCTTATATTTATACTTGTTTGCCACCTGAACCTTGTGAAGACGATGAGCGCATGTATGAAAACAATCTCAAATCTAGGTGCTTAATCTATTGTCATGGCCAAGGGGGCATGTCATAACCAGATTAAGTGAGTGTCCCCTCCAAATGATTGGCATTGTTCTAAATTTGGTATGTTTCGCCTAATTAAGTATACCTACTTGGCAAACTTCCATTGGCTATTCTAAAGGTATAAAAATTTGCGTTGTTTCCGCCCAAGTTGGAGAGCTCTGAACATGTGGTAAGGTACAGAGGACCTCGCCACGTGGCAGAGAAAAGCTGGCGGACTGATCACCCACCAACATCTCCTCATCTGTTCCTAATGTATTCCTTGTCCTGCATGCCCGTTGCGTCTATAGGTTCATCTTGTCGACTTATTGCATTATCTTCTTTCTGTAACTACGCAAGCAACTTTACCGCCTGCGTCGTGGCCACCAGCGGCAAAAGTAAAGCTTAAGTAAAAATTAATTTTTGCAACTGTATCCCTCCTCTCCATCCACCAGCCCACCTGATGTCTGCTTAATTAAACACCGTTCCTCTCAGTCGGCTCTGATCGGTCAGCCGGCCGAGACATTGTCCACACCCATTCTGCTATTGTTTTTATACAAATAGGCCTGTCTTCAATTAGACACACTGATAACCCTTCTGGAGAGAGAATCAATTGATTATGCTATACTAATCCTGATACTCACTCAGAAACAGACAATTTATTTCTGTCTTTGCTGAGCACAATAACTGCCAGACAATGAAATGCAGAAGGACCAAACATTAGGCATAACACAAATGATAAAATCAGTCTTGATCAGGCTTATATAGATATACAATGATTTAGAAGATGAACGAAATGTGACATCAGCAACAATTTAATATTAATTTTAATGCATTATTGTTGCAATATATTGTTTAAACAGGTTGTATCAAATAGTCCATCAAAAAGCATACACAGGAAAAATAAAATTATGTAGCATTAGATCTGGAAAGACTCCAGAGTAGAAAGACTGAGTAAATAGCACTTGCCGTAAAACTAGTTTTGAATACAAGCATTAACTGGTTGTAGACCTATCAGTCTTTAACATATTGTACTATGGAAACTGTTGTGTTAAATACCTGTGCGTGAATACTTACATTTTAGATTTCTACAGTGAGTACCACCAAGGAGGTGTAAGTGAAATCATTTTGCTGAATCATTTGCAGCAGACTGAATTAAATGCAATGGAGATTCCAGACCTCTTTGCAATGACATCTACAGTATGGCAAGCAGCCTTATGTTAGATAAACATTATCTTACAGAGATCAATATTAAAACTCATATCTGTGGTCTTATATGGTAATATTGCTCCTGAGATTCAGATTCTTGAGAACAAATTAACAGAACCAACAATTATGCACTTGGATTCTTATTATAAAGTTGTTAATACTGTAAATAGCAGTATCATCATGGCAGTATCATCACCGACTGGCAGCAGGCTCATTGTGGCTTTTTGCTCTGGTACAGCTGAGCAACCTGGCTTCTAGGTAAAGTAACCATGAACTAGCAGACTTGGACATGTGGTGTTTCCTTGTAATTCTTTAAATTCTGACTTTTCAATAGTTAGTTTGAGGTAACTGCTAGGTGTTTGATAATGTTTTTTCACTCTTCACTTATTACTGATAACATTTTTCAATATTAACTCTAGCTTGTCAACATAGTTTGTCTGGGATATAACACCACTACAATGAAAAGATCTTTACTTACTGGTATTGTTTGTCTGTGTAGTTACTTATAAACACAAATAAAAGTGTAAAAATAAAAATTAAAAAAAAACAGGCTCTTTAAGTGTTTTCAGCTTTTTAAAACTGAAATCTCTGGCTGTGTTATCCATAAGAGTAATACAAAGTCACATGCAATATTCTGAAACAGAGAAAAATGTGGCCATTGTTAACTTGCTGCAGAAAGACTTCATGATATATTTGCTGTTTTCCTAGGAATACTTTTGTTACTGACAAGGGGCACAACTGAGATACTTAAGAACACACGCACAATTGTAAGTCTTTATCAATTGAATCATAAGAGCACAGACTTGAATAGAATCTGCCAGGTCTTTAATTAATAAAATTAACACTGGTTATTTCCTGTCTTTGGTAAAACAGTGACTCAAATTCACCCTTTTTAATTTTAAGCTGCATCTTAAATATATCAGGCTCCTCATGATAACATTTCTGGTATACCATTTATGAACAAACCACATTTCTCTAAGGAGCTAATTCCATTTCTCACTGAGGTAAATGGAAGTTTTGTCATTGACCTTGACTGAAAGATTATTCAGCAATGAAATCTTGGCTCCTGGAATCCTGGAATTAATGGCAAAACTCCCACTGATATCAATGGGACCAGGATTTCACCATAGCCCATTTCATTAATTCTTCTCTGAATTAATGGCTTCACCCTCCTTTTTTAAGACTAATATTTTCATGAAACTGTAGAGAATTTATAAACAATATATAATTTCTTTGTTGAAAGGGTTAGCAGGAGACCTAAAAAAATCTAGCAGGGTAAACCTAGATCCCTGTTCTCATTCAAATCCACATATGTTACATTTCAGAACTACCTTCTTTGTCTGCTGTGGTGTGAGAATTCAGACTTCTGCCATCTAAAATACATTCCCTTTTTGAGTATGCAAGCGACATTTTCCTGTTCATCAGAAGAATGAAGTAAACCTGATTAGATTTGTTCTCCATCTGGGAGCAGGAAATTAACTTTGAAAATGATTTAAATCCCTTGCCTAGGGAGGGACTTTTGCCACTTTGAGTTCAATAGTTCAATTTGACAGAGCCCTCTGTCAGATTTCTGATGCATATTTGTTAGGTGTAAGGGATAAAAATGAGACGGAAGCTTTAGAATATATTAGCTAAATTCTTATATTGAACTTACTGCTGATTTCTTTATTTTTACCATCATACAGAGAAGGTTGAACCAATTAAGTTTTAGGGGCTGAAGAGGAGCTGAGGCAAGTGTATAAATCATCTTCTTTCTCCATCACAGTACTTGGTGCAGTGGTTAGACACAATGAGCATTTTTACACGTGCTCTGGGCTGTGGTGGGAGGGGTGATGCTTTAATTAGAGCAGACATCTTAAGAACTACTCTAATGAAAGCACCCAGAGTGTCTCATGTATCAGCGTCAAATGGTGGCAGGCTTCAAAATGGTGGCGGGGTGCTTTATCTAAAACTCATCGAACGAACTTTAAAGTGCCCTTGCTGTCATTTTGAAGTGTGGGGATGCTGATACACGAGACACGGAGCCTGGCTACAGTGTGGTAATTACCATGCTCCTTCAGACTTGATTAATCCAGCAGCCTCCTGACTTGTGTACAGGCACCCAGTCAACATTTCAACCTGCAAGCGGTTTAAGGACGGCTGAAAGCTAGCACTGTGGATGGCAGTAGGCAAGAGAAGTTTACTGCACAGTAGACTAATTAGCTGTTCAGTAAATGTCACATGTCCACATATATGCTCCTATTAGACTGGAGTAAACTGATTTACTTTGCAGTAGGATACTTCAGAGTAAAAAAACTTCACAGCGGTACAGGTATGTGGCATGTGGCATATCAGGGAGGCAACAAACAGCACAGCTTCAGATAGGCCAGGAAGTCGAAAGCAAAGCAGCATTTCAAGTGGAGAATGGGAAATGGCATGGCACATCAGGAGGATGCAGCTCTAATTTGTGGAAAACCTGCCAAAATGGTTGCCTCCCCCCCCACCGCCCTGCAACTGCTCTACATAATGCATGGATAGATTTGGAAATCTATTAATGGAATTCATAGGAGCCAGAGATGAGTAGGTGGCCACCTAAGGTAGTCAGAAATGATGATGCAGCTTAGCCTCTGCCCTTCAGATGTGTTTGTATCTATCTTCTCTGGGGATTTTTAGTTCTCAGCTCTCTTCTATAGATCAACAGCAAAGGGCGTTTGCCTGTGAGTGAGACTGAATTCTGATCTGAGCTTTAATTAATACTTCTATGTTTCATTATAGTTATTTAGTAGAACAGGTACTGGAACCTAGGAATCCCCTCTTCCATGTGGGTCCCATACCTCATAGGTTATAGAATCATATTCAGCTTCTCTGTCTTTCTCTTTCCTGGAGCAATAAATATCTGCCTATTCTATGCAAAGTGGAAGAAGTTTAGCAGGTGGGAAGGAAAGCACTCCAGAATAATTTATCCCAGAGTGGTGTGGCAATTTTCATAGGAGAGTAAGTTCAAAATACCCTCTGGTGAATGAAGGAATTTAACTTGGGTAGTCTATATCTTCGGTGAGTACTCAAATTATTGAAGTATTAGAGGAAAGCAGGTAGTGGCAGCATCACCTTTCCTTATGACAATATTTTCAAAGAAAAATATAAATCTCTATCTGCCCCCTCCCTCAGCTTTTGAAGGAAAAGATTAAAGGTTGTGAATTTTGAATAGGTGGAGGTGATTCCCTACTGGGTCCCCAGAGAGGGATAAGATATAGAAGACGCACCATTTTTTTAGCATTCCATGTATTGTCTAGCAAGTCTACATACCTGTCCTGAATGTATGATTTTCAGGGCAGCTAGTTGCCTAAATGTTGACATGACAAAGCTCAGACTTGAAATGTGTAAGTTTTTTCATGGAGGCATCTGAACACCTTGCAGGATCTCAGCATTTATACGTACAAGAAATATAATTTACTCTATTTCAATATATCTTATCAAAATAAAACTGAAACTATGCAACAAGATGCAAACCGGCTTTTATCAGCTACCCTTATCAAATTTGGCTCATTTATAGACTTATTAGGCATCATCTAGTTTTAAGCACCAGTAATAATGAAGCCGGATGTAGTGGGAAAGGTGACAGAACAATTAACCAACAATGACAACAAGGCAAATAACTTTATGCCACGGTTATTAAAGACCTCTGTGAACTTTGAAAGGGACAACCAATAAACGCATTACTAACATCTAACAGAAAATACAAAAAAATAGATGCAGGGACATACATGCAGAGGGTACAAGGATAACTGGGCTATCATTTCCTGAAAGCAGTTGTCCTCAAGACATGATTTAGTGAGGATGCCCATGTGACTTAGAGAGGTTGCTGCAAATACAGGGAGACTTCTAATGATGATGGAGGAACTTCATCCTCTGGTGGCCCTCAGGAATCAGCTAAATAATTCCTGAAAAATCTAATGGCTCCAGAATTTCGTAAGGGCAAATGGCAGGTGAAGGAACAGCTTGAATAAACTACATGAAATGGGAGGGCTAAGAGATTGCCTAGTCATTTGAATGACTTTATAGTTAGTTTAAAATATATTTAATTTCCATTGCAGAAAGAGAGATGTAACTAGGCTGTTTTATGGTTTTATGTCTGTAACAAGTAGGTAAAATTCCAACAGATGGTGCACAAAAATATGTAATATTGTTCCTGGGGTTTGTAGAACTAATAAAACTTATAGTTCCTAGGAGATATGAAGTTGGTGTCCTCTGTTTAGCTTTTTTACATCAATTGCTAACATGTTTTTATCCCATAAAAACTGTTTGTTTGAAGTAATTCTGAATGACTTCACCAAAATGACTGTGAATCTTTTGCTGTTGTGTGGCTCCATCACAGCCACCAATGAGAGCAGAGTTATACCAGGTCAAACCAACTGAGGATCTGTTCTTAATTGAAGAATAAACTAATCAAATTATTCTATGAAGCAGAAAGAGATCATAAATACTTTAGAGAGTAGGCTTGAAATACAGTATAAGCTTGGAGAAATTGTCTCAATTCACTAAAATGAAATCCAGTGGGGAACCATTCATTGGGTTTCATGTACTGAATACACTGTGATGTTCCTGACATGAACTTAGGGATTCTATAGTGCTCTTTACATCACTGATTCCTAGGTAACATTCCCCCTTCCCCCCACTCATTATTTCTCTACATAGGAAGATCCTGTTTCTGTTGTGACAACAGGATACTGGCTCACTCCAAATATATGTGGTTTAGTTTATCAGATACAAGTTTATCCTGCCTTCTGCTTGACCTAGAATCATAGAAAAGTGGGTCTGGAAGGGAAGGGGCCTTCAGAGGTCATCTAGACCAGTGTTCCTCAACCTTTTCTGTACCAAAACCCATTCACAAACATTGATGTCCAGTCTTGACCTAGTAGATAGTTTAAGTAGAAAACATCCCCCTGGCCCTGCCAGTGCCCCTCACTTCTGATCCCCTGCCCCCATGCCCCAGTTCCATAGTGTGTGGGGCATGGGTTGGGTGTGCAGGGTTGGGGGACGGAGGGACCACATGCCCCCCAGATTTATGCACCCACAGCAGGCATGGGGCTAAAGCCTGGCTGCACTGGCATGACAAGAGCCATCTCTGTGATCCAGCAGGTGGGACTTGGTGCAGGAAGGCAGAGCAGGAAGGTGAGACTCATTGCTGCCACTGCTGCCAGTACGTCTGCGCCAGCCACATCAGCAGCAGCACAAGGAGTAACAGATGGAGGGGGCTGTGCTGTTCTCACCTTGTCCTGCCACCAACCATGCGTGTGCCGGGCTGTGGCTGTACCCCACCTCAATGGCCCAGCCACAGCCACTGCTCCTCTCGGGCCACAAAGATGAGGTGGGGTGGCAGGCAGTGTCAATTGTGCCCCTCCCTGCACCTGTGACTTGTCATCTATGCCTCCACTTCCCCTCCCCCTGCCCCACAGACTTACCTGTGGGGAATTGTGGGAACTGCTCTCCATGCTGTCTGGTTGCCATGTGTATGTAGGCACACACATATGCATGCGGCACCTCTTGCCTGATCATCCTCCTCCTGTTCTCCACAGCCCCAAGCAGCCTCTTGCAGACTGGAACTCTGCCAGTCAGCAAGAGAAAACCTGTGGTTTCAAATTTGTTTTGCCTTTAAAGGAGAATCTGTGTTTAAAGTTTGTTGATCCATTTTTAAAGGTTTCTTCACAACCCTTTCATATATTCTTGTTGCCCACTTTTAGGTAGCAACCCTTGGGTTGAGAAATGCTGATTTAGACAGAGGCAGGAGCATCCTTATTTAAACCATCCTATACAAATCCCTTCTCTAACCTAATTAGAGATGTCCAGCTCCCTTCTGCAATTCCTGGCTCTTCACAGAGCTCTTCACCCTCACTGGCCAAGTTCATGGATGACACCAAGTTATGGGCAAGTGTGGTAACACTTGAAAATAGGCTACAAATACGGGCAGTCCCAGACAGGCTTGCAAGTTGGGTGGATAGGAACCAGATGAAGTTCAACTTTGAGAAAAGTAAAGTGCTCCAACTTGGGATAAACAGTCCCCTACACACCTACAGGCTTGGCAGCACCAAACTGACCAGCACCATGAATGAAAGGGACATGGGAGTAATAATTGACCACAGTATGACTAGGATTCAGCAGTGCAACACTGTACCAGCAGGACAAATAATTTTAGTGCATGACTGTAGAGGGCTTTCAAGGGGCTGATTGTGTGACAAATATTACTTATGTCATTGCCCAACATTTCAATTATGGGCCAGGTGCTGAATTACATGCTTCTCCTAACTCATGTTATTCTTTAGTTCTTGTTATAAGTATTGCCCTCATTAATTCCAACATTTATCTTTGATTCAGTTCATTCTGTTTGATTTAGTTCATGCTGTGATTTTAGACAATCTTTGGAGCACAGACCACAACCTAGGACTTTCTTCTGCAGAAAGATGTCCTAAGCAGTAGGCACAGTGCTTCTTGGACTTTCTCTTTAGAATTATTTTCAATGTTATTGCAAAGCTTCAGCAAAAGATCCCCAGATCTGGAGGCTCTTGAAGCTAGGTCTCTTCATTCCTGAGATAATGCTGTAATCATTAGACTACTTTATACAAACAGACATCACAACCACCATCTCTTTTTGAAGGTGACTAGCTTTTGAAAGGAGTGAACTTTACTTACTACTTTGAAAGAATGGTTACCAGCTATGTTCAGGAGAGTACCCTGGATTGGGCACCCTTCTTGGAGCCCTGGATCGGATAGCTGCATCTGAGACAGTGGGATTTCACATGCACCCCTGGGTTCAACATTACCTATCAGTTAGGTTTTTAAGGGTGCAAACAGACTTTGTTTTTTCCCCTTTAGGGGACCTGAACATGTGTTGCCTACCAAAAGCGTCCCAACCGGTAAACTTAAGACATTCTTGGGTAGAACCTCTTCAGTCCCTCCTGTTGAAGCCATTCTATTCTTGGATAGAGTAATTCAGCACTAGAGAGACCCAAAATGGCCCTAGTTTAGAGTAATCAACAGGGAAAGAGATGACTTAGATTCCAGTACTGCTACAATAAAAATATTACTTTTCTCATTAAGTAGATGCTGGAGGAGTAAGGATTAGAAGACATTTTTTTCTTTCATTAGACTAGCAAGCTATACTCTGTCATGGACCTGAAGCAGAGTGAATAATCATCTTGCTTGTGGTCATACAAAAACGTGAAATATAGATTTGAACCTGTCTTCCAGATCCTAGACAAGGCTTCTGATCTTTGAAACAGCTTTATTTCTATTTCATAGCTTTAAAAAGTAGTTCAAAGCAGGATATTTTAGCCAGCTAGTCTTCTTCTCTGTTTTTGCTGTAGATCACACATTAAGCAAAAGTATGTCATACTGGATGCTGGGTTGGATATGACACTATTTAGTAAAAACACCTCTAGACAATGGTCACTTATACATGTGCCTGATGCCAGACTCAGTTAATAGAGTCTGGTCCACAGCAAACAGTTTTGGTGTGGGAAAGTTGACAGCTGGAAAGGTAATACAGAAGGTGTGCCTGGCAACCCAGTGAGTGATGGCCTCACACGTCATAGGCCTTGCAAACTGACAGGAGGTCATGGATGGATTTGGCAGCCTGAGGTTTTCCAACTCTGTTGGGACCATCAGGGGCATATACATTGCCATCTACACACTATGGTCATGGATTCATCAGTTAGAAGGGTTACTTCTTGATCATGCTTCAGGTAGTTGTGAACCACCATGGTGCTTTCACACATGTAAATGCCATCTGGTCAGACAGGATATACAACACCAGGATGCTTAGAACTCCCTTCTCCCTCAGCTGATGGAGTGGTGAGAGTTTTCTCTTGGCCTGCCAAACATCCAGTTTAAAGGAATGACTGTACTTCTGCTACTAATAGGGGGACTGCAAATCATCTGTGGCTTCATCTGGTTGATGAAGCCATTCACTGGAGGTCTGGATGCCTAGAAGTTGTGTTTTTTCAGGTTGCTGGACTTGTGGGACAGAGGGGCCATGATAGAGGAAGGGTAAATGGGTGTGTGAGAGTCCTGAGGTGCTGGGTGAGTCCAAAGGGCTCTGGAGGTTCCCTGATGGGGAACACAGGTCCTGGGTGGGCCTGATGGGTCCTGGAAGTTCCAGCTAGTTGTGGGGGAGGGAGAGGGAATGAGCATGAAATGGCTGACAAGTTGCCATGAAGAGCAATAAATGTATGAGGGTGGTCACCTGGAGCTTGACACCTCTGAATTTTAGAGTTCTGTGGTCAGTGCTAGAACAGTCAGGCAGAGTTCCAGACGGGCTGGAATTGAGGCTGAAACGGTTCATTGTGGCATACCTGGATGACCAACTGGTCTTCCAGTCCTGTGAGAATATTGCAGCATAACCAAATAGAAATGTCACAAGAATTGTGGACAAATTGTTAGTAGGTCTTGTTGCACAAACATTTTTGGAGATTTGTCTTGTGACGAGGTAATGATGTGCTTTGTCTCACATCAAAAATTTTTTCTGCTGCAACAAAGACTACATCTGTTCTCAGCCATGTTTAACAGACCCGTTGACTGCTTCTAGGACAAAATTCAAAGAGCTATAAGCAAAATATTAAATATGGCTGGAATATTTGTAACAGGGATTTTCACACTTCACCCCATGAAAACAGTGTCTTCCTAAAAAAAATTAAAAAATTACTCTGAGTAACCATTTCTGCTCAAGGTATTTAGGTCAAATATCTCAAAAAAAGAGGCACAGCAGGATCAAAGGACTTAACATAATGACAGAAGAATCAGTCTGAATCCTCAGATCAACAAACAATTTTTTTTTAAGCAGGGCTGTCATGCTGAGACTCAGTCAGATCCCACACCACATTTCTATCACTTTTAGTCTTAATCAGGACACAAAGCTATGAAAGAAGCACATTGGCTTTCATGTGGTGGTCTTGTAGCTTTTATGTGGTGGTCCTGTGTCCGTCATAATGTTACCGACTGCTCATGTAAGGCTAAATTTTATATAACTTTCGTCCACGTAGATTTCTGACAAATCCAATGCAGCTGATTCTGTTTATTCTGTTTAATTACAAATTCTACATACCAACACTTCTGGGCACTCTTTTTAGCTGATCTGTGACATTTATAATATCTTTATTCCCTAAAAAAATGGATAGCTGGTTTCTCAAAAGTAATCAGCACCCATCTGTTCCTGTGACAATAATGGAAGATGTTAATGCTGAGAACAATTTTGCTAGGTGCTAAATATCTTCCCTGAGGTGCTGAAGGTAAATCATTGACTTCCTATTATTGAGTTAATTTAACTAACATAAGACATGGAATTCTAAGTCATTAAAATACTTTTGAAAAGAAGTCTTGGCGCGCCCTCAACACTTCGAGACTTGAAGGAGCTCACCATCTCTTTAGATTGTGCTCCAAGTACTACAGCAGCATAATGCCTAAAAGGGCATTGATGTAATTGGTATCTATGACAATGATTGATTTATACACTTCATATCACTATGAAGAGGAGCTTATATCACAGTTCCATGCTCTTATTTTAAGGTTTTGGAATGATGAGGAAATCCCAGTTGACTTCAGGGATGCCATGGTTGTGATGATCTTCAAGAAAGGAGATGAGTCTGACTGGAAATTACAAATGGATTGCTTTGCTGTTCACCACAGGAAAGATCATTGTGAGAATCCATGTGGACCATCTGCTTCCACTTGCTGAAGAACTCCTCCCAGTATCTCAGTGTGAGTTCAGGGTGTCAAAAGGCACAACGAATATGATCTTAACAGCTCACCAGCTGAAGAGAAAATGTTGGGAAAAACATGAACCTCTTTACATAGCCTTCTTTGACCTCATGAAAGCTTTTGACTCTGTCAATGTAGAAACACTGTGGAGGATCCTTCTGAAGTACAGATGCATACCAAAATTCATCACCATTCTTTATCTGCTCCATGACAGTATGTGAGAGGTGGTTCTTAGTAATGGATCTTTCTGAGGTTAAGATGGGAATAAAGCAAGGCTGTGTCATTCATTGTTCCAACACTCTTGATATTCCTTACCATGATACTAAAATTGACCACCAACACGCTTTCAGCCAGAGTAGAATTAAACTACTGAATGGATGGTATTCTGTTTTATTTCAACCAACCCTGATCCAAAACCAAACCACTTTAACCTTAATTATCGAGCTTCAGTACGCTGATGATGCTGTAGTCTGTGCTAACTCAGAAGCAGACCATCAGCCAATCACTGATGTCTTTACTGAGGCATACAAGAAAATGGGACTGATGCTTAACATTCAGAATATGAAGGTACTCCGATCAACAAGCTCTTAATGGGTGCATCTACATGTGCACTTTACTATAGA
Organism: Caiman crocodilus; assembly: GCA_030014935.1. Lineage (NCBI taxonomy): Eukaryota > Metazoa > Chordata > Crocodylia > Alligatoridae > Caiman > Caiman crocodilus. Next base: position 44,343,968 of record JAGPOW010003642.1, read on the forward strand.
ACTAATTAGCTCCACAGGAATGCATCACTGTCTAGACATGTGCCCATATTAGGGAACAGTAAACTAATTAACTGCACTGTAGGATAGTGCTGTCTAGAAAAAGTACTATCTTACAGTGGAGTAATTACATATAGTGAGATGCACAATGTAGATGGTGACTGGGGCTGGCTGGGGCATGAGGGTGCTATAGTGCAGGGGCTGCCTGTTCATAGTATCATCATAGTATCATAGTGTCTAGAGTCGGAAGGGACCTGGGCAGATCATCTAGTCCGACCCCCTGCCTTGGCAGGAAAGAGCACCGGGG
>JAGPOW010003642.1:44344371-44376120 GCA_030014935.1 Caiman crocodilus
CTTGAAGTGCGGCGCCCAGAACTGGACGCAGCACTCCAGCTGCGGCCTGACCAGTGCCGCATAGAGGGGGAGGATCACCTCCCTGGACCTGCTCGCGATACATCTATGGATGCACGACAGGGTACCGTTGGCCTTCTTGACTGCCTCCCCACACTGTTGGCTGGCTTTGCATTGTAGCATCCTTGTGCCCCAGTCAACCCCTCCACAGCACATTGAGCTGGGTCAGAGCAGCCCTGGGATGGCAGGATGACCCTGGGCCTCCCTGCTAGCCAGGGGTACACTGCCTTAGCTGAAATTGCTGCAATTGAAAGGATGTAGACAAATTGGAGTCCAGTGGTGGGCAACAAGAATGGTGATGGGGCTGGGGTACATGACTTATAAGGGCAGGCCAAGGGAGCTGGGCTCATTTAGTCTAGAGAAGAGAAGACTGAGAGGGGATTTAATAGCTGCCTTTAAAAACCTAAAGAGGGGTTCAAAAGAACATGGAGCTAGACTGCTCTTAGTGCTGGGAGATGACGAAACAAGGTACAACTGTCTTAAGTTAAAACAAGGGAAGTTTGGGTTAGACATTAGGAAGAATTTTCTCACTAGAGGGTGGTGAAGCATTGGGACAGGTTACCCAGAGAGGTGGTAGAATCTCTGTCCTTGGAGGTTTTTAAGACCTGGTTGGACAAAGCTTTGGCTAGGATAATCTAGTTGGTGATGGTCCTGATTTGAGCAAGGGGTTGAACTAGATGACCTCCTGAGGTCCCTTCCAGCCCTAATTTTCTATGATCCTATTATTTTATGATCCCAAGTGCACATGTAAATATGGCACCTGGGAGCTATAACCTCTAGTGTGAAATGTGTTGGAGTTTACTGCTATGTCCTAACTGTGTGGTAGATGTACCCAGTGAGTATTCCAACAGCTCCAGATATTCAGATTCATGGTGAGACTCTGGAGAACATTGGGTATTTCCCATATCTTGGAAGCCATCTCTTGCAGAAGGCTAACATCGATGAAGAAATCCAAGATTGTCTCAAATGTGGAAGTGCAGCCTTTGGGCGCCTGGAGAAATGTTTAGGTTACCTGTCTCCAGTGACCCTGAAAATCATATAATCATAGAAAATTAGGGTTGGCAGGGACCTCAGGAGGTCATCTAGTCCAACTCCCTGCTCAGAGGAGGACCATCCCTCAACTAAATCATCCCAGTCAAAGCTTTGTGTAGCCGGGTCTTGAAAACCTCCAAGGATGGAAATTCCACCACCTCTCTTGGCAGCCTGTTCTAGTGTTTTACTACCCTCCCAGTGAGAAAATTATTCTTAATATCTAACCTAAACTTCCCTTGCTGCACTTGAGACTGTTGCTTTTTGTTCCATCATCTGCCACCACTAAGAACAGTCTAGCTCCATCCTCTCTTAAACTCTCCTTCAGGTAGTTGAAGGTTGCTATTAAATACTCTCTGTCTTCTCTTCTCTAGACTTGTACCAATGCATCCCATTATGCCATTAGCCTTCTTTGCACCAGGGGATGCTGTTGGCTCATATGCAGCTTATTGTCCACTTTAAACCTCAGGTCCTTTTTTGCAGAGCTGGTGCCCAACCAGTCCACCCCCAGTGTGTACTGGTGCATGGAATTCTTCTGTCCTAAGTGCAGGACTTTGCACTTGTCCTTGTTAAACCTCATGAGATTTCTTTTGGCCCAATCCTCCAATTTGTCTAGCTCACTTTGAATCCTAGCCCTACCCTCCAGCATATCTACTACTCTCTCTAGCTTGGTGTCATCTGGAAACTTGATGTGGGTGCTCTCTGTGCCATCTTTCAGATCATTGATGAACATATTGAACAAAACTGGCCCCAGGAAAAACCTATGGGGCACTCCATTTGATAACAGTTGCTAAATAGACATCAAGCTAATCCCCTCTGAGCCTCATGCTCCAGCCAGTTTTTTATCCACCTTACAGTCCATTCATTCAGTCTTAGCTTGCCTGTGAAAATGGTTATAGATTCATAGATTTCATAGACATTAGGGCTGGAAGGGACCTCGAAAGATCATCAAGTCCATCCCTTTGCCCCGACGGCAGGAAGTCAGTAGGGATCATAGGATCCCAGAAAGATAAACATCTAAATGTGTTTTGAAAGCGTTCAAAGTAGGTGCTTGAACCACCTCTGGTGGCAGTCTATTCCAAACCACCGAGGCTTGGACAGTAAAGAAGTTGTTCCTTATGTCCAGCCTGAAACAGTCATGGAGGAATTTGTGACCATTTGATCTTGTCATCCCTTGGGGGCTTTGGTGAACAGATGTTCCCCCAGATCCTGGTGAGCTCCTCTGATAAACTTATAGGTGGCCACCAGATCACCCCGAGCCTGCACTTTTTCAGGCTGAAGAGTCCCATGGCTCTCAGCCTGTCTTCATAAGGTGTGTTTTCTTGTCTTCTGATCATGCATGTGGCTCTACTCTGCACTCAAACTTCTCCCCATCCTTTTTGAATTGTGGAGCCCAAAACTGGACATAGTACTCCAGCTGTGGCCTCACCAAGGCTGAGTACAATGGGAGAACGATGTCCTGGGATTTGCTTGAGAAGCATCTGTGGATGCAAGCCAGTGTTTTACTTACTTTACTAGCTGCATCATCACATTGAAGGCTTATGTTCATCTTGCGGTTAATCACGACCCCCAAGTCCCTTTCGTCCCCATGACCTGCTGTGGGAGACCATATCAAAGCCTTACCAAAATCGAGGCAAAGCACATCCACCAGTCTCCCCTCACACATAGCACCAGTAATCTCATCACAGAAGGTTGGTCAGGAATGACTTGCCCTTGGTTAAGCATTATTTGCCTTTACTTAGAAATAGATTCCTTGAGGATCCATTATTTTTCCAGGGACTGAGGTGAGGTTGACAGGTTTGTAGTTCCCTGGATCCTCCTTTTTTTTATCTTAAATATGTGCACTATGTTTGCCCTTCTACAATCATCTCGGACCTCTCCTGATAGTCATGAGTTTTCAAAGATGATGACCAGTGGCTTTGCAATCACATCAGCCAACTCCATCAGCATCTTCAGATATATCCCATCAGGCCCCATGGACTTGCATATGTTCAACTTTTCTAAATAGTCACTAACTTGTTCCCTAACTTGTTTAGATCAACAGTATGTTATTACCTTCATATAACGTGCACCTTGGGCAACACAATGATGCACTGTGGTTTGAGTTGTATCTTTCTAACTACTTTATGGTTTTTACCTTGTTTTCTTACATGTCCTTGGAAATGTTATAAAATGTTTGGGTTTTTTTTTCATGAGGACTTTTGGGAAAGTTATTCAAGATTTATATGTTTTTATGTCAATTAGAACTAGTCCTTCAACTGAAACAAATGATAAATGCCCTATTATAGGACTCAGTTTGCCAACAGTTTAAATATTCTTTGTGAAATAATGAGATTTCAGATTTCCTTTTTTAATTACTTCTTAAAAATCTAAATATGACACAATTTTTTTTCTTTCTCTCCATAGGGAAGCCCACATGGCCAGAGGGATAGCTGGGCAGTTTTGCACATGGGCAGAAACATGAGCTATGTTGATAACCCTGCTCCACATCAGGGTCTGGGGCTGGTGCCCTGTTCAACCCCCAATAGCTGCGCCACCACGCAGGATCCTTTCCCTACATCTAGGCCTACAAACTGTTCTTGCAAAAAGAGCAAATAACTCACTGTGTGCTAAAATATCTACCCATTTCACTTTTGATTCACCGATAGAGCTCATGAAAAAGGTGATCAGAGATATAATATATAATGAATCAAGCTAAGCTTAGTTTACTTGAAACACATGAGAGCAGAGGGAAAAAATGGGCCAAGCCTTGTTAAAAGTGCTCCATAACAGAAGAATATCTACCTAGTACTCATATACCATGAGAAGTCTTATAACATTAGCATTTTTCCTTTTTACTTTATTAATGTCACATCACATTTAAATTCTACTAGCATAGTAGGTAAAGTAGTTTATATCCATTATGAAGTCAGACTGACACATTTAAACAATCAAGCTGGATGAGGAAATGGAGTGCTATGCACTTCTTTGATTATCTTGACAGCTGAATGTCACCATTGCTCTACTCACATATGGTCAGAAACACATCTGTGTAGTAATAAAACTTTCACCCTTCCAGACAGCATTTTGGCACTAACTGTTTAGATAGTGCAGTACATTTCTAACTCAACCTCCTCCTACACCTTGTCCTTGCTTTATGCTGTGTTTTATGAGGATAGAAATATAGAGGAGAGGAGAAACAAAAGGTAGATAAGTGACTATTACTTTATGCATTATTTCTGGGAAAAGTAAAGAGGGAAATCATTTGCATATTGTCCAGGACGCAAAGAACATTCAGATTTTTAAAGTTTGAGAGGTAGATGTAACGGAGGTGAAATTTACTTGAGATTCTCCAAGTACAATATGGTACTATACTATACCATAAAAAGACATGATTTTCATGTTAATGAAGGTTAGATGAGATGAGCATTGCCCAGAAGCGAGCACAAACATGTAGTATTGTCCACAATTCTATACTTAAGTTGCCATCTTAAATTACATTTACTTGTATATATCAAGATTGCAAAATTAGAAATGGGGGATATGGTTGGTAATAACGTATAGGACCTGTTTCCTTCTAGATTTTTGTTCATAAAGAGACAGAATTTTAAGTTGCCAGTGGGTTTACTAGCTGGCTTTTTGTGTGTTGTACATCATCTAAATGGTTGGTGTCTGTACAATATATAATGGATAGACATCGATGCTTCAGAAGCCATCAGCAGAAGTGGCATATTGATCGGCAGTCTTGCCAGAGTGCAAATACATATTATAGGCCTAGAATCTGAATTATGCTTTTATTCTCCAGATGATTCTTTGAGGTTCAGCTTAAAACACATGATTAGGACAGGGAAGAGAACCACTGTCCCTACTCTATCCATTCAGTGGACATCATTCTTCAAGGCTGTCAGTCCAAGACTTCTGTCATAAATCACTTATTTTTTTAAAATCTACACTTGAAATAAAAATCACATCTCTGCAGTCATTATTATAACAAGAACTTTTCTATTCTGCTCAAGACTGTTTACAAAAATGAAGAATTATATTATATTTTGCCAGATATTCCAGCAGGATCAATAGTAACACAGAACATATGCAAATGGTTATAGTTTCTGCAGTTTGATTACTGGAGATGCAAACTATTCTGGGTTATATTGCACAAGCTGCAGAGGCAAACTCCTGTGTGATATTTAGAGAAAACAAGCTACAGAATTGTTTGTTTCTGAAGAAAGTATTAATGTGATGCTTATTTTGTCTTTCTTTCTAGATTTTAGGAGTAAGTAAATTGTTTCAGTTTAATACTGAATTCGAAAAGGTGTTTGTTTACTTAAATATAACTGAAAAGTAATATTTCATAAACAGATGCCAAGCCATCCCATTTTAATTGAAATTCTACTGATCAAAGATACCTTTTGTCTTTGGGAATAAAGTACATCACAGCTATTTATTACTCATATACTAGGTCAAAGTGTTGGAATTTTTTAGACCAACAAATACTGTTTTTAAAAGTTGTCTTATGTGACAGTAAGTCTGCTTTTTAGCAAGTCTTCAATTAGCCATAGTATAGAATTAATTTGGATGGCCTGATATGTTAGTCTGAAAATACTAGTATGGATTGAAATTTTAAAATACACAACTTCCTTAATCTGCATTATAATTATTTTCAAGTTATGATTAGATGCCCCCGATATAAAATTTGACAAAGGTAATTTTCAGTCTGAGCAGCAAAATGTAAGAAAATCCATGCCAGTGTTTTAATGCAGAGGAAAATATAAGTTCAGATATTTACAGTTTCATATACTTACAGTCAAAAGTACCAGCCAAAACATTTCAAAATGTGTACTTAAGGTTAGACACTTAACATCATATATTTGCTCAATTTGCAAAAGTGCTCTAGCTTCTTGTAACAAGGGGTGCCTATAGATATGCTTTAATGCATTCTAATTAGAACACCTCACAGTCACACATATTTCACATCCTGCATTAAAAAATGGTGATGGGGGCACTTTAACTAAGGCTTGATGAATGCACTTTAGTTAAAGTGTCCCCACTGCCATTTTGAAACACAGGATGCTAAGCATGTCTATAGGCATGTCTATAGGCACCCATTGTGCTTACTTAGGCATTGCAATGTGAGTAATCAGACCAAGGCAAAGTTTTTAAAGACTTTTCAACCATTAGTTGCAGGACCCATTACAGAATAATGATGCTCTGTCTTCCAGTCTTTTTGCTTTATTCAGTATTGATAAAGCTTGATAAATGTTTAAATGTGATTATACAATATAATTGTGATAACAGTAGCAGGAAAACTGAGCTATGCTTAATCTCTTAGCCAGAGTCTAGGCCAGGGGTGGTCAAAATGGCTGATCTGGCTGGAAGCTGAACTCCGTTTCAAAGCATCCTCTGCCTTCATGGCTAGGGCTGGTCTCCATGGAGACCCCAGCTGCAGCTGTGCTGTGAATGCTCAAGGCTGGGGTTTTCATAGAAACCAGCCCCAGCTCTGCTGGCAGGGTGCATGGCAGAGCACTGCACAGGACTACTCCAGAGCTGCTGGGATCTTGTCATGTGGCAGCTAGCTCCAGAGCCAGGGTAGAGCCATGATCTGCAGCGTGCATGATCCAGGCAGGGGCATGCAGACAGCAGATAGTGGCTCTGCCCCCACTCCAGACCAGGCTATCACTGTTACAAAGAGGTGGCAGAGCTGCAATTTGCAGCCTGCATGCTCTGGGTAGCAGTGCACAGGCAGGGGCTTGTGGCTCTGCCCCTGCTCCAGACTAGGCTGTCACTGCTGCAAGGAGCAGGGCAGAGCTGTGATCCACTGCCTCAGCATCCCTGCTTGGAGCTTGTAGGCTGCACATTAGGGGTGTGTGAAATGGGCCATATTCGATTTGGATTCAGATTTGGCCCAAATCAGGGACAGTGATTCATTTTGTTGATTAGGACCACTGTCCCCAGTTCAGCTGAAACTGAAGATTCAATGCTGATTTGGAAAATCAGTGATATGGCCATAGACACAGCTTTAAATATTTTTTCTACATACCTCGAGGTACCATGTGCAGCTTGTGAATGCTGTGATGATGGGGTGGATGGAGCGCCCCACTGGAGTGCAGCCCCACCTCTTCCCACATTCTCAGCAGTGAACCCAGAATTGGATCGGAAATACTTCCCGTACACTTCTGGGTCCACCAGGGAGCATGCTGGGGCCCCCTCCCATGTCTCCCCAGCTTGGCAGTTTGTCATGGTGGGACCCCAGGTGCCTCCCCAGACCCAGAAGGCACCAGTTGCTAAGTCACAGAGGCTCAGGGGAGCTCCCCAGCGCACTCCTCAAAGGACCCAGAAGTGGACCAAAAGTGCTTCTGGTCCACTTCCAGGTGTGCTGCTCAACCATGCTGGGGAAACCACCACACTCCTGTGGGATGCTCCATCCATGCCAGCATCTTAGCATTCAAGAGCTGCCTGGTACCTTGAGGTATGTAGAAAAAACATTTAAAGCTGTGTCTATGTCCAAATTGCCAAATCTTTCTGAATCGCTCCAAATTGATTCAGAGGGTTCTGATTTGATTTGGAGGGATTAAAGGGTCTCCTGATTTGATTCTGATTCAGAGATTTGGCCACCGAATTAAGCCAAATCTCTGCTGAATTGAATCAGGGACCAAAGCTTTGCACAGCCCTCCTGTACCTTGTAAATCTGCTGGCTCCTTGCACTGGTGACAGCCTGGTCTGGAGCAGGGGCAAAGCTGAAATCCCCTGCATACATGCCCCTTCCTGAAGTAGGCAGGCTACAGATCGTGGCTTTGCTCTGGCTCCAGAACAAGCTGACCCTGCTGCAAGATCCCAGAGGCTCTAGAGCAGCCCCCTGCCCTGCCCTGCTTATCAGCTCAGCTGGAGCTGGTCTCCATGGCAATCCCAGCCTTGTGCTTTCAAGTGCAGCTATGGCTGGGGTCTCCATGGAGACTGGCTGCAACCATGCGCAGGGGCAGCTGGGAAATGGAGTTCATTGCCAACTGAATCCAGCCCATGGACTTTGCCTGCCCTGGTCTAGGCCTTCTCAGAACTAAGCAATAAAATTGTACAAACTGCCTTATAAGGCAATGGGAAAAGTTAGTGCTCTGATTGGTATGCTGGGCAAACCAGGTACAACAGCTTATCCATAAAGAAATTAAACAAAAAATTAGTAGGTTTGGAGTACCCTATGTAGAAAATAAGGTTTGGAACCTGATGATTGGACAATTTGGGTAGAGAAAATTACAAGACTAATCAAAAAACAAAGGAAGGCTTGTGTTCATGTTGTGAATCTACAGGAAAACAGACATAGCTGTGGTTTCTCTGCTCGAACAGTGGGGAAGCCAGAAACAAATATCCCACATACCCAGTGGATGACCCGAGGCCCAGTGCCCCTGAAAGCCACTGCTGAAACATCTAAGGAGCCACTTGCCAGGTTGTATTATGTGGAGGAAACCTGTAATAGTGTTAGGGATTACTATTAAAGTTAAGTTGATACCAAATCAGACAAGTTGCTGAGTCAATCCTTGGGGGGCTCTGGCAAGAAGAATCCTATTGGTAACAATATCAAGGGACTAAGCTCCTTGACTCAAAGTCCTTTCCCCCTGGACATATAGGCTGGATACAGGCATTACACTTTTACTGTTATATGTGATCAGAAACTGGTCTATACGTGTAATGGAACAGAAGTTCAGCCCACATAGACTGGTTTAAGAATGGTAGAACCCAGCCAAATATTTGTTCCGCCACCCACCACCACCAAACGATGAATGTGTGTTCTGTTCACTATTGATTTAAACTATGCAACTTACAGAAGACCATGTAACTTAGATAGATTCTGCCTTAGGCTTTTTGAATTCCTGTACCTGGCCATACTTGTCATACAAAGTATAATTATTTTCTCTCATAAATTAAATAAAACCCAGCACAACTGTTTCTAAGCAAACATCATGTATGTTCTGAAAAGGAAACCACTCTTTCATTGCTTCAATGGGGATGTAACTTCAAATAAAGATGTCAAGGCACAAGATATGAGTTATACCACATAGAGTCTCACAGTGGCTGCATATAGTAAATAACCCTGTTCTCGCCTCTGTCTTGTGTTATCTCCTATGGATGAGCTGTGATTAGACTGGACTGCCATAACTGTGAATATCCTCTCACATTTCTAACATTACTGGATTACATTTTGTTTTATAACATAAGTTCCAAGTCTGAACACATAGTATTTCTTGATTTCTCAATTAATTGCTATTCCTGGTTTGGAACTGAGTACTATTTCTAACCAGGAAGAGTCAAGATTTTATGGAGAATCATTGGAAAAAAGGAGAAGACTACAGAAAGTAGGTTCTGTATGAAATTGAGTGAATTATTTTTCCAAGGAAAATGCTTGAATTTTGAGCATAAAATTATTTAAAATTGGAATGGACCAAGGAGCAGATTCAGGCGGATTTGGACAGATTGGGAAAGTGGGCAGATCAAAATTGGATGCAGTTTAACAAAGATAAGTGCAAAGTCCTGTATCTAGGGAGAAACAATCACTGACACATCTACAGACTGGGAGGTAACTTTCTAAACAGCACTGCAGCAGCAAGGGATCTCATAGTCGACTCCAAAATGAACATGAATCATCAATGTAAAGAAGTGATAAGTAAAGCCAATCACACTCTTTCATGCATTAGAAGATGCATCACGAACAGGTCTGAGGAGGAGATACTTCCCTTCCATTCAGCATTCGTAAGACCACAGCTGGAGTACTGCATCCAGTTTTGGGCACCACACTTCAAGAGGCATGTGGATAACCTTGCGGGGATCCAGAGGAGGGCTACTCATATGGTTTAAGGCCTGCAAGTAAGATCCTACTAGGAGAGATTGAGGGACCTGAATCTCTTCAGCCTCAGCAAAAGGAGGAGAAGAGGGGAACTTGTGGCCATCTGTAAATTTACTGGGGGGGGGGGGGAAGGATGGGATAGCAAAGAATAGGGGACACTCTGTTTACCAGTAACAAAGGCCATAAATTGATGGAGAACAGATTTAGATTAGACATTAGGAAAAACTTCTTTATGGTCAGGGTTGCCAAAATCTGGATTGGGTATCCAAGGGAGGTGGTGCTCTCCCCTTCCTTGGTGGTCTTTAAGAGGAGACTAGACAAGAACTGAGTTAAGGTCATTTGACCCCAGTGCTTTTTCCTGCCCCGAGTAGAGGTTGGACACAATGATCTACTAAGTTCCCTTCCAACCCTAAACATCTATGAAATCCATTAAATCAAATCCAATTTTGTTCTTTTAGGAGAAATGTACTGAATAAATTAGTATTTGTCCATTTCTAATGTAATTTTCTGTTTAAACAGACTTTGTGACACCTGTACATCTCCATCCATTACCATATATATTATAGACATTCAGTGCTCTTGGAAGGGGGACTGGCAGTTAAAGTGAATTAATAGAAATACTTACATTTGACAAGAAGTGCTGAGGGATGAAAACAGTCAGTTGGATAAGAATCATATCTGTCAGATGCATATCTGTCAGATGCATTGTAAAAATATTACACTAAGTACAAGTCCAAGGCAGAAGTAAACAAAGCAATAGTAATTCTTGAATTCTTCTGTTGTGAGGCAAAACAGAGTGTAGATTGTAAGGTATACTATGGTAACTGTATAAAGAATTGTATATTGTCAGCCAAAGATACGTAGAAAAAGAATGGCAATTTGTGTCAGAGAATGCTGCTTAGAAGACAGAGAAATAAAGCCTAAACAGAATCTATGCTGTATTTGGATATCTAATGACAGAAGAAAGAAGCCCATGTCCTGCAGTCCTGGCCATGGAAAACCAGAACAAGATGCTCAGGAAACCATTGGGGCAATAGACTTTTCCCCCTGATTGAGACCTAGAGGATGGAGAAAAAGCAGAGCAGAATCACTGTTATTACAACTTTCCAGCACTATTTCTATCCAAGGACTATACTCGGTAACATATAGATAACAAATTCAATCACTTCAGAACCATAATATATGGTTCCATAGAATGGTTTTTAATTTAATTCTCTCACCATACGTTCCTTCTTATTTGAGCTTGTTGGTATTCTCGAAGGTTACACCAGGTTACGAACCTTCCTCAGTCTCTCTGCATTTTGTTGGATTTCTCTTTGAATGTATACTGCTGTGGTCATGGTGATTTTACATTGGAAGGAAATTTTGAATGCTTTTTTCCTACTTTGTACTGAGGTAGAATGCAACAGCTATAAGAGTAAATAATTACATTGGGCAACTTAGACCATGCTATGTATCAGAAAATTAAATTATCTATCAAATAATACTTTCCTGTATGTGTTTTTGACACTTTTAGCATCTTTCAGTGGGAAACTTCAATCAGAAAAGGTTTATAGAAACCATATGCTAAGCAGTTCCGTTTTTTAATAAAGTGAAACTGTTTTGTCTAATTTTCAAGATCACCAAAAAGGCTTAGTTCTATCTGAAGAAATAGTTTTAGTGAGCTTTCTTTCATTAATGTAACAACAATAAATTTAGTCCAATCTTTTACTGAGTGTTGTAATAACATTTTACTGATCCAGGGAAAAATCTTACTTTGGAGAATATGGATTCTGCTGAACCAGCATTATCTGCTTCTTTCACCTGGATTCACAGCTAAGATGAAATAACATTGTAACTCCATTTATGACACCATAGGGTGCTTTTAGAATGTTACTAAGGCATATATACTAGAAAACAGATGCCTGCTGAACTGCATGGAGTGTGGTGATCTGGAAGCAACAATAATATAAACAAATCCTTCAATTTTCATGTTCAAAAATGCAAAAGCCTACATAATGTTCTGAAAAAAAACATTAAAGTGAGGGTGAGTTTTCAAAAAACACCTAGGAAAATCTGAAGAAATGCTACAGGGAATTTTGTGGGGGGGAGCTTTCTAGCTTCCAGGTAGAAAAGGTAAAGAAAAGCAACAAGTTTTCTGTGAAAATTTGGAGGAGGCAACAGAGTTTAATAAGATTATACAATTATTGTGTTATAGATAAGTAGGGCTGGAAGGGACCTCCATAGGTCATCTAGTTCAACTCCCTGCCAAAGGAAGAATCCTCTCTATCCAATCACCCTATACAAATCTATAATCTAACCTCTTAGTATAACTCAGTCCTAACACCGCACAAGACATACCACCCTCACAGGTAAAGCAGAGGTACCATGGCAGCCAATATCCTGCTTCTGTAAAGCTGTCCAATAGTCATGCCCCCTGCTACAGAAGGCAAAAACCTCTGCAGTCCCTACCAGTCTAACCCTGGAGGAGAATTCCTTCCTGACCCCAGATATGGCAATTTGTCTGACCCTGAGAAGAGGGGCAATGTGCTTTACCCAGGAATGTCTGGTTTACAATCCCAGCAGAAATGTGGACACATGCCAGTAAAAATTTCCAGCCTTGACTGCAGCCAACACCCAATGCCTCAGAGGAAGGCTTAAATAAATCCTGAAAGATGTAGCAGTCTAGCAGAGCACTGGGGTATCCTTGCTCCTTTAAGGGAGCAAGCAGCCAGAGAGGCTGCTTGTAGGTGGGAAAGGGAGATAATTAAGGACTCACCTGACTGGCAGCAGGCTGGGCTGGAGCTTTATCAGCCTTGAACCGGAGCCAGTCAAGCAGTCCACCCCTTGGAGCCACAAAGTGAATAGCTCCCTGTAGTAGAATAGCAGGGTTCCTGAATTTGGGAAGAAAGCCACTCTGCAAGGGAACAAAGGAAGGTAGCTGGGGCAGAGCAGGGCTTGATTGTATGAGCAGGTGGCCCTGGTTTGTGTTAAACCTACCAGAAGCCTTAAGTGCCTGCCAGAGGGCAGGTGCTTGCTATTAAGTTGTACTACCAGTTTAGCTTACAGCCCTGCAAGGGCAGGGAAGGTGTACTTAGGGCAGCCCAGCAGGAGCTGAGAGTGGGACTGGCAGGGTCCTGTGGCCTAGTTAGTGGCTGGGAATATTGTAGTGGGATGAGTAGGGTCTCAAGACCCAGAGAGGGGCCATGTGAGAGATCAGAGGATCTGGTAGCCCAGAGAGCCTCCAAGAAAGAGATTGAGGGACTGAGAAGCCTGGGGGCCAAGAAAGGGGCAAAAGGAGGGGCCAGAGGGTCTGGCAGTGTGGAGGGGAGTCAAACAAGGGACCAAGGAGTCCAGCAGCCTAGGTAGGGGCTGATGAGGAACTGAGGGCCCTGGAGGCTCAAGTGGGGCTGTTTGGGAGGCTGGGTGGTCTGAGGGTCCAGAGGAGAAGTGTGTGAATATAAGTATGGCCTTCTTTGACCTCATGAAAAATTTCAACTCTTATCAGCCAAGAATTGTTATGGAGGATCCTTCTGAAGTATGGATGCCCATAAAAATTTGTCCTCATTCTCTGCCTGTTCCATTATAGTATGAGAGTGGTGGTTCTCAGTAATGGATCTATTACAGATCCCTTTGAGGTTAAAATGGGAGTTAAGCAAGGCTGCATTATTGCTTCAACACTCTTCTCAAAGTTCTTTGCTATGATGCTACATCTGACCACCAACAAGCTTCCAGCCAGTGTAGAGCTAAACTACTAAATGGATAGTAAACTGTTTAATGCCACCTGATTCTGAGCCAAAACCAAGACCACTCCCACGTCAATCATTGAGCTCCAGTATGCTGTAGTGTTCTCACTACACTTACGTAGAGCAGACCTTCAGGTAATTGTCATAGTCTTTACCGAGACAGACAAGAAAATGGGACTAACACTTAACTAAGGTCCTCCACCAACAAGCTGCTAAAGAACAATCCTCAACTCTGGTAAATCAGACCCAAGGTGGGGCTCTGGAGAATGCTAAGTATTTCCCATACCTTGGAAGCTATCTTTCACAGAAGGCTGACATCAGTGAAGATATCCAATATTGCCTCTAATGTGCAAGTGTAGCCTTTGGACTCCTGAAGAAATGGGTGTTTGAAATTGCAACATCAGATCCAAAACCAAGCTCATGGTTTAATCATGATCCCCACCTGGCTGTACAGGGCTGAGACCAGGACAGCAGGCAGAAGACATCTAAAGTTGTTAGAAAAGTACCATTCACACTGCCTACAGAAGATCCTCCAAATCCACTGGGAAGACAGATGCACCAAGCCTAGTGTTCTCCTGCAAGCAAACACTGTGAGAATTGAGGTGATGATCATCCAAAATCAACTTCATTGGGCTGGCCATGTCATCCAGATGTCTGTCTTCAGACTCCTGAAGCAAGTTTTATTTTCCCAGATCAGTCAAGTTGTATGCTCAAGAAAAGAGTGGAGAAAGCACTTCAGGGATGTCCTCTAGGCCAACTTAAAAAAATGCAATGTTGATGTCAACTCATGAGATACTATCATCCAGGACTGCCTTAAATGGAGGAAGAGTCTGCTGCAGGGATTTCAGGATTTTGAAATGTCATGACAGCAACAGGAAATGGAAAAGTGGGAGCAACAGAAACAGCATGTTGCAGAACAAATCAAGAATATAGCACCACACACCCCACAAAGAAACACGTATCTGAACTGGAGTAGAGTCTGTTGATCCTGGATAGGCCTCATCAGACATCTTCAGATTCACAGATAAGACAATCATCCTTGACCTACAAGGGATTGCCAGAGAAGGAGAAGGCTCTCTGCATTGAGAGAAAAGGTGTTTTCCCTTTTCTTTATAGCAACCCTTCGGATATTTAAAGACTGGTATGATGCCCCACCTTAAGTGCTTTTTTCCACAAGCTAAACACATTTATCTCTTTCAACCTCTCCTTGTATTATTTTCAAGTTGCAAGATCTTTCAACTGGAGAGTCTACCTCTCCCTGAGAGGGGGCAAAAAGTAGAGCATTCTGTATTAAAGGGCCTTACTCCTGGAAATAACTCCACCAAGAGTGCATAATAATTAGTTTGGTTCAGTGCACATTGCAAGGCCTCTTCATTTACCCCGACTGCTGTGGAGATGGGATTTGATGGAAGATAGACTTTATGGGCAAGGGACTTTAAAGGTTCTACATAGTCTCAGCAGGTAATAGATATTTCATTTAATTTTTAATCGTGTATTCTGTGGCAGAAACACATAAGAGTACAGATAGGTTTACTTTTCTTTACTATATACATCCAAATAAAGACTAGGAATGGCTGGAAAAAAAGATTGTGTAATTAAAAGCAATTACTGAATGTAGTAAGATAAAGAATGGTACAACAGTTACTCCACAGCCTCCATAATTATCCCAAGAGTAGTGGATTGCCATACCCCATTGACTAGCAAACACTACAAGTTCTAAATATAAGGTCACATTCCACATTAAGTTATGGGGACAGTCATTATGAAACACAAGAATTTGGATGTCACTACGGTGTAGATACGTAACAACTAAGAATGAATACTTAACTGGCACATTGGTAGTTGCTATGGGTTTGTGCAAACATTACACTTACTCAAGGTTAGGTCAACCTGAGTTTCAATCTGTACATACATAAAAGGAGGTTAGATTGGGCAAAAAATTGCTTGCCCGATCTAACTTAGTTCACCTGAGGTAGACTAAGTTAGATGGGGAACAGGTTAGCCCAGTCTATTGATTGTGTGTATGCATTTGGAGAGCAGCCCTGGGGCTGGGAAAGACCCTCACCCCAACCCCGGGGCTGTGCTTTTCCTACCCTCCACCCCAACTGGGCTACTTTTAGTTCCCCAAAACCTGCAACTCCTGGACCTGCTAGCTCCAGACAATCCTACCCACCCCTCTCCCCACATTGACTTACTTAGACTGGGTTCCCTGAGCAGCTTCTAAGACAGGTGAATGTATGCATACCATGCATGATTCATAATCATGTGGCTTAAAGCAAGCTGCATGACTGTAGATCAGGTAGAGTGAATATATCCATGCACATTATGTTTGTATTAGTTTTATTTATCAGGATTGCAATTTTAACTGACAGCATACATGACTTTGCTCTGTCATTTTATCAGCTTAGTTGAAATAAATAAATTGGCAAATACTATGCAATACAATTCCGTTGCTAAAACTTGATGTTTGTTAGCAAAATTTAAATAAGATACAAGAGGATACATTTTAACAATGTGAGAAATTACTATACTGTAGGTAGAAAAATGGAGAATACACCATTGTTCTGTAATGTGCCATCTCAGCTGGTGCAGGTGCGGGTTTTTAGAGGTCGGGGGCAATTTACACATATTGCTGTTTTGTCTCAGAAGCTTAAAAGTAATACTGAATGTCTTTTTAAAAGATACTTAGTTCACTACATGTTATTGCACATAATCAATTTTGCTTGCCTTTTGTCTTTCTAAATTTTAAAAAAAATCTTTTTGTTAAAATATTGTTTTGAATATTATTTCTTCTCCCTTTTTTAGGTTATGAGCATACAAGAGTGTCTAACCCCACCACCATTTCCCTGAGTAGAGTATAGCAAAACAAGTGCATAGCAGAGCTCTCTACAGAATTTATATTAACAAGTGATTGATTCCTTATACGTAATATTTTACAGGATGGTCTTTGTAACCAATATTTCCTAGATTCTTAATTATAAGGAAGTTTTATTTTTCCAGGTGGAGAATTTTATTGCTTACAATGTACTTCTCAAATGTCTGTGGCAAAAATTTACATTTTAGATATGTGATATTTGATCTTCTTTATACAAGATCAGAAAATACTGCCTCGGGTATTAGCTATCTTTTCAGTATACAGTAGTCATCATTAACGAATCAACATTTACCAAGTTATTTCACAGAGATGATTGTGATTATAGTTGTTATTCTCTATTCAAAACAGCTGAGTAAAGACCGATAATGATCATTCATTAGATTGTGTGTGTATAACTCAAACTGCTGCAATCTCAGTCACTGTCCATACGTGCCTTTCCACGTAGTAAATGATTCCACTATAAGACAGTACTGTCCCCGACAGTACTATCTTAAGCTGGAGTTAATTCATTCACTGCACCCTAATACTAGCCCATGTGTAGAAAGTGATGCTTTACTTTAGAGCTAATTAGTCAATACCACAGTAATAATACCACAGTGCATGTGTAGATTCTCTCACTCTTGTATACACTCCACATTGTTTTTCAGTGTCCTAATAATACAGTGACCCTTCAGCTGAAAGGGTCAAAAATCTTCAGAAAGGTTTTATCCTGTTGTTTTAACATTTAAAGAGTGTAGCCTGATGTTTCTATAAATATTCATTTGGTACTTTTGTGTATATGAACATTCTCTCTTCTTCATTTTTTGTCATTTAAAGAACCATTTTGATGAGCCCTAACCTGTTTTTTTGTTTGTTTGTTTTAATTATTTTTAAAACTACAAATCTACCAGTTTTTCTTCTCTTACAAATAACTTCATAGATTTCATGGACATTAGGGGCTGGAAGGGACCTCATGATATCATCGGGTCCAGCCCCCCCACCGTAGGTGAAAAGTCAGCTGGGATCTAGGGACTCCAGCAAGAAATATATCCACCTGTTTATTGAAAAAGTCCAGAGTAGATGCTTGCACCACCTCTGGGTGGAATTTTTCTAGACCCAGGACACATGCACTGTAAAGAACTTTTTTCCTATGTCTACTCTAATTTGGACTTCCTGAAGTTTTTGGCTATTAATCTTCATTATCCCTTAGGGAGCTCTGGTGAACAGGGAGAACACTTACTATAACAGTTCAAGGCAACATCTACTAAATTACTGGGCTTTAATTTAGCGAAGTCTAAATTAGCACAAAACTTCCTATATATAAAGTCTCATTCTTTAGGTTTCCCCACTCCTTTTCCAGGTTGTTACTGAGAAGTGGGAGAGGATACACAGACCTAAGTTTTAGCAGATAAGTCTTTCTTTGTCATTTAAAAACAGCTAGTTTCTGTACAGACATCTACTTTACATGTTGGAAGCATGCTGTTCCTCAGTCTCCCTTTTCTAGTGCATATGCAGGAGTAGCTACCCAAGCTGCTGCATGAGTATATGAGCATTGATTTCAGTAGGAACTCAATTTGTCCTTTATACTATTGCATCTTTCTTTGTCTCTTCCTTTTCTACCTAATGAGAATTCTCTTGTAGCTAAAGGCTGGAAGAAATTAGCGAAGTGTGTAGTTCCTATTTTTTTCTTTTTCCTTTTGTCTTAATTGGGGTAGCAAGACAATATTTAACAACCCCTTTCCCCTCATTAGGCTAACAATGGTATATTTCTTCCCAGACTATTTTTGGGAGTACAGCATAGTAGTTAATGGTTGTTATTAACAAAAAAAGTGGCCAGATCCTTATTCCATTTCCACAGGTGTAAATGAAAAGAAACTTTTTTACAGTCAGTGGCCTGAAACAAATGGAAATAGTGTCAGATACATGATCTCATGTTCTCACTATCTCTAATAAGAGTCAGGCATAATGAAGTATGCAAATAATTGGTCACCCTGTGTTGTTTTTCAGTCTTTCAGAATCTATGATTGACTTTTCAACATACTTTGTGTCTTGTTTTAAAACTTCTTTTTTCAGTTCCTTCTCTCCCAAAATCATGTGTTTTCAAGTTCATATTTCATTAAAACTTTGGTTTGTAACAGAAAGATTTAGCAACACTGGTTTTAAAATTTCTATATTTCATAGCAGAATATACTGATAATGATCTCTTCCTGATTTAGCTGCTGCTAATAATTGCAACCAGGGTTATCATTTATTTCTGCTTTCTTTTATTATTGTGACATCATCCTAAGTCAGGCCTGGCTGATCTGTATTTGGTTTATTCACAAGTCTGTTGTTTCATGCAAAATGCATGGCAATTAGCATCAGAACTTTATGGATACCTATAGTCCAAAGGAAAATTAGTTTTAAACACAGATTCAGACTGTGTAAGGCTGACTGGAAGTAGAAAAATATGTAAAATATTCAGGCTATTTTAACAGAAAGAGACAAGTTCAATAGTTACTACCTAAAAGTCAATTATTAGGAAAAAAGCACAAAGTTAAAAGTTTCCTTGCAAACAAAATGGAGGGTCTTTATCAAATGTAACAATACAGTCATTTTAATTTTTATGATGACTTCCACTATAGAATTTTAAAACATTTTAATTTGTTAACATAAGTGGCCTCACTGTACACCCGGGAGTCAGAGAAATACTATGCCTATTATACAGAAAGGTAAATTGAGGTTACAGAGAAGTAATGTGGCCTGCTAAAAACCATGTAGGCACATACATATCAGAAGTCAGTTATGGCATGTCTACACTACTTCTGTGCTGAACTAGGAATGCAGCTGAGAAGCAGGCCCCACTAGAGATATAACAGGGAAGCTTAGGCACAGGCACACTAGGGAGCAGCAGTTCCTACTGCCAGTGCCAGTGATGTGGCCAGCCAGGAGCAGCAGCAGGTGTTACTCCCTGCTCTTCTACCCCAGAAAGGTTGGTGCCCAGGGCTGCCTCTCCAGTTGCCCCACTCTGGTTTCACTACTGGACCCTATCTAAATTCTGTGCATGACAAATACCAGAAATTAGCAATGTAGCCGCCTTAGAGAGTTTTTGAGAGAATGTCAGTGAACAAGCCTGACACATAGTGCTTGTGGGCAGTGCTGAGCAGCTTAGGGCTACTCTAAAGCAACTACATTGACTCTTTTCCAGGATTCAGTGTGCACAGAGTAGGAGTGGATGGAGGTGTACTTCTCAGCTGAATAACTGGACCACCATTTGAAAAAAAAAATTGAGCAAAGCATAGATTAAAAACACTTTAGAGAACTGATTTGAAATGGATTTAAAATAGCTTTAAAATGCTTTATGTCCTCCTGCTCTGCCTTACAAAATTACTGTTTAAAAATTTTGCTTTTTACCCTGTTACATAGCAAGGTAAAACTCATTCAATGTATTTTAGTCTCCTATGTAATAAATTGCAACAGTGCATGGGGTGCTGGAAGTCCAGACACGCTCAGGGAAACTCCAGCTTGGTGAACCTGGTCCAGCACCTTGTGCACCATCTCCACTGCCTTCTCCCACCACCAGCACACCCAGTCACCCTCCTGCCACTTTGCTGCACTGACCCAGCGCAAGCCAGCCTGTTTCTGGGTGGTCCCAGGTGATGGCAAGGTGGCAGGAACAGTGAATGGAGTGCTGGAGTTTACCTGCCTCTCCCAAAGCTGGTGGATGAGCTGCTGGTAGGACAAGTGGTCCCTGAGTTGCAGGGGGCCCCAGACCTTCCCTCCATGGATGCAGCACCCACTAGGTGGCACCCACACACTAGTACTGGGCCCCATGCAGCTCAGGGGCAATGTGACCCAGCGGCAGCTTGTGTGGGCAGGCTCCACTGAGAAGGAAAAAAGCAAAAAGCAAGGGACTGATTTATTTTATTTATTTTTTCCTTCAGGAGCTTGTCAGTTTCTTCCATGGCTGGGGGATGAGGTGCTGGCATGACCTGAGCTTGTGGTGGGGAGGTGGGAGCTGGTCCTTCCCTCCCATTGCTGTGATGCCTGGGCAGCACTTACTCACTAGAAGCCCACCTGGGTGGTCACAAGGAGTGCTGCCACCAGGAAGGGAAGTACCAGGGCCCCCCCACAGCTCAAGAACTGCTCAGCTTACTGAAAGCTCTCCCCCCTACACAGGCCTGGGAGATGAGGGCAGGCTCTGGGAGGGGGAAAAAAAAAAGTGGTGATGGGCTCAATCCTCCCCTCCCACCCCCTGAGCCTGCCTGCCTCTCCCTTAGCTGCGGGAGTGAGCTGCTGGCTGGCCAAATGGTTCCTGAGCTGCAGGGGCCCCAATCCTTCCCTCTGCAATGGTGGTGCCCCCTGGAGCCACGTGGATGGGCTGCTAGTGGGTGGGTGCTGGCCGGGGAGAACCACCACTCCGCCACTATGGAGGGAAGGACTGGGGCCCCCCCACAGCTTGGGCCTGCTGTGGGAGAGGTGGGCAGATTGGGGAAAAGGATTGGACCCTTCACTGCTTTTATTATTTTTTTCTTGTGGAGCCTGCCTATGGCATTGGCAGGGGGTGGTGGATGGGCAGAGCTGATAAGGGGTAGTCACTGTGATATGCTGGAAGTCCCTAAACTGAAATGGTGGGTCTTTAATTGACACAATTAAAACCCCACTGTTTCAATTTAGGGAGAACTAAACCCCCGCCATGTGTACAAGCAGCCTAGTGTTGCAACTTTTATGTATTCCTCATGCTTACAGAGCTCCAGTAGCTTTATTGTAAACAAGCATTTCAGGCTAGGAGATGCGAGCCTCTTACCTGAGGGGATGGCAGCACAAGGATGGATAAAGGTATCCTGTAGTTCATTTTCCAAAATACTGAACTGACTCCTTTTCTACTACATAGTTTTCTGAAACGTTTAATTCTCATGTACACTGATAAATCAGCCCTTAAGATGGAAGAACTGGTGTGAAGATACAATGTTGTTTTTTTATGGAGTAAACGACCTGATGCAGACCTGAATGTGCACAGTTTTTCATTTATCATTTTTAGATATATTTATGGGGTAAATCCTTCAGGTTGACTGTCTGACATAATATCTAGCCTTTTGGAAGGGGCAGCCAATTAGAGCTGCCGTATGTGAAGAAGGCTTTAATTCCTCAGCGCTTAGAATAGCTGATGCTTCCTGATTCTTCTATTCAAACTCCTGTTTCTCCACCCAGGCCTTCAGAAAGTTAGGTGGGGCAACAGAAAGAAAAAGCCAAAGCCTGGGAGAGAAGAAAGGACATTATAGAGAAAAACACTGTAGCACTACCCAACAGCAGAGGAGCTAACTACACTTACTAACCTGTTTTTTGTCCTGTTTTTGTGGATCAGAATTGGAGTGCTCAGTGTTGGGCATTGCACTAGCTCTACTGCTTTGCTAGTCACATTTCCTAGTAACAATGTGCTTGTAGGAGAAGTGGCATTACATCTTTCAACAAAAGTGAGGCAGTGGAACCCTCTGCACCAACATCAGGTGTTTTTCTGTATTAGGGTGAAAAATTAAGCCCTTTTTCTTTTAGGCAAATTCAAATGTACTGGCTTCTTTGGGGGGCAATGTTGGCTGGTCCCATGAATATGTGTAATCTATGACCTGGATTATGATATATTCCTGTAGATGGCTCTATGCATGTACATGCTTCGAGCAAATACAAAATGGTATCCACCATTTCTACTGAAATATGTTGCAAGACTCTCTTGGATTTCAGTGGGAGAAAGATTGGGCACAATGTCCCTCCACAGCAGAGCTTGTGATTCTTTCCTCAGGCTCATTCAGTCACTGTCCCTTCTGCTGAGACTGTCAACAAAGGTGCCAATTTGAGCCATTTGGGGGTGATAGTTTCTGGGATGCTGACAGCTGTCCATTATGAACTTGTTTGTGACCACCATTACATTTTCCATATGATGCTGAACAGCTGTCAGATAGTAGTAATGGTGAATGATACATTAGATTCTGTTGTCTGAAATGCCTTTCATACTGAATTATTTTTTACTCCTTTTTCATAATATACTGCTACCCTTCTTTTGACACTTAGTATGTTTTTCAACTTCTATATTATTTATACATAAAATACTAAATAATTGTTTATTTGTGACAGAAAACAAATGCATGTATATCTAGAGCAAGAAATCTGGAGCTCAAGGTATAATGAATGCATTTACAGAAATGCATGTAGATTACCATCTGGAGCTGCAAATTTGGTAATTACGAACCTAATTGTTTGACCTCATGGACAATTCTCTGCTTTATGCACAAAAAGGCAAGTTTGTATGAGCAAACAGCATTTTTAATAAACATATACCAAGTTGTTGTATGCCACTACATCATCTTTCTAAAATAGGCACCTATTCTATGCTGCACACGCAGATTATGCCATGTACGAATCTACGTTTGTCCAGAGAGGGAACATCTGTAGTTGGAACCTCTAAACAGCCTTCATTTGTGTGTTTTTGCAAATCATCTATCATATTTTGCTTCATTTAATTTATAATTAATTAAAATGGCTTGTTATGTTTTGAAATCTTGATAGGCAAGCTCTTTCATGAAACTTACCCTTTCCACAATGTGACAACTTATGTTGTATTTTCATAGAGGACTTCCATCCTGAGGGTGAATTTATCAGCTTACATGAGCATAATATTTTTTTTTTTAAATTGTTTAGTCAAAAGGGTTCCAAGCCCAATGATTCACAGTACATTTTTACTATTAAATATTCCCTCCAATCAATGAGAAACTTCATGGCAGCTTCAAAGTTTTACCTAATTCAGGAGTTTCTTCTGATTTTACTGCCAACTAGTGCGTTGACCTGTTAGAATCTTCATTTCCTTTTATTATTCAAAGGAGTTTCAAAATATAATTATAGTGAACCTTTATTAAAACATCTTTCTTTTAAGAAGTAACTAATAAAGTTGCTTCAAGAAGTTGCATTTTCAGTGTAAACAAGAAACTTAGGCAATTTTAACGTAACAATGATATCATTGTTTGATCACAAAGGCAAAACTGGAAAGTGTATAACAGCCACCACTCAAACTGACTGTTAGCCTACATTGGTTTCATTATAGCTGTTCCAGTGTATCTTGTGGCTATATTTATAAATACATTTTAACACTTAACATGAAAAAAGTAAGCACAATCTGATATCAAGACCTACATTTTTCTTCTCAACTGTTTTTTTATGTTGATTTTTTTTAAATTCTCAAGGAAAAAAAGATATACAGCATCCATTTTGGTTCCTGAGAATCATGAATATGCATGATAAGATTTATTTGTAATTTCCAATGCAAGGAGGATAACTAGATTTTTTGTTACGAAGAAGTAATAACTCCAAAACCAAGCTATGCTAATGCTAATGAGATAAGTGGCAGAGACAAAATTATTTTCATAACTGTGATGAAGTTCAACAAAACAGAAATATCATTGGAAATTAAAAATCCCCAGGTTCTGTAAGCCTCAACACACCAAAGCACAATAGCTTTCCTTAACAAGATGCTGAACTTGCTGTACTATTCAGATGGGATTTCCTTAGATGCACTCCCTATGGCTGCATCTGCATGAAATGCTGACTGTGCAATAGCTTGTTACTATTGTGAAGTAGCGTCGCATGGCATGAAGCACGGTGTGACACTAGTGAACAGTAGTAAGAGCTACTGCACAGTCAGCATCATTAAGAAGCCGTGTAGTGATGCCATAGTATTGTAATGCTGGTTACTGCATGTTTATTTAGTACTTGTGTGTGCAAGAACTAATGACTGCGCAGTAACAACTATGCAGTCAGCCTCTCATGTAGATGAGTCCTATGAGTAGGGACCTTCAAAATTCATGATTTAGCAGATTTTGTGGATTCTGTGACATTCTGGAAATGCTTACAAAATCTGTGTAATCCACAAAATCCATGGGAAAATAAAACCTTACATTGCTGTGGGAACTTGTTGGGGCATGGTAGAGGGGCTTAGGGGGGGCTGCCTGCTCAAAGTGCTGCCAGCAAGATCACTGGTGCTCGTGCTCCATTGTTTGGCTGTAAGAGCTGCCTCTACGCCAAGCAGCAGCAAGGGGCAAGGCTGCATGACAGGCATCTCCTGTAGCCAATCAGTGGTGAGGGGTGGGGCCACAAGGCCACTTTGGCCAATCAGAGGCATTGGGGGGGGTTTGCCCACCGCACTCTGCCCACAGAATGGCTGCCCAAGCCCAGCAAGAGAGAGAAGAAGATTCACAGCTCCACAGATATGGTAAGGATGTGGGGGGCGGCTGCTAGGGACCCTGCCCCGGTGGTAAGGATGCAGAGAGCAGCTGTTAGGGACCCTACCCCAGTGGTGCCACTTACCCTGGGCTCCACTGAGGCCTCCACCAAGATGGAGCCCATGGTGAGACTGGCAGCCCCCTGTCCCACTGTATGTGCGGGCTGACTGGTGATGATCCAGAGGCCATGGTGGGTGAGAGGTCTGGAGGCTCCCTTGCCTGTTCTTCTTATGCCCAACTTTGGGCCCTGGAGGAGCAGGTGAGGGAACTCCAGGCTGAGGTAAGCAGGCTATGGGGGATCAGGGCTGCAGAGGACAAAATTGATACATATTTCCATTCTCTGCAGGATCAGTTTTTCAGTGAACAGGCCTCCTGGAAGGGATGCACAGCAGAAGAATGGCAGAAGCTGACCACTAGACCCAGGACTGCTCAGGCTAGTGTGGTGGCAGCTCCCCAGGTAAAACTGAGGAACAGAGATGAGCCCTTGGCTGTCTTAGAGAAGAAAGTCAAACTGGATGTCTCCAAGGGGATGGTGCCACTCTATGCATGGCACAGTCTGAGTAAGCGGAACACCATGAGGAAGAAATGCCAAGTCCTTGTCATGAGAGGCTCCATCTGAGGGAAATGGAGGGTCCTGTCTGCTGACCTGACTGCATGGCATGTGAAGTCTGCTGCCTGCCTGGGGCTCAGATTCAGGATGCTACAGGCATGATCCCAGACTTCATTTGACCTTCGGACCAGTACCCCATGGTCCTAATCCATGTAGGAACAAATGATGTGGTTGGGAGCAGTCCAGACCACATCATGAAGGACTACAAGTCCCTGGGGGCCAAGCTCAAGGAGATGGGGGGTGCAGATGGTATTCTCCTCTATTCTCCAGGTAAGTAGATGCAGACGGTGCCATGAGGCCTGCATCAGAGTGGTCAGCCAGCAGCTTTGGAGTTGTTGCTACCAGGCAGGTCTTGGGTTCCTTGACAATGACCCGCATTTTCACGCAGGGGGCATGCACGGGTGGGATGGACTTCACCTCTCCCCTAAAGGCAAGCATGTCTTCTCTTCCAGGTTGGATGATCTTGTATGGCATGCTTTAAACTAGTTTCACCAGGGGGGGACATGAGGACACTTCCCAGCCAAGACAGGTGATGAGCACAAGTAGAACCCAGGTAAGTGACAGGGGTCCAGACAGTCCTAAGATCAATTCAAGAGGGTGGTGCATGCACCCATAGGAGGCCTTGAATGACTCTACACTAATGCTTGTAGTATGGGGAACTGCCCTCCTGCTCATGAACACAAACCCAGACATAGTGGGGCTCACTGAACCCTGGTGGGATTCAACCCATGATTGGGTGGTAAACATCAAGGGCTACATATTGTACAGGCAGGATAGAATGGGGAGGAAAGGCAGGGGTGTGGCACTCTACATCATGTCCTCAACAAACAGCACTGGGTCAGAGGAAGGGCAGATTGAAGTGCTCTGGGTTAGAATAAGTGGGGGTCATGGGGAAAGGGACTTAACAGTGGGTGTCTACTACAGATCACTCAACCAGGTTGAAGAGCTGGACCAGGAATTCTTAAATCAACTCACAGAGGCAGTTAAATCAAGGGATGTTGTGGTCATGGGTGACCTAAACTACCCAGTGTCTGTGCAAAACAGTTAAGAGATGCCTTGGCACAGCTGTGTTGAGCACATTGCGAGCACGGATGCAGGGATTTTCCCCTGTAGCGCAGGAAAAGTTTCAGTGCATGATCAGAGCCTGTCAAAACCTTACAGCTGCACCAGTGAGTGCATGCTTGTGATTGGCTCGCGTTAAATTATGCATATGTGTCAGTCGGCAATTGGCTCGCTGACCGAATAAGAGGCTTGGGTGATGCCTGCCCAAACTGGAGGAGAGCTCAGACACGGATGAGGAGAGATCCACATGCGTTTCCAAGCCACGAAGGAGGCCCGATCAACCGACAGCGACTCCCCGCCAGATTCATCCGACGCCCCATACCCTGCGTGAGTGTGAGCTTCAGTGTGCCTGTGTTCCTGTTTAAGTTTGTAACTTCAAGGAACATGCCTACAGCCTAAGGACTGTAAGTAAAGTTTTTTTTTTTGCTTCCAACAACCTGCGTGTCTAGCGTCTCAATTCCACTGCATCAGCAGCCCCATTCTGCCAGTGTTTCTTAGCCCCCACATCCAGATGTCTGCTGGGAGGAGTGGTCAGCCAGATCTGACTTCTCACATAGGTTCCTAGCCAAGATATAGGACTTCCACCTAACCCAGGAGGTACATAGTCCCCTTAGGGGAAATGCTTTGCTGGACCTGGTGCTGGCCACAGGTAATGATCTGGTGAGGGGGCTGAGGGTTTTTGACCACCTGGGCAATAGCAATCATCACCTACTGGAATTCACCATCCAGTGCAGGGTGTCAAAGGCCTGCAGCAAGGCAGTAGCCCTTGACTTCAGGAGGGATGATTTCAATGAGTTAAAGGGATTAGTCGGGGTTGCACTGAGGTCCTGGAGGGTAGGGGTATTGGGAGTCCAAGACGAGTGGTCTTTCCTTAAGGAGATGATCCTCAAGCCCAAATGGTGACAGTCCCAACGTGAATCAAAGCAGACAAGAGTGTTTAAAAGCCCCCATGACTCACCAAAGGCATTCAGAAATGTCTGAAAGCTAAAAAAGGAGGCATACACATGGTGGAAAGGAGGGGCCATTATACCTCCATTGCTTGAGACTGTAGCAGGGC
Source organism: Caiman crocodilus (assembly GCA_030014935.1). Lineage (NCBI taxonomy): Eukaryota > Metazoa > Chordata > Crocodylia > Alligatoridae > Caiman > Caiman crocodilus. Next base: position 44,371,821 of record JAGPOW010003642.1, read on the forward strand.
TTTTAGGAAGGCTAAGGCAGAGACAGAAGTAGGACTAGTGACCAAGATCAAAGATAACAAGTTCTTTTGTAAATACATAGGGAGTAAAAAGAAGGCACTGGGTAATGTTGGACCCCTGCAGGACATGCTTGGCAATCTGGTGTTTGCACCAGATGGTAATGCTGATAAAGCTGACCACTTTAATAAATTCTTTGCCTCCTTTTTTCTGAGCAGGGACCAGGACATTTCCCCACCTCCTGGGATTCTGGATGGACTCAGGAGAGGCACAGCAGGCCTAGGGCCAGAAAGGACCTAGTTAGGAACTTCTGGTGGGGCTGGATGTGTTTAAATCAGCACCTCCAGATGATGTCCACCCCAGGGTGCTGAGGGAATTGGCAGAGGTCATTGCGGGACCTCTAGCATAGGTTTACAAGCATTCATGGTGCCAGAGGACTGGAAAAGGGACAACGTGGTCCCCATTTTCAAGAAAAGGGAGGAAAGAGGACCCAGGAAACTATAGACTTACCTCAGTCCTAGGGAAGCTCTTTGAGAAAATTATCCAGGAGCACATCTGCAAGGGACTAGCAAGGGACACTATGCCTAGGGGCAACCAACATGGGTTCATTAGGTGCAAGTCCTATCAGACTAGCCTGGTTGCCTTTTACAACCAGGTCACAAAATCCTTAGAAGCAGGTGTCACAGTGGATGTAGTCTTTGTGGACTTTAGGAAGGCCTTCAACACTGTCTCTCACCTCATTCTCATTAAAAAATTAGGTGACTGTGGCATCAATGCCTACATAGTCAGATGGGTCACAAATTGGCTGGAGGGCTGCACCCAGACAGTGGTGGTGGACTGGTCATTTTCTACCTGCAGGGATGTGGGCAGTGGGGTCCCCCAAGGCTAGGTCTTTGGGCCTGCACTGTTCAACATCTTCATCAGCGACTTGGACGAGGGGATTAAAAGCACCTTGTTCACATTCACGGATGACACTAAGATGTGTGGAGAGGTGGGCATGATAGAAGGGAGGGACAGGCTACAACTAGATCTGGACAGGTTACAGGGTTGGGTGGAATTGAATAGGATGGGATTCAATATTGGCAAGTGTAGGATAATGATCCTAGGGAGAAAGAACCAGCAGCATACCTATTGGCTGGGGAATGCCCTTCTCGTCATCACAGAGGCAGAAAAGGATCTTGGAGACATTACCAAATCCAAGATGAACATGGGCCACCAGTGTGAGGATGCTATCAATAAGGCTAACTGCACCTTGTCATGCATCCACAGATGCATCACAAGCAGGTCCAAGGAGGTGATCCTCCTCCTCTATGCAACATTGGTCAGGCTGCAGTTGGAGTACTGCATCCAGTTCTGGGCACCGCACTTCAGGAGGGATGTGGACAGTACTGAGAGGGTCCAAAGGAAGGCCACTTGCAGGGTCAGGGGGCAGCAGGGCAGGCCCTATGAAGAGAGGCTACAGGACGTGAACCTGTTCAGCTTCCACAATAGAAGGCTGAGAGGGGATCTGGTGGAAGTCTATAAACTTACCAGGGGGAACCAGTGGAGAATGGGAAAGTCCACGTTCCCTCAAGCACTACCACAAGTAACTAGGAATAATTGTCATAAGTTGATTGAGAGTAGGTTCAGGCTAGACATCAGGAAGCACTATGTCACAGTCAGGGTGGCTAGGATCTGGAACCAACTTGTAAGGGAAGTGGTGCTCACTTCTAGCAGGGGCGGGGCTTCAAAAGGAGGCTAGATAATCACCTAGCTGGGATTATTTGACCCCAGCATTCTCTCCTGCCCATGGCAGGAGATTTGATAATCTGCTCAGGTCCCTTCTGACCCTACCAAACTACGTTATGCCCATGAAATTGGGAGACATGAATTAGGTAGTTACCCACCTATGAGATGGAAAAAAGAACCCTGCCCACCCATTTATTTTCTGTACATTTCTACCTGCAAGACCTTGTATGAAGCCACACATTTTACTGTCACCAGCAATATGAAAGTGAAGTATGCATGTGCCTATGTAAGGAATAGAGCTTATGCATCTTTAATTTAGTTACTCAACAAGGTGCATCTCTAGCTTTCTGCCTACCAATATGTAAGACCTGGGTATATTTTGAAAGACTTAAATGCATTGAAGATTTTAATGTCTTTACTATTTAAGCTGTAATATTTTATACACTATATCAAACTCAAATATCAGGCAGAATGAACATGGTGTTTTATGGCAAGTCAGCAAGATGACTGTTTTTCTGGTGTTCACCTTTAATTTTAATTACATAATTTTAATTATTAATCCAAATAATATTTTCACCAAGAACTTTAGTATATGCTGACATGCAAAATATAACATTTCAAATTTCTAAAGCTTTTTTTTCTGTTCATGTATTTTATGGCCACAGAAAGAGTCTTTGTGCTGGTAATGACTTAGTTGATGTACCAAATTACAGTTCCGTAAAATTATATTTTTTATTAAACTAGTGTATGCACTTCAAATTCAATTATCTTGCAATATTTCCAGGCATTGGGATAATATCTAATGAAAAGAAAAGGTACAATATGCTGCATATTGGCATATGCTCTCCACTTTTGTATATATTCATATAGGTATAGCAGGTAGCTTCACATTTAGAAGTGCTGATTCAGTGCATTATCTATTACAGTATTTGCTACAATTGACATTTGTCAACATTTAGTGCACACTGCATGTGTCTACATATGCATTTATGCCAGCTTAAATTTACTGTGCAGCATAGCAGGAATAGGCTGGTGTTTGCACATGGAGGCATTAAAGTGCATTAATGCTGTGAGTGAACTGACTTGGGCTTACCTACAGGATGCAGGTGTCAAACTTATGCTCAAATCAGCATAAGTCATCATTTTTACTGATGTGCATATGTAGACCCATGCCCATACTACACAGTAGTTTTGGTTACTACGAAGTAAATGTGTACTCATATATGCACCCCCTGATATCTAAGGTTATCCTCTTATTCACTATTTAAAGAAGAAAATATCAGTGATAACTATGTGAGATGAATAGGCAAGTGTTGTATTGTGAAAGATTTCTATTTCACATGGATACAAATGCTGATAAAATGCACAATATGAGCATATGCTCTCTACTCTAGGTTTATGACTTCCAGGTAGGACCCACAGCCTGAAGATTACAACAGAAAAATATTTATTTGGTATAATAATCATTTCATAATTTTGTTACGATCCTTGTCATGAGACAAAAACATAATTTTGCAATTTTCAGTTCCTGTTTTCAAGCTTTTTTATGGAAAAAATGTACCCAGGATATTGGGGATAATAAGGATGTAACATATCCAATTTTGACTGTTTCCCAAGGTTGTGGTTTGATATGCTGGTCATTACATTTTTTTCTTGATTACACTAACCTGTAAAAACAGAATGAAATAAGATACCATCAAGATATAGAACTGCAAGAATGATCAAAGTAATACAACGCAAGTTGTCGCTACATATTTTCAGCTACACATTAATATTTTGATTCTTTATCATTAGTTCATCCAACTCTAACAAAATGCTAAAGTGGTATATATTTAACAGAAACATGTTCAATTCTCATATTTCTAGTTTTCAGAACTTATATTTACTCAGAAATTTAGCGAATGTAATTTGAAAACTAAATGTTTCCAAGGTCTTTAGAAAAGTTTCAGCACTGGAAGAATAAAACCTCTATACTATAATTGCCCAATTCTTCTGTAACTAAGTTTGTAATGTATAAAGGTTGAGAGCCAGATGCTGCCAATCTCACTCAAGTACACAGATTAATACATTCTTTAATTATCTAGTCTGACTTCTTACATAGTCTGGACTAAGAAACTTCATTCAATAATTTCTGCATTAAGCATGCAATTTCTGCATTAAGCATGCATGTATAATTTGCATCATATCTGTTGAAATGCCCTCAATCTTGATAGAAAGCCTACAAGTTATGGAGACTGCATCCCATTTGGTTAATAACTTTAATTGTGCCTTATTTTTCATTTGAATTTGTTCCATTGGTTCCATATTGGAGAGCTGGCTACTATTAGAATCCATTCTGCTTGCAGGTACAAGTCACCTTTCAACTTCTATTGGCTAAACTAAATAAATTGAGCTTTCTTAGCCTTTAACAAGGGCCATGTGCAGATGTTACACTTAGATCAGCCTAACTAGGGTTAGGTCAATCTAAATGCCAAACTGTCCATACATTTAGGGAGTTTAGATCAGGCCGGGGGGGGGCCGGGCCCCCGCACCGACACCAAAAGAAACCCAAAAAAAAAAAAAAAAAAAAAAAAAAAA
>JAGPOW010003642.1:44380160-44423485 GCA_030014935.1 Caiman crocodilus
CTGAGATCCTGTGACCCCAGCACTTGTTCCTGCCATTGGCGGGGGGTCAGACTAGATGGCCTGCTCTAGGCCCCTTCTGACCCTAGATACTATGATACTGTGAAGACTCTCTCCTTGATGCATTTAAAATGCACATTGACAAAACACTGGAGAGTATGTTCTGTGAGGGACTATCTAATATTACACTATTACACTTTAGATGCCTAAACAAGTCTTTACCATACCTTTTTTTTTGTTATTTGAGGATAAATGTCAGGTTGGTTTCTTCAGAATTGATTTTCTAAATATCACTTTATGTTTTTCTCCAAAGACATTACTATTCTCTAGTCACTCTAGTCTAGTAGATAGTTTTATTCTACGCAAATTTCCTTTGGTTTTCCTAAGCAATGAAGCAATACATTGCTAGTGCCATAAATTTAAAAAAGTTGAGCCTTTCAGTGCCTGCAGGTTATCATTTAATGTAGCTACACTGTTAAAGTGATATATATGTATGTATAACTAGTTAGGTTATACAATGATGGCTAAGTAGGCTTGGATGACTTTAAATTACCAGGTAGATTAATGTATCCAATCAGTCTTTATTCTGTATATTGCCTTCACCTCATAAATGCAGCTCTAATATTCACAGTTTGCAGCAAATAAAAATGAAAGCTGATAATCCTTAAAAGACTTCCTAAACATATTTTAGGAATGTACACAAATGCACAGACCCTGGGAAACAAGCAGGAAGAATTGGAAGTCCTTGCACAGTCACAGCACTATGAGACGATTGGAATAACAGAGACTTGGTGGGAGCTTGCATGACTGGAGCATTGTCATAGATGGGTACAAACTGTTCAGGAAGGATAGGCAGGGGAGAAGAGGAGTTGCACTTTATGTAAAAGAGCCATATGATTGTTCAAAGCTCCAGTATGCTGGAGATAGGCCTGTTGAGAGTATTTGGGTTAGGGTCAGAGGGGAGAGCAAGAAGAGTGATGTCATGGATTGGGGTCTGCTATAGACCACCAGACAAGGAGGAAGTGATGAATGAGGCTTTCTTCAAACAGTTAGCCGAAGTTTCCCAATCACAGGCCCTGGTTCTCAAGTGGGACTTCAATTGCCCTGATATTTGCTGGGAGGGCAATCTACCAGTGAGCAGGCAATCCAGGAAGTTTTTGGGGAGTGGAGAGGGAAAGGAGTCCAGGAGAGCAGGCTATACTTCAAAGAAGCTTTACCGAGAGTGCAGGAACAAACCACCCTGATGTGCAGGAAGACTAGCAAGTATGGTGGAGGACCAGCGTGGCATAGCAGGGAATCTTCAGTAAATTAAGTCACAAAAAAGGAAGCTTATGAGAAGTGGAAACTTGGACAAATAACCAGGGAGGAGTATAAGAGTATTGCTTAGGCATGTAGGGGTGAAGTCAGGATGGCCAAAGTGCAACTGGAGTTGCAACTGGCAAGGGATGTGAAGGGGAACAAGAAGGTTTCTATAAGTATGTTGGTAGCAAGAGGAGGATCAGGGAAAGTGTGGGTCCATTACTGAATGGGGGAGGCAACTTTGTGACAGAGGATGCATAAAAGACTGAACTCCTCAATGACTTTTTCACTTCAATCTTCACAAGATCATTTCCCAGACTACTGCACCGGGCAGCACAGTTTGGGGAGGAGATAAGCAGCCCTCATTAGTGAAAGAACAGGCTAGGGACTGTTTAGAAAAGCTGGACATGTACAAGTCCATGGGGCTGAATGGCATGCACCCAAGGGTGCTGAGGGAGTTGGCTGATGTAATTGCAGAATCACTAGCCATCATCTTTGAAAACTCATTGTGATGAGGAGAGGTCTCAGATGATTAGGAAAGGGCAAACACAGTACACATATTTAAGAAAGTGAAAAAGGAGGTTTCAAGGAACTACAGACTAGTCAGCCTTACCTCAGTCCCTGGAAAAATCATGGAGCACATCCTCAAGGAATCCACTACGAAGCATTTGGAAGAGAAAAACATGGTTAGAAACAGTCAGCAGGGGTTCACCAAGGGCAAGTCAAGCTTGACCAATCTGCCTTCTACAATGAGGTGACTGACTCTGTGGATGCGGGGAGACTGATGCATGTGTTGTACCTTGATTTTAGCAAGGCTTTTGATATGGTCTCCCACAACATTCTCACAGGCAAGCTAAGAAAGTTTGGGCTAGATGAATGGACTGTAATGTAGATGATGACTGGGGCTGGCTGGGGCATGAGGATGCTACAGTGTAGGGGCTTCCTGCCAGCTCCACACTGGACCACCTTTGTGTCCAAGCCAGCTCCTCCACAGCACATTGAGCTGGGTGGAACAGCTCTGGGCTGGCATACTGACCAGCTGGGCCTCTGCCAGCCAGGGATGCTGTGCTCCAGCTCAACATGCTGTGGTCCGCAGCACATGTGTAAATGCTGCAACCAGGAGCAAATAAACTCCAGTGCAAACTGTGCTGGAGTTTATTGTTACATGCTAATTGCATGTGTAAATGCACCCTGTTTCTAGACAGTTAGCTCTTGTTAGTCTAGAGTCAGGCAGAAAGCAAAGCAGGTTGGCACCTTAGAGACTACCTAGTTCAGAAAGGCTTAACCTTTACAGGTGACAGCCTACTTCATCAGATGCTATGAATGGACTGATGGAAAGCTGGGTTCTGTACGTAGAGTAAATGCAGGAAGTAGGTATAACTAGGGACCCACCTAAGTCACAGGGTTTCTCATGGCCCACTCACGGCACACAGAGCCAATTTCACAGGAATTTCATGGCAGACATGCCCCTCATCAATGATTGGTGGAGTGACCCCAGCAGCCCTGCCTCTTGCCATTGATTGGCAGAGGGTGCCTTCATTCAGTCTACGTTACTACTCCCTTTTTTTGGTTGATTTCGCGGGAAAGTGTGGACAATGCTGTTTTCCCTGGTTTTCATGAAATCTGTGAAATTGTGATTTAGGTAGGTCCCTAGGTATAACCTGGCCTCTCTGAAGTGACCTGAGCAAGGACTTTTGCAACACCCTTGGTTTTCATTAAAGAATGGTGAGTCCTGCCATCTTCCACTTAAATTGGGCATTGGCAAATGGCACAAGCCTATGCAGGTGGAGTTATTCAATATGGGGACTTTGCTGTGGATTGCCTGAATCTGGCCCTGAGAATATCAATGAAAAAAATATTAAAGGCCCTGCTTTCAGTTGCATAGGTATTCCCATAGAATTTAACTGGACTTGTAAATACTTTTTACCTCTGCTCTTACCTTAAGACATAAGTTAAATATCCAGAAGAATAAGACTTTTTCATGCATGTGTATTCTGTTTTCCAGAATACACATGCATTTCCTAGAACCCAACCACATGCACACGCTTGCACACATGCGCATGCACGCACACGCGCCCGCGCGCACACACACTCACACACACTGCTATCTGCTTTTACATTACCTTTAGAGGGCTATCTCTGTATAACAACTTCAGATTTTTTTCCAGTTCAGTGGGAATAAACTAACTTAACATGAACTGTCAGGAAACACATGAAATATTTGGAAGTAAAATAATAAAACTGAGGATTAAATGCACTACTACACTATAGCACTGTATGAAGCCAATTCTAGCCTCAAGGTTGAAGTCATAATAAAATAGGCTTTGTTATTATTTTCTGAGACCTTTTAGGTATGAGTAAGGGTGAAAAAAAAAATTAGATTCACCCAGAACATACTATTGTATGGATTATTTCAGAGTATGAACATCAAAAATCTTAACCATTGGAAATATCTCTTTTCACTCTTGAAGGCACTGAATTCATGCCCAACAGCTGAAATTTACACAGTTCATTATTTAATGACAGCACTAACCATTTTGCTTTATTCGCAGGTTAAAATATCATCACATAAAAGTGCTCCATCAGTGGATTTTGAAAGGGAAATAGGTTATCGTTGCTGCTATGAATCAGAGTATTTTTCATGCTGCCTAGGATTTTGGATTGCTTGGAAGAGGACAGAAATGAAAGAGAAAATTATATTTGCACAGGCTAAAATAATGATTTTTATCCTTTGAAAATAACATGACAGAGATATGCTGCACTGGTAGCAGTGTGAGTTGCTTTTAAAAATGTTCCTTTTTTCCTACATGACCTGGAATCTTAAGGTTCCTGGACTCCATGTTTCTGTACGGACACAAAGTGAAAATGAGAGTGTGTGAAAAAAATGTAAACAGCCCATGCATCGATGTTCATGTTCATACCAATTTGTTTTGTTTTAAAGTTTTTTTTATTTACAATTTGCTTTAAAAGATTAATTTGATTCTTTTAACCAAACCTGCTTGGTTGGTATCTGTGTAACTGAATCTGGTTAGGAATTTTCTGAAAGAAGAGGTTTTTGTTGGAAAGCGAAGATCTGTGGAAACCAACATGTCTCACGGAAATATATAAGTTGCAGTGAACTCTTGATAAAACACTGGTACATTTCCTACAGAAAACTGGCTGATTTCCTGCCTGGAGAGCTAACGGGGACAGTAGTAGCAAGGTAGGACAGGAAGTTCAGGTCTGTGAAAAAAAATTAAAACGTTAGGCCTGGATTCAGCTAAACACATTAAGTGGTCACATTGACTTTAATAAAACTACTAACATACGAAGTCTTATTTGTTTTCTTAGGTAGATTAGGTTTCTTATGTTTGAACATTTAAGGAAAATCTTGCAATAATTCTTAATGTTTACCAACTTGTGATTCAGTCTGATCTCAGCTGCATCTTAACTGCACGATATTCAGAAGTTGCCAAAACTAATGAAGTCAATGACAGGCTCCCCACTGATTTCAATGTCCTCTGGATTAATCTTTAGGATGCTGAACCTGCAAATTGCCAGATATAAGACTTCCTATTGTGATTAGCCATATTACTTTGCAGTACAGGCTGAAAAACAGGAGCCAACCAGATACTGCTGAAACAGAAAAAATACAGGGCTGAAGGTCAACAGCAAAGTACTTACTTTTCTGGGGTTTTTTTGTTAATCCAAACATTTGTGTTTCTGATTTCCTTTAAACTGAGATCAGGATTACGGCTCAACTGGCTCTGATTTGTTTACATTCTTTAAATGGTACATTCAGTACATATGAAAGTCTGGAAATAATTTCTCCTGTTCTCTATAAATTTTTGGGAATAGTGTGCTAATTTCACTGAATGAACCAAAAATCAGGCAGGGTATGTTGATATAGAGACTATTTTAGAGGACACTGCTGAAACTTCTCAGTTGATATCGTGTATTAAATTATAATCTACATTTGTTCCATACAGATATTAGAGACCAATTTTATAAAACTTACCAGTGCAAAAGGTTCCCTAGAATCAGCTAGCAATTCTGACATGATTGAGGCTCTGCCTAATTTTTTAAAACTCTTTAATCATGAATATATATGAACTTTCTGTTCAAAACCCAGAACTTGCTTCTTGGGCAAATGCACTAATCATTCAGTAACTGAGGCTAAAACATGGGAGGACCCTCTTCCCAGTTTTCCTAGACTTTACACTCAAGATAGTCATGTGATTGTGAATGCTAGTCTATGTGTGCTTGCTCACATGTCTACAGTGCAGAGGCAGGGCTCAAAATGCCCAATGAGGTGCACAAAAGGAAACAGAATTATACCCAAAGTGTCTGTTACTAGCCACTGTCAGAGACAGGTTGCTGGAAAAAATGACTAGTGTCTTGATCTAACATTAAATTTTCTATGCTCTTAGTGTTTCACATCCAATCTGGAGATCTAGCTCTCAATGCCATAGTCTCACCTCCTTAGAGTATTGCCTGCTGTCCAGAAGCATCTCTCTATTAATCTAGGAAATTACTTAATTCCACCAAAACTTGCATCACTTCCCTGCCCTTAACTACCTTGATAAGCCTTGCAATCAGGACATAATGCTGTACTTCACTAAGGGGATGGTTAATCCTAGCAACACTCCCTTTGAATGGTCTCATTGTGATAGGTCTGTGAACTTCATTATGATTCTAATATTCAGACAGGCTCTATACTTTGCATTTACATAGGTTACTATGGTTGATCAATTTGTTATTTGTATTAATTATCGGAAGAAAAATTTGTACACTTTCAGTATCCATCAGAACGTAGGTTTTTTTCAACATCTACTAAGCAACACTGTCCAGCACTTAATCCTTACAAACATAACTTTAGATTTGTATCCCATGCCTCCAGAGCTTGGTTGTGTGCTATTAACTAGAAATTGGTTCATCTGACAGTCTTCCTTTAGTCCCAAAAGTGCCCTTGACATTTAAATTGGGAAAATTCTTATTGTATGCAAAATCTTTAATAGGTATTTAAGTTTTGCTGTTCTAGCAGCGATGCCTACTCTTTATTCCTCAGTTCTTAAGTCTTTGGTCAGGTTCTCACACTAACAGTCTCAAAAAACAGATTGTTACTATTTCACTGTCATGATCTAGTCTCATCTAGCATAAGGACTGGCTCCCAGTTTTAGAGTATTTCTTCCTATATGATTCTTATCTGTGTATACTGGTAGATCTGAACCACAGTTCATAGCTGTGTTGAAAATTCACCTGGCATTCTTAATGTCATTATAAATGTGGGCATTCTTCCACGTGTTCTGGAGGTGGTGGTGGGGATGCTTTAATTAGAGTGGCTCTGAGAGCTGCCCTAATTAGAGCACCTACAGCATCTCATATATCAGTGTCCCTAAGCTTCAAAATGGTGGCGGGGGCACTTTAACTACAGCTCATCAAACTAACTTTAGTTAAAGTGCCCCCACCACCATTTTGAAGTTTAGGGACACTGATACATGAGATGTGGAGGTTAATTAGCACATTCCAGCAAACTTGATTAATCTTACTGCTGCAGCCACCATTTGGAGGTTCATGTAAGGGTTGCTTCTACAGTCACTGGAAGGTCACAACCTTTCAGCCTCCAAATACTCAGCTGAAAATATGCCCTTTCATATTTCTTCTTCTCACCTAACAGAGGCACTGCAGCTGCAGTTGGAGTTTCTTCTCTTACTGTTTCTTTACTAATCACTTCTGAGTTGGACCACAGGATAATCTGCAAACCAGATCTCCTAGAAAAACATGTGTGATAAGAAAAACCTGACAATAGATTTCCCAACTGAGGATGAGAAGGCAGTGGCAGGGGTACAGAAAGCACATTTAGGTGGGAGAAAGGAAAGTTGAGCAGAAAATGGAGAATTTTTAAGCTGTGGTGGGGTAGAGTGACAATAGTAATTTTCATTGGGAATCCATCTACATAATGTTAAACACAATGAAACATCACTTACACTGCCAACTTCATTAGTCAATTCTCACATTCTTGCCATTTTCCCAAAACAGTAATATAGTTTTCACACTCTTCATTTCACAACACTTTGGCAACTTAGATTTTTGATCATGGCCAATAGAACTCGAGGATTTTCAGTGACAATCAGTACTTCACAGAGTTCATGTATCTAGGCGGGCCTGAGAACTAGAAATGGAGTCCTCTTCTTAATTATCTGAGTTCAGATAGGCTTATTTGGATTTATTTCTTTCCATTTCTTCTGGCATACAATGTTTTCATAAAGGTAATTGAAAATAGAGATTTTTTCATTCCAAATCCAATATTCAACTCTCAGTGGTGAAGAGTCTGCTGAAGAAGATTGAAAAAAAAAGAGATGGAGAGTTATCCCCAAAAGACAGTGTAAAAAAGAAATCAAAAGGCTGAAGAAAAATGCTGTATGACCAAAGGCATCACCAAAATGGACTGGAAAGTAGAAGGATTCATAGATGAGGGGCAGCAATCATCAAATGCACTAATGATGAAGGTATGTGCCTCTTCATCCACTGACTGAGAAAGAAAGGCTACTTGCTGGATATAGAAAGTAAATACTCGATCAGCCCTGGCAAAGTGGCTCTATAAATTGCTGCTTCCCATCAGTCAAGAAGGAACTTACTACTCCTATATGAGTTCGCTAACCTTCTCTGCCTCAGACATTATGCTTTCAGGCGCATCTTCACACTACTTCTCAAGCTCTTATTTAACCATTCTGGTAACTACCCAAATACACCTTTCTCCTGATCCATTTTAAAAAGGGAAAGCAAGTGCATTCTGCAGCTTGAACTACTGAAATACTCAGTTGTATTCTCTTGACAATACTGACTATTTTTTAAGCTGCTTAGGTTTCCAATGGCTGATGGAACCCAAACTATCTAAAACACCAGCCAACCAGCACTAAAAAGTCAAAGAGGAAAATAAAACTACACACAGGGAAATCCTAAGGAAAGGACAGCTCACTTTATATCACTCATTCATATTATTAGCTCCTGCCCTCTGTCTCTATCTGGGGTTCTAGGGCCTCTAGGAATGGACACAGGTGAAAGTACATGTGATTCAGTAAGGAAATCAGTGGCTCTTTAGGCTTCCAAAGAGTGCATGAAAGGGAAAGCTTGGATTTCCTTGGCATTATAATAACTATTTTTTGAGATGCCCTTTCCCAGTGAGTTTGAGGGCCTTCTGACTGAAGGATTATAGCAAGTTGCCTCAAAAAAATGGAATTATTTTATTACTAAACTCCTAATAAAAAGGTTTATATGAGGAAGGAGTGGAGAGCAGTCTTCATAACAGTCTTCGTAATCTCTTCTCCCCTTTCACTTCATAATGTTTGTGAGCTATTTGACAGTGATAATTTCCTGATCTTGCATGGATAACAGCAGGGAAAAACTCATGCCTGATATTTTTGCATAAGATCAGGGTATAACACAAACTTCATCTGGTCACCAAATGTATAATATATCTATTCTGTACTGTCTATTTCATACCAGGTGACCACAAGGATATATATTATACATGAATGCTCAGTGCAACATAAAATAATACTAAATAATAGTGCATAATAAGGGGCCTAAAAATCAAACTCAGTGGGTCTCTTGATCCTATTCTTAATTGGAAGTTGGGTTGGGTGAGACATTACTAGCCAAAATCAAATTATACCTCCCTCTCTTGGTTGCATTGCTTTATGTTCCTGACAGCATGCCATGGCTATCATAGCAAAACAGAGAATGATCCTATTTTGAATTACCTGTGTAAGAGGAAAGGACATAATTTCTGGAAGCCTAATGTGGACCTTACTATGGAGACGTATTTATGTGGATGCTTGGGCTAGGTTGTATCTCTATGACACAACTCATAGTAAAGGACATCTCATGGAGAGACCTGATTTAGAAGGCATGAATTTGTTGGCTCATAATAGTAGACAATTACTAGCTTTCACCTTCCTGCTCTTGTTCGCTTGTACTGGTCATCCTGCCCACATTCTCTGTGGAGGGCATAAAAGGTGTTGGAGCACCCATTAACTCCTGCATGCTCTTGTACAAGGTCTAGATAACTTGGGTAGAAACAAAACTGGGTTCTCTTTGTTACTCCTTTCCATAGATAGGTAACAAAAAGTTCCTGGACACAGAACACATTTGCACCAACATAATTTACAACCATTTTGTACACTGATGTAAATTACACTAGGACCTGGAACAGGCAGACAGGCACCTATTCTAGGGTAGCTCTTAATAGAACGTACCATTAATACTTTGCCACAAGATGGCAGGGAGCAGGTGCTAACCTCTTTGTCTAATAAAGTGCTGTCTGACTTCTGAGCAGCTGGAGGCCCATTGAGGCCTCTCCTTCACCCTTCAGGCAACATAGACACAGGGCTTGGGCAGATATTCAGTTTCTCCAGGGAGAGAGCTTGCTCTCTCAGGAGAAACCATGAGTATACAGAAGTTTATGAAAGTGGCCACTCTGGGAGAAAAATAATTCAGGAACAACCTGAATGAAGTGGCTCCCCAGAGAATCTCTTTCAGAAGACAGAACTTCTGTACAGGCAGCGCGTGCTTTGTTGCTTCTCTCTCCCAATCCCACAGGGGGAGGGAAAGTGTCTGTCATTTGCAGCCAGGAAGGGAGCACAGCATACCTCCTAAGTGCTTTGAGTTGCAAAAGCACAGTGCTGAAGCACTTAGGAGGCATGTTCTGTTTCTGGCTTGTTCCTTGCCTGAATCACACTGTAGCACTTGGGTGAAGGGAAGCATATAAGCATTTACCCTGCCCCGCCTTAGCTGGGCCGAATACAGCAGGAGGAGAAAGGCTGGAGGACTGTCCTGTGCATTGCACAGACCCTGCCCCCATCTTCCTAGATCCTGATGACACACATCTGCATTCCCTTAAAAAAAACACTTGCATAATTTTCTGGGCTGTATGGTCTAGGGAGCGCTGGCAGCCCAGTGTCCCCACTGAAGGCTCTTTGCTTCTCAGTCTGAACTTCTGTACAGGTCAGTTTTTATCCCAGGAAAAAAAAACCCCAGGACAGTTATCCTGGATTCTTTGACTGTGTGTACACAGCCACTGTGACACCCCCTTCTGCGTCCTGCCCCATGACACCCCCATCTTTTGTTTGGGCCATGGGTTCCGTAGGCCTCTGTGGGCTGCATTAAACCACCCGCAAGGTAGTGGGGTCAGGAAGTAGAAACTAGAGGAGGTAAGATCCTGGTATTAAGCAGTAGCAACATTCATAGCTAAGCTGGAGCCCATGGGCTAGATGCTTTACGGTGTTATATGTTACATAGGTCATTCACTTGTACTGGACATAGTTTTCTTTTTTCTCTGCCCAACCGTGACTGAAACCAAAGAAGCTTACATGCACGTAGATCAATTGTAGGATTTTTACACTTGTGCTCACAAGAATATGCTTAGGAATGAAACTGCATTGGCCCAGTACTCTTCTGGGTGAAAGTTTTTCATTTCAACAGGTAAACAGCTATCCTGGATAATGCAAACTTATGACACTTAGCCTACCAGTGTGACTCCTACCAGGCCAGAATTACTGTAACTTTTCCTGGGCTAGGATTATACCAAGTTATTGAAGTTACAACGCTAGATGGCTGGATATTATATTGCCATTCCCTTTGTACTCTGGTGAAAACGCTGCTTACACTGCTGTAAACATATCAAGTACCCAAGCCTAAGTTATAATTTATTCCTCTAGGTACTAGTGAAAATAGGTCATCAATAGAAGTGTCAACTCAGTCAGAGTTGCACATAAAAATTCTGCTATCAGAATTTTTGTTTTACCATCCTGGAGAGGTAAAATCAAGAGTACAACTGCAACTGAGAATGAGAGATGAAGACAAAATTGCAAACATCAGTACTGATTATGAGACAAACCCAAAAGGACATAGCTTGACTTCAAGATTTCAGGTTAAGGTTGCAGGCCCAAACCATCTTTACACTTTTAAATAGATTAAATCTGAACTGGAGTAATTTAAAAACAATGAAATTCAATTTTTACTGAGTTACTTCTTACCTAGAACTGTAGTTTAAGGCAAAACTCACTGCTATTTTATAAAGCAATGGGTGAAAGGAAAATCACCCTTGATCTTGCTCAGCAGCACTGCATATTAGGAAGTCATGAAATACCAAAGCACATGGTTATTTAGCCTAATTATCATGCTAGTAGAGGAGACAGGGTGTGGAGAGGGTTCTTTTGGTTTGCTTTGTTGTTTTGAACATCCAATGACCTGTGAAGCTTGGATAAATGCCACTGCTTTGTTCATTTACTGGAAGGCTTTAGAAACATCTGTGTTTGCTTCTGCAGGAGTGATAACTGCCTGGAGATAGAAAATCTGATGATTATATCAAACACAGAAGATAAACAATAATGCCTCTAAAGTGTCTGGCATACCTTAGCGAAAGATGCAAAGTTACCAGCTGTATCACATTCACTATGAAACTAAAGCAAACTCTAGAAACTAAATTTAACAGGAATAAGAAAATACATAGTGAACAGCTGAGAAAGTGGGATAGTAATTTCCTGTATGAATAGGATTAAGCCCACTCTATGAAGCATAAAGCCTTGCTAAATGGCACATGAATGTTTTTATAAAGTTTTCTTACCCCTCTCTCCTGTATATATTTAGGAATATTCACCTCTTAGGAAAGCATGCAGCTATATTGGTATCTAGCCAGTTCATCAAAAAGTCAGATAATTATAAAGGTACAGACATCTTGTAAAGTATGTATGTCATTAACATTAACAATTAGATAAGAAATAATATGGCTATGAACAGAAGTTACACATAAACCAGTTTAAGTGATCTGAAACTGACTTAAGCCTGACAGAAGTTTAGTGCACATAAACCACTTTCAAAATGCCCCAAACTGGTGTAAAATGAACCTGGTTGGATGTAGTATCAGACTTCACTAATCTAGGTCATACCAGTTTATGGAACTTCTGTCCCAGATCCCTTCCCAATTTAAGTTAACTCACAGTCCCTCAGCATCCCAGGATGCTTTGCAGCCCTGTGCTATGTTGTCTGCTTCAGCAGAGCAGGCTGGCTCCTCCCCCAGCTATCACAGATAACTGTTGCTGATAACTAAGGAACTAAATCCTCTGCTCTCTACCAGCACCTGTCAGACAGGCAGGATGGGGGAGGGCAAGGGAACGAGCCCCCTAGCCTTCCAAACCCCTGGGGAGGGGGCAGGGCTGAACCTTGCTGGACTGGTGGGGGGTTTTACTTCTCCATGTTGAGAACACTCTGGCTTGGCGGGGCTGGTGCCAGGCAAGGCTGGTGCATTCCCTTCCTCACCCCCTTACCTCTCAGAGATGGAGGGGGCTGAGTCCATGTCAGCCTGGTAAATCAGAGGAGTGAAAAGCTCTTGGTGGGGGCTTCTCTGTGACCCTGGTTCAAGTGTCTGCCTCAAGTGTCTGCCTGGGCCATTGTGTTCACCCCCTCACCCTATAACTCTCACAGGCAGGGACTGGTGAAGGGGTGGGGCTGGTCTGTGGCAGAGTGAAAGGCTCCTAATGAGGGCTTTCCTTCCCCCACACCAGGTAGACCCTAGCTAGGTGGGGTTCAGTTCTGGGCCAGGCTGGTACATTCCCCCTCTACTCCTCCTCATCTCCTAGATTTTTTTCATAGGACATTAAGGCTGGAAGAGACCTCAAAGATCATCAACTCCTGCCCCAGGGGCAGGAAGTCAACTAGGGTCAAAGGATCCCGGAAAGAAAGCATCCAAATGTTTCTTGAGGTGGGGGGGCTGAGGAAGGGGTGGGGCTGGGCTGCAGGGGAATGAAAAGTCCATGGTTGAGGTTTCCCCACTTTGCACTGGCCAGATCCCAGCTGGCCTGGTGTGTTTACCCCCTGGCCATTGCTTCTCATATTTGGGGTCTGGGGAGGAGAGGGGGCAGGCTGAGCTGATCCCAGCACCACAAGATGGGCTGAAGGAGAGCAAAAAACTTCCAGTGTGGTCTTTCCCCCATGCTAGGCAGACCCTGGCTGAGGGGGACTAGTGCCAGGCTGTGTGTGTGTGTGTGTGTGTGTGTGTGTTCCCTACATCCCCTCTCACAGGCAAGGGTCCAGGAAGGGGGCAGGGCTGAGCCAATTGGAATTCTGCTAGCCAGATAGCAGGGGATGAATACCCTGCTGGTGGGAGCTTTTCCCACACCAGCCAGCCCCCAACTGGGGCCTAGGACTAGGTAGTGCATTCCCCCTCTGCATCCCCCTCTCAGAGGTGGGGGTAGGGACAGATTTTCTGCTCGGCCTCCCCACCCTGCAGCTGACAGCAGGGGTGGGGTGGTATATGTCCAGCAGCCAATTAGGCGTGAGCTGCCATTGGGCTGGGTGAGGAGCCTTAAGCAGCTGGCCATGAAGGGTGGTGCATATGAGTACCCCCAGATGCTTGCCCTGGGCCAACGCAGGTTACTGCCTATCTTGGCCATCCAAACAGCGAACATCAGTTCAGTTTATTGGTTCAAGCTACACAGTTTAGGACAACCTGCAAAGATTGAACCTATTCTGCCTCAGGCTTTTTGAATGTATACTTAGCCTATATGTTCATTAAATTGAAAATACATCCTTGAGATATTTTCTCTGTTCAGAAATGATTAATAATAATTATACCTGGTATACTTTCTGCATCTTGTTTACATGTGGCAGAATAAAGTTCCATTCTGATATAGGTATATATTAAATGTATTCTTTTAGCACATTTATACCTTCTTCTGCCATACACTGATCTCTAACAACTGCATCCATGTTCTGATACCACAAAGAAAAGAAAAAGTACTGTTATTTCCTCAGCTGACTCAATTTCAGGATGTTTCAAGGATGTCTAATAGATAGAGACATTATTTCATTATATGAATATGAATCCCTGGGACTTATCTTCTTCTTCAAGTGACAACAGAAACTGTTCAAGTGTTTCATATACTAAAAAGGTTTCAAATCCAATATCTTAAACTGCGTAAGATTAATACCAAACTGTATATGGAGCTACCACAATAGTCTAGCATTGCTGAATAAAAACAGTAGCATGCATAAAAGGAAGAAATTGAACTGTACACTTATAATATTGAATATTGTTTAAAGACAGTACTAGTTTATCAAATCATATCATTGTTTACTCACAATGCTACAAGATGATATTAATGTATTCCTAAACTAAGCTACAATTGTCTTCTTTTTAGATGATGAAAAGTCACATATGAAGTGCTGGAACACACTGATATACATAGTCATGGTAAAGTTCCCTGTGTTTTAGTTTTTGTGATTTGTAAAATCAACTGATAATCAATTAAGTGAAAAGACAGATCAAACTTATGACTCATAATATAATATGAAGTCCCAAACAATAGTTTGCTTTGGAAGAAATGACATCTCTGTGCAGTCCAGCTTGATTCTTCACTTCAAGCTGACTCTGCTGCTATTACTCACTTTTAGCCAAACCCTCCACAGCCTTGTCTAAATGAGTAAACACATGCCTCTTGCAGCAGTTTGAGATGCTACAAGAGGCACAGCATGAACGAAAAAGTATTCCCCACACTACATATTTGCAGTGCAGACTCTAAATTTGATGCCAGGAAATCCCAGTATATAAAAAACAAATATTCAGGAAAAAAAGTGGTGCAGGGAGTGTTCCTGGAGCATGCTGGAGGCAACCAGAGGCTAGGTCCTCCAAGGAGACACTCTCGCACCCAGCCACAGTGTCTCTATCCCTGCCACATGCTTCTGCTACTCCAGCATTCTGCCTCAGTGTGCGGTGGGAAATAGAAGCAGGGCAAGGCTGCAGCAATGGTTATGTTCCCAGTAAGTAAGTAGGGATGTGGGGGTGGGGGTAAAGACAGATTGTGGCTGGGATGTGAATGTGTGGGAGTGGAGGGTCGTCTGACTGCCCCCTTACACAGTGCACAGGCCCCCACCATGTTGCACAGCAGAAAATAGCAGTGGGTCATCGGAACACTCATGGTCTGGTGCATGCAAGCCACCCAGTGGTGCATGGCACCACCTGAGACCCAGAGGCTACATACGGCACATGGAGCCAGTCTGGTCCACTGGAATGTGCCTTTAGGTAGGACTGGTATGGCTTCTGCTGAGACCCGGGGATCCTGGCACTGCATATAGGAGCCATGTGCCATGGAGCTGCACTGGCTTCTACCTCCATAGACCTGGCCCAGCCTACTGGCACATGGGGCACATGCAGGCAGGAACCAGCCTGGCTTGACGGTGCACAGCTCCTATGTGTGGTGCTGGGATCCCTAGGTCATGGCAGGAGCCATCCTGATCCTGTTTAAAGGTGTGCACCAGTGGACTGGGCTTACTTCATATGCAAATTGCAGCCCCTGGGTCTCAGGCAGCACTAAAGGGCTTGACTTGCAGTGGACCATGTTGGCCCCCTTTTGCATGCTGTGGGGGGTGTTGGGCAGGTGGGTGCCTCCACAATTCCCCATGAACCACACATACCCACTTACAAATCCCACACCCCTAGACCCCCACAATCCACCCACAAACCTTTCACACACCCCTGCACCCACCCCACAAGCCCCACCCCTACAAATCCCACCCCTACAAACCTCACACCCATCCCTATACCCACCCAACCCCTGCACTTGCCCCCACCCTTCCACAGCCCTTCCCTACTCCTCGAACCTACATCTCTCCCACAAATCTCACAACCTGCATGCCCAGCCACCAGATAGGATGAGACCTGCTGGCAGAAGCCATGGCTGCATGAGCAACTACCACACTGCAGCCTTGTTCCATGGCTACACCAGTGCTGGGACCTGTGGACCTGGTCTATGGATGCTCCTGGTCCCAGGATCCACTTGGAGGGATGATGAGCTGGGCAGAGCGGTGGAGGTGGCAGCAGGCCTGTGTGCAAGAGAGAGATGGGGCTTGGGGATGGTGGACTACTCTGGGTAGGAGCAGGTGTCGCAACCAGGTGTAGTGCCCCCCTGTGCCTTTAGACCAGTCATAGCAGAAGAAGGCCAGCCTGGAAGAGAAGGGGCTTGCCCAGCCCCTGAGTCTCATTCAAGGGCTTCTTAGGAATGGCAAGCAGCCAGTTGCAGCTCTTTCCACATCTTGGTGAGCAAAGGGGGCAGAGGCAGCTCTGATTTTTCTATGATAAAAAAATCAAAACCAAATCCCAAAGTGTATATATATTTTGATTTATTTTATTATGATAATAGAGGCGCTAATAGACTTCCAAATTGCTTTAAAATGATAAATCCTCTGTAATAATTTCTTCATTTGTGTCTTTGTCATTCTGTCTGTCGCACTCAAAAAAAACATATTTGCACTCAATTTTCTGGACTTTTAGTGATTGATTTCAATTAGTTATGGTGTACTCTTAGTACCCTTACTTTACGTTTAACTTGGTATAGGTGCTATGGGTTAAGAAGAGAACTGATGGCAATTGAACGCAGAAAGAATGGCAGGAGTAAGACAAAAGAAAACAGATGAGCAAAGAGGACATCGTAGAGGAGATCCAATGAAAAGGCAAAGTGTTGACAGAGGCAATAGAAGATAGGCTGAAGGAATAGACAACAATAGATTTATGAGGATGAGATTGAGGAATATAGTTGTTGATTGATGAACATGGTGAGCTGGTTTTGTAACTCTTTAAACTTCCAAGATGAAAGACTGTCAGATGGCCAATTCCAGAGTTGTCATCATAATGGTAAAGTGATTTTGACTTCAAGAAGACCGTTTCCAGAGTATTTGCAGGATTAGATGATGAATTGGAACAACAAGCATTACCAGAATGTGAAAACAAACATTCAATCATACAACAGTGCATTGCCTGTTGAGCAGAGATCATTGTGACGAGATATATGATTTATGGACCAGGTGGAAGATTGAATCCAAATGCACCATGCACGGAAAATCATCAATGTATGAAGAAATACTGGAAGGAGTTTAGAGAGAAGATGCTTGGAAATGTTGATGGATACCCATTGTATAGAAGAAGACCAGGTAGAGCAGCTCAAGTTGGTAATGACACATTGGATAACAGAAACGTGGTACCCCATAACAAGTAGCCTAATTTTGCACATCATTTTGATGGGCTTTTACACTAGTATATCAATAAAACATTGCCCAACTGAACTCTCTCTATATAGTGGCATTTCGTTTTAATTGTGGAAGAACACAGATTTTGAGTATTTTAATGAGAGAATTTAGTGGGGAGGGGTTTTCAGAGAAATTGCAGTTTTTAAACAGGGAACACCAGGATCCCTGCTGGTGAGTCATGTGGAGGAGCCTGCCAGGGTCAGCACTGTGGACGCAGCTGGAGGGTGGATGAGGTGGCTGACCTGGCCATTTGAGGCTAGGAAAACATATTTCAACAGTTCAAAGCAGGCCACCACAACGAGCACATCCTGTGGGCAACAGCTGCTCAGATGGCAGAGCAGTGGCACCGGGAGACTTGACATCCGTGTTGCCTGAAGGCAACTGTGTAGCTACAGTCCAATGGTATCTGGCTAAGACGTGCAGTAGGCTCTGCTGCAGTACCCATACCACAGCCCATGTGGCTGTGAGGCCCCCATCTGGGTCTGCCAGGCACACAGCCATGGGGCTACACAGCCAATGGGACAGATGTTGTTGCAGGTGGCAGGAAGTGACAGCCAGGAAGCAGTCCCCACTGCCAAACTGCTGCAGTGACTAAAGGGGCTACTTTAGGTTAGGGCTGCTTCAGCTGGCAGAAGGGACTAGTGTCCTCAGATACCAACTGGTTGGGCTGCAGAAGCTCCTGAGGGCATGTAGCCCTGAGTTGCTTGCCAGGGCAGCTTTTTATACTGAGGGTGCTGGTTCCAACCTCTAGTTCCCCTTGGCTAAAGATCCAGGAGGAGCTGGGCAAGGTGAGTTTGCCCCAAGTTACACCATTTGCCCCACACATGCTGAGGTATAAGTCTCCATCACAAATTTGTGCCGCTGCTATTTGACCTGTTGCAATCGCATGTGTCTGCATGTGTGAATGTGACCTACTTGTTCAAACTTCTGCTACTCCAATGATGCAAATTAAATCAGTATAAATGTTGATTTACTCCAGCAGATAATTTGACCACCTGACTAATGCTATAGTACACTAGAAGTCACACTAAATACATACCACTAGTTTGAGTAATTCTGACAGATTGAATCAACAGCAAAAATCATTATGTGCTAATATATATATAATTTAGATATCAAGGCCTTTACAAGAGAAATGCAGACAGCCGTGTTTCTTACCTATCATCTTGGTAGGCCCCAGATACTCTATTGGTCATTTACTTGTCTATATATAGTTTTCTTTTTTCTCTGCCCCACAATGGCTCAAACTAAAGAAGCTAACATGCTAACATGCATATAGATCAAGTGTTTGGGGTTTCACTGTGCTCAAAAGAGTGTGGTTAGGAATGAGTGTGGTCAGGTCTCATTATATAGTACACAGTTCTTATATTCAACCTTAGCCAAAACATTGTTTAGAGCACTGGTTCTCAACCTTTTTTAGACTCAAGGCACTTATAGTTAGACTAAAGGCACCCCATAGAAAATACAAGCTCTTAATTTTCACTTTTTTTTTTACTATAAAAGAATAATAGAGCAATTCTTTGGTTGCAAAGAACTCAGAAGATCACAAGAAGTCAGGATGTTTTTGACACTATCAATTTCTATTTGAAATCTTTGGGTTTATCTTGTGGTTGATAATCACTGGTTTAGAGACAGAGAGTGTGTTGCTGAGTTTAGTTTGATTATATGCTGGAGAGTACAATCACAGAAGAACTAGGGGGCTGGCAAGTACACTGCCAAGATGAATTATAGGCAGTCTGGTCATGACATGAGAAAATGCAGTTATACAAGTGACTTCAGGTTTTCTAAAAGCAAGATGTTCACTTGATACCAAATAGGATACAGACATTGCTTCTTAACTCAGAGCTTATGTAACTACTTGTATATGACAGCAGTTTTCATTTAAAACCATTCAGTCGCTAACACTCCTGGTGGACTCTGGTATTTCTCAGAAGATCTTTATTCAATTATTAATGTATCTACTGCTAATTTTATCATGCAGAGTAGGAATTTATCTTTCCATGTCTAGATCTGAGGGAAGTTTGTAAGAAATATAGAAGTTGTCAGCACATAAGAGTCAACACATTATTGCTATACTGCAGCCATTTATAACGAAACTAAAATGAGCACTCACTTGTTTGGCATTAATTTAATGTCCCACTTAGCTCCTATCAGACGCAAATAGCTGTTTCATCCATTTAAGCATTTCTGTTCGTGCACATAATGAAGTGCTCTGTACCTGTCAAGTAAGCAGAATTCATAACTGAAATAAGAAATGGATGAGGAAATTCAGTGTCCTTATTAAAAAATATTAAGCCTCTAGAGGGGCAGTGTCAGATTTATTCTAGCCATTGGTTTTCTATTGTAAGGTTCACCTACATCTCCCTCTTCAGAGAGTTCTGTGAAACAAGGCATTTGTACACGTGTTAGCATGCCAAAAGCAGGTCTAAAAGGGATATCAATTCAATTCATGGAACAGTTAACAACAGCTGTATTTGTCAAACATACTCAAAACAAAATAAATTAGCCAGTCAACCTCTTGTATTTTTTTTATATTCTGTGTTTTAGAAAAACAGAGTTCAATTTTAAACAGCATTCTAGTTATGATCATCCTCTCTTGAGGAAGTTTTTTATGAGAATGAATGGAGATAATGACTGCCATTAGTCACTGCCATTAGCAAAAAACATTAGAAACTACAATATTTATAACAGGCTGTGACATAACTGTAAAAATATGACTTTCTATCATTTGTATATTATTTTTACTACAGCTGGTTGCTATTTTGTAAAGTTAAACTGATATAAGTCTGGTAATGGTATATTTAATAGCATGTTCATCATCAGATCTAATTGTTTTCCACCACAGGGTATGAAGTTTTATGTTCTCTATCAACCAAAAACAAACAGCCATACAGCTTAATGGCTGTTCAATTAATGTTTATGGTGCTACTTTTATACCTTGAGTTATTTGACAAATAAACTCCAAGAAGCAATTTAAGAACCTCCAAAGTTTAATGGGACCCCAACCAGCATTAAAATGACTACAGGCCTGTGGAACCCCATACTTGTGGATGTGAAATGGAAGACATTTATCAGCATTAGAGAATTCTTTGAGGACAGAAGTATTAATGCTAAGAGTGAAGGGAAATCAGACCTGTAAGAGAGATGGTTGGTGTAACTTCAGTTTAGCTGACTTGAAATTGCTTATCAGACCTGGGTTAAAGTGAAGAATACCTGGTCAACCCAAGCCAGATAAAGGTCAAACTCAGTTCATCATACTGAAGAAGCAAATCATGTAAAGCTGATTTGCCCTTTATAACCTGGATGCTCTCCACCTAATCATAATTCTGTCTCATTTTCAGAAGAGGCTGGGCTGATTAAAAAGGAAAGAACAGTTCAAAGACAGGTTTCTCCTCTGCTGCTTTGGTGCATATTAATTCATCTCTCTCCCTTTTGTACCAACCCTGCAGAGAGCAATGTAAAATTACCGTAAATATGTTTTCACTGGAGAGCTGCCATTGTTCTAAATTATGAAAGTAAATGATTTCTGGCCTGTGCTGTTAATTGTATATAGCAGTAATACATTCATCCAGAGCTTCTCATTTTAATTCAGACTCCCTGATCTCTGGCTTCTAATGATGTATTACAAGCCTATACTTCTCTGACACCTAGGCAATTAATCATTAATATTTCTCGCTCCCTCCAATGCGGCCGGACACAATTTGACAAGAGATAACCAGACATGAGGGGTGGTAAAAATTTCTTTTCAGAAATTACATATATTTTCATACCATAAATTCTGCTTGACACACACTGCTGCAAATGTATTTTAATAGAACTGCTGTTATTGTGTCTTTCCTCCCAGCCTCCCAACGGTTTTAGTAGATCAACATGAGGTTCATAAACAGGGAAAAATGTGATGGCAAGTTTAAGGGCTGTCAAGCCTTCTTGACAATTTCCCACCAAGAACACAGCTGAGAAATGACAAACTTATCACCTGACTGGCTGATGTTTAAAACTGACTGCTTTTGATTAGGAGGCAATGAGCCTTCCAGTTTGGAGTTCATTTTGTGTTTCATAAGCACCTCTTCACTGAAAATTATGCAGTTGAACTGATTTGAATTTGATTAGTTCAATGCCACAATTTTACAATTTGTAATAAATAAAGGCAGTTTTTATGGTGTCACTACGCATTAAGAAACATTTTAGGAGGGTGACAGATTTATTTTTATTTCTCTGGATTACTGCTTGACATTTTAAAAAATAATATATTTTAACAATGCCACTTATATTTTAGTTGAATACTTGTCGGATGCTACTCCACATGCATTGATATATGAGTTCTTATCTGCTTCACTTGGAAGACTATAAGTAAGCAATATGATCTACTTAAGATTTGTGTCCTTGACACGTGATTTAACCTCTGTGAGAGGAAGAAAGTCAGTGGTAAGCTTAACAACCAAGTTCTTTAATGGAAAATCCCTGTATTCAATTGTATGCTGTAGTTTTTCTGACTGATTTTTTCAACAACCAGCCCTCCCTAAAAGAATGAGGCCACCACAGGGAAATGTGGGAAGCACTGCTTTATTATTTCAATGCTGTCTGACTTCACAAGAAAAAAATCAAATGTTTTGGGAAGCTAGATGGACTTTTATCTTTTGACATTCTCTCAGTTTTGTGTCCTCTTACATTAATACATAATGTCCATTGATCTGCACCAAATTCTTCAATGGTGCAGATTTTAGAATACAGTTTTTTTTCTGATTGGTCAGTTTAGATGCCATAGAAAGGGATTACATCAGGATTCAATCTGAGTGGTGTCAAACTGTTTATAAAACCATTGTTCTCTATCAAGAAGAGTTAAAAACCACGTAGGGTCAAAAGATATGTTAATATCACTGAGGCAAATGAGAGTTAAGTGCATAGCATAAAGGCCAAAACAGATTTTTAGTGTACCTAGCTCAGTTATTCTCAACCTTTTAGATGCAAGGCGCCCCTCAGAAAAGGCCAGCTCTTAGTCTTCACTCCTTTTTGAGTACAGAAAAATGATACGGCTGTTGCAGAGAACTCAGAAAGACGACATCAGGTCAGCATGATATTAGCACTGAATTCTTATTTGAAATCTTTGGGTTTATCTTGTGAATAGTGTAGGTGTTTGCACTAACAGTGTTAATAATATGTAGCATCCTTAAAAATATCTTGTGACACTCCAGGTACCTGAAGCATCCTTGCTTGAGAATCACTGACCTAGATTAATATGTCATGCCATATTTGTGTCACTCTCTTCTCAAAAAGGCTGAGGGTTGCTTCCAATAAAAACAAGTCATAAAAATGGATAAAATAAATAATAAGACAATTCTTCAGACATTACCCCAAAATTAACTCCACCTGTGAAGATCTCATACTAGGCTTATGCTTTGGTGAGCTTCAAGGGAGGAAGTTCCAAGCTGAGGAGTGACTACTGAGAACAATGTGTTTTTTGCCATGTGAATTTGGCTCCCAAATGGTACATACAAGACATTTTTCTCACTTGACCTTAGGATATACAATGGAATATAATGGAATATAAGGAAGGAGGCAGTCCCCTAGGTATGTAGGACCTAGGCCACTTAAGGCTTTTTAGGCGAAGAACTATCTGGTCCTAATATCATAACATCTGAGTGCCTCACAGTCTTAATACTTATTAAGGCACCTGTGAGGTAAGGGAATATGTTTACATGGGCCAAGAACTTCAAAAACAGAAGTGTTCTGATTTTCAAAAGTTCCATTTTGCTGCCATCTGGTCTAAATTTAGGAATGTTAATCCCTATAACAACACATGCTTTCACATAAAACCCTCTCAGTGCTAAACAGACAGTACTAGCAACACATCCATGAGTGGTATACTAGTACTTTCATTGTTATTTTACCAATGGAGAAACTAAAATAGAAACTATCCATATGCCTACAGTAGTATTGCTAATACTAGGGAGATTAGTATTCAGGGCTCTGATACTCAACTTTATGTTCATTTGCCAAGGCAATAATGCATCACAAAACTAATTCCACTGAACTTTATGTGACTACTTATACCACTGAGGAATGAACAATATTGTAAGGTTTGGAATATTAAATTCTGAACTAGTTTTGATCTATCTGGGTGCATCTACATGAGCAATTAATGCAACACAATAAACTCTGGTGGTGTTTATAACCTGGAGGAAACTGCTCCCAGGTGCAGCATCTACATGTGTGCCTGTAATAGAAGCAATTTGAGCTGGGCAGAGCAGGTCCCTAGCTGGCTGTACTGACTGGATGCAGTTTATGCCTATGGTCAGTATCCACACATGCATTTAAGTGCAGGAAATTTCTGTACCTTAAGATATTACTTTACCTGACAGTGGAGTTAATCAATTGACTGTACTGTAATACTGTTGCATGGGTAGATGATAGTGCCTTACTGCAGGACTAATTACTCTACTCTTCAATAAAACACATGTGTAGATGCACCCTCATAGCACAAATTAAAGAATACATTATGCTAACCTTTCTCATATTAAGTATCCCAACCCACAAAGTGTTCTATTGATTTTCATGGGTATATTCATGTATAAAGCACTATATATGGCCTTGCTCTTAATTACAAATCTGGTTTTGAGAGAAATTAAAATCATATGTCAGTGCCAGTAGCTGTTTAGGAGCTGTAGTGTCTAAACATTTACCTGCTAAATGGAAGCTAAACCTTACTTCAGCGACAGAAACAGCAATAGCTAGAAGTAATTTGGAGAAAGAGTGTACCCTACTTAGTGTTAATTGCCATGTGATTCTTTCTTAGTAAAGCTACCAGGTAAATTTCAAATAAATGTACCCAAGACATGGCTACTCAGGGGGCCATGAGCTCCTTCAGTAACCTTCCGTGTCATATTGGGCAAATCACTTCACCTTTTTGCTTCAGTTCCTGGTGTGTAATACGGGAATAATAATATTATTGTATTTACCTGAAGCCAAGATAAGTTTTTACTCCCTCCCCAGTCAGCATGGGGGATAAAATCCTCATCTTGGATTCAAGTACTAGCTGACAGTCAGCTAGCTACTGTGACTCTGAAGCCAAAGCTGAACAGCTGCCTACCCTGAGCTAGGGTTACTTGTGTTGCAGAAGAGGGAGCATACAGTGGAGAGAGGGCAGGGGAGACCACACAGTGACTGAGGAGCACTCAGGGAAGACCCATAGCATGTGGCTCAAGGTAAGCAAGGGGGAGGCTTCACAGCCTACCCCACAACCCACCCCTTTGTTGATTACCTTTAGTTCTAGTGGGGAGCAGAGGTTGGGAAGGACAGGCAGCAGGGGAAGGGAAAAGTGGCTGGGGGGGGCAAGGTTTGGGAAGCATGATTGGAGGGCAATCAAGTGGGCAGAGCAAGTGGCTGCGGGGATAGGCAGCAAGGTGAGCAAATGGTTGGAGGGGGGCAGGCATAGGCAACAGGGGGCAAAAGGAGGGGGGCTATGTACTCCTGACCCTCCACTGCTTTCTGTACTGCAATGGTGGTGGGGGGGTATAGTTATAGGTTTTCATATACAGAATCTAATTATTGTGGGCATCTTAAATTGAATAGTCTTGGATTTGGGTAAATATGGTAGACACCTCAGCAAAATACTTTGATATGTAAAAATGCTAGTGTGGCCCAAAATATCAATGTGTTTAATTAACCTAATTAATTGTGATAGAGTAGTACACCATTCTGAGGTGACAGGTGGTTGCTTGTATATGTCCTTGCTTTTTGCAATAAGTAGCCTAATTGGTTATGATAGGGTAAAATCCCTCAATTCCCTTAAATCACAAAATCACTTAATCCACTCAAATGTGGATCTCTCATTTAAGTTATTTTAAGAAGGTAAGCTACAGTGGATAAACTGTTTGACTGGAAATAAGGAGATCTGGGTTTTATCCCAAGCTCTATATGAAAAGAGATATCTGCCAGATACATCATGGCTTTTCCTGGATTGAAAGATGTAGCCTAAACAGCCTTGGTAGCTTATCCATCCTACCTAGAGCTCTGATATTGTCTAAAAGCTGTCTTTTGGGAGATTTCTCGGTCAGTGGCTGCTTTTAGATAGTCAACATTTTCTAATGGTTGTCAGGATCCCTATACTGATGCTAAATATAGAGAAATACTCTATTTTAACTCTACTTCCTATTCCTGGTTAGTGTGGAAATAATAAGAGGTGTTAAATCTTACATGGGGCCGAGAGTCCTAGACAAAACCTGGACATACAAAATTAATTTAATTTAAAATTCACCTTATTCAGGCTGACATACTGGAAATGATGTAATCAGTCCCAAAATTTGCCCTTGGAGACTGTACCCAGTAAAGGACACTGATTTGAAAGCAGTTGTTCCCTACAGGGAGAGAGAAAATATGACAGTCCTCGGGCCCGCACTGTTCAACCTCTTCATCAGCGACTTGGACGAGGGGGTGAAAAGCACCTTGTTCAAATTCACGGATGACACCAAGATGTGGGGAGAGGTGGGCATGACAGAAGGGAGGGACAGGCTACAACTAGATCTGGACAGGTTACAGAGGTGGGAGGAATTGAATAGGATGTGATTGAATACTGACAAGTGCAGGGTACTACATCTAGGGAAAAAGAACCAGCAGCATACCTACAGGCTGGGGAACTCACTTCTCATCAGCACAGAGGCAGAAAAGGATCTTGGTGTCATTGATTCCAAGATGAACATGGGTTACCAGGTGAGGACACAGTCAGCAAGGCTAACCACACCTTGTCATGCATCTACAGATGCATCACGAGCAGGTCCAAAGAGGTGATCTTCCCCCTCTATGAGACATTGGTCAGTTGCAGTTGGAGTACTGTGTCCAGTTCTGGGCATCGCACTTCAGGAGGGATGTGAACAGCATTGAGAGAGTCCAAAACAGGGCCACTCACATAGTCAGGGGGCAGCAGAGCAGGCCCCATGAAGAGAGGCTACAGGACCTGAACCTGTTCAGCCTCCACAAAAGAAGGCTGAGAGGGGATCTGGTATCTTTCTATAAACTTACTGGGGGGACCAGAGGGGAACAGGAGAGTCCCTGTTCACCCAAGCACTACCAGGAGTAACTAGGAATAACAGCCACAAGTTGATTAAGAATAGGTTCAGACTGGACATCAGGAAGCACTATTTCACAGTCAGGGCGGCTAGCATCTGGAACCAACTTCAAAGGGAAGTGGCCCTCACCTCCTACCCTTGGGGTCTTCAAAAGGAGGCTAGATAATCACCTAGTCAGGGTCATTTGACCCCAGCATTCTTTCCTGCCTATGGAAGGAGGTCAGACTTGATGATCTGCTCAGGTCCATTCCAAACCTACCAACTATGAAAATACAAAATTATAAAACTATGAATATAGTATTTTCACAGCAGGTAGGGGCAGGAAATGAGTAATTACCAAACTTGACTCTGCCCTATCTTGATCCCTGTGTCCATTTTTCTGTGCTAGAGTACAAAGGAGGGGTGTGTGGTTGACTAAAGAGTGTGGAGGGGCTGTTGGTAGTACTGTGGAGATTTGAGCTACTTCTTTCTTTATCCACAAAAACCAGTTGTAGGGTGGCCCTATGCTAAATGCATGCTGTTAGCTTAAGAGAAAACTGCTTTTCTTTAGCCCTGACTGCACTTCCCTGAGAATGCAGCCTATTTCCTCTGTGTGTTCCTAAATGATCACAACCCATAATATTTAAATCTTTGTATCAAATATGATAGCAAAATATTACAAAAACCCCTACAAGTTAACTATTTGGAAAAATAACAGCAATTAAAAGTCTATAAGGTTGAATCTGTCTGTTTTGGGATGCAGTTTTATTTGCAAGACCCAATCCAGAAAGAGTGAGACAGATGCTCGAACATGTATTTTTGTCTTCCCCTTTCACTGTGTGACCTAAAGTATGATTTACTTCTCTCCATACAAGCCCTCTACTGAACATGGACATCTTCATTTCCTCAAGGGCTTCACTATGACTCATTGCTGTAGTACCTGAGTATTGCAAACATTAATGAATATGTTTTCACAACACCCTGGTATGATAGGGTGAGGTTTCACACATGATCAACTGGAGTAGAGGGAGATTAAGACTGATATTTGCAAATGTCTCTCTCAATTTGCATATTTCACTAAAGGACTTCAGATTCTAAGAAGGCCTAATTTTTCAGAGTACTTAGTAGTGATTAAATCTAATAATCACTGATATGGTCAAAAATGACACATCCTCTGATTATTTTATTTTAGGAGAAATTTGGTGTACTATTATTTTCATTAACTGCAGAAAGACAGGGTAACTTGCCCAAAGTCACAGAATGAGTCAATGGCAGAGTCATCATCAGAACAACACTTATCAGAGTCTCAACTTTGGGATAAGACCTCCAGAGCACATTGTGTCATTTCTAAACATGGCAAACAGTCCCAGCTCTCTCTGACTTCATGTGCACCTGTGCCTTTTTAGAAAATGATGCCATAAGTGTTTAAATTAAGGCAGGCAGCCAATACAATCAGTGTATACATGTAAATAGTTGGGTTTAAGTACAGTCAAATATTTCTGACAGGCAAAAATGTTTGGAATCCAGTTCTCTTAAGACAGTTGAAAGTCATATTTTCATAGTTGGTAGGCTTGAAAGGGACCTGAGCAGATCATCACATCTGACCCCTTGCCATGGGCAGGAAAGAATGCTGGGATCAAATGACCTTGGCAAGGTGTCTATCTAGCCTCCTTTTAAAGATACCCAGGATAGAAGCAAGCACCACTTCCCTTGGAAGTTGGTTCCAGATCCTAGCTGACCTGACTGTCAAATAATGCCTCCTGTTATCTAGCTTGAATCTACTCTCCATCAATTTATGGCCATTATTCCTTGTTACTCCCAGTAGTGCTTGGGGGAACAGGGACTCTCCCATTGCCTGCTGGTCTCTCTTGCCCAGTTTATAGATGGTCACCAGATCCCCTCTCAGCCTTCTCTTGTGGAGGCTGGACAGGTTCAGGTCTCGTAGCCTCTCCTTGTAGGGCTTGCCCTGCTGCCCCCTGATCATGTGAGTGATCAACTGTTTTTAAAAAAGTCAACTGTTTTAATCATAGGAGAAGCCTGTCCCTGCTGTGGTCCTCTGACTCAGTCTACATCTTCAAAATACTGCAACAAATAAGATAAAGCAACTACAAGGAAGCACCTATGTCACCCAGAACTGACTCATTCCCTGTAAATGACCGTCCTATGCACAGGGGGAGATATGGATACTGTAAAATGTAGCCTGTGAATATCCAATTAGATGCTGCAACAGACTGATGCACAAGAGGCCAAAATTCAGGGTGCACAAGTGACCTTAATTTTGGTGTTTCTGTAATTTGGGTGTTTGGCTTTGTTATGCTGGCTTTATTTTAATGTAGGTTTCTAAAACCAGCAAATTCTATTATGTGCTACTTTAATACTTTTCTTTCTACCCGCATTGTCAGCAGTATAGACCTTTGCTGTTTGAGATAAAAGATTAAGGTGAATGGGTAACAGAAGGACTAGGCTTTTGTTGTGTGTGAATGTGTCATGACAGGAAGAAGTGTAATACACCGAATCAGTGAGTTTTATAACCTTTAGCATCCTTATTTTACAGGCAACATATCTAAGTATACATATTTAGCATATTGTTTCTCAAGGAAAGTGTGGCTGAGGCATGTGTCTACCATAACAGAGATTGGGTTGTAATTGCATAGAATACTATAATCATACTGGCTGTGAAAGGAATACCAGTCAGTAAAGTAAAAACCTATAACTTATGTTCCATTGATCCCAGACCTGTGCCACTTCCCACAGGTAAAAAGGAATGCTTATCAATGGAGCTGTGAGCAGAACATTGGTTGACACAGACAGCTCACAGTTGGTGAATGGTGATATTCATTGATTCATAGTCAGAAGGGACCTCAGTGAGCCATCTAGTCTGACCCCCTTCCCCTGGCAGGCAAGAAACAGGGTCACCTTTGTGATCCCAGCCAGGTGCCAGTCCATTCTCCTCTTGAAGACACTCAAGGATGGGGCGAGCATCTCCTCCCTTAGAAGCCCATTCCAGATCCTGGCAACCCTGACTGTGAAATAATTTTTTCTAATGTCCAGTCTAAACCTACTCTCCAATATCTTATGGCCATTGTTTCTTGTCATTCCAAGGGGTGCCTACTTCATGTTGCTCCCCCCTTATGAATTTGTACGCTGCCACAAGGTCCCTTCTTAACCTTCTTTTGGAGAGGCTGAAAAGGTTAAGGTCCCTTAGCCTGCCTTCATAAGGCTTTCTCTGCAGGCCTCCAATCAGATGAGTGGCTCTTCTTTGGACCCCCTCCAAGTTGTCTGCATCCTACTTGAACTGCAGCATCTAGAACTGGACACAGTATTCCAGCTGCAGCCTGACCAGTGCCACATAGAAAGGGAGAATCGCCTCCTGGACCTACAGGTGCACGACAAGGTGCGATTGGCTCTGCCAACTACTTCATCACATTGACAACTCATGTTCATCCTGGAGTCAACAGTGTCCAAGATCTCTTTCTGCCTCAGTGGTACTGAGGAGGTCACCCCCCAGCCTATAGGTATGATGGCAGTTTTTCCTCCCCAGGTGCAGCACCTTGCACTTGTCTTTATTGAATTGCATCCTGTTGTTTTCTGCCCACTTCCCCAACCTGTCAAGGTCTGCCTGAATCTGGTTCCTCCTTTCCAGGGTGTTAGCTTCACCCCATATTTTAGTGTTATCCGCAAATTTGGACAGGGTGCTTCCCACTCCAGTCATCCAGACCACTGATGTGTCAAAGGCCTTCTTGAAGTCCAGCTAGATAGGCTATCCACCTTGACTCCTGCATCTAAACATTTGGTGGCCTTGTCATAAAAAGAAACTAGGTTAGTCAGGAAGGACCTGCCCACTATAAACCCATGCTGGTTACCTCTCCACATCACATTAGCCAGCGGGCTCCCACAGATGTGTTACTCAATCATTTTTCATAGGATTTTCCCTGGGATAGAAGTAAGGCTGACCAGTCTAGTTCCCCAGCTCTTTCTTCCTCCCCTTCTTAAAGATTGGGATGACATTGGCCCTCTTCCAACCCTCTGGGACCTGACCCAAGCACCATGAGTGCTCATATATCCTTGCTAGTGATTCGGCTATGGAACTCGCTAATTCCTTCATTACCCATGGGTGAAGTCCCTCTGGTCCTGGTGATTTGAACATGTCCAGTTCCTCCAAGTGTCCTTTTACCATATTGGCACTGACCGTTGGTCGGCTGAGGTTCCACTTGTTGATGTCTGTGATGCGTATTGAGGGTTTGTCTAGATTCCTATATAAGAAGACAGAGGCAAAAAACTCATTGAAGAGGTCTGCCTTGTCCCTGCTATCTGTTACTAAGCCCTACTGCCCATCCTGTAGGGGTCCTATGCTACCCTGCACCGTCTTTTTGCTCCCAATGTATCTAAAGAAGGACTTTTTATTGTCTTTAATCCCTGCTACTACCCTGAGCTCTAGAGCTGCCCTTACTGTGAAACAGTCCAGCCTGAACCTACTCTCAAACAACTTGTGGCTGTTATTCCTTGTTACTCGGAGGTGCGTGGGTGAACAGGGTCTCTCCCATTCCCCATTGGTACCCCCAGTAAGTTTATAGATGGCCACCAGGTCCCCTCTTAACCTTCTCTTGTGAAGGCTGAACAGGTTCAGGTCCCATAGCCTCTCTTCATATGGTCTGCTTTGCTGCCCCTGGATCATGCGAGTGGCCCTCCTCTGGACCCTCTCGTTGCTGGTCACATCTCTCTTAAAGTGTGATGCCCAGAACTGGACACAGTACTCCAACTGTGGCCTGATTAGTGTTGCATAGAGGGGGAGGATCACCTCCTTGGCCCTGCTTGTGATGCATCTGTGGATGCATCACAAGGTGCGGTTGGCCTTACTGACAGTGTCCTCACATTGGCAGCCAGGTTCATTTTGGAATCAATAATGACTCCAAGATCTGTTTCTGCCACTGTGCTCTTGAGAAAGGAGTTCCCCAGCCTATAGGTATGCTGTTGGTTCTTACTGCGCAAGTGGAGTACCCTGCACTTGTCAGTATTGAATTAGATCCTATTCTCATTTTTCCACCCCTGTAACCTGTCCAGGTCCAGCTGTATCCTGTCCCTTCCTTCTAGTGTGCCCACCTCACCCCAGATTTTGTTGTCATCAGTGAATTTGAACTTTCTATGGTATTCATCGATATACCATTTATTGAAGTCAGGGCTGGACAATTAATTCAGCTGGCAGGCTAGTTAATGAAGTTTGATGAGCTGTGGAGGGCTGCAAGGGTAGCCCTTTCCTTTGACAGGTGCCCTGCTTCCTGGTCACTATTTTGGGACACCTAATCTCTTCTTGCCATCAGAAGTCTTTCCCCTTGCCCCCAGAAGTACTCCTTTTGGGAAGGGGGTTTGCCATCTTGGAACCAAAGATGGAAAAAAACAAAAACAAATTATATGTTAAAAGTCAAACAATAACATATTTTAATGTTATTAACACATTTAATAAATAAGTATTGTATTAAATATTTAAATAGAAATTAAATACATTAAGTATAAGTATATTGTTAAGTATTGTATTTAACCTCTACAATAATGTATTTTACTTTTATTTCAAAAAATATATTTGTCCTGATTTGTGTATGTTTGCACTGTATGTATAGAGGGGATTGTATAATATCACAAAATACAGTCTTACTCTTGTATATTGTGGGTATATGTGTGGGAGTATGGAGTTTGAGGGGGGCTGTGGGTGTATATGTGTAGGTGTGCATATATGTGGGGTGTGCGGGTGGGTGTGGATATGTGTTGATATGTGTTTGGGATTTTGAGGGTGTGGGTAGGTGTGGGGGCCATGGGTATGGGTGGGTGGGTATGGCATTTGTGAGGGGCTGTGTGTGCGTGCGTGTATGTGGAGTGTGGGAAGGCACTGAGGGTGTGTGTGGATGTAGGAGTGTGGAGGGAATGGAGTGGCGGGTATGGGAGGGTTTGGAGGGGCTGTAGGTGTGTGGCTGAGGGTTGTGTGCATGTGTATGGTGGGGTGTGTGTGGCCCCCCACAACAAACACCCTCTCAATGCACGCAGGCCCTGCCACCAGCAGCAGCAGCAGCAGGCAGAGCCCCCTGGCAGCGTGCAGTCCCAGGACTGCACTTGATTGGGCTGCTGGCTCCACTGCACAGAGCTCACATGCCCGAGTTCCATGCTGCCAGTGGGAGCCCCATGTGATGAAGTCGGTGGTGCAGATCATAGGGTTCAGCTGTGGAGCCAAGTACAGAGGCAGAGCTAGTCTGGCTCCATAGTGTGGAGCTCACCCATGGTTCCCCATGACCTGCATGTAGCATTGAGTGGGGCCAGGCTGCTGGCTCCATGATGCAGGGGTCCTCCCCAAAGGCGCACGACTTTGGCAGAGAACCTAGGAACTGCATGCGAGCCCCGTGTGATGCAGCCAGACAGCTCTGTGCCCCCACTGGCCTGGGCTCTGTGCTCCTGTTGCCCTGTGTTTGGTCACTGCTGGCCCCAGCCCTGGCCCCAGCCCCGGCCCTCGCCCCGGCCCTGGAGCACCAGTGCAGGCCCCACACTCTTGTTCAGCTGCAACTTCACTCCTGCCTGCCACCTCTGCCACTGCTGCCTATCCACCTGCATGCCTGTCCACTACTGCTGCTGCCACCACCACTCCACTCCTGCCACCACTACTTCCACCCTTCACTGTCACTGTCACAGCCACTGCCACCAGTTCCCCTCTCCCCACCTATCACATCTGACACCCTTCCCTTGCTGATTCCCTACATTTCTGCCTGCCTGCCAGTCCTCAGCCACCCATTGCTGCTTCCTTACCTGTGAGCACAAGGTCATGGCCATCCCATGGGCATGGGTGGGAGTGCAGTGTGTGTTGCACCCATGGAAGTGAGTGGGGCTTGGCATCATGTGAGCACAGCAGGGCAGCCTGGGGCTGGGACAGATTGTCTGGGGCAAATTGTCTGGTGGCCCAGATTTGGCCTTGGAGCTGTATTTTGCCTACCACTGATCTAAGTGCTTCACAGACACAATTAATGGATGCTCACTCAGCTGGGAGATGCTAAAGTATTGTTAACCTTGTTTTACAGGTAGGGAGTTAAGCCCTGAAGAAATTAGGGTAATAATGGTTTTTTCCCAATTCTACATGCCTAGGACCCTATTTTTAATACTGTTAGCCTTATGAAGCACAACTACAATTCAATTGCAATTGAACTTGACTTCCAAAAGGCCTTTGATCTAGTATCCCATGATGTCCTCATGAGAAAATTGGAGAATTGTGGGCTTAACTCTGAGACAGTCAGGTAGGTGAGAAACTGGCTGCAGGATAGGACACAGAGAGTCGTAGTGAACGGATCCGTACCATCCTCGTGAGAAGTGGGCAGCTGTGTCCCACAGGGGTCAGAGCTTGGTCCACTGCTTTTGAACATCTTTATTAACAATTTGGATGTGAGAGCGAAGAGCTCACTGGCCAAGTTTGTGGGTGACACCAAGTTATGAGGCAGCATGGTCACACTTGAAGATAGGCTACAGATATATGCAGACCTAGACAGGCTAGCAAGTTGGGTGGATCAGAATCTGATGAAGTTCAGCATCAAGAAATGTTAAGTGCTCCACCTTGGGATGAGAAACCGCCAACACACCTACAGGCTTGGTGGCACCACACTGACTTGCACCACAGATGAAAGGGACCTGGGGGTAATAATAGACCACAGTATGAATATGAGCTGGCAGTGCGATGTTGTAGCCAGTAGGGCAAATAATACTCTGGCATGCATCAAGCGATGCATCTCCAGACAAAACAAGAAGGTGATTCTTCTATTCTACTCAGGACTGGTGAGACCACAGTTGGAGTACTGCATCCAGTTCTGGGCACCACACGTTAACAAGGACATGGGCAAGCTTGAAAGTCCAAAGAAGAGCCACCCATATGACAAGAATCTTACACAGCAAGCCATATGAGGAAAGACTAAGGCAGGGGTGGGGGAAATGTGGCCCAGGGGCCAGATGCAGCCTGACAGGCCATTCTATCCAGACTGCAAGGCCCCTACAAATTTAGAAAATTAATATTAATCTGCCCTGGGCTGCCTGTCATGTGGCCCTCAATGGGTTGCTGAAATTCAGTAAGCAGTTCACTACCCAAAATAATTGCCCACCCCTGGCAGAAGGGATCTGTGACTCTTGATCCTGAGTAAAAGAAGGCTGAGAGGGGACCTGGTAGCAGCTGACCACTGCACTAAGGCACTACATCAAGGGCTTGGTGAGCAACTGTTCACCAGGGCACCCAAGGGGACACCTAGGAGTAATGGCCACGAAGTCCTGGGAGATTGATTCAGGCTCAACATTAGGAAAAATTTCTTCACAGTCAGGGTGTCCAGACAGTGAAGTAAGCTCTCCTCAGAGGTGGTACAATCACCTACCCTAGAAATCTTCAAGAGGAGACTAGACAGTCACCTTGCTGGGGTCACCTGACCCCAGTTATCTTTCCTGCTTGGTGCAGGGGGCTGGACCCGATGGTCTTCCAAGATCTTCCAGCCTTACCATCTATGAATCTATGAATTGTAAGTACAAAAGTTCCTAAGTTAGGCACCCAGAAAATGAGGAAAGCACAATCAGTGATCTTTTAGTTTAGGCAAATTGCTTAGCTCCACACAGGAATTGCAGTAGAATCAGGGATAGAATTCATGCCAAATCCAAATGTTTTAACCCTCATATTTAAACTGTCGCTTCTTTATCTGCAACTTCCTGTCTCATTGACTGAATATTTTCCAACTTCTGCAAATAAATGAGGCAGTGGTTCTATTAGATAACACCTTCATTTGTTACACAATTCTTATTCATTTCCAGAATAGGTCCATTTTGTGCACTGAATGAAGGATGGTCTTGTGTAATAAAAAAGCTGGTATGAGATCATACAGGGGTGTAGGTTGTAGCTGTGTTGGTCTAAGGACATAGGCAGACAAGGTTCTTTGGGTGAATCTGATACCTTTTATTAGAGCAACTTAAATAGTTGGAAAACAATTATTAAGCAAGCTTTCGGGTTCAAAAACCATTTGTCAGGCTAAGGAAGTTTCAGCAGTTGGTATGTGCTCTTCCTGGATGGATGAAAAGACCAGCCCCTGGCTTCTTTACTTTTCATCCATCCAGGAAGAGCACACACCAACTGCTGAAACTTCCTTAGCCTGACGAAGAGTTTTGTATTGATATGTAAATCAGCAAGGGGGCTCAATAGTTGCACAAATACAAACAACTTTAACTCTGGCCTTTCTAAAATTCCGAGTGTTTTATTTGGATCTTTAATAAAATTATTATAACACAGGGCTTTGGAGATAGGGTTTGGGCAGATGATTATGTTAAGTTTTATTTTTTAAATCTGAGAAAAAAAACCCCTATCACATAGCATGATATCATGATAAAAAAAGATTCATCAATGGGATTGGAGCAATTAGTTCAGTGATTCTCAGCCCAGGTGCTGCAGCATCCTCGGGTGGTTTAAGATGCAGGGTACCATTTAAATGTTAGTGTTCTTAGGTCTGCAAACATGATTCACAAGATAAACCAAGAGCTTTCAAATAGGAATCCACAGTATTAAAAACTTTCTAACCTGCTTTGGTCTTCCTGACTTCTTTGCAACAGAAAAATTTCTGTAGTCAAAAAAACAAGTCCGAACTAAGAGCTGGTATTTTCTGAGGGTGACTTGAGTCTAAAAAGGCTGAGAACCACTCTCTTATACCTACCACCAAGAATGGATACATGTATGAGCATTCAGATAGGTAAAAGCTGCTATCAAATCCCACTTCAGTCTTCTCTTTTGCAGACTAAACCCAGTTCCCTCAGTTTCTCCTCATAAGTCATGTGCCCCAGCCCCCTCACCAGTTTTTGTTGCCCTCATCTGGACTCCCTCCAACGTGTCCACATCCTTCTATAGAGTGGCAAAATTGGACTTTGCTATTCCAGATGTGGTCTCACCAGTGCAGAATAGAGCAGAATAATCACTTCCCTCAATCTGCTGACAACACGTCTACTAATGCAGTCCAGGATGCTGTTAGCTTTCTTGGCAACAAGGACACACTGCTAATTCATATCCATTTTATCATCTACTGTAACCCCCAGGTCCTTTTCTGCATAGCTGCTGCCCAGCCAGTCAGCCCCCAGCTTGTATTGGTGCATAGGATTGTTCCATCCTAAGTGCAGAGCTTTGTACTTGTCCTTGTTGAACCTGATGAGATTTCTTTTGGCCAAATCCTCCAATTAGTCTAGTTCACTCTGAATCCTAGCCCTACCCTCCTTGTCCTGGCCTCGTTCCTCTTGCCTACCAGACTCTATCCCCTTGGCAAGGCAATTCTACTCTTTCCCTCCAGACTCTCTGCCTTAGTCCCAGTACTTTCACAACTCCCTATTTCTCCCTCCTAGAAGACAATCTCAGTTTCATATCTCCCTCCTGTATGTCAAGTTTTCTTGCTGATTCAACCCAGTCTTTCCCTAGGTATCTGGTTAATACCTATCCCTTCTTCCTAGTCCAACAGTCAATCTCAATTTCCCTTTCTTGACCTGTCAGTCTCCCCCATTTTCCTGCTCCTTATCAGATCCATCTCTCCTTCCTTACTCACACTAATACATTGCTTCACTCCCAGGCTTCCCTCATAGCTCCTATTCCTTAATTCTTCACCCAACCAGTCCCATTCACATCTTATGTAATAACTTTCCTTTCTGATCCAGGTTTTGTTCCCCCTACATTTGAATTGAATGGCTACCTGCAGAATGCCTGTGTGCCACTTGACAGCACAGGGAAAACAAGATTTCGCCTTGGAACAAAGGTTCCAGGGCTGAAATTCACTTTAGCCTCAAGCAGCTAGGAGTAGCAGTTACTGAGAAATTACTTCTATGACCTTGTCATGCTGGGCTAGAATAAACTTAAGCATGGCACATGAACAAGTTAGTCAGCAGAGGAGTTGGCACAGTGAGTGTCGAGCTGCTCTGTGAGGACAACATTTACACAGTCTAGTTGGCATCAGAAGCTGTGAGAGTGTCAAGCAGGCCCAGTGACTGTGAAGTTTTTGGAAAGTTTAGCTATTAAAATTAAAGAAGTCTGTGTTAAGCACCTGTATACTTTGGTTTTTCAAATACTTAGAACCTGGTATATTTTCACAGAAATGGTCAATGATTCATTCTATCTTCAAGGCCACCCATGAATAAAATTCAGGTTCTTGCTTTGTGGATGCTAGAACTATTTACTGAGGTCTCAAGAACTCTAGAGTTTTTGGAGATGGACAAAACATTACCTTTAGCTTCCTTCATGGAAACAAGTGAACTACTTTGGCTAAAATTTTCCAAAATACTTTGGCTTAAAGCAGACATAGAGGCTAGAAAATTTCAGTCTAAACAGTTAATGTGTAATAATAATTTCCAATAATAATAGGAAATATTATCATTCTTGTTAGTAATATATTTAGAGCAAGAGTGAGAAAATATGACACGTGATAATGTGGGGTTTTATAGACTTTATTTTCATGAGTTTAGGACAGGAGACATATCCCAAACTGTAGTGTGTCACTCTAAACAAGTACTGATTAAAGCTTTATACAAAAATAGTGTTATATAAAAATCATTTTACAAGTGTTTAAGAAATATTTTTAGGACAATTTAATAGACAGTGTTGTAAAGTTAGATGTCTCTGTTATCAAAAATCCAAATTTAGAGGCCCCAAAGGAGCAGAAGTATAACTAATGAATTTAAAAGTACCCAT
Organism: Caiman crocodilus; assembly: GCA_030014935.1. NCBI lineage: Eukaryota > Metazoa > Chordata > Crocodylia > Alligatoridae > Caiman > Caiman crocodilus. Next base: position 44,418,267 of record JAGPOW010003642.1, read on the forward strand.
GCAAGAGACCTAAAATAACATTTCCAGCCTTTTTAGATCTAGAATTATTACAAGTATAAAGCGTGATATTTTGAGATATTTTAGGGTCAAAACCCAGTGGGGTAGTTTTGCATTACAGGAGTGTTTTGCCCTTTCACATGATATAACAATCCCAGTCCTTGCCCTTGGGAAACATAAAGCATCAGACACCTAGTACAGTGATAGTAAATGTCAGACTAAGTAATGCAGGATACAAAAACACATCAGAAACACGTTCCTTGGATACAATTACACAAGCAAACAGAAATGTTTGAGATGTCTTGTTCTTACACACTGTCTGCCTTATCCTTGTGAGTACTCCTACTGATGTACAAGAGGGCCAGGTAGGTAAAGCATTAATCAACTGTATTGGTACCTTCGTTCTCCAGAACAATGGTAACTCAAACGTTTTCTGCATTTCCCCATACAAAACTCAAGTGCCTCCTGAGTTTCATATTTTAAAACAACTTTTCATTGTTACTTTGCTTCTTTACTTGATTCTATTAGGCAGGTCGGTACCTTATGGTCTGACTCATTCAGAGACATAAGCTTTCACAGGCTACAGCCTGCTTGGTCAGATGCTATGAAATAGTCTACCCTGCCCTGCTTTTGCCTAACTTCAGACTAAGATGCCTTGCTACTCCTGTCTACATTCTATTGAGTGCTGTTGACCTGCTGAGTGACCTCAGGCAAGGCATTTTTCTTCTCTGTTCCTAAAATTCTCCATATCTGAGGTAGGGATTATTCTTACCCCCTTTGAAAAACATGTTGGCTTCTATGAGTGAAAAAAGAGCTAAGAATCACTTTTTAGCTCTTTATAAACAGCTAAGAATGACTACCAGCTTTGGTTCTCCTCAGACCAGTGACATTCTCAGAGGGCATGTCTTTCAGATCATTTTTCAATTTAGCACCTCACTCCTTTTGTAGTAGCAAAGCTTGGCAAAGGGTTTAGCAGTATTGCTCACTTTCTCACTTTATTATACACTTTGTTATACAAGCCAGGTGTACCGCTTCTTCACAAAGAAATCTATCTGCCAGTTCTTGCTCCATGAAAATGCATTTGTGACCATGACCTCTGAATTAAATTTACGTGCCCTGATACAATTTGGTCTATGATTTTATTAAATAAAAAGAAATGGATAAAGAAATGTAAAATTTAATTTTATTCACCTGAATGCTATACAAAGAAATGAAACACAGTTTCAAATAATTTCTCTACTGAACATATGGGCATCTGAAATTAAATTGATTAAATTAATCTGGGTAAGGCTGGAAACAAGCTTTTGTGGGAAGCTGAAGGGGTTTGATCAAAGAATTTAGGAGGTTTTTCTTCTACTTTAATTTGTACACAAGGATCATTCAGAGTAGCAGTCTCTTGAATTGTGGGGTGCAAGAAATGAGTCCCACTGGGGACTTAAATCATGCATTAGTCTGTGGATTGGAGCTGGCACACTTACAGATACAGACATTACACTTATACCAGTCTAGATGATTGGAAATTTATATAAACCCACAGAAGTTCAGTGCACATAGATTGATCTAAAAATGGCAGAACCCAATCTAAGAAAGATCTGGACGAATGGGCATTCAAATTTCATTGATTTAGGTTACCCCAGTGATTTGGACTTCCATACCAGATCCCTCAACAATTTAAGTTTGATCACTCTTAGCCAACACCCGAGCCTCCTATATGGCTCCCTGCTACCCCTCCATCCCTGCAGGGAGGCATGCTGGCACTCAGCCTGCACTTGGTTCCTCTGGCAGAGTGCCCAGTGGGCTCCACCCCAAGCTCTCCCAGATCCAAGCCAGCAGAGCCCCTTTCCCTGACCTTGTCATCTCTGACCATTTGTGAGCAGCAGACAGGCAACAGGGGGGAGGAAGGGAGGCACCTGTGCCCCCTCCATGAGCTCTGGTACCTGGACATCTGAGTCCCCACACCCTGTCATGAAGCACCCCGTAATGTACACACACACCTGACACTGAGCCCAGGAGAATTCCTGAGCTCAGGTGCAGACCCATGGAGCCAGCCTTGGCGGCCACACACCCAGCCAGGGACACTTATGCCGCTGTGCTCAGTCACACCCCCACAGACCTCCCCCTGGTTCCTGTACATCACATCTCAGTGGCTAGAGCCAGGTATGCAGCCAGTCATCCTGCCACCAGGGCCCCAGCATGGACCACACCTTGAGCAGGAGCTGGTGGGGACAGCCCACCTCTGGTGGATTAGGATGGTATGGAGCAGAACATTGGGACTGGGTCTGAGTGGAGGCAACCCTGTTACCCTCCACAATTCGGCTACTGCTGGCAGGTACCTGGGCCAGGGGCACCTGGGGTGCTGCAAGGCCTTTTTGGCCTGCAGTTTCAGGCTCCTGGACTACCCGGGGGGGTGGGGTGGAGGAGAGACAGGGGTGAGCAGAGGGGGAGGAGGATGGACACTGAGCATCCAAGCTGGGGCAAGCAGGGTTGAGAGTATGCTTGCCCATGCTTGGCAGCCAGTCATGAATGGGTACTCAGCTGCTCTCAACAATCTCTGGCAGTGCAGGAAGCTCATGGTGCATACTAGAAGTCATGCAGGAGTGCCCCCAACACGCTGGACTTGGCCACTGCAGACAGCCTAAATGCCTCCCCCTGCAGCCCCTCACCCCCAAAGGGTGAACATGCATTCTGTTCATTACCAGTCTAACCTAGGTAGCTTAGAGAAACCCGTGTAAATTAGACTGACTCCTTCTTGGGCTTTCTGAATGTTTGTAGTTAGCTTTGGGGAGTAACCTGCCTTATCCTAAGAGATGGCTCTGAGTTCTTACTTCCTGTAAACCAGTAGTTTTTAACCTTATTAGGCTCATGGCTGCCCTTAGAAGATGACAGATCTTAGCTTTTGCTCTTCTTTCTGACTATAAAAAAATAATGGAGCAATTGTTGCAAAGAATTCAGAAGGACCACAACAGTTCAGAGTGTTTTTCATACAATCAATTCCTTCTTGGAATATCTAGGTTTGTCTTGTGAATTATGTGCAGGTGTTTGCACACCTAACAATGTGAATATTGTACGGTACCCTTAAAAGGACCTCAGCACACTGGGGTGCTGTGACACCACTGTGAGAAGTGAGTAGTAATGAGAAACAAATGATTCCTCATTGCCTCTCATGGGGCTGTGCTGCTCTACATTGCCTCCTAAGCAGCATGAAGCTGCTACAATATAGGTCTTAACTGACACTAGCTTTGTTTAGATTTAGAAAAAGATAATCATGAGCTATTTTCTGAACACCTTCCCTGCTCCTTTTGCACTGAGACCAAACTTTCACTTGAAGTATAGGCATTTGGATTTGACCCTTCATCAACAAGGTAACTAATTAGTGAAAGGAATCCAGCCTAATATATTCTTCTCACTTGTTTATACCTTTACATCAGGAATTCCAATATGGACATTGAAAAGATATATAATGTTCAAAATACCATATAGAATAAGCAATAAGCTATCAATTGAATATACTATTATCATGCTCAGTCCAGGTCTATCTTGTATTAGGGAATATTAGCACTGCATTTGAATGAGAAAGTCTTTGATTATCTTTTGTAGTTGTATAGAGGAACATACTCCTTTGGGAGGCACAAAAGAAAAAAGGTAAACAGCTGCACATGACAGAGCTTTCAACTCAATTTGACTGGTGTTAGTACAAAGCTGTTGTAAAGTCCAAGGAGAAATGTAATGAGTTACTAGTTGGGCAATCAATACAAAATAGCAAGTGAATATGGTGAACAATGATACCACTGGTTTTTATCTTTGCATTTTGTTCTCTTTACTCTGCAGAAGTGAAGAGAAAAACCCAAAAACTAAGAATCTGAAATGCGCAGATCAGCTGTTTTGCTTTCAGACTCTTTCAAGTGTTATTGAGAGACAATGTGAAATTACTGAAATGTAAAGCACTGTAACAAATGTGCTCACTGTTTTCCTGTAAGAAATCTATCATCATACAATGCATTTAAAATGGCAAGAACCATGTAAAAATGATAGTTTTAAATCCTAACATCTTCTATCTTTATGTATTATTTTTCCATAAAAATATTGAATTTTAACTAAGGGTAATGGTAATTAGGGAAAACATAAAACATTATTTAAAAAATAAAATGTACTTCCACTAGGGCTATAGAACACTTCTTATATCTTATTTGCATCATTTAAAATTCATATATTTCTAAGGACATCAACATGTTATGGCATTATCCATTCAGGCTTTTTGCACTCTCTTTGTGCAAGCCAACACTTTGTTTTTCAATCACCATTGAAAGATTTTCTCCATTCATTTATTCTTTTTGACACATGAATGCCTGCCCCACACAATGATAGTGTGGGTCTGAAATGACCTTTGTTCTATGCACCTGAGTTCTGATTTACAGACTGAAGAATGAAAGCCTGAAATTACTTTCATGCTTGTTGAATCTCAAGAACGTTGGTTTTCCCCAGTTAATGGAAATTTAGATTCCAAAGGTGATTCTAGAAAAAAAAAAACCATTTGGGCTTTCCAATAACTATTTAATACACCTATTTAACAATATTATATAATCAAAATGGAGCTGTGAAATAGTGACACATTTTGAGTAAAGATTAAATAAAAAGGCCTGGTCCTCTGTTTAAAGTCACAATCTCATTATGCAAGCTGGGCAAAAGTGCCCATGCAAGATGGGCAAAAGTGCCCCCATGGCTTAATAGGGAAATCTGGGGGGGCTCTGAGGGCTAAACAGGAGGCATACTATCTTTGGAAGAGAGGAGCAGTCACCAAAGAGGAGTACTCCTCTCGTGCTCAGGAGTGCAGGAGGGCTATTACGAAGGCCAAGGCAGGAGTAGAGCTTCACCTGGCAACTAGGATCAAGGACAACAGGAAGTCCTTTTTCAAGTATGTGGGGAGCAAAAAGAGAGGCCCGGGCAATGTCGGGCCCCTGAGTGACTCGTTGGGCAACCTGGTGCTCGGGGCCAATGGGAAGGCTGAGATCTTCAATGGGTTCTTTGCCTCGGTCTTCCTGAGGGGGGACCGGGACTTCCCTCCTGCTGGAAGCCTGTATCCCCCCTCGGGAATCACTGCTAGGCCATGGGTGAGGGTAGACCTGGTGGAAGGGCTTCTGGAAGGGCTGGATGTCTTTAAGTTGGCAGGCCCGGATGACCTGCACCCAAGGGTGTTGAGGGAGCTGGCGGGGGTGATTGCTGAG
>JAGPOW010003642.1:44423585-44438704 GCA_030014935.1 Caiman crocodilus
TGGCTAGGATGTGGAACCAGCTTTCTAGGGAAGTTGTTCTTGCTCCTACCTTGGGCATCTTTAAGAGTAGATTAGATAGGTACTTGGCTGGGGTCCTGTAACCCTGGCACTCGTTCCTGTCATTGGTAGGGGGTCAGACTAGATGGCCTGCTCTAGGCCCCTTCTGACCCTAGATACTATGATGATACTATTATATTTGAGAAAATGTCCCCTGTTCCAACATATAGGTGATGTTATAGATTTAGGGGAATGCACCAACAAATATTTCACTGCTTTGGAAATTATAGTAAATTATGTAGTCAGCTAAGGATTATCTATGGATTGGAAACTTTTAACAAAACCATACTAAATCAGTATGGGATCCACTATCCATCTGTGCATTCCATTATTCCAGCAACTAGTTAGGGTATGCACTCCTTTTTAGTGCAAAATAAATGCATAATATAAATAATAAATAAATTAAAGAGAAAAGCATATTAAATACTTGTAATTATTGTTTGGGCTGTAACCTCTCCTGGGTAGAAACCATCTTCCTTAATGTTTGCTGAACTGCTAAACCGTGTGTTGGAATTTAACATGTAGAACTAGACCCAAATACTGAAGTAAATGAAGAAACCTGTGTTGACTTTCTCTACTTCATATAAGGTGATATTTGTTGATAAAAGAACCTTTCCCTTGAAGCAAATTCCAGATGTAGAAACCTTCTAATGGCTTTCTGTCTTTCTGATTCACATTTCCTCTCCAAATTTTAATAGAGATTGTTAGGTAGCTATGGTCAGCATCTGATGAAGCAAGTGGTTGCTTACAAAACCTTACTCATGTCTGATTTAGTTAGTCTATAAGGTGCAAATCTACCCTGCCTCCTGCCAAATTTTAGCAAATATTGCATTTATTTTGAACTTTCATTCTCATCTCTTGTTGGTTTTAGATAATGGACATAATGACTTACAGTAATAGTGGTTCTAAGAATTAAATATTACAATAACCCAGGGAATGGCAGATGCTGCTGACTATCTTTAAAGACTTAAATGGTCTGAGATAGTTACCTGAGCACCTTTTCAAACCCTGTGGCACAGCATGAGAGGTAAGATTGGATAGGATATCCTTACTAATAGAAATAAGGGTCCAATATTTGGAGCAATTTGCAAGGTCCTATCAAACTATTATTAGTGGAGAAAAATTCAGAACACAATAATATTTAGTATTTATGCGATTGTCTTCTCACTTTGCTGTGTTTCTGCTTATTCAGCAGGGTTGGTTAGCACTCTGTCTAACTTTGGGACTACAAAGGATTGCTTGCGACAGTTACAATAATGGTAGTCTTTGTTTTTATGATGTGTTTTATGAGAAGTGGCATACAAAATATGAGGGGAGGGGTGTTAATTTCTGTAATTGGTATACTTCTCACTACTAAAAATGCAAGCAAGCTGTGCTGTCTTGTCCCTAATAAAGTTTGCATACTAAGTTATTTAAGGTTTATATTTTAATATAATGAAAATTATTAAAACTATTGACTTGCATATAAGATAAAGTTATCCAAGTCCTGCCTCACAAAATGTGTCCAGATCACTTTATCTTATTGCCATTTCAGTTCCCAGAAGTATTTACATAATCTCTTTTAAATGGCTCAGGTTACCCTTGTAAAAGTATCCTGTTGCCTTTAATAGCTTTGCTGTAAAAATATTAAACAACATAAAATTCTGTAGTAGGAATATAATTCTCTATATAGCTCTATGGGATTGCTTAAAACTTATAATTAAAAAGGAAATGCTCTCTATTAAATCCTATAGGGTGCTTAAAGTCGCTTCTATAGAACCCTGCTTTTACACTTACTACATTTTCTATAGGCAGAGAAGGTTCGCTGGGTGAATCTGATATCTTTTATTAGAGCAACATAAATAGTAGGAAAAAATGTTAAGCAAGTTTTTCGGGTTTAAAAGCCCTTTGTCAGGCTGAGGAAGTTTCAGCTGGTGTATGTTCTCCTGGATGGAATGAAAATTAAAGAAGCCAGAGGCTGGGCTGGTACATTTTCTATGGAATTTTTCTAGGAAGGTGCTACCACTGAGAGTCAGTGGGTTGCATATAGATCAATAAAACTTAATAGTGGTATCCCTTTTTTACACATCACATTGTCATATCTTTACTGATACAAGTGTTTCCCATACAGCAAAATTCAGATGAAATTCTCACTTTCTTCTTCTGCTATTGGTTTTTAATGCTACAATTGTATTATTTAACTCTGCTCAGCTTTTTTGGCATGGTATACTAGAAAAAGAGCATACAAAATAAAACTTCTATTGCTATAGTCAAATGAGCAAAACTCATTAACATAGCCCAAAGTCTTTGTTTCCACTGAACAAAAAGAAAAGAAAAGAAAACACTTCCTTTATTTTATAAAACATATAATCCTGAATAATATTTAACACATTTTCATTATAAATGAATATGCTTATATTAAAATGTAAAGTCTTTTGTTGGGCTGCATCTCCAATATGTATGTTAGCCTTGTTTATTATGGAAGTTCAGAACTAAGTCTCAGGTCCCTCACCCAGCATTCACACTGCTCAGTGGCTGTCTGAACTTTGAGTGGCTCCTGGTAGGGAAGGAACTGTAGGAATTGTAGTTGCAAGGTTGCAACAGCCACAGTAACTAGAGCATGACTAGTCTGCACAGTACCACAATATCTTGCCCTACTTGTCTTTTGCACACCAGAGCACAAATAGGTGATATAGAGTATGCACCCATTGCGTTTGCACCTAATTATGACATTTTGTAATTGATAAAAACAAGCCTGAGCTCTTGACAGGACCTTCTCTGCCTTGTCTTAGGAAGGAGCAATATTTTCACAACAGACATGGAGTAAGATCTGAGCCTGGCTAGTGTGAGGAGTTTGTGGTTTATGCACAATGCTCATATTTCCAAGGCTATTCAGGTAATTATCCTTGCATTACAGCATGAATGGGTGAGCACTGTGGAATGTCTGACTGGACTGTTCTCAGCGTAACTTGCATTGAGTATGGAAGGCTCTGAAGATCTGCCGTACAGCTCTTGATTTTCAGTGTTTAGTAATATAAACATCAGACAGTTTCTAAGTCAAATCATGGTGGTGCAAGATGAACTTTGATGGAAAAGAAATGCTTACATAGGCCTAGTTAACCTTCTGTGTTAAAATACTTGTCAGTCTTGAGACATTTATCGATGCTTGCAGTTCCTTCGGTATGAGCCCCTGGAATCTTGGCTCTTAAATAGAAAGTCAATCAAAAAGCAAGAAAAGCTTTACTGTATCTGGAGCCCATAGATGGTTGTTGATTCCTACCAATGGATATTTTGGCAGGCCTGAAAATGCACCATTTCCTCCCAGGCAGGTTTGTCTGTCATTGTCCCTATGGAGCTATAGGCAGATTTTAAAAACTGTATCCCATCCTTGGAATAATTCACCCCTCAAGTGCAGTTGCTTTAATAGGCACAAAGAGGTGAAATTAGCACTTGTGATGTAAATCTCTTCCACTGACAATTGTTACTAACAATTCCAATTGTAGCCTTCTCGACATTATGATTCCAGAAACCTCTGCTTTGCTTCAATCCAACTGAATCCATTCAGAACAATCAATACTTTGAAGGCAGCTTGATTGTGTTTACAATTCAATAATCTAACTAAGGAGTTCCTAACTGGGGAAAGAAAGGCTTCTAACCAGGAGACCTGGAGAACGTGCATTAGATAGTATATGTGATGAAAGAAGAGGAAAATCATGAAAGAAACTCTTTCTCTGTTAAAAGTAATAACAGATTTTTCATCTTTATATTACCAAGATAGAAACAGGAATATTTTTGCATAATATTGTAAAATAATATACAGTTTAGCCTGACAGGACATTTGTATTTCAAAAAGTCAGATTAAATGTATTATTTTCTTTAAAAGATTAAAATATCTTGAAGATGAGGGCATTTTGATGAATAGTCTTGTAAAGGTTTTAATAGAATTCCAATATTTTAGTTCTTGAATTTTTTTTATAGTTTAAATGTACCTTTTTCTGATGACCAAAACTAATTTTCCTTAATATTAATATAAAAAAAATCTCATTGGGATTTGAATCTAGCTAAATAAAACTTGTTTGCTGACTAACGCCATGCAAATGATTAAAACAACACATAGAAGCATATGTATTTTCTAACTGTCTATCATTCTGAGGGCTATATAAACTTGGCTGACCCTAGTATATGCTGTATGTATAATGTTCATAGTAGCGATCATGTAACATTTAAAGATGTAGGTAATTAAAATAAACAAATTTATCATGTTGCCATTTTGTAAATTAGTAATAAGATGGATTCCTTATAAAGGATATATATTATATATTCAATAAAACATGTTTTGAGGAAACATATGACTAATATGATTTGTACTCCTGTCATCACAGTGTAATTTTTCATTTTTTCTTTCTAAGAACCAACATTACAAACAAGTGTTTCCACAAATATTTGCATACAGACTTGTTAGATGATTTGCTTCCAAATAACACCCACTTTTATAAATAGTACAGTATTTTACAGTACATCAGTGTCATGACAGCTGCATTATGCAAGTTTTTTACTATAAACAGGTAATGGTTGCAAAACTGATCCTTGAAATGGTAATATTAGATGCCATTGTGCTACTGTCAAACTGTATGTATTGGGTTACATCCTCAAATGTGCTATGCCAATTTCCATTATCTACAGATCTGACCCACTGGCCATACCTACTCACAGTTTTGGTGAGGAGTGCTATCACTATCTTTAGTGAGATAGTAACAAAGTAAAACACAAATTGTACATGGTTATACCAGTATAAAGATTACTTAAACGCAGTAAAATTGATTCTCCTCCCAGTAAAGGAATGAACTATCCTGTAATAACCTCCTTGCACCAGTACAGTTCCATCCACACTAAGTGGGATGTACCCTATAGTTAAAATGGTGTAATTTTAAAGCATAGAAAAGCCCCCAAAATATCTTATTCCATTCTGATTCCACAATTAAACCTTGGAATAGGTATAAATGTTCTTGCTGTTTTCCATTTATAAATGAAACTAAGTATAAATGAAAATTTGACCTTTTATTCCTTGTTATATAAAACAACCTGCATCTTGTATAATCTGACAAAAGGCCAACACCTGCCGTACTTATATTAATGTTGAATACACTGAATGCCTGAAAACTTTGACGTCAGTGAGAAAACTCCTATTAAGAAAGTGAGCAGAATTTAGCAAAAAGCATGCAACCTTTTCACAAAGAAGTTTAGACAATATTTTACAATGTTTAAAGCTGTTAGATGAACACTTGGTTTTATGTATTTTGTAGATGTCATCATCTTATTTTGTCAATGTGCACAGAATTTAACAGCCATAATACATTTTGTGTATTTTGTGTGTGATAAACATGACCCTTCTGGTTCATTTGACAAAGTCAAATTTATCTGATGTCTCTAGCAGAAAGACGTGAATTTAAATCAACATCTTAAAACAAAATAAATTACCACTGTAGTCCTCCCAACAAAAATATCTAAAATATTTTTTCCTTTAAATATAGTCAGCAGAAAGCTATGGAAAAATGTGCAGTGATTCAAGTCTATCACCTTATTATCCATTCCAAAATGTAATGTATACTTCTTTGTAAAAGAACTAATAGCAAACTTCCTATGTTTCTATACACTGGGCACATCTACACGTGCCCTGCACAGCATAGCTGTTATTGTACTACCTCTAAGAAGTACTATACTACTACCTCTAGGAAGTACTAAATAACGGTGCAGTAGCAGCTGTTACTGTTCTGTCCTGGCCGCTCACAGTCATTTAGCAGCTACGTTGCTGTAGCAATGTGCTATAGTGAGGTGACTTGTTGCTACGGTGAAGAGCATCAGCATCATAGTTTTTGCCAGCTGGTGCTACTTTGCCATAGTGATGAGCTATGTCACCATGGCTCCTTGCTATGGTGACGCAGTATCTCATGTAGACGCTCTCATTGTCAATCAAAGTAATGGTGCATATTTTGAAAAGTAGTTTCTAAGCCAGAATGGCATCCTTTCAGAATACACTGTATGTTAAATGACTAGTTTACTTCTAAAATATAGTTATACTTTTTGTAGAGATGATACCTTACCTTTAAGGAAAGAAATTACTAAGAATTTCACATTAATATTTATCATAAAAATATTACATTAGGGATACGTTATATGCTGTCACTCCTTTTTTTCGGAAAAGATGGACTTGTTAGAAAAGTATGACATGCCATAGAAGCAAATTGTTAATTGAATTAATACTGTCATTACCAGTCTTTTATGCAAGCAAACATTGCTGGAAAAATTATTTATGTTAAAATTATTTTACTGTGTTTTAGTTTGTTCACAAAAAGAAATACATTAAGAAAAATATAAAAAAATATTACTGAGGAAAAGAATCTGCACTGAAAAACATCAAAAAAGAAAACAAAGAAAAAAGAAAAGAAAAGAACCCCCCCTAAACCAACAACTGAATTTTGGTGTAGCTTACCTAAACTCGCCTCATCTCATCTGCTGCTTAGTTGTCCATTGCCTGTGAGTCCCTGAAATATGAGACAGAACAAACTCAATATAATCAACATGTAACCTACTGACTCTATTTCAACAATATTTCAGTTTCAAGTGTCAGGACATGTGCTTCAAAAACTATTAAAATGTTAGCATGCAACTCCAGCTGCAAAAGATTGTTTTCACAAACTGAACAGTAATAGACCTATGCTTTATTCTGATCAAAAAAGTAAACCAATCACATTGACAAAAAGCCACCATAAACAAAAAAACTGTATTTAAAAGATTAACAGTTTTGGCATCCCTACCATCAAGTCTTCTGTTCTTGTTTTTTCATCAAAATTTAGGTTATATTTTTGTTGTTAGCAAGAGTTGCATTACTATTATTGTTAATTTTAGTTCTGTTTATTACCTTGAGGGTTATGTATTGTAAAATAATTTTGTTGTCACTAGTTAATGTTAATTAGTTTTTTAAATATCCTATATACCTATTTGTTATCTTTTGGTAGGTTTACTTTTTTAACTATCAGTAACTTAACTGAGAATATTTAACATTACTGTTGCATACTCAAAATTACAGAGTTACTATTAGTGTTACCTGTTTAACGTTTAGTCATCCTTTGAGTCCTGCGACATATTTCCTTAATAATCATCAGCCATCAAGTCTGATAGTCTCAAAAGAAATATCAGCCCTCTAAACTGCCTTCAAGGGCGGTGATATTTAGCACTGAAAATTACAAATAGAGTTTTTGAAGTTGAATAGCAACAACTGGGCAGTGACACTGATGATTTGTTTGTCAAGACAAATTGTTATATACTACGCAAATGCATTCAACACACTCCTCTGAGTGAAAACAAATATGTGAATCTATGCAATGCTTACATGTTGAATGGGATATTTAATGTGCGGGGAAACTCAAAGGTTGAAGAACTAGCATTTAGACAGTCTAACAGTGGTAAGTAGTAATCTTACCTCTTTAAACTCCATTACATTTTCACGAGAGACATGCTAATACAAACAAGTCAATCAGAGTTTGTGTTTAGCAAGATCAAGCTTAGAGGATAGTTTAAAATCCATTTATTGTTCTAAAGCAATTTTTTCCATTAACATGTTATACATTAGTGGTTACTAACCATGATTCATGTAACAGTTTAGTTTGTTAACTTTTAAATTATTTAACAACCATAAGTTATTAATACAACTTTTAAAGTCTTACACAAAATTCTTAAAACAGGCTTGGGTTCATTTTTGTAATTTTTATATATAAAACATTTTAGGCATCTCTTGAAAAAGAAATAAAGCAGGCATTTAAAGCTAGAAAACAAGTAATTCCAAATTTAGTTTGTTACAAAAGGTTTCAGCTTTATTGACAAATTATGGCAAACATATTTGACAAAATTATGGTTTCCTATTTAGAGAAGCTTACACATGGAACTTTATGTGATTTTTTTTAACAAATACAGGTTAAAACACTGAACAAATTCAGTTAGCTACATACATACAGTAGCTGCTTGTTTTCAACCCCATTAAAACAGCATTTAAAATTAAATTTACAAACTGAATATCGAACATCTTAATCTAACTAACATATATTAAAAAAGACAGGTTAAAACATCTTATCTACAGCTTGGTTATTGTCTGATTCCAAAAAAAAAATCATATTACAGTCTTTTAGCAACCCTAAACAAAAACTCAGCCTTTAGCTAGTATTGAAAGGCTCAAGATCTGTAACAGCATCATGCTTCTTAAAGATACACACAACAATGAATAACAACCAAGAGAACATCATCTTTTGAATGGTTTATAGACAATGCTTGTCAAAAAAAATTTTGTTTTTTTTTTAAGTCCGTGTTATAAAATAATACTAATGCCAATGTCACTCCAGTGTTATAGGAAATACAAGTAGTACATAGGATAATAATGAGCAGTAATCCCTAGGATAGAAAAGAAATGGACTATTACTTGTCTCATTGCTGTTTATGTGGAGACCACAGGCTATTAATTGTCTTTGAGATGAGGTCACAGATGAGGAGGACCTTCAATATCTACCATAGGGGTGTTCCCTGTAACCCCCTCTGGCTGACCTTGGAGGTGGTGCTTTTAGGCTGGAACGGGTTGTGGCCCATTCTTCTTGTGCTAAAACAGAAGAAGAGAACAGTTTTTGTAAATCTATAGTTGAAAAAACAAAATCATAAAAGTGCTGGCAACTCTTAGGCCAGGTACAGATATTACAATTTTACTGGTATAAGTGATCAGAAATTGGTAATCAATGTAATCAACATGATCAGAAACAGGGAGGGACCAAAGAGGCCAGTGAGAAATTCCATAAAGCGGATACACCATGCTGACACCTGGGTCATGTACAGGAGCCCAAAACTGGACACAGTACTTCAGATGTGGTCTCACCAGTGCCATATAGAGGGGAAGAATCACTCCTCTCAATCTTCTGGCAACACTCCTATTAATGAAGCCCAGTATGTTTTGTTAGTCTTCTTTGCAACAAGGGCATACTGTTGGCTCATATTCAGCTTATTGTTCACTGTATCCCCCCAGATCCTTTTCTGAAGAACTGTTTCTTATCCAGTCGGTCCCCAGTCTGTACCAGTGCATGGGACTGTTTTGTCCTAAGTGCAGAACTTGGCACTTGTCCTTATTGAGCTTCATGATATTTTTTTTTGGTCTAATCCTTCAATTCATTGAGGTCTCTCTGAATCATAGCCCTAACCTCCAGTGTATCTACTATTCCACCACAGCTTGGTGTCACCTGCAAACTTGCTGAGGGTGCACTCCATCCCATCTTCCAGGTTGTTGATAAAGATACTAAAAAAAACCAATCCCAGGACCAATTCCTGGGGCACTCCACTTGACACCAGCTGCCAACTAGACATCAAACTATTGATTACTATCCTTTGAGCCTGACAATCCAGCCAGTTTTCTATCCACCTTAAAGTCTCTTCTTCCAACCCATACTTCCTTATTAAGGAATCTTATTAAAAAGGTTTAATGGTCTACCTATGAAATGTGCAGCAGCAATTAACATATATCATTCCATCACTTTCAGCGGAGTATGACTATCCAGTTTACCAGTAATTCAATCAGCTCCGGAAAAAAATCACTACTTTAATCGGCCAGCTCAGAACTCATTTTATACTGAGCTTCTAACATTTAAGCTGAAGCACCAAAGTGAACAACACTTTATGCATCTTGTATGTTAACAAGATCAGTAGTTGAATCATAAAAGGATACTTGAAACAAATTTGATTTTCAACATCCATCTTGGACCAAAAGAAGGACAGAAAATGATGGAAGGAAAATCACTGAAAATAAGGCAAGTATATCAGGTGAAGGAGTTCTGCCATCTAGATTTTATTATGTATAGAAGAATTTATGTCAACTTTTGAGCAAATTTCGTATTCATAGCAATGAAGTAAGTTTGGAAAGTTAAGTATAAGACTGGTACAAAGACTATGTTAATCTATATTTATGTATAAGGGTTTATGAAGGCAACCTCTGTATAAGGGTTTATGAAGGAAGCATACAGGCAGTTGAAAGCCAATGTGAACAGAAAGAATGATAGAAAAACAGTATCATGGTTAAGAAATAGAGCCAGGACCCAAATATGTGAGCTCTGATACCAAATCTCATACTGCAAAATCATTTGACTTCTCTACATTACTCCTCATCAAGAAACTCAAGAAGTCATACAACAGTTATGTCTGCCAGTATTAAGAGCTTAGTATTTACCAGATGGTTGTGTCTGGTCCCCTATTTCTCTGTTGCAAAGGTATAAGACAGCATCCTGGAAACCAAAGTTTATTTACTTATTTTTTCACTGATGATCATTGAACTTGTACTACAAGTATGTATTGAAGTCTAACCTTTCAAAAACAGTACTGTATGAGCTAATATTTTTATTTAATTGTTGTGGGGTGAAAATTACATGGTTTGACTATGCATCAAGAACTGGAGGGCTGGAAAAAATGCTACAAAGGAATTTGAATGGAAAATACAGTGTCTGAAAGGATGCTAAATGAAAAAATAGGAAGAGACATCTGCATGAAAAAGTCAGGGTGTACTATGCAGTAAGTGAGAACTGTAAAAGGGAAACAATGGAGGACTGTACTACAGCTGTCATAAAATAATTAATTTCTTGCTATTTTAAATTATACCTTGTTCCCAGGACCTAAAATGAGAATATAAATATTTGCTTACAAGAGAGACAATGTAGTAGTACATATTGCAGTATTTAATGTAATAGGTTTTAATGGGGACCAGAAATTTTTGGAGATCTCATCACCTTCATTATAAAATTTAAAGATTTTAATTTGTATATATGAACATGATTTTGTTTTCATCCATTATGTCTTCCAATAGGGTGCCTTGATTCTTCTACTGACCTACTCTGTTCATAGGTATAGGAGACCAGCAGCATGGTGACAGGTGAATTCCTTTGGTTTGGCTTGGCAGACAAGGTTTACTTACTCAAGATATAAATTTGGTGAGAATGATAACCTATCCACATGAATCTAGTTTATGGGTCTAAGCTGCACTAAGAGGAGGAACCTAGAACCAACAAACCATGGAGAGGAGACATGGGCTCAAGTTTTCCTTCCTAATGTTAACTTGTTAACAAGATCAGGCCTGAGGAAGGAAGTGAGCCAAGAACCAGCGTAAGGAACACTAGTAATTGGGAGCATGATGGTAGCTTTGCTTCCTGATAGATAGTGGCCAGGTAGAGGTTAAAAGTGTGTAATAACTTTTACTAGTAAAAGGGATTGGAAACTGGTCTGTACCTATAACAGAACAGAAATATAGCACACATGGACTGGTTTTAGAATGGCAGAACCCGGTTTAATATTTGCACTGCTCCCCCACACCAAAGGGCAAATGTGTGCTCTGTTCAATACAGATCTAAACTATGCCACTTATAGAAAACTGCATAAATTAGATCAATTTCTCCTTGGCTGTTTTGAATGTTTGTACCTAGCCAGTATGTACATTTTCTCTGGAAAATTTTCTAAGTTTCTAACAAGCCAAACTGGGTTCTCCTTAAGACCTACATGTCCCAAGATTCAGCTGTGATGGGACTCCAACCTTTACTTTTTTGTCTTTTGTTTCTGCTGTTGAAAAGATAGGACTGTGTTAGTGCCTCTCTACTTGGCATTGATTAGGCCTCATCTAGAACACTATGTGCAGTTTTGGGCTCCATATTTTAAAAATGATGTGAAGAAGTTAGAGAGGGTCTAGAGATGAGCAACAAACATGAGAAGGGGCTTGGAAAGCAAATCATATGAGGAGAGGCTGAAGAAACTAGGCATGTTTAGCTTGCAAAAAAGGCACTTAAGCTAGGACATGATAGCAGTCTTGAAAAAACTGAAGGGCTGCCATAAAGAAGAGGGAAAGCACCTTTTCTCTCTTGCTGACGAGAGAAAGACACAGACCAATGACTTGAAGTTGCAGCAAAGTAGGTTTACATTATACTGGATATCAGGAAAAACATCTTCACTGTTAGAACAGTGAAGCAGTGGAATAGACTGCCTTGGGAAGTTGTGGACTCTTGGTTACTGGGTGAGTTCAAGAAGAGGCTGGACAGCTACTAGTCAGGGATAATCTAGGTATGGTTATGCCAATGTTCTACTATGAGTATTTCCCATGATTCTGGGCTTTGCTAATTGTTCAGTCCCCTCACCTCTTTCTGCTACATATGTCAGGGTGTTTTCAAGCCTTCCTCAGAGGCATTGGACATTGTTTGTAACCAAAGCTGGGTATTTTGATTGGAATGTGCCAGTATTCCTGCTGGGACTTAAAGCAAGAGGTTCCAGGCTAGTGGGTCTTACCCCCCAACCCCCACTAATGGTTAGACTGATTGTCATATTTGGGGTCAGGAAATAACTTTTCTCCATGGTTAGATTGGTTAGATCCTTTTTAGTGCAGGGCATGGCCCTTTAGCTAGGATCTTTTACAACCTTTTATAGAGGCTGTCATGGTACCCTTGGTTTACCTGCAGCAGCTTGGGATATTATGTCTTGTGTTGAGGCAGGGTTGGTGCTAGTGTTATGAAGATTTAGGCTGTATAGGATGATATAGGATGATTTGGGTAGGGATGATCCTGCGTCAGGCAGGGGGCTGGACTAGATGACCTCTTGAGTTCCCTTCCAGACCTACTTCACCATGATTCTACCATTCTGTGACTGACTTGGGAAATGGCAAGTCATTGTCTGTGTACAGGTCCCTCTGACGCATGATCTGCCAATTTGTGTAAATGTAAGGTTTGGGCTTTAGGCAATCTCCAACTATAAAAGAATACAATAAAGTCATTTTCTTTCTGTTTTTAAATTACCACATTATAATAAAATATTATATATAAAGAAAGATGTACAGACCAGTATAGAAGAAGCTTAATGTTTTAAATTATATCAGTCATAGATTTCCAAGAAATATAACCCTCTTGCCTTAAAGTTAGCCTACTCTTTAATAGAATGATACTCTTAAATATCAAGTAAAAAAATCTGAATCTCCATTTAGAAATGTGAAAGATTTTCTTTTTTTAAACCAGAATGATTAGAGCTATAAGGAAAGCTTCCAGTTCAAGCAAAGATTTTATAAATGTGACTTCTAGAATAGAAAAAAATCTCATAGTAATAGGCTCATATTTTAACTACTGTGGTGTCTGTCAGTGATGTTCAATCTCGCCTTTTCTTTTTTTTTTCTTTTTTTTTGCATGTTCTATTCAGGGAGGAAATAAGTGACAAACAACAGATCAAGAAGTTCAAGCCTGCCTTATCTTTAAAAACAAATAGTTCCCTTCCCATAAGAATAGAGAAAAGTGACTTTATTTTGCATGCTACTAATCCAGTAACATTTGCACCTTATAGCGCTCTTTTTTATTTAGAAAATCTTTTTTCATATATGGCTGACTACAAATAGGTTCTTGTGTCAAATATGGTCAGGGTTCTTCCTGTGTGTAAGGTAGTACATAAATCTGTAGTAGTGTGTTCTAGGTGTCCTTTTTAAGGTCATATACAATGCAGGACCTCCTCCTGTTTGTTGAATTCCTAATCATAATACACTTCCTAGTCATAATGCAGGGTAGAAGTCACAGAAAGAGTTGTATATAAAATAAACCTTTTTAACTGAAACTATGATGTATAAAAATCTTACCCAGAATACATATGATAACAAAGTAAGTGTACACATGTGTTGTGCTAACCAATGAATGGACAGTGAGTGGGCAGTGAGAGTTAGGACTCAACGATGCATCCAGACTAATGTAGTTGTGTGGTATGTGGCACTGCAAATTTGCAGTGCCATATACCATACAGTCCAGAGTTCTCCATGCTGCAAGGGCATGCTGCCCTAGTGTGCACTGCTGTTTTTTTCTGCTCTGCTTCTTTTCTGTGGGTTTTTTGGATATTCAGAGGTCAAAAAAAAGAAGAAAATCCTGAAGCAGCACAAGCTTGGACAGCACGTGCTGCTAAAAAATAGAGCCATGCCACTCAAAGCTGTGCTGTGGCTGCTGGCCAGGCTCTGCCTGGCAGGATCACCATAGCTGCAGTTCTAGGAGGCCCCCAGGACTCCAGGTAAGGTTGCTGGGGCCAACATAGTGCTGGTCCCGGCCACCCCTACGCCACCCAGGGAAACGTGCCATGTACCAAAGCATACATAGCCCGGGTGTTCCTTGGGGGCAAGAAGCGGTGGCTCAAGGTGCACCACTGCTACTTGTCCCCAAGGAAGCAGACATCCATGCATGTCTGGATTATCCCCACATGGCCTCTAGCTGATCCTTGAGTGGGTATTGAAGGCTCTTCTTCTCTCTTTTAAAGATAACTGATGAGAAAGGTCTGAATCATTAGCCAGAAGGGTCTGAATCACTAGCCAGAGCTCTCAGTATTTGAAATTTACTGCTGATTCAAATTGTGGGACCCAGAATTTCAGTTTCATGGGACATTTCTAGCAAAATGAATTGCTTTTTGGGGTAAAAAAAATTAGGTCATTCAAAATGTCGCATTCTAATTTTGACGTTATATATATGTATAAGGCTACAAACATAGGCAGCTACACATGGAAGGCTACAAACCTTCTATCCTTCTATGACCAGGTCACATACTGCCTGGACGTGGGAGCTGAGGCTGATGTCATCTTCCTGGACTTTAGGAAGGCCTCTGACACAGTTTCACACCCTACCCTCATTGGGAAGCTAGCAGACTATAGAGTGGACGCCTACGCGGTCAGGTGGGTGGCCAACTGGCTTAGGGACCGCACCCAGAGAGTGGTGGTGGATGGTTCCTTTTCAGCCTGGAGGGAGGTGGGCATTGGGGTCCTGCAGGATTCGGTCCTTGGACTGATATTATTTAATATCTTCATCAGCTATTTGGACAAGGGCGTGGAGAGCACCTTCTCCAAGTTCGCTAATGATACTAAGTTATGGGACAAAGTTAGTACACCGGAGGGAAGAGAGCAGATTCAGGCCAACCTGAATGGGCAGAGAGAAATAGGATGCAATTTAATAAAGATAAATGTAAGGTACTCCACCTGGGAAGGAGGAATCCCCAGCACACCTATAGGTTGGGGAGTG
>JAGPOW010003642.1:44442878-44462365 GCA_030014935.1 Caiman crocodilus
AGGCAGATTACTCTTAGAGCATGCAGAGAGAGCCCGGTTCAGGTTCACCTGGATGACCGTATGGCTAATGGCTGCCCTTCTTCTTGGATCGGGGCCTTTTATCCCCTCTCTGACCTCAGCAGCCCGGTTCAACCGAAGCTGCCAGAACTGGTCACAAAGTTCACTGTTCAGAACTGGTCACAAACTGGTTCCCAAGCATCCCTGGCTACCTGGGTCCCTGTGCTGTGCTGGGTCGTTTCCCCCCCGCCCAGGTGACCAGAGCATCTGCCTCCCAGAACCAGGCTTTTGTCATGCAGACAGGGAGGAGATCCCCACCCTGAGGGATTCAACAGCAGCCTCTCAGGCTGGCACAGAGAGAGAGGTTTCTGGAGAGGGGCACTGATAGTGGCATTTCTGCCACAACCACTGCTATACATTATTATAGGATTTAAAGAATAATCCTTTTCATTGATCACTGTATCACAAAGAGATACATCTTAGCTACTCCCTAGTTTCACTTGCTTGGTAATGTCACTGGCACTACCAAGCTATATGTAGCATGTTCCAACAGAGGGATTCCTTGGGGAACAGCAGCTAGTAATTACTCTTGTATGGCACTTGAGGATTTTCTCTTGTTGTTTTCAGTTAGGCTGTAGAGTCTACAATCCATATGTTACAGAAAATAGACATTTCTGTATGAACCACACAGGGGATCTAGAACAAGAAGACTAACCTTCAACTTGGAGAAAATAGATTTTTACTATTTGGACTAAAAAGGCTGGTTGATGGTATTTTTCTTATGAACCAATTCAGACACAAGGGTCAACATTAGAAAGATTCATCAATCCACAACATTAAGGCAGTATAAGGAACATTCTTAGTCATTACTCAAGAGCCAGCAACACTAGCAGACATTCATACAAAGCCACGATCATCTCTATATCTAATAATTTTGGAAATGGAAATCTGGAGGTGGAGAAGAACCAGTAAATCATCTAATTTATTGCTTTCCAGAGCTGCCAGATCTGTAAATACATATAGGTGCTGGATGCTCTGAGTGTGGTTAACAGAACTGTGTATGCTACCAAAGTTTCCTAGGCAGTGCCAGTGCATGAGTTAGAAACCTATCAGTGGAATTCAGTACAGGCAACATGCTGAGTGAGGGAGGCCTAAATTAGTCAATAGGAAATGCTGAAGAGAGGATTCCATCTAAAATGCCACCTCTTCCAGACTTATACGCCTATCTGCAGTAGCTAGTCAAATGCCTATGTGAGATTCGGATTCAGAGCCACAAACTCTTTTTCTGCATTTAGGCCACTCAGTCATCCTTTTGTATATGAAAAATTGCCTCACCTTTTATTTTGATGGCATAAGTGGATTTCAGTATGGAATCTTTCCTTCTACACAATATTCTATGTCACAGAGAGTTAACCAGAGAGCTCAGATTAGAATGGAGTAGTTCCTTATTCTTGCCTTTCTAATTAATCTTCTATATTATAATTCTTTTTGAAATATTGCCCAAATGTATGAAACATAATGTTGTACTGTCTTACATAAATAAGCATTACATACAGCATAGCATCTGAATTAATGCTAAGAGATTTCTTTATCTTAGGTTACCTTGATTATCTCATTAAAAGGCTAACCAGTCAACAGGAAGGAAATAGAATACAACTTCAGTCTTAAAACCTTGTGTCAGCAAAATAGATTGTGATTAGCAATCTGAGGATGTGAAACACTCACATAAGTATGGGAGAGCAATGGTACAAGGGTACTAGCTTAGTCCTAAATGAATCAAACCAATGATCTAAGTTAAGGACTTGCTCTAGAAAACTGGCAATCAGCCAAAGGTAGAAACACCAATTAGTCAACAGGAGTGTGCAATTCCCTTTCACATAGGTCAGTGGCAAAATAACCAATGTGGTATGTTTGGAATAAAAGGCACAGCTTCTTGTGCAGATCATATGAAAACTTAAACACATGCCAGATAGATACATTAGCTTCTATTTACACTAAGGGTGTTGTTACTTGTTAATTTTAGGTGGCTCTTAGAGCATTGAACCCCTGGACTGCCCACGTATCAACACCTTGAAGTGACTTAAAGCATACATTATATGGCTCAAAGTTGCACCACTCCAGGGCAAGATTATCTCTTGATCTGCATAACCCAGGTACTTCTCACAGATATGCCACTCAAGTTGAAGGTGTGATCCAGGAAGAGCACACACCAACTGCAAAGACTTTCTCAGCCTGACAAAGGGCTTTTAAACCAGAAAGTTTACTAAAACTTTTTTTCCAACTATTTAAGTTGGTCTAATAAAAGATATCAGAATCATGCAAAGAACCTTGTCTGACAAAAAGCTAGCACTAGCCAAAAAACATTTGTGTGGCTCACAATATAATGTGTAACAAGGCCTAAACTTCTTATAGCACTTCATATAGCTGAGACAATATTATGATACCAGTTGCCTTCTCTTCTCTTTTGCTTATAAACACTCTGCCATTAAAGATGTACATTGCAATGTCCTTGAACCACACCACCTTTCCCAAACTGCATGGTAGTCTCTCTTGTCCTTGCAGTAGAAAGGTTTCCTTGCATTAATGTGATCTTATTTATTTAATTTCAAATAAGGGGAAGTTATTAATAACTGAGTTTGGTTAGGGTGGTTAACTGACTTGAGTCGTACAGAACTGCTCTGATTGATGTACTGTAAGGAATAGTATATTACGGAACAATTCTCTTTTATTATCCCTTCTAATAGAAAATGATTTTAAAACAAGCAAGTGTTTTTGAAATTTAAAGAGAAAAAGGTAGCCAGTAAAGCTGCTTTTAAAAGTCCCACAGCAAACCCCATATTTAAACAAGGGACTTCTTCATCCTCAATGAAAAACAAAATACCTGCATGATGCTGGAAAACACTGTAAATTGCCCTGTATACCGGTTTGAAATATCTGAGATGCTGGTAAGTTATTTGACTTTGAACACTTTCATGCATTTGGTGCAGAAAGGGATAAAAAATTTTTTTTTTATAAGATCTGTGCCAAACAAGGTGCTTTACAAACTAATACCATATCCTGTGAGGTACTACCCGCAAGTAACTAAAAGATTCAAAAATGTATAGAGCTAGTTGACATATAAGGCAACGTTTTCTCCAGCCCTAGAGAACAGCGTACAGGAGGAGTATATACACAATGTTTCTTTTCTTGTCTCAGCCAACTTGCTCCCTGCTTACCTTACTATCTTCAATGGCTATAATACAGTCAAGGTCTTCCATTCTCCATGACTCCTTTAGACTGGCCCAGGCATGTTGAGACAGGAAGTCCTTAAAATCTCTGGACTAGAGAGAATGTGATTGTCCTGGCATGGGCATGTAAATAGGACAATACTTTTTTTTCATTCTTCCAATCCTGTGCACTTTCTCAAAGACCAGTCTTTGTCTATCGTGTACTAAGTGAAGACCTACAATTGGGCTATTTTATCTGTAAAGGAATTTTTTTTGCTATTAGAGGGGCATAGCTCATTGTGCAATTAAAAATGAAATTTTCTTGCAATTTCCTTACTGTAAGAAATAAACATTTGTTGACAACACGATTTTATCCAGGTAAGTTTATATCACATCTGTTGAAGAAATGATGAAAATTTGTTTTTAAAATAATCACCTCTACAGTAGAATACCAACTCAAACTTATTTTACCCGTAGCATTTGCCCATTACCTAACTGCCTTTCTCGCCTGTTTCCATTCTTCAATCTCACTTTTTGGAGCTCATTTAATGTCACTACCCATGAGAAGGAACATGCCAAGTCTCCAACACAAAATATGAAATCTGGGTCTGAGATTACATATACTGTTCCACTCTAGGTGGCCAAAGGCAGAAACACCTAAGGTTTTGATTCTAGCTTTCTGATGTATGCTTTGACATACAGTACAAATACGAATAGTTTCAGATTGTCAATCTTTGGCACTGAGTAATTTGAACAGTGCCATATATTGCCAAGCAGGGAGATTAGCAAAACAGCTGAACTTGTTGATGGAAACTCACAGGTAGGAGGAGTTTGTGTAAGAGACCTGAAAAAAAAAGAGAGTTGTATGATGCATAAAACTTTGAAGTGTGGTGTGAAGACCATAAGAAAGAAACTCCAACACTGAAAGACAATGTAGGTCTCACTTTTTGGGTATAGGTTACTGATGATAGCAGAGAGCAGCCCTTTTGGAAAAGTAAAAATAAAGGAAACGAGTCTCCAGTTAAAGGATCAAAGAAGAGTCATATTTTGGGCTACTCTTGTTACTCAAAATGTACTTTGTCCTGCTCATACATGGGTAGCCCCTCCACATTTAGAATTTCATTGTAAATAGTAATTTTCTATTTTTTCTCTTCTGATTTAATGTGAACATTTTGGTTATGACTGGACAGTTAAGCTGCACGGGGATTTACAACGAAGATAGAATTATCACACACTATCTTGCAGTGAATTATCCAGAATTAACACTCATAAAAAATGACAAGAAGTGAGTTTACAGTACATATTTAATGTGTTAAGGAAGAATATGTTTATTCAGAATATTATCTAATTTTGCTTGATGAATTTCACAGTTTTGTGTCCATATAACAAAATTAAAACCCCTCCATCCAAAAAATATTTCAAAATCTATTACCTTAATTCTTTTGTAAATGTGAAACATTTAAAATACATTTATTCTTCTTATATATTATAGCTGAAGTGAGAAGCTCTAAACAAAGCAAAACTCACAGATGCAAGACAAACTAACTACGTCCATGAACATGATTTTGTTCGTTGGAGGCACGCATGCCCACTCTAATATTGAAGGGGGACCTGCCACACTGCTAAGCATTGTTTTTCTAGTGATTTACCCAGAATTGTACCCCATGTCATTAACAGTTGAAATGTGGTGAGAGGTACTAGGAAGTGGAAAACCTTGCAGCAACATTTTCTGATAAGTCAGCTTCTAATTGGGAGGTACCTATCCTTTCTGGGGACTTCCCACCAAGCTCAACAATTTGAATAAGAATGATTTTTGCAGCTATGGGTTACAGTGTCCAAAGGAGTCTGGAATATTTTAAAAAAGACCATGGAGGAACAGAAACAGAGTGCTAGGATGTGGGGTAGAGAAGAGCTTTTAGTCTGGGAACCAAAACAGTGGTTAGGGGAGCAATACCAAAGAGCATGGGGTATATACCCAGAGGCTGAAGAGATGAACAACGGGGCAGAATTTTATAGGAGAAGGTCCTTCCGCATAGTCCTCAAAACCCTTTCCTTTCTGACAAGTCCTGCACCAATGCCCAGCTTCCCTCCTCAATCTCACTGCTTTAATCAGTTTTTCCTTTCCTGGCCCCCTGAAGGCCTTTATCCTATTCCACTTTTCACCTCTAATATCATCTATGCTATCAAATATCAGCTCTTAAAATTGAGTGAGGGAGAAAATATTGCAAGCATAAAAATGAAGACACTGATGGGTTTGAAGTGCAGGGATGTAGAAGAGAGATTGCAGTATGCAAAGGCCAAGGGGAAGCAGGGAGGCATCATGGTTTGGTACTTATACGGAAAAGGGCAAGGGAGAGGATTTTGAGGAGCATGTAGAAATTTAGGAGGCAGAAATGTAAGAAGTAAACAAAAGGACAGAAATGAGATGCATTGTAGGAATAAAGGAGTAAATGTATATAGTTTTATTGACTATTAAAGAACATGAAACTGTACACATAGAACTGTGTTAATTAACAATTATGGTTGCTGTAGGAATTTTCTATAAATGTAATTACTAAAAGTAAAGTATATTATCAATTAGGATAATCTTAATAGCCACATCACCCCTAACACACATCATCCTTCCCACATTGCAATATCCAAACAGACATCATGATGTCTACCAGATGTATGTGTAAATCAAGGATGTATGTGTAATTGTATGCTATTTCTGGAACAAAATATGTGTACTTTGAAAGTGTGAGGGAGTTTGGTGATGTGTTTGGGCCAAACATAGAAGTGCTTCATTTGGTGTGGATATTGTACTCTAATGAGCTCTTTGATTTTTAGTGACCATATTGATGGTAAAGACATTTAAGCAAACATACATATATATTTTATGGTTTTCTTGTGGGATTGCATATGAGTACATGAGTAGAGCCTTTTTAATTAAACTGGATACTTCCTTCTGTTTGCTATATAGTGAATCAATATTTGGAAGACAGCATTTTATGGAAAACTAAAGTTAATTGTTATTATCATGAGCTGCCAGTATTCTTGGTTTGTGATCAGTTGACAATTCTGTATTATTAGCATTTCATCATCGTTACTCAAAATTTACATTGGCTCTTAGCCACTATATTCAGTGGTTTTTGCATGAGTTCTGTATCTATTAGAAGCATTGCTTATTTTTATATCAGTTCAAATATATTTTAAGGTTAGTTTTGTGGAGCTTGTTAGTAGAAAGTTCTATTGCTTTCTTGTGTGACTTTACATTTTATTTTAGACTTGGTGGAACACCCCACCTGAAAAAAGACCTTAGTTACTTTAAATTGTTAATCCTTGGAATTTATAATCCATGCTCCCATTATTAGTGTTTAACGCTTATGCCTATTGCACAGGAATGTACTCAAATGAAATTGTTTTCTTTGTGTTATTTAGCACTAAGGTTAAGAACACAAGAATGGTATGCCTGCAACAGGTTCATGGTCCATCTGGTCCAATATCTTGTCTCCAACAGAACTAGATGCTTCAGAGACTTAAATGTTTTTTAGTGTCATTTGCACATAGTGAAAACCATGGTTTTGGTTTTTTTTTCTTTCAGTAATTAGAAACTTCCAAACTGAATTATTCAGTATCATAGCTAGCCCTTCTGCAAATGCAAAAGGTCAGCAATATAAGTAGGCAGGTCATTTTAACAGACCAAAACTGTGTTACAATAAAAAGTATTAACAGTATGTAATTTACTTATTCAGATATTTCATAATAAGAATTAAACTCACATTCATTACTTATTTCTAGCATTAATGGAAATGTGATCATTTATACTTACTGGCAATTTATTTAACTTCTGAAAATTGAACTCACTTTTTTGGAGGCTGTTTTATTCCACTGTCAATTACTTCAGAACAGGTAGTTAGGAAGTGATAATGCCAAACTATTCTGTTTGAATAGTTAAGATGTATGTGACAGCAATTAAAATAACAGCTTAAGTTGATTGTCATTTAGGTATTAATATTATTGGTACTGTAGATATCATTTCATCATAATTTAAAAGAAAATACATACTTTACCCTTTCCACAAAAAGGAAATAATCTCAAAACATGCTTTACAATGTTTATTTTATTGCAGATATTTAGTAAGGAAACACAGTTTAGGAGTCAGAGCATGACTTGTAAATCAGGAAAAGTGGATTCAATGTTTAGTTCTACTACTAGTTTATTGTGTGACCTTGATAAGTTATTTAACTTCTCTGTGGCTTGATTTTCTTATTGGTAATATGGGGATAATAATACCTACCTTAGGGTTATGAGCTCTAATTAACTGCCTGTAGAGCACTTTGAGAGCTAACAGATAGGCACTAAATATGTGCAGAGTAGAATATACAATGGAAGTCAGAAAATTAGCTTGAAAATGAAGCTACCAAAGGAAAATATAATGATTTCCCTTGGAAAATTCAATAGGTGCTCGTTGTGTTTAATACTATGTTGGGTAGAAGTTAAAAAAAAAGATGGAATCCCAGTCCACTCAAAGACCAAACCTCATTGATTTTTGATAAAGCCAGGATTTCACCCAATATTCAAGAATATTGTAATTTATTTTTCTAATTATGAGGCAAAAATGTATGGTTTAAAAAATTCAAGGGTAGTTGATTTATTCAGGGGTAGCTTTTGCTTAGTTTTTCACTATTCTAGCCTGCATTTTTATTATCTTAAGTATCTAGTGTAGTACTGGTACAGCATTGGCAGATATGGTACAGTACTGGCAGACGTACATGAATTTCCTACCTGATAATTATGCACTTCACTATTCCAGAACACAAAACAGTTTCTCAACTATCTACAACCTTAATCTTACTATCCTTACTGTCACAAAGCACTTAGATGCCCTGCTCCTTTAAAGAGCTGAAACTGCTAGGGAGAGAGCCCTAGCAGTGAGTGGGGAGCCCCAGCTGCTGGTTACCAGGCCAGCCAGAGTGGGCTCGTTGGCCCACACCTGCCAGCGGTCAGCTGACTGGACGGGGCAGGGCCTGGCTCATATATAAACACCAGGGCTGAGGCCAGGAAGGTGGTTCCCTGTTAGCAGTCAGAGGGCAAGGAGCCTTAAGGGAGGAAGTACTCAGTGATGCTGCACCTGCCTAGTATGCTGCACCAGGTATAACCATATGTTTAATATATTGATTACTACTTTTTATTAATTATTTTTCAAGAAATTCATGTTTTCCTATTTCTCTACAGGGATGAAGGCTAAGGGGGCTTCATGAGCTCCACAGGTACCCTTGCCTATTAGAACCTTAGTGCCAGGGACTAAACCTGATCTTTTTAAAGGGCCAGAGCACACCCTGACTTTTTGTATTGCGTTATAGTCTAGGGATTCATGTTTTCTTATTTCTCTACAGGGATGAAGAGATATGGACATTTTATAGTCTAAGAAATCATGATCAATTCAACATAAGACACAGGACAGCACTTCAATTAAGAGAAACTGGGGTCAGATTATTGAGTAGGATATCAAGATAGGAAGAATTTCTTAAAGGAGTTGCTTTTCCAGAGGGAACGGAAGTGGGAGTCCAACTTCAATAGAAGAGGCAGTATGAATAACTTTGTGAAAATCAAGAGACTTCCACAAGAGTAATTGGGGAAATCTAATGGGCGAGATGAGTAGCAATAAATGAGAACAGAGAGGATAACAATAGGGAAAAAAATATAATGGATTGGAAATAAGTATTAAATCCAATAAAGAAATAAAGGGTCTATATGTCGGGCACTACAATGCCTAATTTTTAAGAAGGTAATTGCCTCAGCGGAATCCTTCTCCTTCTCATGTTCTGTCACTGTCAGGGACTCTGATCAGGCATGCTCAGCTGGGCCAAGCACCTAAGTTGTCACATCTAACCTGATCCCTGGCTAATGTGACTGCTGCAGTTCTCTGCAACTGGATTAGCTGCTGAACACACCACTCACCACGTATAAACACATCTGTAGCCTCAAGCAACAAAGATGCCTCAGTCCATTCTGACAGCCTCAGCCAGTTCTGGCTAGCCTCATATTTACTTCTCTCCTGGCTCCTGACTCAGCTTTGGCTTTCCTTGTCCCTGATCTTGGATTTCCCCTAAGCCTCCATGCTGGCCCTGATCTCTCTGGTTTCCCTGGTTTCCTGACTTGGCACTGCTTCCTTGACCCTGACCTTGGATCTTCCTTGGAACTGGTTCTCCGAATCCTGACTTCAGCTTACGTCTCAGACTACATCTCCTGGATCTCCCCTTTGGATCTAATAACCTATGTGCCTGCCCTGCTGACCTCCAATCACTCCTAGTGGTCTACCATAGGCCCAGCCACCTACATCCCAGCCAAACGCTTACAGTTACCATGTTCAAATTTCAGTCAGAAAACAGGCTCATTTGGAGTGGAATCCAACACTCCACATCAGATGCTTTGGCTCCCAATACAATGAAGGATAGACTTGTCACCTCAGAAGGAAAACCTAAAAACTAGTACAAGGAGCAGGTGGTTACCTAGAATTAATCAATTAGAAACAATAAATTCAGGTGGATCCCATCTCTTCCCAGCAGTCATCCTACCAACATATCTGTGTTGTGCTCTAAGAGTCTTGCATTCTCTCCCAATAGAGTGTCTTCCCAGTTGGTTTTAGACGCTAGCCTGATATTTAGTATGCTCTGTTAAGTGTTGGAGAGAAGAAAAGCATTGCGCCCAGGTTTCCTGCTTTTTAGGTATGTAAAATACAAGACAAAAGGTGGGCAGCAGACTAATCATTTCTTTCCTCTCTGGCTTTAAAAAGAAAGTGGCTGCAGCTTCATTTTGTGATGGACATAGCCTTGTTCATGTGCATTAGAAATGCTCAGAGCATGTCTACTGAATTGATCCCTCAGGGCAGTAAGGGCCTGTTCTGCCTAGTTTTTGGAGCCTGAGATTAAATTAGGATGGAAGTGTTTTTCATTTCAAGCTGATGCAGTTCTGGGCATGCACACACAAGGAAACACCCCTGCCAGGATTAGGTGCTGTTAAACAGGGTTTTTCTTTTCAGATTGCAGTTTTTGACCTAAACATGCCTCGCTCCTGCTTTAGGCATTTCATTCCTTTTTTGGATATGGCTTAAAAGCCACGTCCAGCCAACTGCTTTAAAGATGTGTTAACTTGGGACCAATGCAGGAGTAATAGGACCACTTCCATGCTTGAATTTAAGCACAGACATAAGTGCTTTTCTTGGTCTCTGTCAGAGTTTCATAACAGATAGCAAATCACTTGAAGGATTCAAAACATTTAAAATATTTCTTAAAGGAGTTGTTTTTCCAGAGAGAACGGAAGTGGGAGTCCAACTTCAATAGAAGAGGCAGTATGAATAACTTTGTGAAAAACAAGAGACTTCCACAAGAGTAGTTGGGGAAATCTATTGAGTGAGATGAGTAGCAATAAATGTGCTGCAAAAGGAAGATGTGTTTAAAGGTTCTATTTCAGACAGATTTGTAGTAATAAGAGACTTTTTGAGCTATTAGGGACAAGAAATATATTCATAAATATAACAGTTTTCTTATAGATAGCTTTCAAAGAGCTAAAGAGTACAATTAATCGAATAAATTATTTGCAGCAAATACTTAATGCTGTTTTGACATAATTGATTGTCTGAAGACACTGAAGACACTGAAACAGGCAAAATTTTGGTGATGTGATATGATATGAAATGAAGTGACAGGTTTTATCCTGAAGTTATGACAGAAATTATGACTTTGTCAATTGTGTTACAACTTGTAACTATAAAGATACTATGAAATTAGTTTGTTTTATTAAAACATAAAATTATATAGCATCACACAGAAATTCTGAGGATTCAAAACCTATAAACTGCAGGATATCTGTCATTAGTGATATGACATTAAAATAAACTAAAATGTGCTGAACTGATATTAAATTTGAGTATGTAGTTACCTTAGTTTAATTCTAATTCTAATTACTTTTCTACAGTATACCAGAGTGATCAGATAAGCCATTACCTATTGTACTTTGATATAAGTATTAACACAACAGCATGGAAGTGGTTCTACTTTCCCTTTCTTTTTTTCAGTAGAAATAAGCTTTTTAGTAACGTTAAATTGATTCATTGTGACATGGTGAATGACATGATGCACCATGCCTGGAATTATTCTGCCATATGCTGTCGCTACATATGCCAGAGTATTACAGAAAAACGTTTCTTAGTTTCTCAAAATTTGCTTCTTCTCCAATGAAGAGAAGCAAAATGGTTGGTGTGCAATACTATACAAGATAAGAAGATTTTGCATGATTTACTAATTTGTATATTGTTATATAAAAATGATTTAATAACCCAGGAGTAATGGAAATACTTTTAATTTACAGAGACTCCCAGTAACTTCTTTTCTTATGTTACACATGTTTTTGGCAATGTACTAGCATGATCTAGCTAAGCATATGCAGTAAGTTCAAGGCATGTGATAGTTTTAAATGTGGAACTTCCTAAAGAATTATTACCTAATTAAAACAGTGGCTTGACAAAATGGTACTAAATTTAATATCATCACCACAGTAGCCATCATCTATGAATTTAAAATGCTTTCACTTTTCTTACAGTTTAAAAATCATACTCCTATAAGAATTATAAATCTTTTCTACAGGAAGACATTGGAGACGGCTAAGGTGATGCCTCAAGTCAAATGATTTGAGGAAATTCTGCAGAAAATTAAGGATATTTTCATTACAGAACACTGTGTCCTATGGGGCACATCTACACGAGCTGCCCACTGAGCAGTTGTTACTGTGCAGTCATTTAGGACTTGCATAAACAAGCCTCCCCCCCAGCAGGTAAGTCTGTGGGGGACAGGGAATGGATATGGGCAGGCAGATCAAGTCCCCCATGGTGAGGGTTGCTATAGCCTCCTGGAACATATGACTGGGGTGCCTTGTGACTGACCCTACCCGCTGCCCTGCATTTGGCAGGGATGAGCCCTCTTAGCCCCAACCTTCCACCACCTATGCATCCCTTCCAAAATGTTTTCTGTTATTGATTTTGTCTGAATACTTTTTATTTCTATGAAAATCATGCTGAGTTCTTGGCCTCAACAATCTCTTGTGGCAATGAGTTCCATAGTCAAATTAAATGATATTGGAAAATAATTTCTCACCTTTTAATTTAATTGAATGTCCCTTTTTTCTTGTATTAGGAAACAGGGAGAAGTTTCTGACCTACATTCTATATAGCATTCATTGGATTTTTTATATTTTTATGTCTCTTCCAATTCATTTCCCTTCTAAAAAATAATTCAGCCATCTAATGCCAACATAAAGTGATCTTAAATATGTTACGTAACCTCCCTTTCTCAGTTTTTAGCCAGATGGAGTAATTAGATAACAGTGAGTCCAAATAGTGAAAACGTGATCTGACAGGGAACATTCATCTTATTGGCAGAAAAGGATATGGTCTAGATCAGGGATGGGCAATATATAGCCTGTGGGCCAGACTTGGGCTGCCAAGAGATTCTATCTGGACCACAACAACTCCCATGGCTCTGCCTAGGCCAGGCATGTGGGGCAGTCTGGGCTGCAATGCATGTGGCTGGTTCTGCTGCCCGGGGTGCATGGTTCAGCTTTCCGGTAGCTCTTGCAGCAGCATCTCACTTAACCCAGCTGCCACTGACAGTGTCTCCACAGTCACCATCAGACCCAACTTCACTGTCCAGGCACCTTGCCACCAGAGACATTGGACAGAGTGGCTAGGCAGGGTTTCCATGGAGACTGGATGGAGATTCCCACAGACAAGACACAATCAGTTGGGTGGATGGGATGGGGCTATGGATAGATTGGGATCAGAATCTGGGAACAGGACAGGCCTGTGGGTGGACTGGGAGGGAATTGGCAGGCATGGGCTGGGATTGCAGGGTGGTGACAGCATGGGGGTAGCACTTGGGGCAGAGCCATAGTCCCCACCCCACATATCCCTCCCAGTGGAACCAGCACCCTTTACAGGGACATGCAGGGAGTAGAACACAGCTATGACTCAGGCCCCAACCCTGCACTGTCACTGCCCTCCGATCCTGGCCCTGCCTGCCCATCCCAATCCTGGATGTGACTCCCTGCCTGCTGATGGCCCTATCCCATCCACCTGGCTGAGCATGCCCTGCCTGCATAGGTCCCAGGGCAGTTTCCATGGAGACCATTCCTGCCCACTCTATCTGGTGCCCACAGTGGTGGGTGTTGGGTGGACTGGCCTGGGACTGTATAGGATCGGTTGCCCCCTGCCAGGAGGACAGGTCAGTACCACCCTCTTCCAGCAGGCAAGGTTTGTACTCCCCACCACTGGGCCACGTCTGCCACCTCTCCAGCCTGCAACAACTCACCAAAACTCCTTAAGTGGCCCTCGAGCTCAAACAATTGTCCTATATAGATATCTATGTATATAAAATATGTAGGAGCACATTAAAAATCAACACAGAAATAAACAGGAAATTGTAAATGGGGGAGTTCTTGTAACATCAGGGTATATATCTACATGAGATGCTTTACTGTGAAGTTGACTAATTAGCTGCCTTGTAAAGTGACACCATCTACACGTGTACCCCTATTATGCCAGAGTAAACTAAATAACTTCACAGTAGGATTGTATTGCTTGACACAAGTACTAGCCTACAGCAGAAATGGAAAACCACAACATGAAGGAGAAAGACGTCGAACAACAGTGAAATAGATTTTCTAAGCCTATGCAATAAACACAACATCATTCCCAAGAGACTGAACTCCTACAATCCTCTGAATACTATACACAACTCCAAATATGCTTTACAACTATGCAGGAGAACTTCATAAAGACTTAGAAATCATGTTCTTCATATAACCTTCTCCAAGAGAGATCAGTTCCAGAAGGAAATCAACACATAGTACAACAACTTAAAAGAGATAAATCTGTATATCTTCCCAAACATTATACAATGTATACAAAAAGACTACCAAATATTTTTTACAATATCCATCCAGCATAAAAGGAAGAAATGAAACCAATTACTAGAGGAACAACTTCCCCAGTCACAAAACAACTATAAGAGAAACAACACCAGTACTGCACAATATTCCAACCTCATATCCAATGAAACTGATGGAACCAGTCAACCCTCAAATATTATCAATCTCTCCATGCACACATTTACCAAAACTGAAAAACCTGTCCTTTCTAAAGGTCTTAATTTCTGTCCAGAAAAAATACCCTAATAAGATACTACAACAGACAGAACTAGAAGAATGTTTCTGATGCCTCCTTCTGAAGAGTATTTCTACAACCAAAATGAATCCACTTTCAACAACATTTCATCCTGTGACAACCCTCTGGTAAGGGTTACCAGAATCTAGAATAAGATTCCAAGTGAGATGGTCTCCCCTACTTTGGAGGTCTTTAAGAAGAGACTAGACAAACACCTGGCTGGGGTGATCTGACCCCAGCACTCTTTCCTGCCAAGGGCAAAGGGTCAAACTCAATGATCTACTGAGGTCTCTTATGACCCTAAAAATCTATGAAATCTCTTAAACATTGGGGAAAAAATTAACACCAAAAAATCCCCAAAAAGGGAGATTGGACACCTCACAGTGGACAAAATTCAAACCTTGATTGCTTTATTGACTGCTTCAGAGAAAGAATGAACAATGAAATATTGAACAACAAACATCACCATAACAACCTCTCCCTCTCAGAGAGGAGGGCCATAGAATTTCTAAGAACCAACCACCAAATAGTAATAAAACCAGCAAGTAAAGCAGGAGCTATAGTTATCGGTAACCATGAAGACAACATAAAATAACCTAGCAGATAACTCTCTGACATCACCTAGTATGAAAAAAATAGAGGAAGATACAGCTCCCCTTTTCACCTTAAAATTCAAAACCACCATCACATAATTTCCATCTGGACTACAAGAGAAACAACAAAACTTGATCCTGCCACTATTGAATCCAGTGACGTTTTACATGCTCCCTAAGATCCACAAACAAGGGAACCCAAGAAGACCTATAATATCCAACCATGGAACTGTAACTGAGGAACTATCAGGTTTCATTGAATCCAACCTAAGACCTCTTGTCACCCAAAGACTGAACGACCTCTTGTCACCCAAAGACTGAGCTTTGTCCAAGGCACAACAGACTTCCTACAAAAACTTAAATACATAGACCACATTCCCAGCAATACCCTTCTAGCCACCATGGATGTTATCAGCTTATATACCAACATCCCACACCAGGGTGGCATCCAAACCTGCTTTACATATCTACAAGAGCAAGATTATAATTCAGAGTACAGAGTACATATTACTGAATTTATACACTTCATCCTCACACAACTTCTGTTTTAGCAACCAACACTTCCTCCAGATCATGGGCACAGCTATGGGGACCAAAATGGCCTCACAATATACTAACCTTTCAATGGCCCACCTTGAAGAAGAATTCCTCAAGAATGTCTCAGACGGCTAGAGCCGACTTGAGGAGGATCGCTGATTTAATCAGTCGTCAGGAGGGCTGATGGATGGAGAGGCCGGACACAGCGTATCGGTTGCAAAAATTAACTTTTACTTTAAATTTACTTACACCGCTGGTGGCCACAATGCAGGTGATAAGGTTGTTTACGTAGTTACAGGTAACGAGTTGCTTGCGTAGTTACAGGTAACTGGCAACAAAATGAGCTGGCAAGTTTGTAGACAGAAATGAGCATGCAGGATGAAGGATATGTCGGGAACAGATGGTGACAGGGAGATGTTGGAGTATGGCCAGTCTGCCAGCTTTTCTCTGCCATGTGGCAAAGATCTCCATACTCTACCACATGCTCAGAGCTCTCCGACTTGGGCGGAAGCTGCACCTTTATATGTTTAGAGTAGGCAATGACAGACTGCCAGGTGGGAATAGCTAATGAGGCAGAACGTATCAAATTTAAAAGTAACTGCAGTTGCTTAGGGAAGTTCTATTGTGACAGGGGTATTCAACTGATTTGGCTATGACATGCCCCATTAGCCATATCACAATAGATAAGGGAATCAGGTTACAAGTAATTTTCTTCTAGGAACTTGTCGTCTTCACAGGGTTCAAGTGGTAAACAGGTATATACATAAGCAGATAACTTTATAAATTGGTCTTTTACAAACTGTAAAATACAACAACCCAAACATTTAAAAATGGCTATTGGTAAACACAGGGCAATAATAGGAGTTAACAAGTGTATCCACCAAGATGACATGTTCCATCCTATCCAACAAAAAATGTCGGCTAACCATCCCTTCCCGATTCCGGCAATTTTATTGCTGTCTGTGACAACTTGTTTTATGCGGTCGAGTTGTTCTTCTAATGGAATAGTAATGTTGGGTATGCTAATACAACAGTATTCCTTAGACAGGTTAAGAAACTGACAAACACCTCCCTAGTGTAACAACATTGCATTGAGAGCTAAGTGGTTTTGCATGATCATGTGTGATGTAGCTTGTAATTGTTGGTTCAATAACTGTAGGGATGTTTCGGTACTATTAG
Organism: Caiman crocodilus; assembly: GCA_030014935.1. Lineage (NCBI taxonomy): Eukaryota > Metazoa > Chordata > Crocodylia > Alligatoridae > Caiman > Caiman crocodilus. The sequence continues at coordinate 44,459,591 of JAGPOW010003642.1, forward strand.
CTAGAATCTCAGCTTGTTCGGCTAACTCGGCGATAGCGACTCTCACTTTGCCTATCCCTACTCCCCACACAAAAAGACCATCAAGCACCCACGCCAAATGTTGGCTGAATCGCTAGCCCCGTGTCAACTTACTCCATAACAGAGTTAACACCGGGTTGTTAACAGAAAAAGGCTGGCATAAACATGCGGTGAGTCCTGACTTTCCTGTATCTCCCGTAAAGTTCGCCCAGAGTGATAAAAGGAACAAAACCGAGTTAGATGGTGTGAAATCAGTCCCGTTTGCTGAGGAACCTGTCGGGAACAGCAGGAATAGGGTGACTACCCTGCTCGCGACATACAAGTAGGTGGCCATCGCTGCGTTGACTTGGATGTGCTGCGGTTTGGTACTCGGTGGATCTCGTGAGCGAGCAGCTGTAGGTTGCCGTTTTGTCAATGCTGGGCCTGTCAGGGGACAAAACAAACAAATGAACGAACAAACAAACAAAGAAAAGGTGGCCATAATCGGACTTGTTACAGGAAAACTGCGTGAACAGCAGGGCGGCGAGTTAGCCAGTTGTGATGAGCTATGATGGGCGACCGAGTTTGATCACCTTCTAGGAGTACAGAGTAGGTGCCGGAATACTGCTCAGGTTTGCAGATGACTTCTTTGTGCACTCACAGATGTGGTTGACGAGGGTGTGGAATGGTGATCCAGACTAATTCATCTAGGGGTGAGCTTCAGCTTCCATGGTTGGGGCTTTTGAAGCGCTGGTTCATCCCAGGGGGGCTTGTCTTTATATGAGGCGTTGTGTTGGAGACAGCGTTGACTTGGGTAGGACGTGGTTCCATCCCACCGGAGACTTTTACCATGGGATCCATCAGGTCCTGTAGCTGTGGCATCTGGCTTAGCAAGTTTTCAGCCAGCTGACTGGCCAGTGGCCCGAGGAGAAGTCTGAAAGTCATGGCCTCTCTTCCCTCATAAGCCTCAATACTGTCCAGGGTGGTTGGAACATCCCTGGGGTGACCGAGATGACGATGGGGCCACAGCGCGTTGCTCTGTGCCTGCTTCGGTCCCAACGGGTGTACCCGCGGGTTCCAGGACGCATAGCACACTCCGATGATGGCTAACAGCAGCTGCTCTGCGGACAGGTTCAGCGGTCGTCCATTATGCCATGCATGAGATTTGTGGCACACTTGACCTGCAACGTAAGCTGGGAGTGGGATGGGCCAGTGAACGTTGCCCGCTACCACCTCCAAGTTGGTGGCATGCCCTTCACTCCATGAGGCTTGATGAGTTAGGAAGCTAGTTTCTTCCAAGTCTAGCAGGTCTGACCCAAATTCTACTACTAGGCACCCTAGCCACATACCTAGGGTTTCACCAGGTTTCACTTTTGATTCTCTGCACAACTCCTGCAATTCGCCCCGGGTAAGGGTGCTGTATATGGTGGTAGTATAAGTTGCGCCCTGTGCATCAGTAGCTTGCTTGACCAGTGCTATTGGATGAGCTGCAGTCAGGAGAGGGTTAAATTTGTTGGGCGGGAGCACTGGATACAATTTATTTCTCCCCGTGTCAGCTGGGAGTGCTAGATACAATTTTTCTCCCTCGTGGAGGAGCGGGTTTTCTTTCTCTGTCACTCCAGGGGGCAGGGCTGAGGCCGGCCTGCCTCCCAGGACGATTTTCGCACCCTTTTTTCTTCCCTCAGTGCCATTTTTTGGCAGTGTCTCCACGTGGCTGGAGCAATTTTCTAGCAGAGGCTCAGAGCCCCCTGCCTGCTCCAGTGGCTCCATGCCCACTGTTCGTAATTGCATTTCTACTGTTGCCTTTTCCCGCAGTAGACCCTCTAGTCACGAAACAGCACATCTATCATTTTCCCTTTACTCCATTTTGGGCCCCCCCCAAGTCTGGACAGTCCAACTGATCTGGCGGGGAGGGTTCCCCTCCTTCCTGCAGGCACTGGGTGCACCGAACAAACTCTTGAGCAGGGGTTGGATTTTCTGCCTTCTTCACCTTCCCCCCTACAGGGAAATGGTCGCTATTTCATGAAGGCCTCAGTAGTGAACCCGGTCACTATTCATCACACATCCGAATGCCCCAGGAAATAGCTTCACTCTCCACTCCTTTATGACTACTTCTTCCCCTTTTACCGAGAAGTAGCCGTTGATGTTCCTTCCATCCCGTCCTATAGCCTGGTGGTAGGCAATATGAGCCCAGAGTTCATCCACGTTTTCCACATGGCGGATCCCGGTGCACCAGGGGCAGCACTCAATTAAATTCATCTCCACCACAGTGCCCTTAGATCTTGTTCATGACGCTATGTTTTACAAGGCTAGAGCCGACTTGAGGAGGATCGCTGATTTAATCGGTCGTCAGGAGGGCTGGCGGATGGAGAGGCCGGACACAGAGTATTGGTTGCAAAAATTAACTTTTACTTTAAATTTACTTACGCCGCTGGTGGTCATGACGCAGGTGATAAGGTTGCTTACGTAGTTACAGGTAATGACTTGCTTGCGTAGTTACAGGTAACTGGCAACAAAATGAGCCGGCGAGTTTGTAGACAGAAATGAGCATGCAGGATGAAGGATACGTTGGGAACAGACGGTGATGGGGAGATGTTGGAGGATGGGCAGTCTGCCAGCTTTTCTCTGCCACGTGGCAAAGTTCTCCGTACTCTACCATGTGCTCAGAGCTCTCCGACCTGGGCGGAAGCTGCACGGACCTTTATATGTTTAGAGTAGCCAATGACAGACCGCCAGGTGGGAATAGCTAATGAGGCAGAACGTACCAAATTTAAAAGT
>JAGPOW010003642.1:44468399-44505292 GCA_030014935.1 Caiman crocodilus
TGACCCCAGCAATCCTTCCTGCCAATTGGTGGGGGGTCAGACTAGATGGCCTGCTCTAGGCCCCTTCTGACCCTAGTTACTATGAAACTATGAAACTATGAAACTATAGAGAATAGGTAGAGCCAGACTGTGTGGGGAGGGACGAGATACATAAAAGAGCTTTCCTGTCTGCCTCAAAGTATGATGATAAAAAATATACACACAGGGCACATCTATACATGCACATTTACTGCACAATAACCAAAATTACTGCACAGTATGGGCACACTTCTACATGTGCACGCCTGTACTGCATAGTAAATATTGAGACTTACACCAACTTAAGTGTACATTTGATTCTAAATTTGATACCTGCATCATGCAGTGACATGCATGTAGACTCCTTTCTGTGCAGTAACTGTGTGTGGACTGACTTTGGACTGACTTTAGTCCCAAGTCAGTCCACACATGGTGTTAATGTGCTTTAACGCCTACACATGTAGATATTGGCCCAATCCTTACTTACTGCTCATTAAATTTAAGCTGGTGCAAATGCCCACAGAATATTAACAGAGTTTACACTAAAAATAATACAGTCATCAGCCCTCCATCAGACTGTTTCTGGAATAGTCCAATACCAACATTTCATTTTTAGACACTAAAGTCAATATCCAGAATGGTTAAATACAAACCGCCATATACAAGAAACCCATGGATTAACATACATATCTGCACAGAACCAGCAATCACCCGGAACACACCAAGAAAGCTGTGATATACAGCAAAGCCCCCTGATACTACCAACCTTGCACTGAGGAGAACACCCAAGATATTCACCTCACAAATCTCAAAAGGGCTTTAGATTCAACATGGACACTTTTGTAGAGAAATAGATTACTCTTTTGAGAGAGCCACCTGGATACCACATGAAGAATTGCTGCAGTACAAAAAGAAAATCTCCACAAATTGGACACTTTTAGTTAGGACATATCATCCTTCCCTATAACCTATACGGAAAATCCGCAAACAATTGCAACTCATACTAACTAAGACCCATTTCTTAAAGAGATCTTTTCAGAACCACCTATCCTAGCTTTTAAACACAGGCACCATAACTTGCCAACCTCATCACCAGAAGCAAACTTCCTCAAAGCACACTGAAAGGATCCAGACCATGCCAGGACAAAAAGTGTAAAACCTGCCAACACATGTTCACTGCTCCCACAGTAACTACATCCCACAAAAGAATTATCGCCGTTTCTGGATCTTACATCTGCTCCTCCAGAAATGTAATATAGCTCATCCAGTATACTGAATGCCCTGATGCAAACTACATAGGAGGAACCAAACAGGAACTGCATACAAGAATGAACACACACTGAAAATCTATCAAAGACAAGAATACCTAATTAATTCTGTGGGTGCACATTTGTCACAAGACAACTACTGTCTCTCCAATCTCTGTTCTAATCCTCAAAGGGATTTTACAAAACACCTTTTGTAGATGAGCCTGCAAACTTTACTTCAGACATCTACTGGATATAAAAAATCATGGACTAAATATAGACATTGGATTTATGGCACATTATAACCTGCCTGGCATACCATAACCCTAGGTAACCTCTTTACATTTTCTCAGCTACATTTTATCACCTGTTGACATTCCCCTCTTTTGTTTCCCCTTCACCTACTTGTCTCACACCCATTAATTCCAATCCTCTCTGATCTTCCCTGCAACATATTTCCATTTTCTCAGACCTTCATTTTACATATTGGCTTAAGCTTCTATTCCACCCTAGAGAGAAGACAAACTCTCACTGTGCCTGAAGAAGAGTGCTTGTGCTGGAAAGCTTGAAAAGAACAATTTTCCAACTATTTAATTGGTCTAATAAAAAAGATCACATTTGTCCAAATAACCTTGTTTGCCTACAATACACTACAACAGTGAGTTCTTTAGGAAGCAGGAAAAAGAGTGCAAACACTCTAGAGCAAAGCACAAACGACCTCGTTGATATGCTATTCTGTGTGAATCCATAGATAGACTACAAGTCTCCCGTCTCAGGATACAAAGTTGTAACATTGGAAAATATTTTCTAATCTAAGATTATACCAAATTATTAGTAAAACAGAACCAATAATTTGAAAAGTTACACCAAAAATTCAGATTAGGAAAATAGTTTGGACAGAATACAGCTCCATAATAAACAAAGAGCTTTAACTCGAGCAAACAGGGTGCTTATAAGTGAGCGTGGACGCTGCTCTGATGTGCTGGAATTCCAGTGCATCGGAAAACACTTGATTAACCAAGCTATTCTAGTTAAAGTGCTGCCCCCACCCATGGAGCATACGTAAAAGTGCCCACCAAACCTAAATACGTTCAATTTTTGTGCCAACTGCTTGACCTAAGAATGCATGGTTCAGTATAGATTATTAATGAACAATTTCTAAATCTTATCTAGTTAAGGTTTATTTTTGCTAGGAAGGCAAGCTATATTATTCCAGTTTTAGAGATGAGGGAATGGAGGCAGAGTAATATTCCTTAAAATGATTTGAGAAAATTGACCGAGGGATTTGGGGTCAGAGACAAGGACTCAGGATTACCTTGTTCTTATTTCTAAATTCAGTCATTAGTCTGTCTTACCCAACCCCTCTGGCATGATTTTAAGGAAGACACATTGTTTTTATTGAAGATGATAATAATCAATAAATACAAGGAACAAAATAAAGGCTAGCTGAAGCTAACACATGCGTATGTATATGTTCTTATTATTACTTGCTTAGCACTGAAAATGTGCTTGATTGAACATTAGATTATGCACATGCATCAGGAAAACTGATTATATAGAAAAAAATTATTTCTAATTATTTCTAATTCAATTCAATTATTTTGATAATCTCTTATTAAGTAACCATGATTTCAGTAAAAATACTAAAGAAACTGCAATATATTATTACACTAAAATTTCCTAGCTGCATGAATTAAAATATTTTCTCAAGTAGCAACCTAAGGGTTAGTGGCCTTAATAACTTTAATTTAGTGTCCGTCTCAATAGTTTTTCTTGTTGGTGCTTTGCAAGTACCAGGCACACCTATGATAGTCTATAAATAATAATTTGACATAATAGATCAATTCAGTCAGCGTGGCCCTACTGATTTGATTTAAATTGTCCTAATTTACACCAGCTCATTATTAGAGCTGCCAAATAAGCGTAAAAGCTATGGCCAAATATTTAACAGAAGTAAGCATGGAAGGATTCCAGTGCACTATCCAAATCAATTTTTGAATACCACATTCAAAGCTATAGAACAGACCAATTAAATGACCTGTGTGGAACAGCATGTGGGCAGATGAAAAGTGAATGCCTCTTCTGAGTCACAGTACTTCAACAAACCTTGAGTTTAAAAGGGGCAGCAGCACCCTTCATATGTCTTTTGCTGAGCTTTGCTTGTAATCCTCATAATCAGTGATCTATCAGAGCTACCCTTAATTTCCCTTAAACCTGTGGAGTACAGCGATATATTCAGATTTTCTGTGGCTGGTGAGTTTTGGGCAAGATATGACTTTACTGGATATAAAAAAATATATAGTATTTCCAATAAAGTATTTTAAACTATGCATTTTAATTAGAGTTATTGGTACAGGCATTCCAATAACAAAGAAGTCTTTATGACTATGTTATGCTTGCTGATTGAAGCAATGTATATAACAGCAGGACAGGCACAGTATTGTCATCACATCAGTATGACTGACATTTGACATTGTGAAATATACTCAGGCACTAATCAGTATGCCCACTGTTGCTGTTAAAAACTGATATATGACAGTGATTAATTGCTTTTGAAATTTTGATCAAAATTGATCTGTCCAATTTTCTGGTCCCAGTTCCATAAGTCAAATCTCTCCCTAGGATTACAGAAATCAATTTAGTGTAGGTCTTTGTGAAAGCAGAGGAAAAAAAAGAAGAGAGATGTAATTTTTGAGTTGTCAGTGACTGATTGTTTTTTTGATTTCACATTTTTATTTAAGATAGAATAAGCCTTACCGTAGCTGTCGTAAGCGTCTTCACTTGTTCCATGACCATAGTCATAATATTCAGGCACACTGTAACAGATTCAGATGGCAACAATGTTACTATAATCAGAAAGGATCTGTGCAAAAGCTTAAACAGTATATGAAAGCAAAATGTATTATGTCACTTTTACATGCTGTCATAGCAGACCAACTATCTCTAGTTATGAAATACAGTCAGACTGAGAAACTACAAAGAAAAATGAATCAGTGAAAACAATCTTTAGTTCAGCATATCATATTTGTTATTTTAATTTATCTACTATTTATACAATAAAACTTTTTCTTAAATATGAAACATAAAAATGTGATGTTCATGAACAAAGTCGAGTATACTTATCTGTTTCACTATTCATTGGGATTAAAGTACCAAACCATATACCTCTCAGCCTGACTAAATTTAACTACCCAAATTTCTCTAATATTGATATTCACTTTAATTTTTATTTCCCCAGAATATTGCTGCCTGTCATAATAAGCCTGTAAAGTAGTTGCTTTTACAGAAGATTTTTTGGTCATGCTTTCTACAAAGATGCTTTTCTTGCTTTGTTTAGAAAATGGAAGCCTGAATCTGCACAGCCTTATGTCTTGTGCCATCACTTACACTTGTGCAGAGTAGACATGTGTTACAAATAAAAGTGGTTAAATTCATCATAATTGTTTTTAATTTGTATTCAGTTAGCACCTAATAGTCCCCAAATCAGGATCATTGCCCCATTGTACATGGTAACATACAGCATCATAAATGAAAGAGCACACACCAACTGCACATGCTTCCTCAACCTGACAAAGGGCATTTATACCCAAAAGCTTGCAAAGAAGGACTTTTCCAACTATTTGAGTTGGTCTAAAAAAAGACATCAGATTTACCCAAAGAACTTTGTCTGCCTATGTCCTTAGACCACAACGGCTACAACCTATAACGCTGTAGGGTTTAACCAAAGAGTTTATAAGTCTCCCATGGTTTCCCTACCGCCGCAAACTTTTTTCTCCATAAATTGTATTCATTCCATCCTCTACAAATTAAGCAAAAACAGACTCATTCCTCATTTTTATTTTCATTTTTTGCTGGGGGAGAGCAGGGGTTACACAGGCTGGGGAAGTTGTCAGATTTTGAGTGTCTTGAATTTGTAGTAACATATAGCTATTTGGTGGTTTGAGAATAAATCATGTTGTGCAGTCTATCTAACAGCAATTCAATGCAAGCATTTCATAGTTCACAGTCGAACTGCTTTGATTTTGGCCCTGTTGTACATGACTCTTCCCCCACTGAATGGACCACAGGTTTCTGATACAAATACTTATGATTAAAAATTCACTGTGCATATAAAGTCTCAAATTTATGGAAAATACACTGTTTTAGCCAGTGTTTCTTCAGGTGCTCAGATCCTATGCTGATGTGGCCATAGAAGCATCTAGGGCAAATTAAATCAATTCATAAAGATTCTATTTACACTTTCTCAAGGTTGGCACTGAGGAACAGAGCCATTAATCATGCTCACCTATGCATGTTAATGATCCACCTATTGCTTCTATTGAGTATGCCAACTCCATGAAATGAGAAGATTATATGTGTTTGAGTGGCACTGTGCTCCAAGCAATGCTTTTCTACTCTTGCCTTGATCATGGCTATTGGCATGTGCTCAGCACAGCTCTAAGGCAGCTGCCTTGCTTGGGATTTGATGCATGTGGAGTGGGAATAAATGAATGGGACAGCCTTCATCATGGTACTCCTTGGTGCAGCATGGAGACAGTGCTGTCATGCCATAATATATGTGTTAATGTGGACACAAAGGACACAAATTGAAATAAAATTAATTCATTCAAAGATTTTTTGCTGTGTTTTCTCTGCTCAGGCAATACAATTACAGAACAGCATTGTCTTTGGGCCTTGTTACGCAGTGATTTTAGGTGACTTCTAGGGCTTTTAACCCCTAGATTGGCTGCACATTAACAACTTTTAAGTGGTTAAAAGTACTTGTTATTCATCTTAAAGTACACCACTCCAGGACAGGAATATCTCTAATCTGTCTAATTTTGCTCCTGTTTCATTAAGCTGTGGCCATTATCCACAGCTATTCCCCCCAAATTGAAGTCCTCTAGCATGCCAGGACACAGTGACCCCTCCAGAGTCATGGTAAGCTGGGATGCCAGGGTACAGCTGGGCTGGGCAGGGTACAGCTGGGCTGGGCAGGGTACCTGCCAGTGGCTGCAGTGTCTCCTGCTCTGCCCTGCAGGAGCAAGCTGGTCCTGTCCCCAGCTCCTAGCCCTGTTTCTGCTAGCCAAGCCTCTAGGGGCAAGTAACAGCTGTGGAGGTGAAGGAAAGTCAGATGGTTTGTTGCCTTAAGGTGTGACTACTCCACCAAGCATATCAACACTGGGCCAATTAACATTTGTATGGCTTTCAGCATAAGGTGTAATAAGGCCCTTACAGTGTAACTGGAGCATCTATTTTACTTAAAAGACTCAGGCAAATTTTAATAAAAATACACTCAACAAACTTACTAGTGCTAAATATCTAGGGATGACTTAAAATTCTGTTGAGCATGCTAATGCTTTCCTGTGATTCTGGTGATTTGGGCATACAGTTAACTGGAAAAACATAACAGATGGAGAAGTGGCAAGTGGGGATTAAAATATTAATTTAACCAGATTGACTGGTCACTTAATAAAATGCTCAGAAAAGACACCCAACACATCACTAAGATATGGGAGATAACAATATACAAAATCACACATAATGTGATGCAAGCACTTGGCTTATTGACTGCAGTTCCGGCGACTGGATATTACTGGAGTAGTGAAGTCAGGAGGGAACAAAGTGATTTCCAAAAATGAACTTAAATAATTCTCTCCCCTCTGGTACATTATACAAAACAATCTGACTCTAATTCATACAATGCTGCAATCTAATCCAAAGGCCGCTGAAATCAGCAGGAAAACTCCTATGAATGTCAGTGGACACTGATTAAGCCCTTGTGTGTCAGCACCCAAATTTAATGTAACAATTGCAGAAATGATTAGAAAACTTTACTGTATTACAATTATTTTATTCTGTTAGAAAAAAAATCACATGATCATAAGCACTAATACTGTGAATCTGTAACACTTGAATGGCTATCAAACAGAATTCGAAACGCTAACTTACTAATCATTAAACAGACAAGCAAGACGTATTATATTACCAGAAGTAGAGAAGTTTGTGGCATACTACACAGTTTAGGTTTATGAACACAATTTGTAAGAAGAAAGGTTTCTGAAGATGCCAGCTAACTTTGCTAGGCCAGAAACAATACACATGAGTAAATAATATTATGTAAACAGCTTTGTTCTCCCCGTCAACCTAAGTTTTAACTTCTTAATTTTTTATGGTCATAAACAATGTTGGGTGGTCTTATAGGCAGTAAGTTGGATGCGAGTTACAGTGTTCAGGACTGTTGGCCTAATTCGTAACACTATAGAAAATAAATGGTTGGAATCCAAGCTTTCCAGGACTTTCTCTCCATATAATATATTTTTTGCAACAGATCTAAGTTGAAACGGTATTTAAAATTTCATGCTAATACAGATTTAGATTGTGTTTTGCATGGCAGGTAAGTGAAGGAAATTCATTTCTTAACATTAACGATTTTTGTGACAGACTCCTCATTCATTATTCTACTCTATTGCAAAATCCATTGAATATACATTACAATCTGTTATACACATTTATTTATAAAAAAACATTGCCTAGTATTTTATTAAGCTCCAAGCACTAAATAACATTTAAGAAAGCTGGGCTGTGGAAAGTGGCTTTATATACTTAGGGTTTTTTAATGTATTAAACTACAGATAAATATATTTCATTCACATTATGATCAGCTACAGAAGATTTAAAGAAACAATCAGCTAATGAATTCAGCATAAACAAAACCTGGTTATTTAATTTTAGAGTTCACATAATTTAGAAACTACAGTGATCATGAGTTCTAGAAACACCAGGTTCTCTTGTTCATATTAATTGGAAACAAGTCACCATTATCTGTTATTAGCATTCATTACTTTGCAAGCAACATGAGGTGTAATTTTCTTAAGTACGTGCATCTACCTGAAAGCAGGAAGTAATACATTTTATAACACAGAGAAGATTAGCTCATTAACAATTTTTTACTTCTTCCTCCAAAAGTTTCCAAGTACAGCCACAGGACTTCCAAAACTCAGTGGTTTTGATTTGCTAACCTTTTGCTGGTAAATTCAATGGTGCTACTTGTCAGTGGCAACTAATGTATATAGATCTGAAACTTTAATTATTTTATTTTTTTTAATGACGTTAACTTTCAGAGGTTTTAGAATCATATTTGTTTAGCACAATGAAGAATTACAAAGACAAGGTTATAGATTCATGAGCTACCATTCAAGTACTAGTGTTACTAAATTGTTTTGTTTACAAGGAGAATGATGACATAGTGCCATATGAGATACTTAAATTGATTTCAAAGTTCCTGATGATAAGAGCTGGCTGTTATGTTTTTTAATCAAAATATTTTATAGGAACTGGGTTGAACTTTCTACCAGCTGGTGACCTTTTCAGAGAAAAATGCCATGTTGGCATTCATTTTTAATGCTGCTAGTTTTAAGACAATCTTTATCCAGTTGGCACTAGCTAAGAATGGCTCAGTTTGAACTTGATTGGAGCAAACTGTTTGGTACCAAAGAACTATACAGATGATTTGTCAAAAGGTTTTGGAAAGTGGTTCTGCAAAGTCAATTGATCAGAGAGAAGAAACCAAAAGAACCAAGGATAAAGCCAAGAAATCTTCCCTTTTGAGTCAACATGTGAAGGAAGATTCACATTCCCAAACCCAGAGATTAATTACATCAGAATAAATCACCACATCAACAAATTATGTCAGCCTTTTACCACTTCCTTATTACACATAAAGGAAATCTCTAGCTAGAAGTGCTGTGCCTACAACATCACTGTCCAGCTCCATGATTGCCATTTCAGGTTGTATTCTATAACATTGTGCTCAGAGCTGAAAACTTACTATCTTATTTCCCTTTTCTATTTTTTTTTCCATTTCTTTTTGTTAGCTGGAGATGTGCCTGCCTTTTTATCTTCTAAATGTATGAAAGTATAGTTTTAGGCATACATCTGTATAGGAAAAAACAGTAATATCTGAAGTGAGAAAGTACACAAATAAAATTATCAAAGTTTAAGCTACTTTAAAATACAGATATGCAAAGATATTCAGTAAAATGTGTTCCATATTCTGCCCTTAAGAGGGTTAGGAAGTCTGAAGATTTTTATCAGTGCTGAAGTTTGACTCATCAGAGTCTTCTGTTAAGATTTGTATGAACTCTACAGGGGTTTTGAAAAGGTTATAAAGTACACAAGAATTGAAATTTCAAAATTAAAGTTTTAATTGGATCTGGAGGTTTAGCTATTAGATAATACTTTGATTTTAGTTGGCTTCAGAATATTTAGCTTGTTCCAAGTTACAAATTCCATTAAGTTGTGTGAAATACTTAAATTGGAGTTTATAAGCAAATGGACAATCACATACTTAGATTCCTATTTAGCATTTACAGCAGGTGATGGTTTTGCATTAATTACTAACACTTTAAATTAGCTGATGATTTTATTCCAGTCCAGTAATGAGTCTATTGAACTGAAACTTGTATTGATTTTATCTTGACTTGAGAGCTTAGTTGGTATTTCATTCTTTGTTTAAAAGTATTCAGAACATCTTACATTTAGTGACAGGTTTTCCTGATTTTATTTTCCTTCTGTATTAGTTTTAATAAGGACCCTGATCTTCAGGACCTGTTGCTAAATTTCTTCACATGTGGGTCGGGAGAAGGAGGTAAACTACCTCGTGTTTTATTTGGATGAGTCTTTTTTTGTAGTTAACAGTTTCAATGGGATATAGTCTTTTTCATTTCCTCTTGCAAACTTTGGGGAAATACTTCTGTGCAATGATAAACTGCTGTCATTTTCTATCACTGGATGTCTACATTTCAGGAATGGATGAATTAATGGTATAATAGATAAGGTCCTGTCCAAGAAGACACATGTTATAGGCAGACACTTTTCCAATATTTTCAGTCTGGAATTTCAATGCATAGTTAGGAATTCACAGTTAGGCTTTTAAATAAGTAGTAAAATGTATGGAGGGTCCTGTGCTTTCAAAGTAAACACCCAGAGATAGCATAACTTCTAACACTGAAAATGAGAAGCAGCTGGGTAATTGTCACAGCTATATGAAGCCGTCATATTTCAATATTTTGCTGAAAACAGAACAACATAATATAATTTTTCCCTAGGGAGACATAACATTTATTAGCATAAAGTAGTTACTTAATGGGCAAAAATGCCATAGATCCCTTTACTTCAGATGTACTATATCCTGTTGTATAACTTGAGGAGATAGCCCATAGAGTAAATTAATAATCCTATGATTTAGGGCTTTGTTACACAGTAACCTTAGGTGGTTCCTAGAGCTCTTAACACTTCAACTATCTGCTCATTAACACCTGAAATTAGTTTTAAGTATGTTAGGAGGTAAAAGTTATGCTACTGCAGGACAGGATTATCACTGATCTATGTTACCCACCTCATGTTATGCAAAGGTATAACCACTCTAGGCTACACCTTAGTGTAAGCTGCCCCCTGTCCCTCCTCCCTGCTGGCCTGGATTGGGCCCACTGCTCTCCCATACACCCTTCCAGCACCCTATATCTCCACTTACTGCCCCTTTCTCCCCGTTCTCTCCCTGCACATACTTGTGGCTGCCCGTACTGTCTGTCTCAAAGGAGTAGGCATGGAAGGGCTGACCCTGGATGCCAGGGGAAGGTTAATGGGCAGCCACAGGCAAGTGACAGGGAGAGGAGGGCAGATGGAACCCCAAGGGACAGAGGGGAGCCCCAGGGGTAGGGGGAAACTGGGGGAGCCCTGGGAAGTCAAGGGGAGGGGAAGCCCAGAATGGGGGGGAGGAGAGGTGGGAAGAGCACCTTACAGTTTAGTCCTCCAGGCCCCTGCTGGCCTAAAGTGTGACTATTCCAAACTTGAACTAGCACTAACAATGATCAACATTTGTAGGCTCATAGTGTAACATGTGACAACACCCACCCTTACTAATACCTTTCATCAGGGGACTTAACATTTTATACTAAAGTGTATAAGGGAAAAAATATACCTTAACTTGGTTTATATGAAAATATGATCATGTCAAATTCTCAATTCAGGTTTTCATGACTCTTAGCATTAATTTTCCAGCTCATCTTCCTCACTCTTAAAGCTTTTGAACAAAAGAAGAATTTCAGGACCATGCGCTAACTTCAGCTACCTGAGATGCATATCTTTAGAAATGGTAAAGTTATGTCCTTTGCAATGTTATTTTAGTGAAGACATAATTATATCACACAATCTCCACCCACTTACACCTGAAAATTTGGAATACAACTGATTAGGTTTAACCTCTGTAGGCTTATTTCTCCATTGTTCATTCTCTTTTCTGGGACAGCCAGTTCCCTTTAATATTTTAGGGAAGAAAAAAAATACAGAGAAAAAATTTTTTTTGCAGATTTAAAAAACAATGAAGTTTTCTTTGCATAGAACCCAGCAAGTATTTTTTTCCAAGGCTTTTAAAAATGATTTTTATGATCTTCTTATAGAAAATGAATTAAAAATATTAAGGAGTTCATTTTTCTTCCTCAATAACCCCCTTTTTGTTTATATTTCTATTTAGGAACTGAAAAACTTAAAAATATAACAGAAGGAAGTGGGGTGAATAGAAAAAAAACTCTGAAAGCCACGAGCCTAAAACTGAAAAAAATGAAAACATATTTTGAACATTTTTGTTTTCCAAAAAGGCTAACTTCAACAAATATATAAATCAGCTGGGAGAATATACTGAGGCCTCTGAGGTACCTGCAGTCTTCAGTGGGAAAATCTACATCTACAACACAGGCCGAAACATTTTATGAAGTGCAGGTGGTTCCTGTAAAATTCTTGCTGGAGGCAGGAGATTCAGGAATCATCCTTTATCAAAAGGATCACCAGACAAAGATCATAACTAGAGACGAAAGATTCATATACAATGAATAATTTACTGAGAAAATTCAAATTCATTATTCTCTGCTCATGGAATATTGAACAGAGGATTATTTCATAAGGTGTATTTATTATTCAAGTGTATTTTATTCATCATTATTTGTTTAGCAGTAGCACCCAGTATTTCAGTTAAGATCAAATTCCCATAGTGTTAGGCACTATACAAAATTGCTAATTTATCAGACATTTCCACGTATGTTCAGTACAGCACTCAGTATGAGAGTGGCCAAATCTTTTTGGTAAATGGTTTATTGATTAAAAATCAATTGATTCAAAATACATTTGGGGAGAGCTAGAACTATATGCTGTATTGAAGAGAATTCAGCAAATGGATTTTGCCAAAATAAAAATGAAGAGATCAAATAAGTTTATAAATGTTTTTGTTGTGACAGTTTGAGACATTTTTAATATTTTTAATTATTTCTTTAAAAATGGCACAGTCATTTTCAAAAGTGTCAAATGTAATGACAAAAAGGAATAAACACCCATCAGAAAATGTAATGCTCCATCTCACATCAAACAATTCTTTTTTTTTATTTGGCCAGTAATTACTCTACAGTTCTGCTCTCCATTAACAATTTAGCTGGCTTGTTTAATTATGATTCTTCAGATTTGCTGGTTAGGTCAACCCAACAAAATTTAATAAATTTAGGTTTAGCATGGGTAGTTCTCTTACAAACAAAATACCAATGAATCACTCACATGTTTAAAGTTACAAACGTATTTACAGAATATGAACCTTAATATCATTCTGTTCTGGTTGCATGAATATACATTTACTTGTCCCTGGATATAAATGAATTAAAAGTTGGTTTTGCATTAAGCCATAGTGTCTGGTAATTCCCCAAAACTTAACACAACAGGACCATGGGCTAAAGAAATAAATAAATAAGCCAATGTTATTAGAAGAAAAAAGGTCAATTGAATGGGCGTGTTTACATGTGCCATTAATGGCATGTCAAGATGCTCAAACTGCTGGCATCTAGGGCACACGTGCAGATGCTGTGCTTAGGCCCACAGTAGTTTGAGTCGGTTTGGCAGGGGGTCTGGAGGGTCAGCCCTGGGGTCTCAGAGGCGGTGGCAGGTGGCAGAGAGGCTGGTTGGGGCACAAAAACGCACCGGTGTGTGGAGCCCTGCAGATAGGTGGCAGCTAAGGGCTCCCTGCTGCCTCGGCTGACTGGGTGCAATGTACATTCGGGTAAACATTTACCCATATGTTTAGGCACAGTTATTTTTGCTAAGTAAAATAGTTTGGCTGTCCCCAACAATACTAACCTACTGAGATGAAAATTAGTTTGCTGTGGTCTAATAATTTGCTTTACACCACAGCACATCAATCTCCTGCACAGCGAAGCACACGTGTAGATGCACCCACTCAGTTCTAATTTTCCCTCTGTTTTTCAGGAAGGGAATCTGAGGCAGACAGCATCTCATTCGGAGACCTGGGCTTTGACAACGTTCATGTCTGTAACAAGGAAAAATAATTCTCTGCATTGCAGGATTAATTGGGTAAATTCAGTAAGCTGTAATATAGCTTGAATTAGACTAGATAATCGCAGCAGTTCTTCTTTTACCTCATGATATTTTTTTAAATTTCTGATTTCATACTATTTTTAATCAGGTAGACCAGAAGCAGGCAATAATTTTGAGCAGAGGGTCGCTTATACTAAGTTTTGGCAAGCCACTGAGGGCCGCGTGACAGGAAGCCAGGGGCAGCTAAATATTAATTTTCTAACTTTCTTAGGGGCCTGTGAGCCGGATAGAATGGACTGGTGGGCTGCATCTGGCCACATTTTGCCCACCCCTGATGTAGACCAATTGCATAACACCAGTGTAAAAGTGATGTGATCTATCATTCAGGTCCTAAGGTCACAAAGCAAATCTCTGCTATTGTCCAAAATGGCTGCCGGTGCTTTTTTCTCCCTATCCTGCTCAAATGCATGGTATTTTGAACATGGTCCTTGGAACCTCCTAGAAAATGTTGCATTCCGCAGAGACACAATTCTACATTGGCAGGGTGTAAAATCCTACAGTTTCTCTTCATTTAGGCTGCAGGTAAAAGATGAAGGTAATGTTTAACACTCTACAGTAAGGGCCAAATTTGAATTAACAGGATGCCAGACAGATAGGGGAAAAACATATCCCAAGAATTCTAGAGGATTCAAATGATTTATAGGAAAAACTTTTCTCTTCTTCATGGCAACTGAGTTTGATTCACTTTTGCTCATTGAATCAAATAAATGAGAAGCAGCATTTGAAAACAGTTTTTGATGATGAATGCCGTAAGTGGATTGCAGTGAAGATACATAAAATGTCATCTTTTAGGCTTGCTGACTTGATTGATTTCAATGGTTTGGAAATAAGATACGGGAAAATCTTTATTTATGAACAGGTGGATATAAGCACAAAGCCAAAATGAAATATAGCAAAATATAAATACAATGCATGCTGGTTGAAACAGGGAGAGTGTACAATGGAGAAAAATTATAGAGTATACTTTATTTACCAAAAAACCTCTGTAGCCACAGAGTCTTTTCATCTTCAGTGCTTTATCTTTGTATTATTCTACATAGTAATTTTTAGAGAGAAGACAAAAGCAAAATGGTTATTTATGTGTCATCAGGGGATTTAAGTAAGCAAAAATCTGTGCAAATTACAGGTTGTTCAGAATCCCGTTGGTCTCTTATTCAGGAGAAAAACTCATACTCTTGCTTCCTTTACTCTGTAACTAATATAGGGTAGTGCATCATGGGATAGTTGGTCACAAACATAAGGGATCTAATTGCAGAATAATACTCCATAAAAATAAGGGTATGCCAGGCTCTGGGGATCTGTGAATTTATTTTAAATCAGTTGACATTCAGGAAATATTAGTATAATTTTAATATTTAGTAAGATGCCTGCAATTCTAGCTTTAAGATGTATCTATCCAGAACCCCCATAATGTAGAGTATGTATGAGATTTACTTCTATCTGGCAGACAAATACTAGGTTTGTTTTTCCATATAAAACTGCTCAAACATCAATGTATATAATTTGTAATTTTTTGTGCACACAGATAAAAATAGCTTCTGACACAAACAGTGTTCCTTTCTGTAGAAAATGCTGAGGCAATACAGTTACCATAGAGAGGAGCACTGGTTGAGAGTGTACTGGGCTCTTCAACTTCTATTGTAGTTCAGGCTCCAAATCCGTTTTGGGTGTTTAGATTCTGAACTTTGAGGCAGGGATCAACTTTTCTGTTCTGTGTGTAGAGTACTTAGCTCCACTGGGTTCCTAGAACTGGACTGTGGCTTTTGCATATCATAATCATCATCATGTTAGGTGTATCTACAAGACATGGACAACTTGTGATTTGGTATCTCTGGGAATGTCCCTGCTGATATTATATATGTGATTTGCTAAAACAGGTCTGTCTAGCTGGGAGCCTGTGTGTTGCATATGGCTCACAATGGGTTAACATGTGGCCCATGGGCTCCTGTCTGGCTGCTATTTCCCTCATTGCTCCTGCTGCAGTGGCAGCTGGGGTCTCCATATTCCCTATCTCTTCCCAGCTTCTGTTTCCTGCCCCTATTCCCGGGGTGGGGTAGGGCGGAGTTGTGGGGGGAACGAGACAGACCAGACAGCTCATGCAGGAGAGGGATCTAGGCTGCTTGTGCTGGAT
The DNA here is from genome assembly GCA_030014935.1 of Caiman crocodilus. Taxonomy (NCBI): domain Eukaryota; kingdom Metazoa; phylum Chordata; order Crocodylia; family Alligatoridae; genus Caiman; species Caiman crocodilus. The sequence continues at coordinate 44,484,207 of JAGPOW010003642.1, forward strand.
GTGTAGCTGAGCTGTAGTGCATATGGCAATGGAAGAGCCAGCAGCCTGGAAGGTGCATCCAACTATGAGGGGTTGTGCACTTCCATGTGTGGCAAGGGAGGGGCTGTGGATACAGTAAGGAAAGGTCAGGTTTACAGCCCACTTGGCATTTAGCCCCTTCCTGCCCATAAGTTGGACAGCTTTGAGTTAGGGCTCCTGGTTTCAACAAGACTCCCTAGGATTCAACTTAACCTTTAGTGAGTCAGTCTTGGTTCTAGCATTATTGCCTCTTGCAGTCTGCCAGAGTCCTCCTTAGTGATTTGGTGAAAGACACAAGTTCCTATTCTTGTCTTCTCGCTAATTTTAGCCAGTAGGCAGTGCAATACCTATTTCATCCATTAATAAAGGTGCCAGACTTAAGACTGACAAGATTTTTGTATTAATTTTTGCAGCATCCACCCAATTATTACAATGATGAACACAGATTTTTGTTAAAAAAGATGAAAATTAATCTTTGTTAATATAGATACAAAGTAGCCCCATGTGCTATGGCTACTGCTAAGTCTCTCTCTTTTTTAATATTATGTAGTGTAGGTGGGTCCATGTGACTGCCTCTGTTTTCAAAATGCTTTTACTAGCTATTTTATTTCTAATTTGGTTAATATTTTTAGCTCTTCCTGCCCCCTCAGTACAGAAATGAGAGACAAAGCAGTGTACTAAAAAATTGAACTTCTGCTGTATAGTGTAGAAATAGTAGACGTATTGTAATATTTTTTCATATGTAGATTTCTGCAGCTGTATTAAAATATCAGGAAGCATAAAAATTGATATCTCCATTATGAAATTATCCTGAAGGAATGGACATGGGTCACTTAATTTAATTTCTGCACAATACACAAAATATATGCAAGCCAGTATCCCAGCATATTAAAGATACATTCAATACATTTGCTTTTCTAGTGCTGGAAATGTTAGATTCACTTGTAATTGTTCCCTATAACTGCTATATTAATCCTTTTTTGACAGAACTCCACAAATCAAGTTGAAGTATAAAAATGTCTTTTTTCTTTTTATCTGTAATAAGATAGTTGTTTGACTCCAACCTCATCATCTTGTGCTATGTTCCTCTAGACTTCACAAGTGTTTGGCTAAGCCAATCACTGAGTAACTGAGACAGCAACTAAGTGCTATAAGACAATGCACTAATGAATTTAAGGATGTACTAATCCCTCAGAATCATGTTACTTGGAGCAATGTGTTTATGTGTCATCTTTAGAACTAGATATATATTTTTGATCTTAAGATATTGAGGTCCTAAAGGATCTTTAGATGCCTCTACACATGCAAGTAGAGGCACAATGAGATCTAATGTATGATTCACAGAATCGTGCCTCTTGCCATGTCACATGTGTATGACAGAAAGCATGACTGTGGGACTGCATGTTAGATCGCATCATGCCTTATTGCAACAGCAAGAAACAAACTCTGACAGCTGAGACCTCTCAACTGTGAGGGTCTCCCAGCCATAGGGGCACCCCATGTACTCCAACAGCTGGGAAATACAGCTGCTATCATCTCCTAACCTCAGGGGTATGTGAAGCCCCCAGGGCTAGGAGACTGCAGCAGCCATGACCTCCTAGCCTTGGGGATATCTGAAACCCCTGAGGTTGGAAGACTGTAGCAGCTGCTCTGTAACTGCAGTGACCCAAGTCAGTCCTGGCACCAGGAGGCATGCTGCCAGGAGCTATCAGAACCTAGTTTCTCCAGCTGCAGGACTCTAGGTTCTGGTAGCTAGGAGGTAGTGCCAGGTAGTTCCAGAGCAAATGCTGGAACTGTGAGTCTCCTTAGTTGCAGGACTCCCAGCTCAGCCCTTGCTGAGCATAGTGCACCCATGTGGTTGGGGGGCTCCCAGATGCAGAGAAGACCCCATTCCCTGTGTAAATTAAAACGTCTTTGCAACCAGCTATAAAGTTAGTTCACATTTTCAACGTCTAACTTTATAACTGGTTAGAGCTTTTATGGTATGATAGGTACTCTGTACATGCAGCTGGTCTAAGGTAATTGCGCCATTAATTAGTTACAGCACAATGCCTGTAACATGTAGCGTAGGCCTTAGCGTCAAAGTAAACTTTGAAGTAAACACATTCTACCTCTGTATAAAATTCCTGAAGATTTATTTGCATGCAATTCTCTTTGCTCTGGCTTCCAAGTTATTTTGTAGTGGACCTCTGCACTGCCAAATAATTACATATGACACAACACAAGTGACTGATATTTGAACCATGGACCATGCTACATGTCTGCACGGGGGCGCAGGTGAGCAGAGAGAAGGGAGCAGGTACAGGGAGGGAATAGAATTTCATCTCTCTCTATCCCTGAAGTCAATTGCTATCTTAGGTACTAAGCACTGGCATAATATCTATTGTACAGAAACTGGGTCCTTCATTCATGATCTGCTTTTTCATCTGCTCCTGAAAATGTAAAATTCTGACATAAGACTGGGAGCAAGCACAACATTTTACCCCAAATTCTCTGTTGGGTGAAACTCCTAAACTTCATTATTTTTAATTATCAGGGTGGTGCCTTAAGTGTATATGGTGCTTTACGCTACTTGAAGAGAGGCACAGTACCTGTCACGAAAACCTGCTGGCTAACTCTCTTTCTTAGATTACACAGATAACATGCAGTTGCCATGGAATAGCTATCATATTGTAAAACAACACCATCACTTATCTCACAAGTAGCTTTTGTGCACATGCCCCTCCCATTAGGATCTGTGCAGATGAATGAAACTGTATAAATGTAAGGAATTAATAATGGCAATACTTGGTACAATAGTAATTACTAACTTTTGAAGGTGATTTGGACCAGTTAATTATTCTGATATCAAATGTGAGGAATTTAGCATGATAGGGAATAGCCTCATTTATGTTGTTGCTCTACATTTTGGCTGATGATTATAGCTACTAAGGTCTTGCCTACCATCATGACTACTGGTTGACAGGCATATGTCTTACTGAAGAGCACTGGGAGAGAAGAGAACTGCATGCAGTATAGTAGCCTGCTGTATAGTAGCCTACAGTATGTCATTAGAGACCTGAGGCTCATGTTCCTCTGTGCTGCTGGAGCAAGCTAGAGAATCTGACCTAATATGTTTTAAATCTTATATTTGTTTAAAATATATTTTAAAATGACTCCTGAGCAAGACAAATGTTATATCAGATTTTCTTCCTATTGTCAGGAGATATTTCACTTGATGTGCGATGACACTGAACAGGTGCAGATCAGATTTAACTAACTGATGTTAGTCCCCTTTCAATTCAGGTATACAGCATGATTAGGCACATGGACAGACCACAGTATGATTTGGTTATTCTTGATTACTGTATTAGCCTTTAGTGATTTCACCCACCTGCAGCAAGATATAGCATCCATTGGTCTGCTTTAAATTTTGCAATTGCTCATGATGGCTTACCACTAGCTCCACAATCATCTATCTGACAGCACTTTTGCCTCCGGGCATACCAGAGAGCCTAGGCCAGCAAAGTAAACTTATGCAACATGGGAACAATGACACATAGACATTTCAAACCCCTTCAATGTACCATGACTCAAATGTTAATTTTGAGAATGTTTTAAAGACATAAACAAAAGTCATCCTTTGCTAAAAATCATTAAAGAGAATATAGTTATATGTTTACCCACTGTCACATGTAGGGAACTTGATCCTTTTCTTACTTCTTCAAAATAAAAAAAATCAAGGTCAAAGATCCGCCCCAGCTTAGTATCCCATAAGGCTAGCTAGGTTAAGACACACCAGTTTCTGCAGCCAGCAGCATGCAAGGTAATATTAGGGGCTAGCACAACACCTAAGCACAAATGACCCAAAAGCCCAATTCAAATGACTAGATCTCTTTTTCAAGTTGGATCAAGTGGATCTTCCTCTGGCATGTGTCCATAGTAGGGATCATAACTCTTGGACCACAGCACCGAAACTTAAATATTCTTTTACTACTTCTCTACATAGGACAGTTATAGTTCTTCTAAGTCTATGATACCATACTTCATCATGCAGGTCTCTCACATAAGAATATTCCCATTCAAGTCAAGTAAATAATATTTGACAAGTCAAAAATTTATTGTAGATCCAATGGTACATCATTTACATCAGTGGTACTCAACCTTTTTTCCCTACTGGCCAGGTGACTGGGATGGCTGGTCTGCAGGCTGGCTTGAGCCCTGTGTACCAGGAATGGGGTCTGGGGCCAGCCCCGATCCCTCCCTCCCATGCACTGTGATTGGTTCCCAGGGAGCTGACACCTCCTCCTTTCTACCCTAGCATGCAGGATTGGGTTCCAGAGGGGCAGCACCCACCCCTCTCCCACTGGGATTGGTCTCTCCAGGCTTGGTACTACCCCCTTCCACCCCAGTGCACAGGACTGGGTCCCTGGCTCCACCCCATCCAAGCCTCCCACACAGAGATTGGGCCATGGGGCCCAATGCTGCCCCCTCACAGTCTCCTGTGTGCCAGAAATGGGAGCAATGGCACCCAATTTCCACTAAAATTTGGTAGTGACAGATTTCAGGAATCATGCAAAGCCCCCCATGGACTGAATGACACAGTATTGCGGACCAGTTCTGGCTCACAGGTCAGGGGCTCATTTACATCTATGAAAGCTTTGCTGTGAATTCAGTGCTGTAGATTCAGGTTCTAAAAGAGGAGAACGCCAAGAAAGAGATATATTTCTGCTTTGTTAGATAATCTGGAAATGTTTTTGCAATGAGAATAAAAGCCATACATATGTATTGTAGACAGCATGAAAAATATAATAATAGAAACAAGAATTTAAAAAAATCCCTCCTTATATTCAGTAATCTTTTGTAAATACTTAGACACAATCTGGAAATTTTTAGTGGGCCTGAGTTATTAAATGAGCACAAGTCAGATTTGCAATATCTGTTGCGCTTGAATGAATAAAACGAGCTATTAATCCAGTGATACAGTTACTAGTATAAATATTGTTAGAGTATTAAACTCAAATTAACAAACACTCAAGAAATAACAAATTAGAATATTATTCTGGACATAAATATTCACAGAGCATACTTAATATCACAACAGGGGCATGGGCATGAGTATATAATTATTGAAATCAAATTTATTTTTGCATTATATATTTTTATTATTAGTAGTGCTGACAAATAGGAGCCCAATGGCAGGTCATGCTCCTTACTTATATAAGGGTAAATTTAAGGATCAGCCACAAATAATTACAATTCTACCATTAACATGAGGTGGTGGGAGACAAGGGAGAACCAGGGCTGCGCTCCCAGTGGCTCCACAGCCCCATGTGGCTCAGCTGGGAGCACAGCCCTGGCTCTCCTCGCCTCCTGTGACCAGTCTGTGAGAAGCTGATCACAGTGCAGGGGAAGGGAACTATGTACAGGCTCAGCCTGATTTAGCACTGGAGATCGGAACTCAGCTTATGCTAGGACTGGGGAGGGGAACTGGGCGAGTGGGCTAAGTTCCCTTCCTCAGCCCAGCTGTAGTGCTGAGGAGGGGAACTGAGCCTACACTCAGTTCCCTTCTCCTGCACTGTGATCGCTTCCTGCACCCTAGCCGTGAGAGGGCGGTGGAAGGACTCTGTTGGGCAGGGAGGGGGCTCTGTTGGTTGAGGTGTCAGGTGCTCTGTGTGATGAGGATGAGGGGGTGTTGATGGTGGAGGGAGGGGAGTGGATATTGTAAGTGGAATAAAGCATTTTTGGTTCAACAGGTGCTTGGCATGAGAGTGGTGCTGAGGGTGGACAGGGGTAGAGAGTGTGTGGGTGGCGGGGCAGGTAGGCTAGAGGGAGAAGTGCTCCATGAGGTGGAGTGCCTCCTGCATGCAGTGCCCTGGACCCTGCTGGTGGATGCATGCATCACCTGGGGCGTCAGTGGGCAGGCCTCACTGCTGCTGCTGCCACTGCTGCAGGTCATGCTCCTGCCACTAGGCTGCCTCCACCATCGTACCTCCTCTTGTCAGGCCTCCTGAAACAACTGCACCTAGGCCCACAAATATTGTGCAGCACACACACTGCTACAATGACCTGGTGGAGGTTGTTCTCAGTTACTTTGAGGCAGGCAGTGAGGGACCACCAGTGGTCTTAGAGGTGGCTGAAAGTGCATACAATGAGGGTGCAGGTCCAGCTGAGGGATTGATTAAAGTGGGGCTGGTGGGGGTCCAGGTGCATGGTGTAAGGTCTCATCAGCCATGGGAACAGCGGGTATGCTGGGTCCCCTATGAGCAGGGATGGGATGATGACAGTGCCCAGCTGCAGGTCCCCCATTCCCAGTGCAAAGCTCCTGCTCTCATGCAGCATGCCCAGTCCAGAATTCCTGAGGATGCATGTGCAGTGTGAACTGCCCATCCAGCCAGCACTCACATGTGTGAAGGTCTCCTGGTGACTGATGAATGCCTGCAGGACCCCTGCATCTATAGTATGCCTGGTCTCCATGGGGTTGACAGGTCACCAGGATGTACACCCTGCCCAGGGCCCTGGTATATTGGGGGAACGCCAGTGCATGGACCCTTGCAACCACTATCTGGGGGTCATGGACACAGAGGATGGTGACTGCCAGCATGTCCTGGAGGGTGCTGCACACCTCCAGGATGGCCTTCCCATTGGTGGCCTTGCTCACCCAGAACAAGTGTACCACATATTGCAGGCTGGCAGGAGTGGGCAACCTGAGCAGTATTTGAGGCAGGCAAGTACCAGTGGGGAGATCTGGATGCATGCCAGTGTCATGACAATCAAGGTAGGGCCAGAGCTAGTGAAATAGATCAGCCAAGTTTGGGTGTCCCATGGGTCATGGGACACACTGCTTATCATCCTAGTCATGTTGCAGCAGGAACTGCCACCAGGAACAGTCCCAACTGGTGTGGCAGGTCCAGAGGCAGTGGGGCTGGAGGGCCAGGAGGATGATGGTGACTCTGGCAATGGCCTCCTGGAGCCCCTTGTCGGTATGATGGGCAGCAGCAGCTGCATGGCAGTGGGGACTTTGTGAGGGTGTGCTGTAAGTGGGTAAGTGGGCAGGCAGTCTCTGCATGTGGGGGAGCCAGGCAGAGCAAGATTGCTATCGGGCAGGTGATGGTGACTTCGGCAGGCCAGTAGGGTGACTGAGGTGGCCAGCAGGATCGGAGGATCTTGTCCCTTACTGCCAGAGCCAGGGACTAGGGCAGCCAGAGCTCACAAACACAGAGAGGGCATGAACAAAGCTTCCAAGTGCTGCCTCTGTGTGTGCCATGCTGCTTGGCTGAGCACTGGGACTGGCTGCCCAGAGATCACAAAATGGGGCTGTGTTTTAAAGATAGGCTGCCAACTGCTGGTAGCTGGGGCTAGAGGATGGAGCTCCCCCCAGTGGCTGTAGAGGCACATGGCAGGGTTGGAGGGACCTGGCACCAAATTTAGTGCCAGGTTCTTGCATATGTACTAATTACTAATTGGTTAATGCACAGCAAATCTAGTCACACTTAAATGCATGTGGAGACATGCTCAGTGAGTAGCAATGGCTTAATGGCTCAATATGTCTCTGGGGGGAAGTATCAAGTAGGATTCCACAGGGATCTCTCTTGGATCTGGTTTTGTTCAACTTCTTCTGTAATGATTTAGATGATGACATCAAATGCATGCTTAACAAATTTGTGGATAATAACAAGATGGTTGGAGTTGCAGACAGTCTGAAGGGCAGAGCTAGGACACAGAATGACCTGACAGACTGGAAAAACGGTCCACAATCAATCAGATGAAATTCAGCCAGGACAAGTGAAAAGTCCTGCACTTGGCATGGAATAATGGCATGCACAAATACAGACCAAGGAATGATTGGATAGGCTGAAGTGATGTGGAAAAGAATTACCAGGATTACTGTAAACCATAAAGCTGAATATGAACCAACAATGTGCTTCTGCTTCATTCAGCACTGGTGAGGCTTCACCTAGAGTACTGTGTCCAGTTTTGGACCCTGTACATCAAGAAGGATGTGAACAGATTGGAAAGAGTCCAACTCAGAGAAACAAAATGATTAAGGGCCTGAAAAGCAAGATTTAAGAGGAAAAGCTAAAAAAAAAAAAAAAAAAAAAAAAAGGGGGGTAATTGAGTCTAGAGAATAGATGGCTGAGGGGACATTTGGTTGGATTAGATAACCTCATGAGGTCCCTTCCACACCTACGACAATAGAAAAATTGATTTCCGAAATTGATTTAGTTGCTGATTAGGAACAATTTATATAGTTTGAATCTTCTGTGGTTAGTTCATATTTTTGAAAAACTATATGGCTGCTATACATATTACTTTACTACTAATTAATATAGTACTATTATGATTATGTTAGAATATTTTCATATTAATTAAATGTATATTTATGGTTAACTTGATTCTTTAAATTTTACTTCTTGACATAAAACATGTCTAGTAGTTCTAGCTTGGCATAACACCTATAATTTTGATAAGGAATTCATTCAGTTGCTGAGGACTACAATTTGCAAAGGACTGCATAAAACAGTCTCAATATAGCTATTTCAATCATTTTTACTGTGACAATTAACTATTGTAATGTTTGTAGCTGAAAGATAGCCTAAGATATATTATTTTAAATTTCGGAGTATGACTGAAGTAATCTGCCTGCTGGATCAATCTATTAATAATGTACTAAAGCAGGGGTTTTCAACCTTTTTTAGTAAGTGTACCCCCGGTGGCCAGATGCAGAGTGGGGTGGGGGGTGGTGCATGGCCAGATGCGGAGTGGCGGCAGTGCAGGGTGGGGGTGGCGGTGGCCACCACAGCCTACAACCTTCCCCCCTGCATCCAGCTGGCTGGGCAATGCCTGTGTGGCCTGCACAGGGGTGCTGCTGCCCTAACCCCCCTCCCCCCCCGGCCCTGTTCCTGGGAGGCAGTGGTGCAGGGTGGTGGGTAGCAGTATGCCATCCCTGCCTGCCCACCTGCACATACCCCCTAGGGCCTTCTCAAGTACCCCACTGTACTAAAGCATGCAGTTAAAGCATACATGAGAGGGTACACATTCAGATGTAACCAAGGACTTTTAACAGTCTTTACTAGTTTTTGCAAAATACAAAAGACAATGTTTCCTTATTCATCTCAAGTGCAGTACAGCAGTTGTGCAGCTGAAGAGAATGCTGAGGGGTTTCTTTCTCAGTAAAATACTCAACTTGCAAACTTAGTAATTTTAGGCCCATAACCTTTAAGGAATACAACTTTGTACACAAATGTCTATTTTCTTAGTTGTCTCGTAGGAACTATGCTAATTCAATGAAAGATTTATTCTTTTCCCATTTAAACCTTCATTTGATGTTTCATAATGTTTTTTTCACTGCTACTAATGGTGTCCTCTGACTGGCCAGTTGAGAAATAGATTTCAACTTGATGAAATTCCGAGTTATATTTATAGGATATGTATTATGTCCTGTGGGGGTTCATTCCAAATCTGCTGTCTGCTGTAATCAAATGGATACATTTATCTTTTTTTTAGCTATACCAGTCATAAAAAAGCCATACCATCACTGTTTCATGAGGATTATTTCCCTTATTTTAATATGAAGGACAATAAAAGTACCTAAGCTAATTTACACTTGTTCTGTGAGGACATAGAACAAACTTAAATCACATTGGGTAGTTTTATGGCTTTCATATTATAATACTGATTCTGAATATTATTGAGAGAGTAACTGACAGAAAATCAGTTGCTTTCAGTAACTACTTCAGGCCTTCCCTATTTTGGAGACATTAAGACCCAACTCCACATATACCCACTAGAAGTCTAGGCCTACATGGCTGCTTGTTTCCAAAAATATGGATCTTGCTACTTCAGCCAAAGAGGTGCACTGTTCTCCCATTTTTTATAATGGGCAGCTTCATCATGGGCAAATAGCAAAAGCAACAAACTGGAGGTCACCTACAGCCAACCTATAAGAAATGAGGTATGTGCGGTGTGTTCAAACACCTGATTCAAAGCTGTTCATTATATGGTTCCATTATCTCTGATCTTAACTGCCTAGAATGGAGATGATTACATTCACCAGGATGATGGAGGAGAAGGGAAAGGATTTTTCATTACAAAATCATAAAGTGTAAACAGCTCTTGGAGTAGCAGCCAGAATCCAGGACACCTCTGCTCCCAGAGGAGTGTTCATCTCAGTGCAGTATGGACTCAGACTCCATCTCCTTTTGGTCCCATGACTCTTGTACTCCTTTCTCCCCAGTGGTCTGGTTTCAGAATGGGTGAAGGATGCCCTCAGCCCTGCCTATCTTATAGCCTAGTAGCTAGAGTACTCCCTTGGGAAATAGGAAATGTGTAGTCAAATCCTTCCAGTCTGGGTGGGGCCTAGAACCCATGTTCCTCTTTCTTTTTGTGACTTAGGTAAGGAAGACGGTGCTTAAGACATGCTAGAAATGTAGGCATGTGAAAATTTTTTTCTTGGATATGAAGAGGTTAGAATAGGCCTTAGATGCTTAGTAGGTGGAGAAGGAGCTGGGTGTAAATAAGTTGAGGTAACCAGTTAACTCTGAGGTAGGTATTTAGACTGAACAGTTTTAGGCCCCCTGTACACATTACAGGCACTGTGCAATTAATTGGTTAATTCTGCAATGACTTTACGACCAGCTACACAAGTGAAGTAGCTATCACACGATAAAAAGCAGCAACTAGCTATAAAGTTAAATCTCCAAAATGTGTCCTAATTATATAGTTGGTTGCTATGGAGCTTTAATTTACACATGCAACAGGGTCTGTCCTATGGTTGGGAGCCCTGTTAGCTGACAGGGCTCCCAGCTGCAGGGTTACACCTTACCCAATGTGAAAACCCTGAGCCCTGGGAATTGCAGCTTCTGCGATCCCCAAGACTGGGAGAGGCGTTGTGGGAAACTCCCAGCCCACATGGAACTCTCATTCCAACCTTCTCACCCTCAGTGGGACCAAGAGAGCCCACAACTGATACGGCTCCTGACTTGGGCTGAGCCTCATGCACAGCCAGGACCAAGAGCCACACAACTGATAGGGCTTCAGGTCTAGGCTGCACCTCACATGTAGTTGAGACCAAGAACCATGCAACTGACAGGGCTCTCGATCCCTGTTGTGCACGAGGCGCAGCCTGATTTGGGAGCCCCATTAGTTATGGGGCTCTCAGTGTCAGCTATGCACGAGGAAGTCAGCAATGGCGGCTTCTTGCTTCTTGTCAGTGTAGGGGGAGCCCAGGACTGGGCTCCCTTTGTCTGGCAATATGGCATGATTGATCTAATGTACAATCCCACAATTACACCTCCTGCCATACAACTGTAGCATATCAGGAGGCACAAGCACGTGGATCACACATTAGATCCAGTCATGCCTTACCAGTATGCATGGAGGGGGCCTCAGTTATTGAAATGGTTTCTAGTACTTAAGAAGTATACACACTTTCTACAAGAGATATTTTTCTGTAGTAAGTAAAGAATCAATGTTTTTTCCCCCCACAACTGAAAAACGGTGCAATAATATGACAGTAACTCATTTTGTGATCATAAATCATCTCAGACAATCAAACTTCATCTTTCAGTTAAAGTAAACTGAATCAAATGTATGGTAAAATTGAAGAATATTTAAAGTAATACATTTATATTATAATTTATGATAACCAGTCACAAGGGTTTACCATCATCATTATCATTAAGATTATCTATTATTTGTTTATGGTGGTACCTATCATATGCTAAGAGCAGTAATAAAATAAAGACTTATCCACTGTCTTGAAGCCTTAACATTCTGAGAAAGAAAGAAAGTCACCTGGATTTGTTTCCAAAATGAAGCTATGATTTGAAATTATTTACAACTGAATTTTATGCTTTTGGCTTAATTAGGGTTATCTTCCATGCCAGCTCTGACAGTCTTTGTTACTGACTTTTAATAGCTACTTAAGAATATGGAGAGTTTATGAAGAGTTGCTTGTTGTTAGAAATCAAGATTTGAAATTCATATTACAAAAAGAGAAAATGCAGTGGAAAACAGGACTTAAAAATTTACAAAAGCTTACCTTTGTGTTTGTGTGGCATAACTGTTATCATATGCCTCATAGCTTGGATCATCATATTCACCTCCATATCCATCATCGTATCCCTAAGGAGGAAAAATAATAGACCCTAATTTAGAAGACTGATAAATACAGAAGTTTATTAGGTTGCAAAAAGTAATTATGTATTAATATATTCATTCTAAATTTGCAAAGCACCATTTAAAATATTATGCAGCCTACTGACAAAAATTAAGTACATATATATTTTAACAATCATACAGTGTGATGTAACAGTGGAGAAATCAATTATTAATTTAAGAACTTAGTTTATTCATTGAAAAAAATAGAGCATAGGTTCAAACAATAGCACCTCAGTGCTATTCATTTGGAATACTGACAGATGCTAATGAAGGTAATTGTTTCTTCAGTAATTCAATATACAAATGCTTTTGTAAATATCTATGGTGAGTAATAACTACTAAAATTAATAAATAGCAATTAAATAATATCAATATTACAACCCTGTTAAGAATGTTGCTATTGAGTATAAAATATTTTTGTTTAAAATAATTTTTATTTTTCAAGGGGAAAAAACTGTCTAGATTTGGCATAGAAGTTGTAGTTAATAACCTTCATAAATAAGTTTTACTATGAGTATATGTTGTATTATTGATCATTCAGGCTTTTTTGCAGCAGTTACAACATGATTTTCTAGCATGAGTTCAATTAGCAAAGTGTATGTGGTGACCAGAAAGAGGAAAATAAAAGATTGTACAGTAGTAACTGCATAGTCACCCTTAGGAGATATACCATTAGGTAATGTTAGGCTTTGGAAACTTTCCAGAGAAAACAGTGCAACTCAAAACTGAATTAATGCCTTCTCTTTTCACCCTCAGGGCACCAAATATCAAAAGCCTATATAAGAGACTGTGGAACCCATCTGCTTCATTTCCTTCTGCTAAATCTAGGAATCCTAGAACTCCAAGGTAGAGAGCAAAATAGGTTAGCATGCTAAACACTATTTATTTATTTATTTTAGATGTATATCCTGCAATATCTAAAAGGTCCATGTAGAGAGGGAACACCTTCAAACAACCACACTTACTAGAACTTGATTTTTCTTGCTCCATTAAGGTGGCCTCTTTATATTCTTTTACTTAATGGGATTCTAGTTAACTATATAACTTTCACCTGATGATAAGCTTCTAGACATACAAAACTGTTCTCCTAACCTGAACTGACATTCAAGATGCCAACTCCACAGAGTCATTTTTAGTAGAGGTGTGTACAGGATACTATGCAGCAGCTCTACAGGTTTCTGTAATGAAAGCCTCATTGGAAGTAAATCATAAGGGCCACATTATACTTAGTGGCACAAGCATAAGCTCTTCCAGTATAGTTAAACTAGAAATAGTCAGACGCATATTTCAGTTTATAATCTATAACTACACCAAATGGAAAACTTACGCCATTTACACTGATCTCCAGCATATACAAAATATTAGGGGACATCCTTTTATTATTCACATAAATATAAAACTAACAACAGCAGAATAAGTTCTTTCTGATGTGCAGCCTAAATCTACTCTCTGTCAGCTGGTTATTCCAAGGAGATGGATGCTCTGTTTAATAGACTAACCAGAAACAATGGGCACAAGCTGATAGTAGGTTTTGTTTGGACATCAGAAAGAACTTCTTCACAGTTAGGGTTACCAGAATCTGGAACGGGCTTCCAAGGGAGATGGTGTTCTCTCCTACCTTGAGGGTCTTCTAGAGGAGCCTGTACAAGCACTTGGCTGGGGTCACAGGGCCCCAGTACTTTTTCCTGCCACTGGAAGGGGGTCAAACTTGATTATCCTTTGAGTCCCTTGAGACCCTAGCATCTATGAATCTATGAAATATAACTCAGCAGCTTTCTAATACCTAGATCAAGGATGTCTAACTGGCAGCCCACATTGCTACATGCAGCCCCCAAGGGGTTAGCATACAGCCCATGGTCTCCTGCCTAGCCACCACTGTCCCCCCCCAGTCATTGCTCCTGCCGTGGAAGCTGGGTTCTTTGTGCTTTCCCTCTCTCCTCTGCTTCTATTGCCTTTCCCTGCCTTTGGGGGAGTGGAACAGCACAGTGGAATGATGCTGGGGTGCTCAATCTGTACACAAATAGAGGGGGCCAGGAAGCCTGTGATGCATGCATGGCCCTGGAGACATCTGGGCTGCTCATGCTGCACATGAAAAAGACAGGAGGTGGGCTGTCTGCACTGTAGGCGTGTGGCACACATGGCCAGGAAGTGAGGAGGGGAGCCAGGCTGCCTGTGTTGAAGGGAGGGAGGTGGACTACCTGTGCGGCATAGGCACCAGAAGTGGCAGAATCATGCTGTTCGTGTGGTGGGGAAGGATCAGAGGCAGGGATGCTGCCTGAATGCCAAATGGTCCTCAGTCTGTGTTTCTGGGCCACAGACCTGAGGGCCTGTGGAGATGTTTGGAAGTTGGGACAGCCCTGACCTAGATTATAGGGACAAATTTCTCTGGTGAGAGTATGGTTTTCAAAAGCAGCTCAGGAGGTTAATTCTTTCATCTAAATCAGAACATTAGATTGCATAAAATGAAGCTAGGAAGCCCAAGAAGCTGACAAACAGAAGCTCCTGAGGAACATGGCCACACAGAAGAATCAGTTCCCTGACCCGTTGAGCTGTCTCATGAGTTATTGAATCATGGATGTTGCTGATGCTGACCCAGGCAACTCTAGAACATGGATTCTGAGTTAGGCATAGATACTTTCTCCGATCCAAAGAGAAACTTCCACAGGATACCTCTAATGAGAAACTGCTGCCATAGAGAAAATATTAGTCACAGAACCAGAGAGACCTAATGAAATTATAAGAAGAACTGTCACCAAAAGTGTCAACATTTAAGAAATAAGAAGCAAAAAATCTGAACCAACCCTAGAAGTGGCAAATGACTCTTCTTTCTTCTTTGAGCCTTTTATAAAAACCTCCTGACTTCCACTTCCTCTTATCCTTAGGCCTCAGTACAAAGAAGAATAAAATGGAGGTTTCCAAAACTGGACTTGACAAAACTCCAAGATGAAGGGAACAGCCACAAGACACAGTCTGCTCAATCAGCATTAGACTCCAGTACCAATGAACCTGATAATGCAGCAGCAGCAGTTTATTCTCGTTTGGGAGAGGTATATTGAAATACTGGAGAATTTATGGTTCTGGAGCAGCCCAGGAACACAACCCAAATTGTTCTGTGAACTTTGGTTAAGTCTGGGCAGGGTAACTCAGTATTCTGTAGAGAAATCTGAGTTAGTTCCAGAATCAGAAGTACATTACTACTGCACTTTGCCCAGGCAAATTAGCCCAGGTGGAGTGCCATATTAATACAGTACTTATATTGATCCAGCATCCTTATTAGTATCTCCTCACAGCACTGCATCATGCTGTGCAAACTTATCACCTCATCTGGGTATTTCTACGCAATGCTACACTGCACCATATAAATGTATCATATGTACTTGCAAACCACATGGACCTCCCTCTTTCCTCCTCCCTCATCAACCCAATCAGCTCTTCATAAATTGAAGTGTGATTCTTAAGTGTAAGAGCTGATTTTCTGTGCTGGTAGAAGCATAAAGATTCTGTCTTGCAAAACAGATGCCAGCTTCCTCTCAGCAAGCAAACAGGAGAGGTAGAGTCTAGTATTAACCCTTTCATGGATGCTCTCTGCTTGCTAGCTAAGACAGAAGCTACCAGCTACTTTGCAGCCCAGCCTTTCCATAAAAAAACACCTAGAGTCCATAACAATGGAAAATCTGCCCCCCTCCCTTCACACCCCCAGCATTCTTCCTTCAAAAAACAAGGTGCCTGTCTTAGTTGGGTATGTGTGGTGTGCAGTAAATACAGTGTTGCTGGATGCACATAAAGAGGCTAATTCTAGCAGTGAGCTCTTTTTTCCTGTTTTTTGTAAGCTTTTCATAAGCTTCACTTACGAAAAATGCCAGAAGTTAAGTATGTCTGTTCTTTCAGGAGTGATTTATAGAAATATCATATGAAGAAAAAAAGAACCAGGGAGTGGTTTTCCCAAGGCTGTGGTCTAACAACTACAGGAAGATAAAAATGGCATGAAATACATCACTGAAAGATCTTTTTCTCTATGTCTTTGGGAGTAGACAACTAGCTGTGGAGAGGAAGAAACTAGAGTGACTGGGGAGTGGGTAATTTTTCATAACCTTACCTTTGAATATTTTTGGCTATACAAGGGCACCTCATTCTGGAGTGCACTGACATTTTACAAGTTACCCACAGCTCAGTAGCACTAGGGGATCCACAAGTAGAAACAGGAAGCATGTAAGTCATTAAACAATACAAACTGTTAGAGATGCTTAATACCTTTCAGAGAAGAAGCTCTTTGTTACTTTATATTTTGTTAATTGAACATTTTACTGAATTTATCCTGCACCATTATTACTGGTACTCCTGATCGGAAAGGAAGAGGCTTCAACATTTTTCCTTAGCAATACCACGAGCATGTCAAATCTGCCCTTCCTTTTCTACCTTCACTAGCTATTCAATATTGTGTCAAGATCAAGGTCTCTCATACTTCAAAGTATTCAGTTGCCTAAGCCAAGCATATCTGAAAGATTTTTGTACAGTTCCAGCATGAAGATTTTGGTTGACAATGCTACATGTCACTATGAACTTTTCATAATAAAAGTAAGGCTCATTTGTGCGGGAGATGAAATTCTCTCAGCTGCTGGCATGCGACTGAAGAATGAACTCTGAGGTGTACATTAATGTACATATTGTGGCATTTCTGTTAGAGAAAGAAGATTGAAGCCTCTTCATCTTCTTTTCCAAATACAACGTGCATTTTAATTTGCTTTCTCTAATAGAAACACTACATAATGCACATTAACATACCTCACCTGGCAGATAGGTTCCAATAACAAAAAATAAAGCTCTGTCAAAACATACTATATCATACAGGGCTGGATCCAGTATGGGCACTGCATGTGGTGCACAGGGCTAGCCTGGTGTGTATTGCATGTGGTGCGTGCACTAGATTTAGTGCACCCAGCTGGTCTGCAGCTAGGTCTGGTGCACAAAGGTGGCCTGTGATCCCAATCCAACCTGCAGACTGGTTCTACACTAGTTATCTGGCCCTTCAACTGGCCATGTGCTACTCAACAAGGTAACCTAGGGGATAGTGACTACCTATTGATAGAGTTCACTATATGGTGAAAAGTGGGGAACATAACTAGTAGATCTGAAGTGCTAGACTTCAGGAAGGCCAACTTCAACAAGCTCAGGAGATTAGTTAGGGAGGGACTGACAGGCAAAAGCATCAGAGAGATGGGAGTCCAGGAAGGGTGGGCATTTTTCAAGGAACTGATCCTGCTGGCACCGAAAGGGACCATCCTAGTACACATAAAGGGGGGGGGGAAAGCAATGAAACCCTCTTGGTTGAGCAGGGGAATCCAGGAGAGCCCGAAGGGGAAAAGAGAGGCCTACAAGCTGTGGAGGCAGGGAGCAGCCACCAAGGAAGAGTATACCTGCTTGGCTCGACCTTGCAGAGAAGCAGTGAGGAGAGCCAAAGCAGATATGGAGCTCAGGCTGGCAGAAAAAGTTAAAGATAACAAAAAGTCATTCTTTAAATACAAAGGAAGCAAAAAAAAAAAATGCAGGGTAACATAGGCCCCCTTCAAGATGGATTAGGGCAACTGATAACAGATAGGATGCCCAACACAGATCTCCTAAATGATTTCTTCGCATCTGTGTTCCTTGACATAAATACAAACATGCATCTCAATGAGACTTTAGGTAAGCACGAGATAGATACCAACCCACCAACTTTTAGTGCTGACCTAATAAAGGGGCACCTGGAGTGTTTGAATGTATTTAAATCAACTGGTCCTGATGATCATCATCCTAGGGTACTTAGGGAATCAGCTGTGTCATAGCAGATCCACTGACGCAACTGTTTGAGGACTCATGGCACTCAGGATAGGCCCCAGAGGATTGGAAAAGGGTCTCTATGGTCCCCATTTTCAAGGAGAGGAAGCAGGAACCAGGTAACTATAGGTAACTATAGGCCAGTTAGCCTTATGTCTATCCTTTGAGAAAATTGTTAAGGATCACATTTGTGGGGGACCAGCAGATAAAATAATGCTAAGGGGCAACCAGCATGGGTTCATAGCAGGCAGATCCTGCCTGAGTAACCTGGTTTCTTTTTATGATCAGGTCACAAAATGCTTGGATAATGAAGAGATTAGATGTTATTTACTTAGATTTTAAAAAGGCCTTTGACACAGTGTCACACCCAATTCTTATAAATAAACAAAACAGTTGCAATGTTGATTATTACATTGGTGGGTGGTTTGGTGGGTTACATTGGTGGGTTATATTGGTTTGGTGGGTGGAAAATTGGCTTATGGGATGCAGAGAGTGGTGGTGGATGGGTCAGTTGCTACCTGGAGAAATGTGGGCAGTGGAGTCCCCCAAGGACTGTGCTAGGACTGGTACTGTTCAATATCTTCATTAGTGACTTGGATGAGGAAGTAGAAAGCACCCTGGCCCAGTTTGGAGATGACACCAAACTATGGGGGGAGGTAGAAGGCAGGGAGCAAATCCAGACTGATTTGGACAGGCTGGGGAAGCAGGTGGAACAGAATAGGATGCAGTTTAACAAAGATAAGTGTCATGTGCTGCACCTAGGGAGAAAAGAATCATCAATACACCTATAGAACGGGAAGTATCCTTTCTAAGTAGCACAACTGCAGAAATGGATCTCGGAGTTGTAGTTGATTCCAAAATGAACATGTGTCACCAATGTAATGAAGTAATAAGTAAAGCTAACCACACTCTCTATTGCTTAAGTAAGTGCATCACAAACAGGTTTAGGGAGGTGATACTTCCTTTGTACCTGGCCTTGGTCAGGCTTCAGCTGGACTACTGGGTCCCGTTTTGGGCACTGCACTTCAGGAGGGATGTAGATAACCTGGAAAGGGTTCAGAGGAGGGCCACCCATCTGGTTAAAGGCATACAGAAAAAAACCCTATGAGGACTGATTGAGGGACCTGAATCTCTTCAGCCTCTGCAAGAGAAGCCTAAGAGGTGATTTTGTGGCCATCTACAAACTCGTCGGGCGGCAGAGAGGGACGGCAGGAAACAGGGGATGCAATGTTTACCAGGGCACCCATCAAGGTAACTAGAAACAATGGCCACAAACTAAAGGACAGCAAATTTAGATTGGACTTCAGGATATTTTTAGAAAGGAATTACATCCTCATGTTATGTATTTCCCACTTTTTGGCACAATTATCAAATAGTTAAGTACAATATATGAGAGTCAGATCGAAAAAAGTCTTAGGCACCTAAAATAGGACTGAGGAAGACTTAAGGTTCTATGTCTAAAATTGGCATGCAGCCCTCCTCCTTTCATTCAGCCTCGCTATATCCTCTCTTTACCTAAACACCAAATACCTAGTTTGAACTGAAATTACTGAGGCACCTACAAGTGCTATCTTCTATGCTTGAAAAGGGCTGACCCTGGCTAAGTGGGAAGGAACTGAGTTCCCATCTAACTCCATAAGGAGGAAGGTAGGAGAGGCAGCTAAGGGCATTTAGAGACATGCTCTGGAAGTATGGGGGTGCACACTTTAATTAAAGCACCTGGAACGTCACACGTATCAGCATTCCTGTGCTGGAAAATGGCAGCAGGACCACTTTAACTAAAGCTCATCAAATGAGCTTTAGTTAAAGCACCTATACCGTGATTTTCCAGTTCTGGGATGCTGACACTGGAGTCTGCTGGAGCGCAATAATTGCCATGATCCAGAAGGCTCAATTTAATAGATTTCATAGATTCCATAGATATTAGGGATGGAACGGACCTCGGAAGATCATTGAGTCCAGCCCCCCTCCCCCCCGCCCCAGTCCGAAGGGCAGGCAGTCAGCTGGGGTCACAGGATCCCAGCAAGATAAGCATTCAATTTACTCTTGAAAGTGTTCAATGTAGGTGCTTGAAACACTTCCGATGGCAGGAGATTCCAGACCTCGGGGGCTCAGACAGTAAAGGAATTCTTCTTTATGTCCAGCCTGAAAGGTTTTGCAGTATATAACCGTTCAACCTCGTCAACCCTTAGGGTGCTCTGGTGAACAAACGTTCCCCCAGATACTGGTGGTCACCCCTGATAAACTTATAGGTGGCCATCAAGTCACCCCTGAGCCTACGCTTTTCCAGGCTAAAAAGCCCCATAGCTCTCAGCCTGTCATTGTAAGGTCTGTTTTCCTGACCTCTGATCATGTGCGTGGCTCTTCTCTGGACTCTCTCAAGCTTCTCCACATCCTTTTTGAACTGTGGAGCCCAAAACTGGATGCAGTACTCCAGCCGTGGCCTCACTAAGGCCGAGTACAAGGGGAGAATGACATCCCGGGATTTGCTTGAGGAGCATCTATGAAAGCAAGCCAGCATTTTGCTCACTTTATTAGCTGCAGCATCACATTGAAGGCTCATGTTCATCTTGTGGTCGATGATGACCCCCAAGTCTCTTTCTTCCACGGTGTTAGCCAGTGTATCACTGCTGAGCCTATAAGGATGCTGCAGGCTTTTCCTCCCAAGGTGGAGAACCTTGTATTTTTCAGTGTTAAACGCCATCAGGTTCTCATCCACCCATTTGCTAAGCCTGTCCAAGTCAGTCTGGATCACCCTCCTGTCTTCAGGTGTGGATGCTTTGCCCCAAAGTTTGGTGTCATCGGTAAACTTGGCCAGTTTGCTTCTGACTCCAGTGTCCACATCATTAATGAAGATGTTAAACAATATGGGTCCAAGGACAGAGCCTTGGGGGACTCCACTGGTCACAGGGCACCATGACGATTGACTTCCATCAATTACCACCCTCTGGGTCTGACTACAGAGCCAATTTCCCAGCCAGTGGATCATGGTGGACCTAAGGACAAAATTGGCTAGTTTCACCAAGAGGTGATCATGGGATACCAGATCAAAGGCTTTTTTGAAGTCAAGATATATGACATCAATCTCTTCTCCCTTGTCCAGGTGATAGGTC
>JAGPOW010003642.1:44505392-44565308 GCA_030014935.1 Caiman crocodilus
ATCTCTTCTCCCTTGTCCAGGTGATAGGTCACCTGGTCATAGAAGGAAATGAGATTGGTCAAGCAAGACCTACCCACAACAAACCCGTGCTGGCTATCCTTCAGGATGTTGGCATCAGCCAGTCCATTCAGGATGGCCTGTTTAATAAAATTTTCTAAGATCTTTCCCGGGATAGAAGTCAGGCTTATGGGCCTATTGTTTGCTGGATCCACTTTCCTCCCTTTCTTGAATATAGGCACCACATTGGCCTTCTTCCAGTCTTTGGGCACTACACCAGAGCACCAGAAGTTCTCAAAGATCCGTGCCAGAGGCTGGACTATGATGCTTGACAGCTCCTTGAGTACCCTGGGGTGTAGACTGTCAGGGCTGGCTGACATGAAGATATCCAGCCTCTCATGGTGTTCCTTCATGAGGTCAGCATTGATGGAGCGCAGGGGATCACCCTCATCCAGCCCTCCCTGTCCTGTAGCGGGTATGGGCGTCCCATGGGACTGATGAAAGACCAATGCAAAGTACCCAAAGTACCCATTTAATAGGTTGGCTTTTTCCTGGGTGTTGGTTGTCAGTTGTCCTACCTAGTTTAGCAGGGGTCCAATGTTGCCCTTGCTTTTTCTCTGGCTCCCCACATATCTGAAAAAGGACTTTTTATTGTCCTTGATACTCAAAGCTAGTTGGAGTTCAGTTGCAGCCTTGGTTTTCCTGGTTTGCTCCCTGCAGGGCCAGACCAGTGGAGAATATTAATCAAGTCTTCTCTGACTCACTGTAATTACAGCACGTCAGAACAACCTTGCTGCTTTATAACAGCCTAGTAATTAAAGCACTTCCTCAGAAAGACCCATTCAGGGGTCAGAGGTATACCTCCCACCTCTCATGAGAGTGTCAAGTTAAAGTTAAGGCCAGGTGGAAAGTTTAATAGTTTTGTTGCATTGGTGCTACAGTGCAGACGGAAATACAATATTCATGTGGCCATAAAGTAAAAACAGAGAAGGGAGAATGCCTTTATAACTTAGCACTCACCAGAAGCTCTGGATACTGTGTCCATGACTGCTTAGACATTTTGCAGTCAATGAATAAAATACAAATGTAAATCTGGGTAGGCAAACCCCACCTCCTTGTTCAAGCTGCTTTCAGTACTTGAAACTATCAGCTGAGAGCACCTCAAGCTCTCTGCCCCAAACAACACTCTCTGCTCTCGGCCCCAAACAATAAGCAATCAAATTGAATCTGGATTATTGAACCCAAGACAGGCAGGCCTTTCATTCCCCAGAAGTCAGAAACCCTCTTCCCAGGCAATCAAGACTCCTTGGTCCTCTTCGCCTAAACTCCTCTATTTACTGGCCTGTTCGATTTCCTGAGATGGACGGATTAGAAAGAACCCAGGAGAGAAAAACAAAATCCAATTAAAGAATGGGAAATGTAATGGTTTTAAAATATCTGAACAGTGGCTATAAAGATGATAGAAACAAATTGTTCTCAATGGCTAGTAGGGACAAGGAGCAGTAGTCTGAACTCACAGCAAAGGAAATTTTGGTTGTATACTGTGAAGAACTTTCTCATTGCAAGGGCAGTTAAGCATTAGAACAGGCTACCCAGAGGGGTTGCAGAACCTTCATTCTTGGAAATTTTTAAAAACAGTGCCATAAAGTCCAGGTCTCTATGATTATGGGAATGGACTAACTTACTTAAGGCCTGACCTACAGCCATTGATATAAAAAGAATTTTTCCTCTATAATTTATAACTTATTTCATCCACATTACTCTCAAAATTATGGAAATAAACTTTCTAACTTCCTTCACTTACATTGGGAGGTATCAGACAGAAAAGGGTAGGAAGGCAGCTTATGTGTGTGGCATGCAGCTGATCAGGGAGGGAGAAGGAGACATAGTGCCAGATTGAGGGTAGATTGATGTACATCAGCTGAAAGTCTGTTCCTATTATAATAATTTAATTTTAAAACACTTAAAAAAATGGATAAGGTCAAGCCACATATTTTTTGTAAAGGAAATAATATTATTTCCTTAAACCATTAGAATTCCTTGAAACATTTATTAAAAGTACAATTAGGAAAACTGTGGAAATAGCTTTCTTAGAACTTCAAAATACTTTTGATAACATTTAATTTTCAAAGTTCTCCCTGGGAATAGTTTTGGTTGCCGGAGTAACCACCTCTCTCTTTCTAAGGTATGGTATGTCATAGCTATGACAGCTGCATCCTCTGTCACTCAGCACAGTCAGACTTATGACTGTGGAAGCAAGACAAGATGGGGCAAAAGGACAGGGAACTTATATAGTCAGTAGAAGAAAGAATAACCATTATATTCACCACATTCAGAGCCAAATATAAGTTGCTTCCTCTAACATGTTTTTAAAAAATAGTTCCCTTATTTCAGGGATGGGCAAAATGAGGCCTATAGGCTGGATGCAGCCTGCCAGGCCACTCTACCTGGCCCACAGGGCCCCTAAAAAATTTAGAAAATTAATATTTATCTGCCCCTGGCTGCCTGTCATGTGGCCTGTGATGGCTTGCCAAAACTCAGTAAGTGGGCCTCTGCCTGAAATAATTGCCAATCTCTGCCTTATTGTCAGATTCATTCAATAAAATAATCCTTCCCCCTTAAATAAAAAATGAATCTCTAAATGTTCTTTGTGGCAGAGAAGGGATGGAGCAAACACTTATTTTTTTTTAGGCACTAAGATGATCACTGGTTAAGAAATAATTGTAATTGGATTAGAAATGATATATACTTAGTTACTAAAGATTTTTAGGAACAAATTGACCATGAGGAGTTATAATTCACAGATTTCAAAAGGAAAACACACTTAACAAATTCTTAGGAAGAGAATGAGAAACTACAGATGAATCTCATGAATAATTACAACAACAATTTGCTTCTAGAACCTTTACCCCTTTCAGACAATAATCACAGTACAGAACAATCACATTAAGCAGCAAACAAACAGCTTTTCAGTCTGCTATTGATACTGAAAATTACAGTTAGGAAAAGAAAGACTATTCCAGAGAAAGAAAACATAGAAAAAAGCCTTATAATTTCCACCTCAGGGGAAATTAAATAGCCATCTAATTCAGCACATGGAGCATAGCTAGGGAATACATGGCAAAGGAAGATTTATTTTATTTATTTAGAGTTATTGAAATCCTTTCCAAATTCTAGATGCTTATACAAATATTAAAAATGCAAACAATAGCCTTGCTAATGAAGACTTCATAGTCCAACCTACTCTCAAATTGGCTGCTTAACTTTTAAAAACCCACCATAAACAACAGCACACATCTAATCACATTAAGTCTGTAGTTCAGCCCCTTTCTGCAAGGTCTGACAGTTTTACAGTAAACCCTGAAGAGTAACCAATTCTGTCTCTGGTAAATCAAGAAGGAATAACAGTCAAGTACTTTTTATACATCATGCTGTGCTGTCAGCATATTTTGAATTTGCTGATTTCATTTGGCTTAGTAGCACATGGGAAAAGAGGTAATTTTTAAAGAAAGCAAAGCCAAAATCTAGGGTTCTGTAGATCTTAACCAAAACCAAATTACAAACAAGTATTTGAAATCTGTGCAGTTATTTTTCATGACAGTTTATAGCATACAAAATTAATTCATCTACTTTGCTACCAATATCATATATATCAGCAACTGCTTACAATGCCCCTCTTTTGTCTACATTGGACAGATGGCTGAGTCCCTGCATGAAAGAATAAGGGGGACAATGATTTGACATCAAGTCTAAAAAATGTAAATGCCTGTGGTAGAACACTTTTACCTCCCTGGATATTCCATTGCTGACCTCAAAGTAGCTAATCTCAAACAGTGGAACTTTAAAAGCTGACCTGAGCTCAAAATTGTGAAGCAAGAAATAATCCACAGACTGAATAATGAGAAGAATGGTCTAAAGAGGGGCTTCCCATTCTTATCCCACTACCTGGACTAGTTTTTTTGACTATATTCCCCTATGGGTTTGTTACTTGTTTACTTGTCTCAGCACTGTCCCCACTCCTCCTTCCCCTCCCTCCCTTTCCTATCTTTTGTATTCAAATCACTCTCTCTATTTGATAGCCTGCTTATTGCAAGACCTTTCATAACACCTGATAAAGTGAGCAGGGACCAGTCTACAGCTGTGGAAACAGTGTGTATATACCCTTTATTTCTACAGTGGAGTGAGAAATACCTGCCAGAAGAAAGGGTTTACTCCCAAAAGACATTGTGGGCCTATTGAAAAAATCTTAGTTTTAATAATTTTGAGTCTATTCACTATTAATTCCTAAATGTTATGTATGTAGGTAGACAAACAGTGAAGAACATCTTTACAACTGGATTATAAAGGAATATATAGCTGGATCCATTGTGCATGGCAACAATACCATTATTTTTTTTCAGAAGAGAGCCTGTGAATGCAAAAGAGAGAACATAAAAGAGCTGTTAAAAGGAATCTAAAAAGTGAAAAAAAAAGTCTTTGGTCCACTTGCCTTAAGAAAGCAAACACCAAACAATTAGGTTAATAACATTCAAACCAAACCATTACTTTACACCGGTGCTCCACGGCTGACTTGAATCAGGATACTAAGTTAAACAATACTGAGCAATTTAATTGTGTGGATGGATAGCAAATGTGAAATGTTTCAAACAGCTTTTGATATGTTACAAAAGGCTCATGTACAGATGGGATGTACAGTGAAGTAGCGGAAGGTGAAAAAAGCACTTCAAAAACATCCTGAAGGCAAACATGAAGAGGTCATGGACATGGACATCAACACTTGGGAGACCCTTACTCAGGACCCACCAAAATGGAGGAAGGCTCTTTAGGAGGGACCTCAACACTTTTAAACAGCTCACCGACAGGCAGAAGATGAAAATAGGAACAAGCAAGAAGAATATCAGGACCTCCAATGCAGCAACACAGTGTCCATCCCTTCTGGAAACACCTGTCCTCACTGTGACAACACATGTGCATCTAAAATTGGGCTATGGAGCCACCTGCAGACTCACTATTAAGATCCTTGGAAGACAATCTTACTCGTTCACTCTAGCATGGTGCAGTAGTGAAGGAGTGTAAGAGCTGAGGAGTGACCTCTTACCTGTTTTCACCAAGTAAACTTGGTGTATTGTTGGTACTTGTAGGACGTTCCTCTTGGCTAAACTTACAGAGCATAATGGGAAATAAGGGAGAAGGCAGTCCCTTAGGTGCATAGAGCCCAGACCATTTAGATACTTATAGATCAAATCCAGCACCATGAATTGCACCAGGAAGCTACTGGGAGCCAGTGAAGACTCTGGAGTATTGGAGTTATACCTACTATCAGAAAATGGGCTGCTGCATTCTGTATGAGCGGCAGCTTCCAGATGGTATGTCTCTCTATCTCTCAAACCTGTTACGATTTAAAAGATATGAAATGTTATGTTTGTCTGCACCCTTACAGTGATAGCAAAAAATATCAGGCATTGCAGCTAACAGATTTTTTGATATTTCTAACAGAAAAGACTTAATTCTATGACATTCTGAGAACCTGAATAAACATTTTCAGTTCTTTTTTTGGTATAGCTAATTAAAAAGAATAATATTTTTATGACCATTTGTAGGAAACATTGCTAGTAGATTTTTCCCCAATATTTGTACAATGCAAGCTCACAAATAATTCAGTTTGCTAGTAATATCATTTTCTTCAGTCATTCCCTGAAACATTTCCCTCTTCTCTTTGAAGCCTTCTATTTGCTTTTCCTTAACCACAGAATCAAATATAAAATTCTTATTCATGTCTTCTGTCTCTTGTATAATCTGTTATAGCCTACATGTTCCATTTCACTTCTGACTGTGATTCTTCTGTCCTTTTTTCATCATTGTATTCCTCTTCTCTAGGAATGATGCCAAACACACCAGTTATTTCTTCTTCCACTTCATCTCTCTGCCTTTCTTTTGCTTCCTTTTCATAGAATGGCTCATTAATCCCACTGTAAATCTCTCCTAAAGATCCACTCCTTCCACAATTAATCAAATACATTATCTCTCACAACATGATTAAGAAAAAAGGCAAAAATATCTAAATTAACATTCCTCTTCATATTCCAGTAAGGCTTTTGTTATCTTTTTTGTCTTTTAGACTGTAGAAGACTGAAGGAAGATAATTTTAATAGTTTTTCATATAACACTATGTCAGGGCTTGAATAACAACAGACTGGTGGTGCTAGGTAGCTTTGGCATTTAAATGGAACAACAGACTTATTTTTACTGTGAACCGAAATAAGTACAGTTAGCAACAACCAAAAGAGAACTGATTCTAATGCACTCACTATTGGTTTTAATCCCTTTATCACATCTTGTATATCTGACTTCAAAATTTCAAGAAAGGTAGATAGTGAACTTGTTGGACATCCTGGTGCTCCCACAACTGAAACTGTATAATCAGTAGATTGATCTGTCATAAAATCTGCCCATGGAGCAGAAACATTATTTATATAGTAGATAGAAAAATCATTACAGGTATCTACTGAAGAGTCTAAAAGACTGACAACTGATCTATCTGGGTTTAGCAACTTATTGATGGTGTTAAAGCATTGCAGAAGAGTTCTTCACTTGGGTAAAATTCCCTGAAAAATAAACTACTGTAGCCTTAACTAAGCTTTATAATAATCCAGCAAATTAAATTTCCAAGCCTTGAAAAATTGCACTATTTGGCTTCCATGTATTCCCCTTTTTACCTTCCAAGCCCTAGCAGTAGGACATAAATATCAAAGGATTGTCTGGCTCACAATTTGTAAATGTAACAGCAAGAGCCAAGGTACAATGAAAAATGAAATAGAGAAACATGAAAAAATGGAACGAGGCCTTGATGGTGTACAGCAGCAGTTAATGTTGCAATAGTGGAAATAAATTTAAAACACAAAGCTTAAATAACAGCAAAAATATTAAGGTTCCATATAACAATAACTTAGAACACTAGTACAGATTCACTTGTGTACAGTTTGAGTTGTCTCAACTAGGAAAACACTGAACCTTGAGGCTTGTAAAGTTTCAGAATGACATGTAGCAATGATTTACATTTTAAAAAGTGGCTGACAACCTAAATGCAAAGGGACCTGGAAAGTAAAATGTAAGAAGATATGGTAGAAACAAATGGTTGTTTTTGATCTTGAATTTAATCTGAATAAGAGTTGGGACAGACATAAGGTTTGAAAGTGCAACTGCACTCTAAAGTGCTTCAAAATAGAGTATGTTAACCACAGACAGGGTTACACATTAATACAGCATCTTTCTGTGTCCCCTAGTTGGAGTTCAGAATGTCTATGGCCATAAGTAGCAGCATGTTCTCCATCCAGCTGGAGTGACAGGGGGATATGGTAACCTGTAATGCTACTCCTCACCCCATCCTTCCAACAGGCACTGGTAGAACAGAGCAGATGCTAGTGTGGCTCTGCCCCCCCGTCTTCTTGGGAGTGTGTCTATGCCTCACCCCCACTATGAGACTCTCTTGTTCCCTTCTATGAAACTCTCTTGTTCCCTATCCATTCTTCTGGATCACCCCTGCTTACTGGAACCATGAATTTGGAGGTCTTGGCACCCCGCTTCCAGAACTGGTCAACCAGATGCAGAGGTAGGCAGCAATTGGTGGCTGGAGACCTGAGACTCCATTCTAGTGAAGGGAGGAGGTAAACTCTTGTAGCCCAGTTCTGGAGTCTCCCAGTTCTAATGGGAGGCACAGGATCTTCTGGTTCCTGGTTGGGGGTGCTCTAGGAGAGTTGAGACATAGCAAACAGGACATAAGGCCTTGTTCTGTCCCCCTTTGGGAGGTGGAGGGAATGAAGCACTGTGGGATGTTGAAGGACCAAGCCCTGCCTAGTTGTGTTCCATAGAGTGAATATATGCAACAGGGAGTACTTTTTTTCGAAGTGCTAAATAGTACTTGCTTCCTTCAAGGTTACTTTTGGAGCACTTCTCCTATTTGGGGAGTTCTTTAAAGGATGTGGACATCTGTCCAGGGTACCCATCTGTCCACATTCTAAGTTTTTTGTTTGTTCAAAATGAACTTATTTTTGTACCTTTCACATCCTGTTTTTTGTAAAATGCTATGCCAATCTCATTCATAAATGATATCAGCTTTCTTCTGCAAGAATAATGTCTCCACAGTTACTCTAGATTCTCATTGGTTATTACTGGCTATGTCTACATGAGATGCTGACTGCACAGTTGTTACTGCACAGACATTTAGAATTTGCATACACAAGTCCGCGAATGGCTTTTTGGTGATGCTGACTGTGCAGGATCTTGTTACTGTTGCACAGTAGCTCATTACTATTGTGCAATCACTTCATGTCATGATTTGTATCATGCAACACTACTGTGCACAGTAACAAGCTATTGTGCAGTCAGTGTCTAGTGTAGATGCAACCTCTCTCTTTTATATTTGGCTCAGTAAGATGCTTAACTCTGTTCTGGAAAACTATATTTGATATCTAGTTAACAAGCCAATTTTAAACTTTTGGGTCTCTATGTTTTGTCCTGACATTTTGATATGTTCTTATTAATAATACAATTCTGGACCTTCTTTCCTTATTTAAAAAAAAAATTAAAGCCATTCTCTTTTTGAAGGATGTCACAGATTTTTGAAGATATAAAAATGGACATTTCTATTTTGCTATTGTTTCTGGACTTTGTCCCAGCCACCTGCGGAGGTTTGGGGATTGAGAGTATGGTCAGGGGTAGAAAGGTAAGGAAGGATTATTGACTCAACAAAAACACAACTACGTGTAGTACCAAGACAAACGATGATAGACAAAAATAATTTGTGTCAGCAACTTATTGGCAGTCCCCTCTGATGCCTGATGTACAACAAGTTTCTCTTTCCACAAAGCTCAGTCAGTGAAGTCAGGCGTCCCTGATCAGCGCTGCCTGAGAGATACTGGGAAGAACCTTGGTATTTAGTCCTTGGGCTTCTTGAGATCCATGGGCCTACTCATCTAGGTCAACAGCTAACAAATTCTTTATACAGATCTGTAGCTTCCTTCTGAATGATTTCCAGATGTTTTAGCCAATTTATAGCTTCTGAACGGTACTGATAACTTACAGCCACTTAGATTCTTTTTACTTTAACTGTCCTTAGACTGACCAATAGCAGTACAAGCCTTGCATTCCTTTTGATGAGGTTAATTTTAACTATACCACAGGGCCTCACTACTTCAAGGCTTTGCTAAATTTACTAGGCCTTACTTTATACAAGGCTTTACTACATTTTAAACTTTAATTAGGCTCTTAGCAACAACATACATTTTAATATCTAAACAAATACATAAAAACACTTGGTCTAATCTTCATAGAGCTTTCAGCAAGCACCTTTATCACATAGACATAATATTCAGCTGTCACAGACTTAAGTAAAGCAATTTCAGGAATCATTTAGTATCTTTCATGTCATTTTAAAATGGCTGTAGTAAGAACATTTTTTTCAAAAAATGTGTGTACAACAGATGAAACTATATAGAAGTTGTGTGTTGTCCAAATCCAAAGCAACAAGGGGTCACATTTTAAAATTTTACTGTGAAAACATGAGAAATTTATAGTGTTTCACTTATTACAGTTGTGAATGAGTTTGTGACTGAAACATTGCTTTGATGTATGCACTCTGTTCATATGTGGTGTGCAATATATTGCACACAGCTCAGCCATTTATAGAACATGGATTTGAAAAGAGGCAGAAAGCAAGCACTGTCGTTATTGACCTTATAATCACCTATGACACTGTATGACACTAAGGCCTCACAGTACAAACTGTACTTTATGATACCTGAGCACATGCTATGCGCTTTCTTCGTGAGCATGATCTCCAGCAGATCATTCAAACTCATTACCACCCAAGGAAAAAAAAGCAGAGTACGAACTCTGAAGAATAGATTCCACTAAGGGTCAGTGCTAACATCAATTCTTTTCAATGTATATATCTCAGACTTCCCCCCCATACAACATCTAAGCAATACATGCACACTGACGATGTCACCATAGTAGCCCAAGGAATAGACATGACAGAATTGGAAAAGATACTGAATGGAACTCATTGCTGACATCTCCACAAGTGGAGCTTGAAGTTGAGCATCAATAAATTAGTATCATCACTGTTCCATGTGGACAGTCATTGAGCCAAGAATACACTGAATATCAGAATAGGCAACACACATCCATTCTTTCACCTATAAACATCAAATTCAGAAGGTCAACAATAAAGTTTCTGTATGGATAGTTTCCTTAAGATGTTTAGTCAGCCTGACATCAGGTGCCAACTTCAAGGTTTTCACAACCACCACACATGCAATGGTTTGTGCTCCAGCAGAATATTGTGCTCTTGTATGCTCCAGAAGTTGTCATACTAAAAAGTCTGGCATTGTACTTAACAGTGCGATGAGACTTGTAGCAAGCTATACAATAGGGCTGTGTGAAGCTTTGCCAGCTGCTTCGTTTTGATGCTGTTTCAACTAATTTCAAGCTCAAAACAGCAGAACTGAAATGAAATGAATGGCTTCAAAACAGCCTCAAAATGAAATGAGGCCAGTTGAAACATTTTGAAAGTTTTGAAGTGTTTCAAGTTTCAAAGAAGCAGCCAGGTGGTGGGAGGCAGGGGAGAGAAAGGCTGTGCTCCAAGTGGCTCCACAGCCTCATATAGCTCAGCCCAGTGGAGAGTGCAGCCCTGGATTTCCCTGCCTTCCACTACTGGGCTGTGCTCATGAGGCTGAAGGAGCTGATTGGAGCACAGCGCCAGCTCTGCCCACCTCCCAATGCCAGGTTGTGCTCCGATCGGCTCTGCCAGCCCAATGGAACTCACCCCAGTGGTGGAAGGTGGGCAGAGCCAGAGCTGCGTTCCACCTCCTGTCACTGGGTTGACTTCCACAGGGGTGCGAGTCACTGGGAACTGAGCCCAGTGGGGAGATGTGCCTTCTGCCACTGGGCTCAGCTTCCAACACTGGAGAACTCAGCCCAGCAGGGGGGAACACCTCCTACTGCTGGGCTCTATTGCCAGTGGTGGGAAACTCAGCCCAGCTCAGGGAGATGCCTCTCCTAGCCAGACTCTGTCCCCAGTGCTGGGAAACTCAGCTCAGTTGGGGGAGATGCCACTGAGCTGAGCGCTATGAACCGCTGGGAACTGAGCCTGGCGATGGGAGGCACCATCCCCAGCTTGGCTCATTTCCTCAGCGTTTGGTCCCAGGTGGCAGGAGAAGCTTCCTGTCATCCAGAAGGAAGGTCAAGGGCCCACCTGCACCCCCAGGAGGTCTTCAGGGGATCTTCCGGACTCTTCCCAGGTGCGTGCCCCCAATCTGCCTGCCGGGTCACAGAACGCTGCTCCTGCTTGTCAGCAGCTTGAGGTACAGTTTCCTAGAAACTCCTGCATCTATCTCCTTGAAACTTGGCAGACTTCATGCGCTCTGAAGGGGTTACCATCTCTGCAAGTTTCATTGGAATCAGGGAAGAAATGACAAAATGATAGGCTGTTTTGTGCTTTCCCATTATAACCTATGGGCGATACATTGAAACAGTCAAAACAGCTAAACTGTTTCAATGAAATGAAACAGAACAGCATTTTCAAAATCAAATGAAACTCGAAAAAAACCTGTTTCATTGAAATGTCAAAATGGAAATCGAAGCATAATGCTGCTGTTTCTCAGAGCTGTACTGCACAACTTACACACACACAATTGTATTCCTTGTACTGTAGGGCATTAGACCAAGTGATATAAGACCCGAACAGCATTACTGGAAAAAGAAGCAAGAGATGATGAAAATCACCTACTCTATCAACTGTTAACTGAAGACCTGAACAGATGGAGGCTTAAGAGGCTTAAAAGATGCAAATGGTTTATATATGAAATCCACAAGCTCCTAGAAGAGGCTAGGGATGCTGAATCAAATGTATAGGCAGCAACAAAACGGGCCAACCTCTGGGAAAGGTCAGACCCATTCCTACAACATTTTAGACAAACACCAAATGAGTCCCCCATTGGGCATGGCCTTGACAGAGAAGTGTGGGTCAAGCTGAATAGATATGGATATGGATATTTCAAAACAACTCTTCACAAGATTAATGTCTTGGACAGCCCAATTTGAATGTGGTGCCCAACAAACAGCACAGCACTTAATCAAAATGCCCAGACAGGATAGATACAATTTGCACATTGACTAATATAATACCAGACAGTGGCTCTTAGATTTGGAAATTGATATTTGATGCCATATGGAAGACAGCACCATTTTCCTTATTTTGCCTTCCCAACCGTAGGCCATTTGAAGTGGAAATTATCAATCATGCTGAATTATGCCAAAATATAGGGCATTTTGTAGTAAAAAATGGGATGATTTAGCACTTTTACTCAAGATATAATAGATATGACAGAATTTTAGGCCTTGATTCAGCCAAGTATTTATGCATGTGCATAACTTTAAACGTGAATTTTTCCACTGAAGCAAATTGGATTACACAAGTGCTTAAAATTAAGTGCATGATTAGATACGTTGTTGACCTGAGATCTTAAAGCAGACCTCTGTAGTAACACAGAATTACTGCCAATAAATCTTACTTTTTGTTTTTCTATACTTTCACTTTTTATCTGAAAATATCATTTTTACAAAACTTGAGTTAAGGAGATCTAGAAACTTCCTACTAGTCCTAAAGGAAAAGGCACCTAATTGTGACACTTTCTTTACTACACCATTTGTAATATTGTAATGGATACCATCAATGGATGATTAGGAAATATATTTCTGGTATGATATATTCCTCTATATAAAGTTATAAATCAAACATTAGATCTGGTACAGAATTTTCTTCATTTTAGATATATAGAAAAGGAATTAACATAGCTAATGCAACACTGCACAGGAATTATTGTAGGAACTTGGATGTAATTAAAAGTAAACCTGTAGAATAGGAAAGAACTTTGTGATTGCAACTATAAAAGTGTATAAGCAAAATAATGAAGACTAGCTAATAATATTGATCAAGAGTCATGACAGAGTGTTGAAATTGATACTATTGCCTCAAATGTAAGTACTTGGAATACACAATTATAGAAATAAGGGATAGAAGAGAATTAGATTACCTATTACAATCCCCTGTCAGGGTAAAATTGTTTCTTTCAGCACATTTTCTAGTGCTTTGTCTAATCTAGTTTTAAACATTTCAAGCAGCAGGGATTCCACCATTTCTCTTGGGAGATTATTTGACAGTCTAATAGATCTTGCTGACAGGATACCTTTCTTCACTTCATCCCATTCTACTAAATATATCCCTTTGTGCCATTCTCATTCTTTTACTTCCTTGGTGTTCACATCCTTACAATTCTTTTTCAGTAAGATAATTAAATATTAATTAAAAAGTATAAGCATCTATCCAGAGTCTATTCTTTTCCCTTTCCCAATTAAGAAACAAAAATATTAAAAAGCTGCTCATCCGGCAACAACCAACAAAAATCATGCCCTTAAACAAAAGCCCTGTAGAATTCCCCATCCAGACTGAACTCCTTCAAACGCTTCCCTCTTCATTAAACTAAGCAAACAGCTGCACCTGGCAGCATGCCCTGAATAATGTCAGTATCCTCAGGCTGTTTTGGACCAAACTGGCAAAGTACTAAATGACTCATCCTTTAAATGAATAGGAGACCTGGCATAAGTGTCCCCGGTCAGGCACAGTGTAGGGAGAGAGGCAATTTCTCAAGTAGGAAGGCTTAAAGCCTCGTCATGATGTTTTTTGGTCAAAATGAACACATTGAACCCCAGTAATACAATGGAGAGCCTTGGTTTCATGTGATCTACCTACTGAACCACTACATTCTGCATCAGATTTGTAAGTGAATTTTAGGGACTGATTCAAGTTTGCAAACTTGGATGGATCAGGCTAGCAAGACATGTCTGTAACAGAGAAAGCCATAATCATGTAAGCATGTGCATAATGTAAAAAAAGTCCCTGGACACTGCTGCAATTGGAGCATCTGCGAGCAAATGGAATTCAATGAGAACTCTCAGATTTGATACCTAGAAATAGGGGATGGAACTCTTTTGGTTAAAATGGATACGTCATCCTTGTTAAATGTTTTACTTGCATCACAGTCTCATCTGAACTGAACTTCAGCCAGCTAGCTGTGATACATATCCTCAAATCCATCTGTTTTGAACTGGATGTTCAATACATTCATTGGGTTAGGTGCAACTGGGCATGTCAACACGAGACACTTTTACTGTTCAGTAGACCAATTTACTGCACAATAAGTAACATCATCCACATATGCAGATGCTTATTGCACAGTAAATTGGTCTACACCATGGTTAATCTGCTACCTGCAATGCAAGTGGAGCAATTACCACACAGTAACACACATGTTGATGGCCACCAAGGAGCTAATTTGCTTCCAGTCAGCCAGGCAGCAGTGGGGAGGGAAGAGATTGCTCCTTGCCCTTGAGAGCTGCCTGGTGCTAGGGTAGACTTTAACCTCAGATCTGGGCTAGAGGCAAAAACAGCTCTCAGTCTCAATTCTGAGACTGGAGTGGAGGCCAGGAGATTGTTCCCTGTGCCTGGGAGCTGCCTGCTGCCAGAGTGGGCTCAAAGCATGAAGCTTGGCTGGGACAACATCACTCTACACCCACAGCAGGAAGCTCCTGGGAGCAGGGAGCAATCTCTGAACCCCAACATCAATTGTTGGGGGTGGAGAGGGAGCTTCCTGTACTGGGAGAGTTCTCTACTCAGGCTGGAGCTGGCTGGAATCTACCCCAGACCAGGATGGTTCCAGTCCCAACCTGTATGGGGAAGTCTGCATGTGCAGCCTGGAGTTATCTGGAAAATATCCCAGTGTGTGGTAGGTCCTAGCCCTGCAACTCGTTCCCAGCCCTGTGTCCTGATTGCACGATCGAGGCACAGGGCTTGGAAAGAAATATGGGGGAGGAGAAGTTTCAGCCCCCTGCCCTGATCCACCAGCAAGGCAGCCAGTAGCAAGCCCCTAGCTGGGCAAGGGTTTCCCACCCAGATGAGGGCTCACTGCTAGCTGCCCCACTGCTAGCTGGAGCAGGGACCTGGGATCTGCCCCTCCCCAACAGCTGTTTCCCAGCACCATGTCCAGATTGCCTGATTGGGACACAGGGCTGGGAAACAGCTGTGGGGCAGTGGCATAGCCCAGAGCTCTCTGGGACTTGCCCCAGATAGGCACGGGTCTCAGCCAAATGCAGGGAAGCCCCACTGGCCACAGAGCTTGTCCCCAGTGCAAAGGGTGGGAAAGCTCTGTAGCAGCACCTCTCCTGCCCTGTGGACATCAGGACCTCTTCTGATGTGTATGTGGCCAGGAGACATCTGTCTCCTGGCCCCATGTTCCCTGCCAGCCCTTGGCTAGCACCCAGGGGGAGCCTGGAACTCTCCCTGGCTGCTACAGGGGCCAGAACAGGGTGGAAGCAGCCCTCCTGGGACTGCTCCCATTAGGAGCAAATCTGCTTCCATGAGGGAGCACGTGTAGACATGTTCCCCAGTAGGCTTACTGTTCAGTATTTTCACTGTTCAGTAAGCCTACTTTGAATTAATTGTATATGCAGACATGCCCACTGAGTTACAGAGCATAGTGTCAACAGCATATGGAAAATACTACAGGCCATGGCTCTGTACTAACTCCCTAATGTCTGCCCAAAAGCATAGATGGAGAAAAGACAACTTCATGACAGCTTCTTCAGCAAGAAGGAAGCACCTGCCCCACACCGTACTCTTGAAATGTAGATTCCAGAAAAAATGAAGTCATGCCAAATTGGTACTGTCCTTTCTGTGAAAGTCTTTCCAGCAGGTAATCAGCAGCTAGTGATCACGCCTATTGAAGACTATAAAAAGGCCTAATATCATTAGCATGGATCAAGTGCTTCATAGATATAGATATAGATATTATGGTTGGAAGGGATCTCAGTAGGTCATTGAGTCTGACCCCCTATCCTGGGCAGGAAAGAGTGCTGGAGTCAGACGACCCCAGCTAGGTGCTTGTTCAGTCTTCTCTTGAAGACCCCCTCCCTTGGAAGGCCATTCCAGATTCTGGCAACCCTTACAGTGAAGTTCTTCCTAATGTCCAACTTAAATCTACTCTTTGTCAATCTGTGGTCATTATTCCTAGTTACTTCAGGGAATGCCCTAGTAAATAGAAAATTTCCTATTTCCTGCTGCCCTCCCCTGATGAATTTATAGGCAGCCACAAGATCACTTCTCAGCCTTCTCAAGAGAAGAAGATCTAGGTTCCTCAGTTTTCCTCACAGGGCCTTGCCTGCAGACCTCTAATCATATGAGTGGCCCAAAACTGGATGCAGTACTCCAACTTTGGCCTAACCAGTGCTGCATACAGGGAACCATCACCTCCCTAGACCTGTTTGTCATGCAACTGTTAATGCATGATAAAGGGCAGTTAGCCTTGTTGATCGCTTTGTCACATTGATAACTCATGTTCATCTTGGAGCCAACTATGACTCCAAGATCCCTTTGCACTGCTGTGCTACTGAGAAAGTCATCCCCCAGCCTATAAATGTGTTGGTGGTTCTTTTTGCCCACATGCAGCACTTCACATTTGTCTTTGTTGAACTGCAACCTATTTAATTCTGCCCATTTTTCCAACCTGTCCGGAATCTATTCCTTACTCTCTGGTATATTAACTTTGCCCCATAATTAGGTATCATATGTGAACTTGGACAGGGTGCTGTCCATGCCCTCATCCAAGTCAGTGATAAAGACAATGAATATCACCAGTCCAAGGACCGAGCTGTGCAGGACTCCACTGCCCGCATGTTTCCAGGTCGATATCAACCCGTCCACCACCAGTCTCTGGGTGTGACCCCCTAAGCCAATTTGCCACCCACCTGACCATCTAATCATCTATATCACAGCCTGTCAGTTTATTTACAAGAGTGGAATGCGATACCATATCAAAGGCCGCCTTTGTCATCTTCATCTTCTCCAACACCACCTATCCCAAAACTTGGATTGGTTGGAAATTTTTCAATTGAGTAGGATAACTGCCTCAACCAAAATGCTTTCTCTATCATATTTCAGGTTTGATGAACTATCAGTAGATCACATGCTTTTGTGGTCCGTGGCTCCAGGGCAGCCTGGCCAGGCAGACAGTCCCAGCTCCAAGAGCCACAGTGATTCTGCAATCTATGAATTAGTTAGCAGAATCTGAGTTCTACTGCTTTCTGTTTATTTCCTTCTATTCAATACAACATGGATTACTCATTAGAAAATTACTATAATACTGGATTGTAGAGTGTTTTAACACCCACTTTCTGACTGTACCCATTTACAAAGAGAATTACAATTAATAGCAATATTGGTATATAGCATATATATACACACACATAAAATGTGCACATAAGATATATATGTTGTATTGTATTGGAATGCAACAATTGTATAGCACTGTCTTGTCACAGCAGTCATGCTGATGATTTATGTGAAGGCTTGGCTATCTTATAGAAAATGAGCAAAATTCTTGTAAGAAACAAGTTTATGATATTCTTGTATTGTAAGCTGAAGATGGATATACATATGTTTTAACACCTTTGTATCTTGTTCTTGAGTAATTGCAAAGTGTTTATCTCCTTAACTCATACTATATGAACATAAATGATTTTGAGACTGCTGTACTTTTTACTTGCTTACAAAGGGTGGAAGACATAAAGTGATGTTCATCGTAATTCAAATCCTCAGTGAAACATACTTTCTATCTCTCTTTAACAACCATATTAGATAAACAGTCAGATGTGACAACCTGACTACCTTTCAAAAGAAAATGCTTTTAAAAGACTTTTCTTTAGCCATAGATCCTGAAGCACAATCTATACTCTAGAGATAATTTTTATTTATATATTTGCAATTCATTGTTTTTTGTCTTTCTTTTAAAAAAACCCCAAAACCCTCAATTAATTTTGCTGTCATTAGGCAAAGTTCTTACCAATCCCAGAGTGCTTTAGATGCATACTTGGCACTGAAACATGATTTTACGTAATTTCAGTCTTCAATAGTTTAATTTTAGAAGATGCATGGTAAATCAGTTCTCATTAATCTTTGGAGGAGGGAAAACAAGTGCACATGCACATGAGCAGAAACACATACATTTCTAGACAATGCATTTCTATTGTCTTCTTCAGCTATCTGGACATTTTTTTAAAATAAAAATTCTATCATCCAGGTCATATCTTCTGGTACTTTCAGTTATTATTTTTCCTTGCATACCATGAAAGACTTTTAACTTCAGTTTTTGGTCATTCTTGTTAATGCAATTTTTAGCAGGTTATCCCTTTGTATTGAGTACTATTTTACTGTATAAAGGAGTGAGCAATATATTGCAGCTAATTCTACTTTAAAGGAATAAAGGAACTTTATTGGCTAAAGGAACTTTGAGCACATAGGTGGTTTGGTGACAATGTTTTTCTAAATGTTTTCAATATTTTACATCTATGTACTTTAAATTGCAATTACCAAGTATTATTTGTTTAGCAAAAACAAGGAGGTCAGAATTATGCAAGAGAGAGAAAAAAATAGTCTTTGTCTGACAGACCTCATCTGCTACAAAGTCCATTGAAATCAATGAGAGTCTTTCCACTGACCTGAATGGGTTTTGGATCAGTTCCTAAAAGCAAAGTGCAAAGATGATATAATGCATTGTTTTAAAGGTTGGAAGGGGGAGGAGAGAAAGTTTATGTGAAGGAGGCCAGAGAGAAAAAAATTGTAATAATCAATATGGAGAGATGATCAGGGTATGGGTTTGAATTTTTATCAGTACAGAGCAGAAAGATCAGAAAGCATTTGGACATTACTTGGCTGCAAAGAGAAGTAAAGATTACCCCAGGTTGCAATCTTGAGTGCTACACATTAAGGTCATAGGTAATTTTTAAGAGGTTTGAAAATAAACCAAAGAGATGGTTCTAGGTCTCTAATATGCTTCAATTTTCAACTACTCACAAATATGAATCAAAGAATTTTACAGAATACTTGGAGATACTGACAGCTTGTAGTAGTATCGAGCCCTTATAGAGATATTTTTATGAGCCCAGGGTCAATGCTAGAAACTGCACAAGGTATTGTTTTGTACAATTCAATTCCAGTGGGTAGAAGGAAATTGTGGTATGAAAACAGATGAGCTGCCTCTGACCATCA
This sequence comes from Caiman crocodilus, assembly GCA_030014935.1. NCBI lineage: Eukaryota > Metazoa > Chordata > Crocodylia > Alligatoridae > Caiman > Caiman crocodilus. The sequence goes on from JAGPOW010003642.1 coordinate 44,524,549, forward strand.
GGCTACTGACAGGGTTGTCAGCTGAAAGGAAGCTGGCTCTTTTATTCACTTAAACCAAAACAGCCTTGAAGTAAGTTGTGATATTTTTTTGTTTCCATTAGGTTCACAGTTAAGATCCTATCAGGCTCATGCTATCACCTGAAACCTCCAAGCTCCCATCAAGCTGAATCCAGGAGCTCCTATTACTCTCTGGGTGCATCTACACAAGAGATGCACAATGCGCTATGGTGACTTAGTGTCAGTGGGCACAAAGCATGATGCTGCAGCTACGTCACCATAGTAACATGCTCCCTTGCTATAGAGTGTTGCTATGGTGATGGAGAGGCTAAAAATAACCATGCACCATTGCATGGTGCAATATGGGATGCTACTACATCATCATTCAGTACTTCCAAAAGGAAGCACTAAATGACAGTGCAGTAACAATGGTGCCATTGGGGCACATGTAGACATATCCACTGGCAGCTGCCTCCACGTAAACAAAAGCTGAAAGTTACTTGTCCTACGATGATGTTGTCATCTCTTAGTTGCAAAACTATGCTTTCTTAATACGTTCATGATAACAGAGAGATTAATTTAACTCTAGTGATAATGGTGAACTGTGCAAATTTCTCACATTTCTGTTTCTCATTAGAATGGCAGAATTAAGGTTTTACAGTCCTACATTAAATTATTTTTCCAGCAACTAAACACAAGATTAGATTTTTAACATGTTGCATGCATACTGAATTGCACATTTACCATTAATATTAAATAGGAGCTAAGTAGTCATTGGGGATAATGGTTCTTACTTACTTAGTAAAGTACTTTGGGTTGTGTGAATAAAAAGTGTGAGGTACAACCTAGGTATTATTATTACACTTTTGAGCATCTCACTGAACACTCTGAAAGACCAGAATCTTGCTCAGAATTCAAATAAGTAATAAGTACTCCAATAGCTCTTTATAATTGAAAAGCATTATACAATGCTTAGACATCAAATAATTAATGCTAGGTCAACTAATTACTAGTGTTCAAATAAACATTATTGAGTTGCATCAGTGGCAACAAAAAGCCAACATTTGATTGTTGAAGTGTGCCCTGCCCCAGTCCATTTCATTCTGAACTGATTTATAGTCATGCATTAAAATTAGTAGACAAAGCTGTCTAAACACCATACTGCAGTAATTCAAATCAGTATTTTTTCCATCTGCCTCATTCTATAGGAGACAGAGTACTGAGATGGCGAAATTCATTTCTTAATTCATAAGGATGTGAAGATGTTAAGTGTATACAATTTGGATGTGTGTCAGGGGGTTGCAACATTTACTTGCTGAATGTAGTTAGGGTGTGCAGGTTTAGTCGGGAAGAGACCTACATGCACATGAAAGCTGTGTCAAATGGCATATTGAACCCAATTTTCCTGAGGGTAAAGAACTTAGGTACCTTTCAGTTGCGAGGCCCATTTTGAACTTCCTATACCACAGAAGCCAGGCTTTTTTTCAGTGTCATTAAAATAATTTCATTGATCTAGTCCTTCTTTTCCAGAAGGAACATTCAAAATGGATTAGTTCATGGATAGGGAGGAAAAAAAGTATGTGGCTATATTGTACCCTCTCCTTATAGCTTACTGAGCCGCTCTGATATAAAGTAGATGAAGCTCTGAACCCTTTTCAGTAAGGTATGGTCACCTCATCATCTTTAACTTTTTTCTTTCCAAAATTTTCTGTTAAATAGGGAAATATTTTCCCAGCATTGTAGATAAGACAAGAACATTTTACTAATAAAACCCTAGATGTAGTTGTTCAGAGTGATATTTAGACAGAATCTGGACAGTTAGGTGAACATCATAATTCCCAAAATCAATGAAGGTGCCTAAATTTGGAGACACTACATGTGCCTGGGAAAGTCTACACATGCAGCCTGGAGCTAGCCAGGTACTGCTCAAAATAGGACAGTCTCCAGCCACCTCCAGGCTGCACATGCTTCCTGGCTGAGAACTGTCCTGGTCAGGAGTAGCTCCAGGCTGGGGGGGAGCTGTCCACATGCAGGGAGCTCCCAGCCCTGATCCACATTTGCAATTGGGACCATGGAGTGGGGGCTGGGAACAAGCTCCCAGCCTGTTCCCAGCTGCTTCAGCCCCACAATTGCAGAGTCGGGGCTGGGAACAAGCTCCTAGCCCCCACTCTGTGATGATGATTGGGGAACAGAGGTGGAAGTTCTCTGCTGCCAGGGCAGAGGGACATTATCCCCATCTGGGCACACAGGTTAGGGGCTGGGGAACTTGTTCCTTGCCCAGCTCCATAGGTGCGAAGCTGGAAGGGAAGCTCATGGAGCTGGGCGAAGAACATGCTCCCCAGGCCCCACCAGCAGGGAGCTTCCAGCACTGGCTCTGCAACCAAAGAGCTGCTGTTGGGAGACCCTTATCTCCCAGCCTGAGCTTCATGGTCACGGGGCTCAGGCTGGGGAACCTTTACCTCCCAGTGAAGTTCAGGTTGTGAGATAAGGGTCTCTGACCCCAAGCCTCACAACTGCAGAGCTCAGGCTGGGGGATAAGGGTCTCTTAGCCTGATCCCTGAGACTGCAGAGCTCAGGGTTTCCTTACTTCCTGCTCCCTGATCATGATGGCGGAGGGAGGACTGGCAGATAAGGATTTCCTAGCCTTTGCTCCCCAGTCATGATCTGGGAGCAGGTGGCTTAGGGCTCCTTGCTACTGGGGAAGGGGGACATAGTCCTTTCCCAGGATCCTGTGGCACAGCCTGAGCTGGCAGCAGGCAGCTCCCAAGGGCAGGGAAGTATCTCCCATCCACCTGTGGATGGCTAACTGGGAGAAGATTTTGATCCCAGTCACAAATCTACACTAGTGCTATGGGACAGTTACTAATCCTAAGTAAATTTGTTACTTAAAAGAGCAGGGATGCTGGAGCCAGGCAGGACAGCCATTGAGGGGCTGGGAGAATTGGCAGGGGATGGGGTCTGTATGATTCAAGGATTTGGCTGATTTAGTGGCAGCCGAATCTCTGAATCAGATTTGGCTGAATCAATCCAGGACTGATTCGAATCACCAACCGAATCACTGTCCCTCGAATCAGCCGAATCCGAATCTGAAGTGAATACTAGCTACTTCACTCAGGCCTAGGAATTATGCCACTGGGCTTCTCACTGGCACATGAGACCATGCAGAAGTTGCATCAGCAGTGCGGTACCTTGAACCTGAAAATTTTGAAAACCACTGGTATAGAGCCTAATCCTTTGTTTAAGGATGTCTTTTGTATCATTTCTAACAGTACATTTGAGCACTAGTATAATTTCCTCTGGCAGGAGAATAGAATATGTTATCCATGGTTGATCCAACTCCATTCTTTCTATAGCCCACATCAGACACTAGCTAGTACAAACTGTTCTGAGTCTAATTTCATTGTCTCTAACTGTACACAAAATCACTTTCCTCATACTAAGGTATCCCATTCTGAATGTCTTTGATTTTAAAAGGGAGAAGTAGAGAGATGGAGAGATACTATGTAATTGGAATTGGAAGAAATCTTCAGAAACCTTTCTGTGAACATTTGATGCAATTCTACTATGGACTTGCATTGTATGAATTCATCTCTCCTGAGTAACTATATTAGACATTAGACATGGTCACTGTTATGCATATTTATACAAAAAACTGCTGGTTTTGGTGCATTTTATTCCAGTTTGTATTAGGAAAATTATAAATATCAATTTGCAATTTAAATAATTAAAAAAATACGTTAAATATTTTAAATGTAATTTTGTTTCAGTTTTTGAAAACTAAGTAGTGGGTTTTCAAATTTTTTTCTGTTCTTCCTTTTCTTATTTTGACCCCATTTTGTCTGCTGGAAAAATTGGACAGTATTTTGAAAATGAAAGAAAATTTATTTTAACATTATTCCATAGTATCTCAAAATAAAGCCAGAAATGCCAAATCATTTCTGCACCAAAACCCAAAGTGAAGCCACATCTTAATTTGAAATCAGGAAGACATCTTTATTTTGAAATGTTGTTTTTAAATCATATGAAATAAAATTATTTGCATCCTGTCTACTAGAGTAATTTATAACAAAATTTCAGCATTTAGGAGTGGGGTGTGTGAAACAATTCCAAAAGTCTTCCAAAAATCTGGTGTGGGGGCAAACTGAAGTTTATGGTGAAATTTAATACAATAATTTCTGGAAAGTAGGTTTAAAATCATATATGTAAGTTTTCACAGGAAATTAATTTTACATTTGCATGCACCAATAACCCTTTGTGAAGTACTTATTCACTCATCTCATCATAGTACCAAAATAACAACATGTGACTTATCTGGATAATTTCTACTAAGTGCCCTATAGTGTAAAACCAAATACAACCAAGGCTAGTTATCACTCTAATAACCCAGCTAAATTAATTGGCCAAACAAGTTTTACTTCTTTTCAAATACTGAATAAATTCAAGAAAATTGGCTACAATATGATGCAAAAAGAGATTGTCTTTCTGATACATTATTTATTGTGAAGTATTAATTCCGTTCTCAGAGACAGATTGATAAATGCCACCATTAAGTCTAGCCACTAACTTTTCTTCATGTTTCGCAATTTTATATAGAATTTATTTCTCTCCTAAGTATATGTGTAGTACCAATGTTGGTAAATTAAGTGTTGGTATGAAAGGGAAATTTGAACAAGAATGTGTTTCAATTTTGTGTAGTTGGGAGGATAAATACAAGCTTTCACATACCAAGAACCCTTGCTTAGGTCTCATTTCGTTCCTGATACTGCAAAACTTGTCTATATCCTTCCTAACTATGCAGATGGTGTGATAAAAAATATTCCTGAAAAAATTATTGCCTCTCCTATTTCTTCCTACAGTTAAAACATCATCACAACATTATCTTAATCATGTAATTCAGTGATATTAGTTTAACATGCCTGAAAACCCCATTCATATGCAGGTATCTAAGATGGGCATATTGTAAAGCATGACAGGCCTTTATTATGGTTTTTCAGTCATGTTAAACTGAGCTGTTTTGATTGAAAACCTCATCCTTTTTGTCCATAGACCATAACTGAATTGTGCTTCTAAGCAATGTTAGAATGTGCTTAGCAAAATGTTGCAGTAATTTGTAAAGTTCTAGGGTATTTTTAAAAAGTCAATGAATATATAATCATGTTATGTAAAGTGAGAAAACAGAAGGGATTAAGAAATGCTGGCATCACAAATCATTGTCTTGTGGGTGTGGTATTTTCAAGGTAGGTAAGAGCTCTGGATTTGATTCTGCTTAAGATCTGTGGAGAATTGCTTCTAGTTCTCCACATTGTAGAGAGAGCTGTGTCTTGGCCTGGTGCTCTCTGATAGCCTTGGGCTAGCAACCAGGAGGAGCCTGAAGCTCCACCCCCAGTGATGGCAAGGGTCCATTCAGTGCTACAGTAAACTGGGTGCAACTTTTCTCCACAATTTGTGCATGTGTAGATGTCTGACCGAAAGGGCTGACACCATATTAGTTTACACCAGTGTAAACTCAGGCTAGATTAAATGCATGTGTGGACATACCCAATATGTGTAATAACAGCAACTGCAGGAAGCACTCAAACCCTTCCTTTGACTTCACAAGGCTTTGGATTAGTGCTTTTTAATCTTCTGAATACTTTACAGACCCTAAATGGTGAATTCCCCCATTGGATACATAGGCTGCTTGCAGACATGGAAAAAAAAAACAACCCCAAAAGCCCATGGTTTACCAGAAGCAGCAGTGTGTTAGATCAACCTGGCTCTGCAGCATATGTGTAGATCAGGTGCTTCAGCAGGGCTTTTTGGCACTTTTACCTAAAGCTGCATAAATCAGCTATTAGATGAAAGTGCCAAAAAACCCCATTACAGCACCCAATCTATACAGATGCTTCAGAGCTAGGTTGAACTAACATGCTGCCTCTTCTGGGCATGTGCTGGGCTTAGCATGGGAATGCATCAAGCCTAAAGTAAAGCACTTTTTTCACATTTGCAAGCAGTCCTCAAGTAGGAATCAGACCCAAATATTTTTAAGCTATGTTTTTAAACAGGGACAAAGATGAGGTGTTTATATGACCCTGTTGTCAGTAGAAAATGATGTATTGGTGATGGGTTAGTTCTAATTCTTTATTTCTAAGTATTCTTAGGAAATACATATTTTTAAGAAACATTTAAATATTTACACTTTTTTTGCCTTATGAAAGCACCACTTATATTATAAAACATGGGGTGGGGGGAACTAAACCAACCAGCAACCAACCCAGCTACATCTTTATGTTGCCCGGGTGGTACTCAGCGATGTACCCCCTCTCCAATTGAAGGGATCAGAGTGGGTGTAGAAGCACTGTGGGAGGTGTAGCTGCCCAAAGGGGGCAGCTCCCCTCCTCTCCCTATGGAGCAGAGACAGAACACCTGTTGAGACTTAATTATGTATAGATTTAATAAATAGGAAAGGGTCAGAGTACCACATATACATAAGAAATATAGGGGCTATGTGTAATACAGGTACCATGGTGTGCAAGCCCTCCAGATACCTAGGAGGGATCAGGGGAGCAGAAAGGTTCAACGACAGTTATGCATAATTATACTGTACAAAGGATGTTAAGTGACAAAGCATGAGGCACGGTTCCCAAAATATGAGGCGCAGATCTCACAAAATTTTAGGCACAGGCACCCTGGAGGGGGTAGGGGAAAAGAGGTGAAGGAATCTCTTCACCGTTATGGGGATTCCTTCTTCCCAGCAACTCAGCTTTTTGGTGTTCTGGCCAGGAATTGAACCCAAGTGTCCCACAAGGGAGGCAAAAAATACTACCACTGAGATATCAATGCCTGGGCTGCTGCTTGTGGCTCCAGGCTCTAGTCCCTTCGGGATCACCACATGCCATCTGTATGCTGAGTTGCCCGGCCTCATGCTGGGGATTGGAAACCTGAGCTGCTGCCTGCAGCTTGGAGCTCTGGTCCCTCTGGGACCCACTACATGCTGCCCTGCATGCCAAGCTCCCAGTCTCCTTGCCAGGGATCAGATACCCAAGCCATTGCCTGCGGCTCGGGGTTTTGGTCCCTGCCACACACCACCTGCATGATGAGCTCCCAGCCTTCCTGCTGGTGGTTGGATGCCCTAGCTACTGCCTGCAGCTTGGGCCTTTGGTTTCCACAGGGGATTCACTGCACCCTGCCTATTTGCTGAGAGGCCAGAGCCAAGCCTGAACCTGCAACTCCAGTACTCAGCTGAGCCACCTCCTGTAGCTCCCAGGTTTCAGGGCTCTTCTGGGGCAACCACTCCAACCTGCTGGTTAGCTCTTACCAGCTCTTCAGGGCCCCTCTTCTCTGTCCCTCGGCGATTTGTCCTGGGGCCAGGTGTGCTGCCCCTTTTATCCCCTCCAGGTGGCTGGCAGGGCCAATTGGGAGACATGATAGGTGAATCAACCCTCAGGTCCAGTTTCTCTACCTGGCCTCTGGGTGAGGGGCAGGCCTTCTCCTTTTCCAGGGCCTGATTGGTGGGGAAAGGAAATCTCCCCCCACTAATCATTTTGTAACTTTTCAAAACTGAAGCCACCACCAGCTAGCCCATCATATGTAAAATACTTTAAAGTGTTTTCTGTCCAAGATAGAGGGGCTAGCATCCTCTTGATAGATGCAGGTATGCATATCATCTATGTTAGTATTAACGCTTCCTATCAAAATCCTAGAAGATAAGGATGAAAACTCTGCATTCAAAAGTACTTTATTTCTCAAAATGATGTGTTGGTAAATGAGACCCAGGAAGAAAGGTAACTGGATCATTTTATTATGTTCAACCTTACAGTCTAAGACTGAATTTGTTTATAAAACCTTTTAGCATTGAGGGCATTTACTGTACCTGGTTCCTTTTCTTTGAAAGAGTCCAAATAGTAGAGATGAATAATTGCTTCTCTTTTCAAAGGTTTATATATGTTTAATTTTTATGCATGCTCCCTGACAGTATCAGAATCTTTTATGAAATGTAGGGGTATACAGATGGTAATGTTATCATTATCATCATCAATTATATGATAACGTGTGTTTTCTCTGCTATTTTTATAAACAAAGCATCTGTATGAAAAGCTGATAACTGAAACTTAAACTTAGTGAGAGAGAGTATAGTGACTGGCGGAGGAAACAACCTGACTTCAGATTACGAGCTGAGGTTGGATTTTACTTCGCCTGTTAGGCATATAAATAGTTTTATGCACCTACGTGCATTTCACCTATTTCACCTGGCTTAAGTCCCTGAAAAAGCAGTTAATACAAAAGGTTTGTGGATTAATACAAAAGGTTCTCCTCCTCACTGTTTCTTTTTGGTGACTGATTCTTAATGCTTTTTCTGCTGGACTAGGTAAAAGAATGTTCTCTGTTCTCTCTGTTGAGGACCTACCTATAGAAAGCAATTACCTCCAGGGTAGACTACTGCAATGTGTTTTCACAGGTTTGAATATGAATACAACAGAAAAGCTGTGCTGCCAACTAGTACTCAGTGCTCAAGTCAAGGACTTTTTTCTTATTTTCAAAATCTAAAAACCAGGTACCTGGCTGTGGCTAGCACTTTTATGTATAACTGTGTATAGGAACAGACTTTGTCTACTTGAGTCTCTCTCATAACTTCCTTGCCCTCAAACTGTGAAATTTCCTAAATTTACTTCTCTTGGAAGCAGATTACAGGTCTGACTACCATTACAGTTGCTGCAAGGCATCTGTTCGTCATGAGCAATTTAAAAATTCATGTAGTAGTAGCAATAGTAATACATGAATGCATTTTACTGCTTAATATAGGATTTCTGAAAAGAAACATTCTTTACCTAGAATTTTCATAATCATGGCAGTTTAATCATCGGCTTACAGAATTCCAAAATATATGTTTATAATTACAGCAGGCATATTTAGAACTAGAAAACTGACGTTAGATTCCAACTAACAAAGTAGATGTAGCAAAAAAAAAAAAAGCATTGTATTGACATTGCTACATGAAGATTTTAATCTGAAACATCAAACTGACAATTAGCTATCCATATGGTACAGTGAAATAGTAATGGGCTATGCCAATACTGCTTGTGGAAAGACCAAGAAAATTTTCCTGATGCTGTCCTCCTCAACCAAAAAACAACTCTAGTTGTTGTGCTGCAAGATCAGACAGAAAAATGTTAAATCTCTGGGATAGTACGTCATAAAATCCCAGAGATTTAACTTAAAGAAGTTAAAAATAAATGTTATATAATTTATTCTCCTCAGAACCTTGTACTTAACACCAAACAAATCCACAAGGTGCCTGTTATTCTCAAGAGTTATTAATCTGGGAGATGTTCTCTTTCCTACTGACTGCAGAGTCCATATTTACAACCTGAAATCTGGTACTTTTCATTTTCTGTGGCCCTAACTACATGAGATGCTGACTCTGCAGTCATATAAACAAGTACTTAATGACTGGGCAGTAACTGGAGTTACTGGACAGTAGCATCACCAAAGAGCTTTTTCAGGATACTGGCTACACAGTAGGCTCAGACTACTGCACAGTAGTGTTGCACTATGCTTGCTGCCGTGTGACACTACTGTGCAGTAGTCACGGGCTATTGTGTAGTCAGTGTCTTGTGTAGATGTGGCCAGTGTGCATTCAAAAAGGTATTTTTCAGCTTAAGCATGGCTCTCTCTAGTTTCATAAACTAGAATCTCCAATTTCAGGAGCAGGAAAGGAGTCAGAAATAATAAGAACAAGTCTGGAGGAAGGAGGAGAAACTCTCTGGGATTCCAAGATTTAAGTCATCTCTGTTTTGATATGGATAATTTAAGAGAGAAATACTTCTGGGAAAATCAATATTTCTGCTACATAAGTCAATAACACCATAGATAATTTCAAGAAATGTTAGACATGAGGGGAGGGAACACACAAAAGGGCAGCTTTATAAAGATGCACTTATTTTAAAAAGCATGTAATGACATTGTAAATTGATGTGACCATAAACACATTCCAGGAGAAAGGGCAGTGTGTAGGAGAAAAGTGAGATTTAGCATTGCGTTGTTCAAGGTACCTATGTTTTGTTTTGCTATCAACCTAAAAGAAAATGTTTTTTCAGTTTGAGCAGAAGTATAGCTGTGACAGATGGCTGATATTTTTTTCATAATTCCTATGCTATTATCTAGAGGCCAAGGTGCTGATAATGCCTCATAGTTGTCACATGAGCTCTCCACATCTATATTCTTATGCCAGCTGTCATTTTCTGTCAGGGCCATGGACAAAGTAGTAGTAAAAGTGTAGTCAAATGTTAGGTACAGATGTTCAGGGAGGTTAGAGGTAGGTTACATGGCATTACAAATGGGCACCCAATATAATTTAATTCACACAGGTGTGGACCTAACATTTAAATCATCCGGTGGATCTAAGTATGAACTGTATAGAAGTTCAGCATGGTTAGATTGATCTAAAAACAGATGACCTGATCTAAGTTCAACATACTTCAGAGGTAGTCTAACTTAGAACAGGTCTAGCAAAATCAATCTAACTGAACTTCTGTACAGTTCCTAGCATAGCTCTGAAGCTGGGGAAGGCTAGTCTCTGTCCCCTACCCCAGGGCTGCACTTCTACTACCCACCCCAGCACCAGGTGATTCTTGCACCCCCTGCCCCACTCCCAGATGGACCCCCTTCCCAACCAGACAGCCTCCCTGAGCCCTCCAAACTCCCTATCCCGAAAGCTGCTCCTGATGCCACTTTTACTCGTGTTCACTGGTACCTGATGGAACTAAGTCAGGGTGGGGGTAGAGGCAAGCAGGATGCTGGGAAGGGGTTGGAGTTTGTTCATCTGTATTTGGGGGAGAAAGGGAGGCTAAAAATAGCTCTTTGTTCCAGGGGCGAGAGAGCTCTCCCATCTCACCAACCTCCCCATGGAGCCACCAGTCTGCCCCCAATCTACCTGCCCTGCCCCCCCCGACTTACTTTAGTCAGACTCCCAGGATTGGTAAACACCAGTAAAACTGGCCCCAGGAGTGGTTAACAGTATTGGGGAATTTTCAGCAGCATCCAGGGAGGGGAGCCGGGGCTGTGGTGGTTTGAGGGGTTTGGCAGGATCAGGGAGCCTCTTCAATCCCACCAACCTGCCCCATCCCTGCAAGACCTGTTGTGGACTCCACTAACTGTCTGATTCTATCAAACCCTGGATACCACCAACCCCTCTGTGTACCCCACTATCCCCCACCCCAATTCCTCCAACCCCCTGTTAACCCCCCTATCTTAATTTACCTTAGATTGGGTTACCTCTAACTCAATATAACCTACCCCTAACTTCCCCAAATATTTGTACATACCCAAAATATTTACTCGAGCATGTCTTTATTGCTGTGAAACTAGCTGAAAGGTAATAAAAAAACCAAGACCCACCAACTCTGCACATACTAATTAACTGATGAGTAAAGGAAGACTTGAGGCTTAGTATGACACATAGCCATGTGTGAAGAAAGATTTGTTTGGAATGGTTCAAGGGATATAAAGTAAGCACAGCAAAATAAAACTGACTTTTTAATTTAAGGCTGAATAGAAAGAACAGTTTCTTAGATGTGATATTTACTACAAAGCAGGAAAAAATCTAAAGAAGGAGTGGAGAGACCACAATATTAATTCGTTTAAAACCCAACTGAACAAAAAGCCATGAAATTATGCAGACACAGAAGGTACACGTATAATAGGCTTTTCCATCTCTAACAATTGTTTCTAAGATTCTCTTAATTAAAGCATTTTAACATAAGCACTTCCCTGTTTTAAAATCTAATCAGGCTTTTTTAAACAACTCCATCATTTTAAATAACAATGAACTAACCTGCTGGTGTGTTCTATCTTGTTGTCATCTTTATGTATTTATATTAATTTACCTAACAGAGGACTTTTGTATACACCTGAAGACGAGGGCGTTTCAAATTGCACCATGGGTAGAAGTAGACCTCATAGCATCCCCTGTAATCCTCAAAGTCTCTGTGGTTTCTCCAACATTGCTACTGTGCATCTTTTATATACAATCTACACTACAAGCATAGGACTATATAAGATGCATGTATTAGGGCTGTGCAAAGTTTTAGTCCCTGATTCAATTCGGCAGAGATCGACTAGATTCGATGGCTGAATCTCTGAATCTGAATTGAATCAGAGGACCTTTTAATCTCTCTGAATCGTATTGGAACTCTCTGAATTGGTTTGGAAAGTTTCAGAAAGATTCAGATATTCAGACATAGACACAGCTTTAAATGTTTTTTCTACATACATCTAGGTTAGCAGGGGCTCATGAATGCTGCAATGCTGTGGTGCATGGAGAATCCCACAGAAGCATGGGGGGCTTCCCAGCATGCTTGGCAGAAGGCCCAGAAGTGGACCAGAAGCACTTCCAGTCCACTTCCAGGTTCAACACCAAGCATGTGGTGGGCTCCCTGTGCTCCTGTGGGGCACTCCATCTTCCTCAGCATTGCAGCATTCACGAGCCACATCTGGTACGTTGAGGTATGTAGAAAAAACATTTAAAGCTGTGTCTGTGTCTGAATCACTGATTCTCTGAATCAGTATGGAATCTTCAGATTCAGATTTAGCCAAATTGAATCAGGGACAGTAATTTGAATCAACAAATTGAATCACTATCCCCAATTTGGGCTGTATCCAAATTGAATCGGGCCCATTTTGCACACCCCTAGCATGTCTCCTCTTTTTTTTGTTAGGAATTTTTTTGCCCAAGTAACTTCACTTTTTCCACATTAGTCAGTCTTCTTAATCTCCCTCTGCCCTAGTACCCACCCATGGCCATTCCCCCACACCTTCTCAAAATAAATACATGATATATTGTTACTTGCTCCAATACAAAAAAGGTGTTGTTGGCAAAATATTGGGCTCATCAATGCTAATACCTCAAAATCTCAGGAAGATTTTTATACACTCCCTTAATCTTAATACATGATCACAACTTTTTTGATTAATAGGAAAATAATATTAAAAATCCCAAATTCTTGCCAATATGAACATGGGAAGACACATGTGTTCCCATGAAGACACAGACCAAGACAGCAACATGCCAACATTTGTCCATTTTTTTTTTTACCTAATATTCTGCCAGAACCTCCTGTCTATTGCAGAGATTCTTTATTTCAGGCCATCTTGTTCTCCAGGATGGCCACATATAGCAAGAAACAAAACAAAGAAGGGGGAAGGAATTAAAAAAACTAGAACAAACCATAATTATTTGGTGCCAGAAAATGGAAGGAAATCACAGAACATTTATTACAATACTAGAAACAAATCTTAAAGTACATAAAATAAACATATTGAGCCAATATAATAAGTTACTAGGAGAATATACATCTCAGTGAACAAACAAGACCAACTGGAAAAAAACCTTTGGTCACTGTCTTTTAGTCCAAAGGTTGCTATATTCAGATAGTTTATGTTTGTTTGTTTTTCAAAATACAAAAGTCTCTTTACTAGTACTTATATTTTTTAGATGATCTTACCTTGGGCAAGTAATTTAGGTCAGTTTTCAGATATGAATCTATATAAGCAAAGACTTTCACCTTTTTGTGTTTAGATCAGAACTTCAGCTAATTCACCAATTTATCTAGTTAATAGTATAGACTATGCACAGTATAATGAATACAAATCTCTTAAAATTCAGTTCACTTTCAACCTTCACTTGCGGACTAAAGAGATCAGGCAATAAAACCACAGGTCAAAAGAGTTGCCCCTTTGTACACAAGTATTTTAGCATTTAGCATTCAGCTACATATTTGCATCGTTCGAGAAGACAACTGAAACAAATGGAGGTGAAAAAAGGAAAAAAGAATCCTGGACTCAGATAGCACTGACCAGGAGCTAGCATTGTGTGTGGTGATCTGCTCAGTCACCTGCCCTTCTGTATCACCAGCAAACTTTATAATTATTTTTAAGTTATAAAATCTGAAGCTCTTTGTAAACCTGTGGAACTATATAAATATAAAAAAAATATTAATCATAATATAGTAAAATGCCTGTTTATGTACTGTGATCTATTATTCTTTGCAAACTAAAGAAGACAATTAAGCTTTGCTTCACAAAGGTTCTATCCTTCAAGTGTAGAGGGGCAATTCTGCCTAGGTTTTGTGACCAGCCACATGAGATTCAAGAAAACAGCTGTACTCTGTACTTGTCCCAGCAATAGCATCTTTCTTGTATTCTTCTTCTCCAGCAAAGTGAGAGGGTAGGTAATGATCCAGTAGATCTTTAGTATTTGGATTACCTAACAAGGCATTAGGAGCATCATGTGTGCTATTATTTAATGGGGACAGAGTTACCACTGTAGCACAACCATATATTTTATATTCCATGTAAAGTTATGTCAGGTTGCAAGTGCAGGAGGACCTCTGGTTCCTAATCTAGTGGTGGTCAACTATGCCCAAGTATTCATTTTTAAAAGTAAATATAAGTAATCAACTTTAGGTCCCTCCTGGATTCATAGATTCAGGACACTAGGGCTGGAAGAGACCTTGGAAGATCATCAAGTCCAACCCTCTGCCTCAGCAGCAGGAAGTCAGCAGGGATCGTAGGACCCCAGTAAGAAAACATCCAAATGTCTCTTGAAGGTGTTCAAAGTAGGTGCTTGAACCACCTCTGGCAGCAGTCTATTCCAAACCTTAGGGGCTCGGACAGTAAAAGAGTTCTTCCTTATGTCCAGTCTGAAATGGTCATGGAGGAGTTCGTGACCATTCAACCTTGTTATTTCTTGGGGTGCTCTGGTGAACAGACATTCCCCCAGATCCAGGTGAGCACCCCTGATAAACTTATAGGTGACTACCAGATCACCCCTGAGCCTACGCTTTTCTAGGGGGAAGAGTCCCATGGCTCTCAGCCTCTCATCATAAGGTCTGTTTTCCTGACTTTTGATCATGTGTGTGGCTCTTCTCTGCACTCTCTCAAGCTTCTCTACATTCTTTTTGAATTATGGAGCCCATAACTGGTTGCAGTACTCCAGCTGCAGCCTCACCAAGGCCAAGTACAATGGGAGAATGGCATCCTGGGATTTGCTTGAGAAGTATCTATAGATGCAAACCAGCATTTTGCTTGCTTTACTAGCTGCAGCATGACATTGATGGCTCATGTTCATGACCTCCACAAGTCCCGTTCATCCGTAGTGCTAGCCAGCATAGCACTGCTGAGCCTATAACCATACTGCAGGTTTTTCTTTCCAAGGTGGAGAACTTTGCATTTTTTGGTGTTAAACACCATCAGGATCTCTTCCCCCTAATTCCTGATCCTGTTAGGGTCTGCCTGGATCACCCTCCTGTCTTCAGGTATGGACATTTTACCCTACAGTTTGGTGTAGTCAGCAAACTTGGCCAATCTGCTTCTGATACCAATGTCTACATCATTAATGAAAATGTTAAATAGTATAGGCCCAAGGAGAGCCTTGAGGGACCCCACTGATCACAGCACACCATGACAATTGACTTTTGTCAACCACCACCCTATGGGTCCTATCACGGATTAATAAATTTAAACAACATGCATTTTCAACTGTTCAAATCCGTAGAAATTACAGCCAGGGTTGTGGAAATGCATTTACTCTAAAAGCAAGGGTATCGAAACAAATCTGGAACATTTTGGGGAATGAGCTTGCTTTTTCATGTGAAAATCTTGTTTGCACCTCCCAGAAAATTTTACTAAAACTGGGTTTAAAATTAGCAGATATAAATTGACAGAGCTTCACAGAAGCTGTATTAGAAGATTCCTGAATATCTGGCCTTGTTTCTAAGTTTCCCCATTCTTAGTGAACCCCTAATGTGCTCCATGGGGCTTTCTCATGTGTCAGTATGATCAGGCTAGAGCTCTATCTTGGATAAATGCCCCATAGCTACTGTCAGTAGCTACTGCTGCAGACATGGATCTTATTTTAACTTCCCCTTTCCAGGCACAAATTTGAGAAAGAATAGGGTTTCCACCTTAATTTTGAACTTTCTGATATACTGTCTTTTGATCTTATTTTATGTTTATAGTATCTTTGTGCAAAAGACATGTATTAAATGTACAAATAACATTTAGTAGAGGTCTCAGTATCTGCTGAGAGCATGAACAAATTGTGCAAATGCATGTTTGTTTGTATATAGTTGACATCTAATTCTGAGATATTTATGTAGTGTCTCAAAAATATTCCCATCTTGTTTCTGCAACTGCATCTTGCTTATCTTATGCAAATTTAATGTCCTCTTATTTTCAAAGATAGACAGCCTGAGATCTAATTAAGTCAAATCCTCTTGTATAATATAATCAGACAATGTTACTTTAGCTTAGAAACATACGTTTCTTCCTTATTTTACTATGCTATTTCTGGTAGAGGGATTTTCCAGTAACAATGCTCTTTTTATAGTCAAAATAACTAAATTACTTTCTAATACATTTACACAGATCTCTAGGGCCCAAAGTGTGTCCTGTTCTACTTTGGGTGCCATATTTAGGGAAATGAAATGTAAAGAAGTCTTTCTTCCCCACTGTGCAAAAAGTAAGATAAAATGGTAGACCCTGGGGCTGAAGGATTTTAGCATTGTTATTCTCATAGTGCCTCAGGCATACAAGTCACCATAACAGTGAAACAGGAAGGCAAGCTGAGGACTCTGCTCCATCTCTGCACTCTCCTGTGGAGCCAGCAGCACCAGGCAAAAGTGAATATGGAGCATAGCCCCAGGATGTGCTTAGCTCCTGCTATTCCTATCTGAAGATGCAATCCATAGCTCTTTGCTTTCTTTGTCAGCAGGCAGAGTAGCACACTGTATTCAAATTTGGAGTGTGGAAGAGCTCTTTGCAATTGGAAACTGCAGTTTAGAAAACCCAAGGTAGCATAACACCTTTATTCTAGATCTACCATCTCAAGAATTCTGTATGTGTAACAGGCTTACCTTTTTGGAACTTGGGTTAAGTCCCAGGATCGAGGGTCTGCTATTTGATTGGTAGAGCCTGTCCACCAATCTGGAGGGGGCAAAAAGCAGCTCAACCTGAATTGGAACTGTGCCAGCAGGTCTGGAGAACATGAGGAGTGGAGCCCCTGAAGGTATAAAAGGGGGGTGTGCTCAGCAGGCTGGGGAGAGACGACGAGGGATGGTGAGAAGAGAGGAGTTCCAGAGATGGCCATCCTTGGGACCTTGCTTGAACTTCAGCAGTATTCAAACCAGCACACAGGGATCAGGCTCTAGGAGCCACTTGAAGAGGCTTGAGCCTGTGAACCCAGCAAGCAGCTGGGCAGTTGGTGTGCAGATCAACACATGGAGAGCTGGCCCTGGGAGCAGCTCAAGGCTGCTTGGGTAGAGGGATGCCCCAGACATGGCGTGAAAAGCGGTGGCCGGGGCCACTCAATTAACTGGCATATTTTGTTATCCAGCATCCCTCGTTCCCAGGGGATACTGGATAACAGAGCTTTTACTATATTAAGTGTCTGTATTTATTCTTGTAATAAATTGTACGTAGTTAAGTATTTGGTTTCAGCCTAGCTCTATAGAGAGGGGAAGAAGCCGCTCTGGTAGCTAACCCCCTCTTCAGCACGTTGCCTGAGCACCATCACTGTCATCGGAGGACAGGGCACACCCCCCAGGTGAACCCAGGCTACATATGTATCAGCTTCATCAGACTAACTATCCAACACAAATACGGCTATGTCTGAGGTGAGATGTGCAAGAACATTCTGGGCCATCATAGCTACACACAGAGATGGCCTTAGGGGTGGATGATATGGACAACTGCCCAGGGCACTGTGGTTGGGGGGCTGCCAAATGCAAACCCACATGCACGCACACATATGAGCAGCCTGCCTTGCCCTGGCTGATCCCTGCCCCAGGCAGGATAGGTGCCCAATCCAGCTTGCCCCCTGCCTCCAGCTGCTGCTCAGAAGGAGCTAGACCAGGCATGTGAGGGCAGGGTGGCACCTGCTCCAGTTCACCTGCTTTACTCCCACACAGCAGCAGCAGTGCCTGACGGCCTGCCTGCCTGGTACTCCATACTGACTTGGAGGGATGGAGTGGCAAAATATGAGTTTGCCTAGGGTGCCACTTTCCCTAAGGCCGACTCTAACTACACAGGAGCAGAAGAGAAATAAAATGTTCAGTTTACGTTTGCTTCTAAAGCCCCAAACCTAAGTTAATAGATTCTAAGGGGCAAGCGGAAAGTACATGATGGCAAGCAGGAAACAAACTCATCTCCACCTCTCTAGTCTCTCAACTGTTGTATAGTCAGGCTCTTCAGAAGCAGGAACAGAAAAGAAGGGAGCAGAGTCTGTCTCCACTTCTTTGGGCTCTCAGCTGCCCAAAGTGGGCACTCATATTTAAAATTACATCAAAAGTTCTGTGACAGAAAAACACCCCATTCATGTATTTGCCACTGATCACAAGTTTGTTTTTTTGTGTAAAAAATGCATCTTCTTTCTTTTCTAAATTAAAAACTGAAGATTGATGCCAAGAATCAATATCTTCTTCAATTTTGGGGACCGGCCAACCAAAAATATATGAACACAACCCAGAAATTAGTAGCACAGACTGCAGAAACTTAAAGAGCAGAAACAGAATAAAAAATCTGCATCCTCTTTGTCTAAATGCCAAGGAACATTCTTTATAGGGCATAACAGCTAAAACCAAACACTATAGTACATGCGCCAAAGCACAGAAAGAAAACCAGCTTTTTCTGGCTGAAAGAAATGGATTAATCAATAATAAAAAAGAAATGCATAGAAATCACTTTTTAACAAGTCTTCTACTAAAATCCTCTTTTACCTTTTTAACACTGTCCACGTGCACCAGAAAACCAGACATCTGTCTAATGAACTCTCTCTTTCCTTATGTATTAATTACACTCACATTTTAAACAAGCAGTGTTAATGTGGCCTTTGAGAGCATACGAGAAATTACTCTTAAAATCCTCAGCTATTTTCAGCCAATAAATAGTCATCTTGTCTTCATCTTTTAAAGGTCATTTCAAATTTAATATGCTCACCTCTCCTGTGATTAGCCTTCCTAGCTAAAGTAGAGCTGTAGAAAAAAAGGAAAACTTTTATCCCTCAAATATGTTCTTCAGGGATTCGCAAAAGTGCGAAATGTAGGATGTTTTCAAGCTAGATATGGAACTACTGCAGTCTACATTTCATTCTATTTTATACTAATCTTGGCATTATTATTATCTTAAAAGTGTATATCTGATATTATTTTTAAGTTAGATCTTCCCTTTGTAATAAAGTGGAGAAAAGCCTACTGTCCAGTTGTTCTTGGCTACAACCTTCAGGACTTGCAAATGAAGAATGGTCAAAGCAGATCAATATGTTGAATGGAAAATGTCTAAGGATAAAACCAAGACCCTGAAGGAATTACTGTTGACACCCATGTCCAATGAATACTGATCCAATGTCTAGTGTCATAGTGTTAAGAAACACTGGACTATTGGAAGGTGCTTTTTTTTTTAAGGAGGTAGACCATTGGGGTCTTGATAAATTATTTTCCTCCTATTCCCCACATTTAGTCTAACTGCCTTTATATGACCCTTTTTTCATTTGAGTTGAGAACCTTTCAAAAGGGCTGTAGCTTGCTTCTGTTACTGCTCATACAAAACTCCTATCCACTCCTTGAATGGACACACATGCACAAAGTAAATAAGAGAAATCTATGTGCAAGCATGGAAAACAGTGTTTTACTGGAATACCACGTATGTGTAATAACTGGAATTTGAGGGCTTGTATTAGTAACCAGAACTGCCAATCAGCACTAAGATTATGATTTCTTGCTTGACTAAGCAATTAATTTTTTTATGATATTATTTTGACTATATAAGCTATGCAAGACATTAATCAACACATTAAAAGAATATAATACCCTTATTCAGGAAACTGGCACTAGATCTTAAAAAATCATAAAAGTAAAGTTCCTGAAATTAAAACACCTGTAAAAAAGCATTAGAAAGATTTTCTAAATTGAAAATGGATGGCCAAAGGCTTTTGTACATGCTAATAAATGTATTAGTTTCATCAGAGGATAGTGACTATCAAAACCAAAGATATTTAATATCTTTTAGCATTGAGTGAATCTGTGTGGCACTCAGGGTTAAGACAGTACAACTGCGATCTCTACTTAAATTATGAAATACATTTAAGCCTATATCATATAGACCTAACCCTACAATCTGTCACAGAAAGCATATCAGTATGATAATTTGATTATATACTACTTCCAAAGCATAATCTATGATGCATAATAAAAGTTATAATTTAACTCACCATGCACTATATGTTCTTTCTTTGAGAAGAAAAAGAGAAGAAACATATTGGTTTAAAGGGTGTCTTTGAGTAGAAAATCCTAGATATTAAAATGCTAAAAAGTACACACAATATAAATTCAAAAGTGAAAGAAATTAAGTAGATTTTGTCAAAACAAATTCTTTGATTGACCTAAAATGATATCCTCTCCTGAATTTTCCATTGGAAAGGATTCTGAAATGCTGGAGTTATTTTTTTCATTTGAAATGGACCCAAATAATGAGATTCTTTGGAAACAGAAGTTCCATGTTTTGCACAGCTCTATTCGTTATATTGCCATCAGATCTCTTAAACCACAGCAGCACAAGTACAAACATAGCTGGAAAGTAACTCTACCAAGGTCTTTGTAAACTTTTAAATAAAATTGGTTTGATTAATCAGTGCTATATCCCACAAATCTAGAGACCTCTTGTCTACAGCATTGTTTCTCCATCTGCATCCTCAACCCACCCACAGCCAGACTTCAAATGTATATTTTAATGTGACAGACAAGGTTTTTTGGGTGAATCGGATATCTTTTATTAGACCAACTGAAATAGTTGGACAAAAATTTTGAAGCAAGCTTTTGGATTCAAAAACCCTTTGTCAGGCTGAGGAAGTTTCAGCAGTTGGCGTGTGCTCTTCCATATGGAGGATTTTCCATATGGGTTTGTGGTCTGCTGGTTATGACATATCATATAATCCCCCACAAATTGCACACTGCTGGTTATGACATATCACCCCTCCCTCGAACACATACAGAAAATCCTCAAACAATTGCAACCCATATTAGAAAGAGACCCTATTCTTAAAGAGATCTTCCCAGAGCCACCCATCCGAGCCTTCAAACAAGTGCTGAACCTTGTTAACCTCATCATCAGAAGCAAATTTCTTCAGGCCCAGAACACACCAAATGGATACAGAACATGCAATGACAAGAAATGCATAACCTGCCATGGCATCTCCACCACCTCCACAATTACTATACCCCACAACAGAGCCATCAGTATTCCTGGATCTTACAGCTGCACCTCCAGAAATGTAATATACCTCATCCAATGCACCAAATGCCTTAATGGGAAATACGTAGGAGAAACCAAACAACAACTGCACACCAGAATGAACGCACACTGGAAATCTATCAAAGACAGGAATACCCGATTACCTGTGAGGGCACCTTTCTCACAAGAAAACCACTCTCTCTCCCATCTCTCTGTCCTGATCCTCAAAGGAAATTTACACAACACTTCCCAGAGATGAGCCTATGAACTCCACTTCATCAACCTCCTGGATACTAAAAATCATGGACTAAATCCCTTCTCTCCCCACCCAGCCTGCCTCTCACCCATTGACTCCTCAGTCCACATCTTCGCTGACTGCCTGACTTGCATGCATATAGCCCAGCCTCTGGCTTCTTTACTTTTCATTCCATCCAGGAAGAGCAACATCAACTGCAGAAACTTTCTCAGCCTGACGAAGGGTTTTTCAACCCAAAAACTTGCTTAAAATTTTTTTTCCAAGTATTTAAGTTGGTCTAATAAAATATATCAGATTCACCCAAAGAACCTTGTCTATGTCCTTAGACCAACACAGCTCAGCCTACAGTCCTGTATTCTAATGTGAGTAATTCCAACATAAACTTCATAATATCCTGAGGAAAGTTATTCCCTACAGCTCAAAGTATACCTTTAAAAGCAATAGTAGGAAGAATCCTAAGGTTGTAATTAGAACCATGAGAATGTCAGAATTTGTAAGGAGTGATTTATTTGTAACATTTTTATTCAATTATTGTTTGCTGAATAATTTCTCTGGGTAATACTTGGGTCTTACCTTGTTAGCAAGCAATTCAATTTAAGTGTTTGGCATTTAAAATTCAATCTGCTTTCACTGGAAATGTGGTCTGCATTCATTCCCTAACCTTTGGATGTGACTTTCAAAAATTACATACTTGCAATTAAAAATTTAGAATTAATTTTCAGTGACCATACTGAGATATTTGCTTAAAATGTTCTGTTTTCCTTAGCATTCCACAGTAAGTTTAGTTGCTGGAGTCTTTGTGGGAACATGAATAAAATGGGGTTAATGCAGGAGAAAGTAAATTAGTTGAAACATTCATGAAAAATGTAGCATTCCCAACTTTTTGTTGTAGTGCTGTTGATTTACTAACGTTACAGCCTGTAAGACAGAGAGACAAAATCTCCATTGTGGCATAAAACTGATGCAACAAAATGAAGACCCAGAAACTTTAATACACAATACCCTAATTTGCAATTTTATATAGGAAGCTGGGCTGTCAGCAGTGGAACACTTGCTCTCTGTGTGATCTATTGCATCATATAAGGTATGTCTAGACATAGCCCTACATTGGCATAGTGATACACAATGTTGCCATATGACACACTACAGTGATGTAGTGATCATGTGAGACTACATGGCTTAGCTACTTCATCATAGTGGTGTGCTCCCCCATTTTAGCATGCTGCTACAGCAAAGTAGTGGCAAAAACAAATGGTGTGCCATGTATGAAAACTAACCATGAGCAGTAACTGCAGTATGAGTGGTTACTGTGCCATGCTTTAGTACTTCCAAAATTTGTGCTGTGCTTTAGTACTTCCAAATCAACTGCTGCCATAGGGCAATGTGAAGAGGCTCCCATAGAATACAACTATTCCTTTTGTGGGGCTATATTAAATACAGAAAATGTTATGTCTGCTTAGTTATAGCATCTGCAAACTACAGAACAGCAGATCTACTCTGAGTTCTGTGAATTCTAAGTAGTCTTCTCCTGGCTGACTATGATTCAAGTGGTCCTTGATGCATGGAATAATCACCTCTAAATTAGCTTGGATTATATTCAGGACCAAATACGATACCACTACAAAAGTTCTATGAAATTATCATCAGGATAATACTGCTTGATTTTCACTTAGTTTTGTTCATTTAGTAAGAGTAGGGTGAGCTTGAAAAGTTATTGTCAATCACTTGTGAAAAAGGCTTGTATACTTTGAAGATAGAGTAAGTCCATTGAGAAACACTGGTCTAATTAGTGGGGAGCTTCATCAGTGTTTTTTTCCAGGAAAGCAAGGCGTAAACCATGCTTAAGACAGCTTTAGTTAGGTATTTGTTAAGTAAACCACTCTACCACTCTTGGATATTAACAGCTGGCTCAGTCACCATCCTGTCTCAAACTTCTGATCCCTATCTACCTAAGTTCAGGTCTTTATATGGTAGCAGGAACTAAAAATGTTCTATCACTGTCACCCAGTTTCCTTAACTGGTCCAGTATAAGAGTGAGATGACTCTTTAGCCAAGTGGTAAAGACACTTACTTGAGAAATTAATATTTACGTATTTTATACAAAGTGGAATAATTCTAGTAGGCAAGACTGAGAGATACACATTATCCTATGGCCCAGTATTTAGGACACTGTCTTGAGAAGCAGGGGATGTAGATAGAAGTCTTTGGAGTCTTTCCTGCCCAGAGCAGGCAGGGCTGGACCTGATGATCACATGATCATCAGCCTAAACAGCCCTAAACTTCTGTGAATCTGTGTAACTCTGAGGATGACAAGGTAGTGTTCCTATTACTGTAAGGGGGCAGCACTAACTGTACCACTTTCTGGGAGAAAAGATTTATTTGGCCTAGGTACCAAACTCTAGGACAGGGTTCACAGCTGTGAATCCCAAGTGGAGGGAAATGCCTGCTGCTAGTCTACAGTTAGGCACCCAGATCTCTTGGAGGAAAAGATCTAAGCCCTTCCAAAATCCTCAACACTTACTGCAGACTAGCTTTGTGGCAGCATGCTGTGAATCCCATTCCATAGGAACTTATCTATCTGTATGTGTATTGGTTAGGTACAGACATTAAAAAATATTGGGATTTCTCTAAGCTGCATAAATTGGATTGAGAGTGAACAGAACACATGTTCCCCCTTCAGTGGGGGCCTCCCTATGTTAGTTGAGCTGGGCAGGAGTGGGGAAGTGGGGAGAAGAGGCCCTCCCCACTGGCCCCAGGCCCTGAACCCAAGCACGCACTGTGGGGTTAGGGGAGAAGAAGCATGGCAGGTGGCCTCCATTCCCCCCCACCCTCATCCAGCACTTCTATATAGATCTCAGTCCATCCCAGATCCTGCTGTCTTGAGGGGACAGGGGATAGCAAGGAGCTGTGACCTGAGTCAGGACAGAATAGACCCATCTAACCTAAACTGATTACATTTATCAATGTCTGTCTTAGACCTGGTTCTCCAATTTTTAAACTGGTCTATGTGTGCTGAACTTCTTTTCTGTTAAAGGTTTATACCAGTTTCTGGTCACATGTACTGATTTATGTGTAATGTCTGTACCTAGCCAATATGAGGAATATGGATACCTTACTGTAAGTTGTGAAGCTCCACTGGGTGGAAGGATAATTAAAACTTCAGTGTTGCAACAGAATTAAAATGCCTAAGTTCCCCACCTTGTGACTGTAGCTTTGAATGTCTCACCAGGATGCCAGTGAGAAAACAATAATACTTGATGATAATGGGAAGTTATTAGTGGAATGACAGGTGGAGTGAGTGCATTCCACTACCTACTGATTCCTTTTACCAAAAGAGAGGCTTAATTTTGTTGCTGTCATTGTTTGTTTGTTCACATATAACAACATTGGTCAATAGTGCCTGTAATCATCTATAGACTGTACTGTAAAAAAGCTGGGGGAGTGGGGAGCTGACAGAGACAGTGACTGTCACTATCAGCAGCACAGCTGGCCAGAGCACAGAGTAGCACTGCTACACATCTGTCTATAGAACAGCAGGGTATTGATCCATCAGTCTTTCTGTGCACCATACAATGGTCATTGGTGTCTCTGCCAGATCCTTACTTGATTTCTGTTTGGTTAAGATTTAGTCACACAAACCCCCTAATAAACTCTGAGCACTGTCACTCACAATAATCA
This sequence comes from Caiman crocodilus, assembly GCA_030014935.1. Lineage (NCBI taxonomy): Eukaryota > Metazoa > Chordata > Crocodylia > Alligatoridae > Caiman > Caiman crocodilus. The sequence continues at coordinate 44,549,741 of JAGPOW010003642.1, forward strand.
TTATTGTTCATGAGACATTTGCTGGTTGCATTTGCTTTTTAGTTGGCTAGTACCATTCTCATCTGTGGAATGGATTCCCTCTAGCGCCCAAGTCTAATGATCTTTAAGGGCACTGTATATGGCTCATTCATTTTGTTTAGCATTTGAATGACAGTTAAGTTTTATTTTCACCATTTACTTCTTACAATTTTGGATTTTAACCTCTGCAACTGGAACACATAGCTGTCTTGGCAATAGGTAGTATAAAATGTAGTGATATAAATAGGTACATTTGGGGCATCTAATTTTATTATGCTGCATCATACTTCAACTAGAGACTTTTCTCTTTTGCTCCCATTTTTAACTTCCATTTCTCTTTTCTTTCTTTCATCTTTCTGTTTCTTCTTTACTGCTATTGATTTTTCTGATATATTTTTTTTAAGTTTTAGTTTCGGGGACCAAACTTTAGATTTTTACTTTTCCAACATCATGCTTTGGGACCAAATTCTTTCAGTGTCTGTAGCCACTACCTGACATGGATGGGACTACATATTCTAACGGAATACTTTGGTCCCTAAGAGACTTCAGACTTCAACCTGAACATATAAAAGTCAGATGTAAGCTTTAAAGGAACTGTAGCAAGTCTGTTTGACAGGGTTAGTTTGTCTCTTATTATTACAACAGATCTAGTATGCTGCATGATTATGAATCAATGGTAAATATCCCACAACAGGCATCTCATCAACACAGCAGGTGTCTTATTCAAAGAGAATTTTGCCTTTCTTAATAGAGTTTTTTCCTCCATGAATTGAGGCAATAAAAATGATGTTGCACAAATAATCCTGTTAGATAGAAGGCAACAGCAAGTGTAAAATTGAATGTTGAATAAAAATACATATTTGTGCATAGTACAAATTGAATCTGAATTTGGGAATGAAAGCTTCACTATTAAAAAACAGGCCATCTATAATATATAAGTGAAACAGTCCTCCACATGTAATACTGTATATTCTTTTCTATATAGAGGCCAATTTTTTTTCTCTTAGATCTGCATGATTGATCTTAGTTCAGAGAGTCTGCTTTCCCTCAGAATGAAGAACTCCCACAGATATCAACAGGAGTTCCACACAGCTACTCAGAGCACAATACCAGAGATGAGATTCTTTATGACCAAATTTAAGGATTTTTTTTTCTAGTATCAATAACTTACTGTGAGGAAGAGATGTAAGGAAAAGTGTGTGTGTGTGTGTGTTTCTGTGTGTGTGTGTGTGCATGAGCATATATGATGTATCTACTTGCATACACACATTTCAGAGGCATACATTTATTGACTGCAAAGTTCTTCAAATCTCCGGAATGTAGATGTATAGAGTAGTGTGGGTTATCAATAAATTGCATATGGAGTGGCTTTTCCCAAAAATTCAGTAGGATTGTAAATTAGGCATGAAAAACTCAATGTGGGTGAAATCTTAATTGTAAGACAGGTGATGAAAATTATACTGAAAGGCTTAAGAACTGATTCCAGTTTGGCTAATATGGATTTAAGTGGTAATAAAGGGCTAAGGCAGGGGTGTCAAGCACATAGTCAGTCCGCTGGTAGTTTAGTGGCCGGTGGAACTGCATGCCTTTGCCTCTGCACTGGCATAGACTGCTGACTGGCCAGAGCACTGCACTGCAGGTCAGTGGCATTGAGCCAAAGGTATAAGGCTGCATGGAGTTGCATTTAGGCTGGTTGTCAGTGCTTGAGGCATGTGCTAGTGTAGACCTGAGGGCATGTGGTGGTGTAGAGCTCTGGCTAAGCAGCTGTATGGAGCCAGGGGTGTGTAGCATCATGGGACTACCTTCAGCCAAAGTTTGCATTGTTGCCTGAATGAAGTTCATGCAGTTACATGGTCCCAGACCCATGCTGCTGCCTAGCCTGGATCCACATTGCTGCCCAAATGCAGCCCCATGGATCTGGTCTGGGAGAAGCCCCTGTGGTCAGGATTTGGCTGAAGATCAGGCTGAGATTGACACTCTTGATCTAAGGCTTTGATATTACTCCATCTCCTAGATGTATAGATCAAGGTTGGGATCCAGGATGAATGATGTATAGATCAAAGTTGCATGTAGCTCACAAGGGGTTAACCTGGGACCCTGGCCTCATGGTCTGTGCCACTTCCCGTGTGGCCCACAGGGTTGAGAAAGCCCATGTTCAGGGGGATCAGAGAGAAACTGGGGACCTTGGGAGGGAGATGGGGGAGCAGTGTCGCATGACATACAGCCCAGGGGGCATGCAGCCCCTGGCCACATAGTAATTGGACAACCCTGTTTTAGACTGTAGATTACAAGCCAGTCAGTGTGATTAGGCAAAGTACTGCTGCACAGTCAGTGTGATTAGACAGTAGTTCAATACAGCTGCCCTGAAACCTAACCCATCTTAGAAAGGGCATTAGTAGTGAGAAACTTGCCTACGAACTAGTGTGCCAAGGTTGTATGGCATCCTCACACTGTGGGAGTTTATACCAACATATTCCATATCTACAGAACAGTGAACTAAGCAGGGCTGAAGCTAGGAGCTAGGACAGAGGTGAGCAAAATGGCAGATTCTGCCAGTGGCTAGACTCCATTTCCCACCACCCCCTGCCCACACTGTTCCTGGCTGCTCCCCATGGAGACTCTGGGAGCATGGGGCCATGAAAACATGTGACTGTGACAGTGTGGGACAGTGGGGCTGGAGAATTGGCACCCCCGGAGCTTCCATGGAGTCCAACTAGGAGCAGCACAGGCAGGGCACATGGTTGCATGGGGAGCTGCTCCAGGGCTGGGATATTGGGGCAGTGATAGCCTGGGGTCCAGGCTGAGGCAGGGTGGTGATATACTCCTTGAATGCCAGTCTGTGGAACTTGCGCTTGCCACAGGGGCATGCGGGCAGTGGATCACAGCTCTGCCCTGGGCCCCCACCGCATGCTTTCATAGCCCCAAGATCCACGGGTTTCCCTGGTCCTGTCCCTCTCACTCCCAGCTGTGGGCCCATCCCAGCTACCCAGCCATGCGCTCTGCCTGTCTGGGTCCTGTCTCTGCTGGTGGGTGGGGGGTGGGCAGGCTGGGGTGCCTAGGCAGCAGGGTTGGGTCCAGTGGCAGCAGCCAGAAGGAGCTGCTGCTGTAAGGACTGTTGAGAAATGAATCGGGAGAGGTATTCATTGAAGATTTTGCATTTGACACAAGTTTTTTACATGTCACCCTAGCAGACATGCTCAGAGTTGCATGAAACAGCCCCTTCCAGACAATGTCAAATTTACATTTTAAAAGGAAACTCTAACATGAATAGCATCTGGGAACAGGAAAGTCATTTCTCACAGCAAGGAGATGAAGTGAGAGACAGTATTTTTAGAATATTAGATTAGTAATTTTCATGTCTGAAAGGATGCAAATATTCTTTGGGTCTTAATTAAATCAGGAAAGACTTTTTGTGTGGTAACCACATGCACCTTTGGTGGGGCAGGAAGTGTTATGCATAGTGTGAACTCCAAAAGAATCCAATGAGTGACTTATGCAACTATCCAGATAAGTGTTTTCCCTTCAGAGCAAGTTTTTGTCTCTAGTCTTCCTGGTTACAGAGAGGGCTGCAGGCCCTCAGCCAAAGGCAAAGCAAAGCAGGCTGACAGGACAAATTAAAGGAGGCCTTGGCAAGGAAGCTCAAGGCAGAAGTTGCTTTCTAACTTGTTGAGCTTGTTGGGAACTGCCTTCTTGAGTTTAGGATACAAGATAAGAACAGGTTATTGTTCTGATATTGCTTTTTTGCTTTTTTCTTTTTGTATATCTCTGCCTTCAGCTCAACATATTGTTGCTGATTTTTTTTGTTTGCTCTTGTTTTTGTAATACAATTTTTTAAAATTAGATATTACAACCCACTTGAGCATTTGACCATACATGCAGGTTGCTTCTATGGAAATGGGGGGAGCCCATCATTTTGCCATCCACTTCCTTTTAGATGACAAACTCCTCTCTTCTAAGAGCTGGCAAGAACCTGTGCAACATATATAAAGCTGAGGTGCCATAGGTCAGGGATTTTAGTCTGTTCTCAAGGGCCAAGCAGCAGACAACAGAGAGAGGTTTGGGGCAGAAGGTAGAAGCATACCTTAAAGCTGCACCTGGCTGCATTCAGGATTAGGGCATGTCACAAGCTTTATGATAAAATTAACATCTTTTGAATGACCATTTTTTTATTTTTGAAGAATAGTTTTATTGCAAAATGATTTAGCAAAATGTTGCTTCCATTTCCCCTTTTGTTGATTTAAAAAAATATTGGTAAAATATGTCATCAACTGGTTATTAAAATGTAATTTACCCAGGCCTAATTTTCCAGTAAAAACGATATTAAAATAGCTTTTAAAAAATACAATATTCAGTATTTTCAAACAAGCAAAATTAAGAAACATTCTGAAAAAAATATGCACATACATACCCATCAAAAGGAAGATATTTCCAAACCCTTTTAAAAACAAAACAAAATTAAAAACAAAACAAACAAACAAACCCAACCAACCAAGCAAAAAAACAGCTCTGAGACCAGCCCTCCAACTTGACATTTCTGGTACTTTACTAAACAACTGTACTGAATAGCAATGCTATTTACTATTTATTTTTTAATTTTGTTTATAGATTTTTAAAATGTATTTTCAACCTGACAAAAAACTATTTTTTCCTTAACCTGTGTAAAATGTTGTCAAATGTAAAATGGTTTAAACAAAAGAATAAAGCAACAGGTCCAATGTCACTTTGATTAGTCAGTGACAGATGGGGGATAGATATCAGCATTACCTGATTCCCAAGGTTGTAAAACAACTCTTAACAAGATAGTTGGGATGTAACATATTGCATATTTGTTAAAACCTCTTGTTCATTTAAAATAAAGAAAAACAGAAATATTTTGTAGCTGAAACTAGAATACATATAGCTAAAGTCTGTAATTATTTATTCATGTCCATCGCTTTACACGTTTCCACTCTATTATGATCTATGACACCTGCTGCCTTCTGTTCTTGTATAGGGTGTAGGGCCAGGGGGTAGGGAATGTTTCTAATAAGTTGCTACCTAGTACAAAGAAACTTTGCATCTCATGGAGTCTCTGTGTGGTACTAAAATACTAGTAACAATTAGCATCTGTATGTCTTTAAGTTTTGAATAATCAATACAAGGCATCCAGGTATCCAGTGTGGACATATTAAAAACTACAGGGTGCTATAGTAAGTAAGTAGACATAATCACAAGAACTCTTTTTGATAATACTCTTAAATGTTCTGCCCTGTAGTAGGGATTCAAGGACCAAATTAAATAGTAATTCAGTCAGTGAAAAATAATGCTTTTGCTTGAATGCTCTTTCAACAGACATTTCATCAACTCAGTAGGCATTCTATTCAAAAAGAATTTTGCCTTGAGTAAGCTATCTTTCCCCTTATTTTTTACATAAAGATGAAATAATGATTTAATAGCTGATGCTGAAGCCCCAATTAGTTTCAGTTTGTACAGATTCATTTTTTCTTAACTATCTAATGATTTTCATGTGATATTTATGCAGCTAGTAGGGTTTCAAATTCCTTTGTAACTGTTATTGTCTTCAAGCACAGAGCATGGCTTTTACAATAATAAAAGGACAGCAATATACACAGGTTAAAAATATAGTACTGTAAATGGGAAACCCTTGGTACAGTATTAATTAATGCATTATAAAATATTAGGCAATATTAAAATCAATCTCAATACTGTTACAGATCTGATCTCCATTTGGAATTAGTTTAATTGCAAGGAAAGGTCATCTCAACATTTAATTTAAGAAACACTACTGACCAAAGAACAAGTGTGATTTTTCTTTATGACATGAATCACTTGCTACTAAATATAGAATATGGCAAATAAATCATTTTAATTGTATTATATTTCTCTCTCATTAAATGTAAAATGGAGCAAAATACTGAAATCAGAATTTTATTCTGGTGACTTCTTGAATCATTCTATTTTTGGAAGACCTTCAACAGTATTTTTCATAATAAATACTAATGATAATTATGTTACAAAGAACAGCTCATGCTCACACAATGAGCCACAACTTTAAAAAGCAAATCTATGTCTGCAAACATATAATAGGATGATAACAGAACATTAAAGAGAAGGATGAATGCAAATAAAATGTTTGGGAAACAGTTAATTATAAAAGCCAATATTGTGGGGATAGTCAAAGCACAATAAATACTGTGTGGATATTATTATTTGTGTCACTTGGTGGTTAAGAATTTACAGTAAACAGTGTGGGTAGAAGGAATTAAGGAAAGAAAAGTCAAACTCAGCCTTCTCAACTGCCATGGCAATAATCCTAAGGCACCAACAAAACAACTATACCAGTCTCAAAGGCAGCCTCCTTCAAGTTGCAGCAAGGGAAGTTTAGGTTAGATATTAGGACAAAAAAACTTTCTCATGAGGAGGGTAGAAAAGCACTGGAACAGGTTACCCAGAGAGGTTGTGGACTCTCTATCCTTGGAGGTTTTTAACACCCAGCTATACTAAGCCTTTGCTGGGATGATCTAGTTGGGGATAGTCCTGCTTTGAGCAGCGGTTGGACTAGTAGACCTTCTGAGGTCCCTTCCAACCATAATGATACTATGAGTAATGATTACCATCAAGCTGTGGTAGGTGAGGGACAGGAGGTGTAGGCTGGGGAATGTGGACAGGAAGAGGAGGGGACCAAAGCCCAGAGTGGTTCCTGTGTTCTAGGTTATTATAGAAAAGGTGGGCAACAGCACCACAGCTTTGTCAACTATGGTCATAGAGGACCAAGGGTTGCTTTGTTCTCAATTACCATGATTTTTCTAGAATTTGTGTTATTCACAGGGTTCAGCAAAGGAGACATCTTCAGTTTTCTGGACAAGTTTAGACTATATTGATAAATAAACTAAAGCAGAAGAATAAGTAAGAAACAACTCTCTGACACTGCTGCTTGAAGTCCTTGCTTCTGACCAACCACTCACAGACTGTTCTCTCCAACCAACATGGTTACATTTGTACAAGTCTCTTAAGGAGTCAGTCTCCTTATTTTATCAATTAGGCACAATTTGCATATGGCTAAGAGATAGGGGCCTGAGGTAGAATTTAGGGATCGATCTTTCTGAACTGATCTAACGTGAAATGCAGCTTGGAGGAATTTGGCATCTAGATGCTTCATATGGATCTCACATGCTATATGCTCAAACCAAAACCTAAGCAACATTGTAGCTGACAGAGTGGGATAGATCCAGATAATTTTTTGTGACTTAAGTCACAAGTCCCTTTTAGGTACCAAGAAAAAGATACAGATCTGGCCCCAAACCAATTGTGTGCCCCTTTCATTACCTGCAAATTTTGGTGCTGGCACTTTAAGTACATGCCTCTCAATGCATTTATTTTGCAAGCAAGCTGTTGTTACTAAAAGCATGTGAAGCCTTGTATATCATATTTATGCAAGGCCTCAGTCCACTGGCTCAGTGCTTTGAAGATATGGTCCTATATTTCATATCTCTTCCAAGCAAAAACTAGGAATATCTGGGGTCAAATTTTCCAAATGTTTACTCCATTTCATTTTTACTGCATATATGCCTAATGATATGGAAATTATTGTGAAAACTGAAAACGTCATATGCAATAATTTAAAATATTGTAAAATCCTGCCAAGGCTAACAAGTATAAAATTAAATCAGTCCCTTTTCACTACATTATTGACATCTATTTAATGTAGAAATTGTTTCCTTAGATAGTTTACTGTGGAACTTTCAGGGTAATTTATTGAAGGAAACTAAACAAAAAGAAGACTAATCTTGTTGTTAGTATTTAATAATAAAGAGATTGAGTAAAGAGTAAATATCAAGTCATGTTGTAATATTGGTAAGTGATTCTTTTGTTGCCATATTCATGGAACTAAGAAGTCAAAAAGCACTAATATGTGACAAATGTTTTGCAGTCCTTTCATATAGGCAGCAGTAAAGCAGGCATAATAAATCAATGGAACAAATTGTCAGGCCTGTAATGTGGCTTGTGTTGTGCTGCTTCTCATTAAACTCAGTAGCAATTGAAGAAAATCTATTACTGTCCAGAATTCTTAATGAGATGTACTACCACAATTAGTTTGCTGCCCCAGTATATACACTGACATTTAGTTTACCAAACACTAGTATAATTTTTCATATTACAGATTGTACCAAACAAATCTCTCTTAGGTGAAGATGTTACTATTCCATGCCCACTTTCATAAAACTTTCCTGAAATATTTTCCATATTTATTTAGATAAAAATTACCATCCAAATATAGCTTTGATTTAATTAGTTCAATGTATAATCATGAATAAAATCCATAGTTGATGTTTTACTGATACTTAAACTAATGCATTTTGATAAACCCTTTCATTATCTCTTGCAAAATGTCAGGTTCAAATAGTATGTGGAGCAAATCTCTGACAAAATCCAATGAAGCTTATTTGACATTCCACAATTTGTCATACAACATCATCTCATACATTTAAAGACTGGAGTTAAAGATAACAGGCTATCAACAGCCCATAGCTTTATTTACAATTACATGTAATAGAAAAAGGGTGACTCACATCATGCACTGCATATTTTGGATTTTTCCTTTGTGAGGCAAGTGATCAAGAAAATGTTCTTGAAAGTACATAAAAAATCTACATGTTATTATATTAATGTAATGCATTACTTAATGAAGGTTTAGAGTAGTATTACAGTCTACCTTTAAACCATTCAAAAGGCACTTAATATGGAAGTGTTCACCCATTAAAGGGTGTTAAACTGTTCTAAGTACCCTCTAAGCATCTTAAAGTTATGCCATTTTGGGCAAGTGTTTTCTTTGAGTCACTCTACCTAGTTTGAGCTAGGTAGTTTGCTCTACAGCAGTAAAGTGACCAACATCCCACATCCCAGGATGCATGGCTCTCAGCCCCTCTGCCCTTGACAAACTTTCCACACTCTACTGCCTAAAGGGTGTTACTGGCCCCAAACCAACACAGCTCCATCTGTCTCCATGGGTATGACCTGGCAGCATGCTGCCAACTCCAAAGACCCCAGGGTACCTGATCTGCATCCTTGCGGTAGAGACCAGGAACACAGCTCTCTCCACAGAGGGTTAAGCATTTGTTTAATATTTAGTCAGTACTCCCCTAATCAGAATTTGGAGGGGGGGGGGGGGGCTGTGGTTTCCCTCCCTATCCACCTGTGCTCCTGGTGAGGGAAAAGGAAAGAGCTACCTAGCACCTAGCATGGCAAGAGCACGTAGCCCAGGGTGGCATGCTTCCTTGGGCTTCATACACTCACTGCACTTAACTCCCAGCACTCTACTCCCAAAGGAAGGATAGATTTCTAGCTCCTGGCCATGACCATGCTCACCAAGCCCTCTATTGGCAAGTCATGGTTGTGCAGGTCAGAAAGAACATTGTTTTTAAGCAGCAACTATTCTGAAACTGTTCTAAATTTAACACCCTCTAACAATCCACCAATTTAAAATAGTTTCAAGGTGATCTGTAACAGCACCCATATTACATAGATAGATAGATAGATAGATAGATAGATAGATAGATAGATGCTAGGGTCAGAAGGGACCTCAACAGATCATTGAGTCTGACTCCCTGCCCTGGGCAGGAAAGAGTGCTAGGGTGAGATGACCCCAGCCAGATGCCAATCCAGCCTTCTCTTAAAGACCCCCAAGGTAGGGGAGAGTATCACCTCCTATGGAAGCCCATTACAAATTTTGGCCGCCCTTACCATGAAGAAGTTTTTGCTGACATATAACCTAAATCTGCTCTGTCAGTTTGTGACCATTGTTCCTTGTTACCCCAAGAGGTGCCCTGATGAACAGAGCATCTCCTGTCCCTTGCTGTGTCCCCATAATTAATTTGTAAGTGGCCATAAGATCACCTCTCAGCCTTCTCTTCCGAAGGCTGAAGAAGTGCAGGTCTCTCAGTCTCTCCTCATAGCACTTGTCCTGTAAGCCCCTAACCATATGAGGACCTTCTTCTGGACCCTCTCAAGTCTATCAACATCCTTCTTGAAGTATGGCACCCAAAACTGGATGCAGTACTCCAACTGCAGTCTGGCCAATGCTGCATAGAGGGGAAGTATCACCTCCCTGGTTCTATTTGTCATGCATTGGCTGATGCATGATAAAGTGAGGTTAGCTTTGCTGATGATTTCATCACACTGATGACTCATGTTCATCTTGGAGTCCACTATGACAAGATCCTTTTCCACTTTTGTGCTGCTGAGATGGTCACTTCCCAGCCAGTAGGTCTGATGGATATTTTTGTGCCCTAGGTGAAGCACTCTGCATTTGTCCTTGTTGTACTGCCCACTTTTCTAAACTGTCCAGCTCTGCCAGCAATCATTGCCTACCCTCCAGAGTGTGCACTTCACCTCACATTTAGTATCATCCACAAATTTGGAAGAGGACACTTCACACCCACGTCCAAGTCACTGATGAAAATATTGAAGAGTACAGATCCAAGGACTGAACCCTGCAGGACCCCATTACCCACATCCTTCCAGGTCCATACCAGCTCCTCTACTATCACTCTCTGGGTGCAACCAGTAAGCCAAGTTGCCACCCACCGGACTGTGTAAACATCTATGTTACAACCTCTTAATTTATTTATGAGAATTACATTTCAGTTTATACAATATATGGGTAAATTCCTGGCACTGTTGGAGTTGGGGTTCAAAAATCTATTCATGTACCATAAACAGATTAAGCTCACCTGAAACCTAGATATTTTTATGCCTCTACCACTTCAACTGGAAGTGTATTCCAGAAGCTTTCTCCTCTGATTATTCAAAAGACTCTTCTAATTTCCACCCTACATTTATTTGTGGTTAGTTTATACCATATAATAATATGAAATTAGGGTTGGAAGTGAGCTCAGGAAGTCATCTCGTATAACCCCCTGCTCAAAGCAGGACCATCCCTAACTATACCATCCCAGCCAAGGCTTTGTCTAGGTAGGTCTTAAAAACCTCTATGGATAGAGATTCTACAACCTCTTTGGAGAGCCTTTTACAGTGATTTACTACTCTCCTAGTGAATTTTTTTTCCCTAATATCCAGCCTAAATTTCCCTTGCTGCAACTAAAGACCATTGTTCCTTGTTCTGTCATCTGCCACCACTGAGAACAGTCTGGCTCCATTCTCTTTGAAACCCCCCTTCAGGTAATTGAAGGCTACTATCAACTCCCTCCTCAGTTGATAGGAGGGAGTTGAGACTAAGCTTACCTCCTTCAGCCTGTCCTCAAAAGTCATGTTTCCCAGCCCCCTAACCATATTCATTGCTTTCCATTGGATGCTCTCCAACTTGTCCACATTCTTGTCCACATCCTTTCTGTAGTGGACACAGGACTCCAGATGTAGCCTCATCAATGGTGAATATAGGGGAATAATTACTTCCCTGGATCTTCTGGCAATGCTTCTACAAATGCAGGCCAGTATGTGGCTAGCTTTCTTCACAACAAGGGGACAATGTTGGCTCATATTTACCTTTTTGTCCACTGTAAACTCAGGTGCTTTTCTGAAAAGCTGCTGCTTAGTCAGATGGTCCTCAGCCTGTACTGTTGCATAGGCACTATGCATTTGTCCTTATTAAACTTCATGAGATTTCTTTTGGTCTAGTCCTCCAATTTGTGGATTAGATGGTAGGTCACTCCAAATTATAGCCCTACACTCCAGTATATCTACTACTCCCCAGCCTGGTGCCATCCATAAACTTGCTAATAGTGCTCTATCCCTTCTTCCAGATCACTGATGAAAATATTGAACAAAACTGGCTGCAGGAGCAACCCCTGAGCACCTACTTGATACCAACTGCCAATTGAGCTATTGATTACTACCCTTTGAACCTGATGATCTAGCCAGTTTTCTATCTGTCTTACAGTTCATTCATCCAACCTGTACCTCCTTAGATTTCTTGCAAGAATGTTGTGGGAAACCATATCAAAAGCCTTGCTAAAGTCAAGGTATATCAGAACCACTGGTCTGCCTGCATGCACAGAGGTAGTCACCTCATCATAGATGACAATCAGGTTGATCAGGTGTGACTTGCTCTTGTTGAATCCATGCTGACTATTCTTAATCACCTTCTTCTCTTCCAACTGCTTAGAAAAAATTCCTTGAGGATCTCCTCCATGATTTTTAAGGGATTGACTTAAGGCTGGTCTGTAGTTCCCTGGATTCTCCTTTTTCCCTTTCTTAAAGACTGGCACTGTATTCATCCCTTTTCAAACATCAACGACCTCTCCTGATCACCATGAATTTTCAAAGATAATGGCTAGCAGGTCTGCAATTACACCATTTAACTCCCTCTCCCCCTTCAGGTGCATCATGTCTGGCCTCATGGACCTGTACACGTCCAGCTTTTCTATATAGTCCCTAACCTATTTTTGGTACCATCAGCTACTCACCTCCTCCCAAACTGTGTTGCCAGGGGCAGTAGTGTGGGAGCTGACTCTGCCTGTGACGACTGAGGCAAAAAAGGCACTGACTACTTCAGACTTTTTCATGTCATCTGTCACTAGGTTGCCTCCCCCATTTAGTAAGGAACCAGCACTTTCCCTGATCTTCCTTTTGTTGTTTACAAACTTGTAGTAACCCTTCATGTTACCCTTTGGGCACAGACAGATTAGCCACCATTTTTCAGTGCAGGGATGCTGGTACATGTAATGCTGGAGTCTGCTGGAGCACAGTAATTACCACATTCCAGAAGACTCAATTGAATGAGTCCCCAAATCCCTCAGCCTTTTCTCATATGGCTTGCCTTGCATGTCTCTGATCATATGGGTGGCTCTTCTTTGGACTCTCTCAAGCTTTTCCAGGATTGATGCATGTGTACAGGCACCCTTAAGCTGAGATTCTGAAGTCTTAATAGTCACCCACAAAACTGGGTTTATTAAGTTACCCCAACTGGTCCACCATCAAGTGTGGTAATAACTTCAGTAACTATTGACTTTTTAGTTGCTTTTTCAGTAAAGAAGAGTTATATGCATCACATCTTCTAATAGGCCATTTTAATAGACATTAGCTGATTCACACCATGCTGAGCCTATTATAACTTTGTACAATTGTTCACTAAAATATTTGATTTTAGGCAACCGCGTTATTATTCACCTTCCTATATACAAAAGAATTCATACATTCATATATTGTAAGCGGCTGGAAGGGACCTTGCAAGATCATTGGATCCAGCCCCCCTGCACTAGGCAGGAAAGACAACTAGGGTCAGGTGACCCCAGCAAGGTGACCATCCAGTCTCCTCTTGAAGATTTCCAGGCTAGGTGACTGCAACAGTTCTGGAGGGAGTTTATGCCAGAGTCTGGATGCCCTAACTGTGAAGAAGTTTTTCCTAGTGTTAAACATGAAATTGTCTTCCAGGAGTTTGTGCCCATTACTCCTGGTTTTCCCCAAGGGTGCCCTGGTGAACAGTTGTTCACTGACTCCTTGATGTATTCCCCTGATATAGCAGTAACCTGCTACCAAATCCCCTCGCCGCCTTCTCTTTTTTAGGCTAAAAAGACCCAAGTCCCTCAGCCTTTTCTCATATGGCTTGCCTTGCATGTCTCTGATCATATGGGTGGCTCTTCTTTGGACTCGCTCAAGCTTTTCCATGTTGTTGTTGAATTGCGGCACCCAGAAATGGATGCAGTAGTTCAGCTGCAGTCTCATCAATGCTGAGTAAAGTGGAAGAATCACTTCCTTGGTTTTGCTTGAGATGCATCGGTTTATGCATGCCAGAGTATTATTTGCTTTGCTGGCTACAGCCTCGCACTGATGGCTCATGGCTATTATTACCCTTAAGCCCCTTTCAGTTGTGGTGCTAGTCAGTTTGGTGTCACTGAGCCTGTAAGTACATTGGTGTTGCAGGGCACTAAGGTGTGCCTGGCTCCTTTAAGGGCAGAAACTGTCTAGAGAGAAAGGGCCCTAGGAGCCAGGTATAACCCATACAGGTGCAGTTTTCCCTGGCAGCAGGCAAATCAGGGAATTATCTTGCACCTGTACCCAGTCAGTGGACCAAAAGGAGGCAGGGCCTAGGGCACATATAAGCCCCAGGGCTGGGAATAGAGGGTTAGTTTTCTGGCAGCTGCCAAGGGGGAAGGAGCTCTCATAGAGAAAGCTACTTGGAGATGCATGACTGTCTGTTCTCCTGCTGGTCTGATTAAGGGGTAATAGGAGCTTATAAGTACTCATGGGTGGGAGGCACATTATACTGAGAGAGAAGCCTGACTTCTAAAAAGGGATAGAGTGTGGACCCCAGGGTTACTGTTGTGTTGTAGCCCAGGGGCTTGTGTTTTCTGTTGTTACTTATGCCAGTGGACTGGGATGAGGCTGTTGGGGAGGAGGAGGCCTCACTGGGGCACACTACAGTGTGGAGAACCCAGCGCTAGTGCGGGTGTGCAGACAGGGCTGTGGAGAGCCCACCACCATGGAGGGTGCACAGACAGGGGCCAAAGGCCCCTGATGACAGGAGGCTGAGCTAGATTAAGGCCTCAGAGAGACACTGTGTGAATACCATGCATTTAACCCATAAGGCTTGTGGGTATTGTAAGGCACCTCCTGAGTGGGACCCAGTAAGGAGTCCAACAACTCACAGAGTTTAAAGGAGTCTGTCAGGACTGACTGAGCAGCAACTCAAGGGCAGTCTCCTGATTCATTATTTAAACCAGAGAGACATGGTAGTTGAGATTAGAAGGTGCACATAGGGCGAAGCCAGCATGTCATGGGGCTCTAGGGACATCACGTCTGGGGAGGCTGTATCTTGACAGTTGGGAATTGTTCATCCTCAGATGGAGCACTTTATACTTCTCAATGTTGAACTTCACCTGGTTCCAATCTGCCTAATTTGCCAGCCTGTCTAGGTCCGCTGGTATTTGCAGCCTATTTCCAAGTGTGACCATGCTCCCAATAACTTGGTGTCATCCTCAAACTTGGCCAGTGAGCTATTCACCCCCACATCCAAATTTCATACATTTCATACATTTCATAGACATTAGGGCTAGAAGGGACCTCAGAAGCTCGAGTTCAGTCCCCTGCCCCAAGGGCAGGAAGTCAGCTGGGGACACAGGATTCCAGCAAGATAAGCACCCAAATTTCTCTCGAAGGTGTTCTCATGTATTCTCATCTCTCATGTAGGTGCTTGAAACACCTCCGATGGCAGGCTATTCCAGACCTTGAGGGCTCAGACTGTAAAGAAATTATTCCTTATGCCCAGCCTGAAATGGTCTTGCAGTAGTTTATAAACATTCAACCTCGTCATTCCTTGGGGTGCTCTGGTCAACAAATATTCCCCCAGATACTGGTGGTCACCCTGATAAACTTATAGGTGGCCATCAGATCACCCCTGAGCCTGAGCTTTTCCAGGCTAAAGAGTACCATAGCTCTCAGCCAGTTGTTGTAAGGTCTGTTTTCCTGACCTCTGAGCATGCATTTGGCTCTTCTGTGGACTCTCTCAAGCTTCTCCACATCCTTTTTGAATTGTGGAGCCCAAAACTGGATGCAGTACTCCAGCTGCGGCCTCACTAAGGCCAAGTACAAGGGG
>JAGPOW010003642.1:44575401-44595710 GCA_030014935.1 Caiman crocodilus
TTACTCACTCTCATCATCCAGAGGTAGTTGGTGTTTCCCTCTGGAGGCAGATTACTCTTAGAGCATGCAGAGAGAGACTGGTTCAGGTTCACCTGGATGACCGCATGGCTAATGGCTAATGGCTCCCCTTCTTCTTCATTTGAGTCCTTTTATCCCCTCTCTGACCTCAGCAGCCCGGTCCAATCGAAGCTGCCAAAACTAGTCACAAGCCGACCCATTTTCCAAGCATCCCTGGCTACCTGGGCCGTGCACAGGGCCGGGTCTTTTCCCCTGCCCAGTTGACCAGAGCATCCGCATCCCAGGCCCCAGGCTTTTGTCATGCAGACAGGGAGGGAGATCCCCGCCCTGAGGGATTCATCACCAGCCTCTCAGGCTGGCACAGAGAGAGGTTCCTGGAGAGGGGCACTGACAGTGGCATTTCTGCCACATAGCTCCTGCTCCCAGTCCTGCCACACCGGCATCAGTGCTGCATGTGAAGATTCTGTCCTGCCACTGCTTGTCCAGCTGGGGCTGGGGAGGGGGTACAAGGCAGGTGTGGATTGTTCTGGGTGGAAGAGGCAAGTGGCAGCAGGGCATGCTTGCACTCCCAGCACTGCTGCACCCATATTCTGCCCCAACTGGGGAAGCGGTGGCACTGCCACATCCTGTAGCCCCCACCCACCCCAGCTGGACAAGCAGCAGGCTATGCCCTGCTGCTGTTTGCCCCCTTTTGCCTGGAGTGAACTGTGCCCACATCACTCTGCCCCCTTGCCCTGGCCAAGCAAGCAAAAGCTGGGCATAGCCCCTGCTCCCAGTGCTGCCACGTCTGCATTGTGCACCCCTCCTGCCCTCCTCCCTGAGTCCCACATCCTCCACCCCACCTGGGCAGCTTGTCACAGCCCCAGCCCCAATCCCACCCCGCCATTCCACTTCCCTACCCGTTCCGCCTACCACAACAGACTTACCAGTTGGAGGCAACTGTGTCCCACATGATGAGGACTGCTGCCTGTTTAGTCTATGGCTGAGTCTCTGAAGTGGCACCAAATCTTTGGATTTGATTCAGCTGAATCAAATTGGAACAGTGATTCAAATCTCTGAATTGAATCACTGTCCCTCTGAATCTGCCAAATCTGAATCCGAAGTGAATACTTGCTGTTTTGTACAGGCCAACTGGCTGCAACTACATGACATGCTGGCTGTGTAGTAGCTGATTACTACTGCATAGTAGTGTTGCATGGCACGAAATGTGACACAGTGCTACTGCACAGAAGTAATAAGCTACTATGCAGTTAGCATCATAAAAAAGATGCTCAGAGATGCTACTGTGCAGTAATGCCATGTATGCAAGTACTAAATGACTGCATTATAACAACAGTGCAGTCAGTGTCTCGTGTAGATAAAGCCACTGTGTATTATTTCAGTCTTGTCTAGGAAGAATTCAAACTGAATTAGGTGCACAGAATGACGGCAAAGGCAACCAGGGAATTGGAGAACCCGCCATACAAGAGGGGACTGAAAGGGGTTGGTTTATTCAGTCAAGCAAAATGAAGGGGGTGTGCTTTTTGTCTCTAAATAGATCAGAGATAGAGAAGAATGATATAAAGAATCCTGGCAAAAGAACAAATTGTTTTAAAGTGTCCATGAATGTATTAAGTCTGGAAATTAGACGGTTTCTATCAAAAGGGTGAGGCTTCTGTGTTAAGAGGAAGCTTGATAAGTTTGTGTATAGTATAACATAGGTGTCCTCAATAGCAAAGGACTGCTACTGCAAGCACCTATGTCATGTATTATGTGCCCGATTCCAGTCCTATATTCCCATACATGTCTGTAGGATTAAATATTATTTCTGGACCCCTTATACGTTACAGATGCATGTGTCAGGTTTCCTGAACAAACTTTCTGGCCTGTTCACCATCCAGTTCTGTGTTCATGGAGCTGAGTGGGAAATAAGCTCCCCAGGCTGTTCCCCAATTTGTTCCACACCCAGCTCTGTGCTCGCAGAGCTGAGTGGAGAACAGGCTTCCCAACCTCTGTCCCATATGCAGGGCAGGGGCTAGGAACCATCCTGGTAAAGGGCAGGTCTCAGCCCCATGCCCCTATTGGGTAGTTAATGTATGCAGGGGTGGGGTAGGTCCCTCTGCCCCAATCTGTCAGTGGGGCAGCTAGCAGTGAGATAACTGTTAGCTGCTCCACTGGCAGATCAGGAAGCTAGGACCTCCCCCTCTGCTGCAGCTCTTTCCAAGTCTCCTGCCCCTGATCAGGTAGCTGGGACTAGGTGTCCCTGCCCTGGCAGCAGGCAGCCCCCAGGGGCAGGTTGTAATGTCCCAGTTCTGTCCAGAAGACAGCTTTCTCCTGGCTCGGTGCTCCCTACCAGCCCCAGGGCTGGCAGTCATAAGTAACTTAGAGCTCCCCTTGGTGGCACCAGTAGTCCATTGCAGGACAGCAGGAATTGGGAGCAGTTTGCTGCCATTAGCAGCAAATCTGCTCTTGCTTCCTTGCATGAAGACATTTGCCAAGAAGCATTTACTCATGAGCAGTTTACTCACAAGTAAACTAATGCTGAATCAAATGTATGTGCAGACATGCCCACTATCTTTCCCATCACCTAAACAGATGTATAAAGTTAATGCTTTCCTATAACTGGCCTCTTACTTCCACCAAGGCTCCAGTGAGTTCTCAGAATACAGACCATTATGAGCAGTCACTTCTCACAGGAACTTCTTCCTCATACCCTAAGATGGGTTTCCTAAGGACAGACCATCCTCAGGATTTTCTAGAGCTGGTCTCTTGGACCTGGGTGTTGGGAGAAAATGTATATGCTGAAAGAGAAGCTATCATTAATTTAGTGAGCAAAAAGGTTTGATGGCAAATTTCAGATTCATTTCATTCAGTATACATAAAAGTAGAAAAATCTGGCCTTATATAAACCTCTAAGATGGAAGAGGCTTTTTTCTTTGTTAGTTTATTTAAAATTAATGACTTCTGCTACTGTTTTAAATGTAGATCACTTCTGCATTACACATTAAGGATGATATATTTCCACTACATGATTTTAATTAAGTCATTTTAGTAATATAGTGTATGTATAAACTGATTTTGTAAATTAATCCTAATAATAAATATTCCAGCAGCTTCAGCAACATCATTGTGCTTTCTGAATCCCTTTACCATCTTCTTGTGTATTTTCACATGAAGTTGAAATGCCTCACTTTAAGGCCTCTAGATAGCTTTCTTTCATCCTATTTTTTATTTTGTATGGAAGCTCACCTCATACCAGGTAGTCTGCCTACTATTGGTGCCATTATACCACAGGATTGGAGTGTAAATAATATTGCATCCATATTTCCTGAAGAATTAGCCCAGAAAATATACACTAGTGGGTGTGTCTACATATATGCCTGACTACTAAGCTATTACTGAACAGTTATTTAGTACTTTCTTTAGCTTGTTGCTGCTGTGCAGTAGTGATGGCATCATGGTTCATGCGCGCCAATGCTACATCACTGTAGTGATGAGCTAAGTTGTCATAGCTTGTACCTACAGTAACGTAGTGTCCCATGTAGACATGCCTACCTACTAAGCCTTAAATAAGTGACTAGCAAACCAATTGAAACAAATCCAAACTGTATTTACTCAAATATATGATTTCCTGGTATATGTGACAACTCTGAATATATTATGACCGCCCTAATAATTAGATTTTATAGAAGGAAATTTTATAAATTTGTTTATAACTTTCCTGGTACAGAATCTAGTTATTGGAGGTTTGTTCAAAAGTGTCCTCCTTCCAGTGTTACAACAGGGAAAATAAATCTGAGGGGAGTCTGGTGACCCCCTTGCCCTCCACTCCTCCAGCTTTTTATGTCTGTGTCCCACTCTCCCCGACAGACTCTGAACTCCCTGAGCACATGGACGGGAGGGGCAAATTAAAAAAAAACTGACTTCAAAAGAAATATGCCTATCGTGCTTATAGGTGAATAACACTCTTATTGGTAAATTACTATAGGTACCCATAGACTTAGTTCATTCAGAACTGATGCATTTTACCTTTTTTGAAACTGCTACAAGCTTTAGCACAGGTACTCCATTAACATGCTTTTAAGTAGCACGACTGTACCTACTTATAATTGATATAAACTGGGCATGTCTACATGTGTGATTAATATGCATGAAAAGTCTCTAGAGCATATTGCTCCACAGTTGTTGCTCCCAAATGCACTGTTTGCATGTGTGTCCATGAGCCAGAAAACTCCAAAATATATTTCTCCAAAGTTTAGTTTTGCATAGCATATGGAGCCAAGCTGGGGCAGTCCAGAATTGGAGGGATCCCAGTGGGTCAGCCTGCCAGTTCAGGGCTGCTCTGCACATATTGCAGAGCAGCTGGCTGGAACATAAAGGTGCTTCAGAGCAGGGGCTGCCTGCTGGCTATCCCACACTGAAACACTTTGTGTTCCAACCAGCTGGGGCAGCATCTCCACATGTGCTGCTGTGCACGAAAGAACTCTGCACCAGAGTAAAATACAAGTACTACCCTGTTGCTGAGTTTTTTAGTTTCATGTGCCCAAATAGGGGCACACATGTAGACATTGAGACATTCACTGTACAGTTAATTAGTCACCTAATTAGTGCACAGTAAATGTCTTGTCTAGATGTATCCACTATGCATGAAATTAGCCCAAAGCCAAAAGGCTCATGATCTACCATATAGTTCTTTGGGATGGGCCCCAGCAGAGTCAACAGCATTTCAAGCCATGCTGACTCGACAGATCAGCACTGGTCAGAGAGTGTGTGTGTATGTGTGTGTGTGTGTGTGTGTACATACTTTAGATACCCACTCCAAAGGATCCATGTGTTAATTAGCCCCCCACTCATGATTGGAACAGATTATTCTTGACATGAGTTCTGGGATCCTCAAAAATTGTATATGCAGATGAGACACAGGGCAGTCAGGTCTGGCTCTACCTCATGGAGGGTTGGGCCGTATTTACTATATATGACAGGCTGAGAGAGGGGGCAACAGGTAAACTAGTTTGGGGCCCTATGCCAGGCAATTAAGGCTGGTGAAGAAACAGGAATGTGAAAGAAAGGCACACCTCAGCTGTGAAAGTAAAAGGGAAATAAAAAAATACTCAATGTAGTGGCTCACTACAACTTGGAAAAGAGTCAATGGGGGGGACTGAGCACAATGAACATTACCATATATCTTATTCAGATTGGTTATAATAACTTATCCTTGTGGTAGGGTCCTAATAGCATATCAGTCTTTCTGGCTAAGATCAAATTGGCTCTCCTATCCTGGTATTGTAGTACCTCCAGGCCTGGTGCCATTTCCCTGCAGAGGAAACACCCACCCATGTTTAAAGGCCAGCCCCCGCCCCCCCCCCACACACACTCTCTCTCTCTCTCTCTCTCTCCATGCAGGCTGCATTCATTCAACTTTATAGTTGTTTCATTACTGGGAACATGCTGCTTTTAGCAGCAATTTTATGATAGACAATGCACTTAATAAAATGTCTTTGTAAGCAAGAAGAGATATTTTTCTCCATGGAGAAAAAGAACCTCATCTTGTTTTTGAGTAAATACAGTATATCTGTGAAATCATAATGTTGGGGGTGACTTGATATGATCAACAGAATGATTAAGCAAATAAAATCATGTCTTATGTCTTAGGTTCTTTGAACTTGGCAATAAAATAATGGACAAACGAGAACCGACTGAAAATTTATTTGGACTTCCAGAAGGCCTTTGAGTGTACTAATGTCTGTTGTCTCCATTTTCCATATTTATGTAAATTCCTTAGGATAGGGACTATGTTGTGTTTCAATACCTTTAAAATGCTCAGTAAAGCTTTTCTACTATATAAATATTTATTTGTAATAATAACTACAGATTGCATTTAAGGTTTCCTTTCAATTGAAAGTCATATTTTCCCTCTGCTCTACTAACAATTAATAAAAAGTTTTTCAGGTTTAAATTTATATATTCAATCTGTTTAGACAATGTTTATTTACACAAGGTGCTCTGAGGTATGGAACAGAAAAAGTATAACTGTATCTAGGAAACTAGAAATGTACTAGTTAGAGGAAAGTCTTGAGTCAAAAAGTTTCTATTTAGACATAAATTTTCATTGAATTTGAAAGGAAGTCTGGATCTTCATTTTGCAGATACATTTCTATTGTCTATTGAGTACTGAGCACATTTTATATTTTGTTTATAATGCAGGAAGCAGTGGGGACAGGGATAAAAAAAGGCTATAGCAACCCCCTCCTCCCAAGATATATCCACATACCCTTATGAACAAAATACACATTAACCAGGATCACAATAGAAAATAAGGGAGGATGTGAAAATCTTAATGAGGTAACTTTAAAAACTTCAAGGTTGTCAAATTCTGTGTGGTAGGCATGGTATAAAATGGAGGGGAATAAGTAAACAGGAAAGGAAATTTGAAACAACAAAATAGTGGAGGGCTGAGAAAAAAAAAGGAATGGAAGAGAAGATAATGTAAGATGATCTAATGTATTTAATACTTATTTTTATCATGTTAAACCTTCAGATCCATGTTTGAAATTTCCTGAACCTTGTAGCATATTTTGTGAACCTTGTAATAAATGGCACATCCATATTAGAGCATGACCTTTTTCCTGACCCATGAGAATGGCATTAGAAAGAGCAACATTTTCTTTTTATGAAAGGAAGTAAAGTCCTTAGAGTGAGAACTATTTGGTAATAGGCTGATATACCTAAGGAAATATATGTGGCACCAGCAGTTGGAGATTTTTAGGAGCTAATCAGATGCAACACATGAGGAACCAATATAGATAAAAAAGTTTCTCCAAACATGAAGCTGTGGAGTAAATGAACTAATGTAGCCTTTCCATGCTATTGGATACAGTTTTATTGCATAGGTCTATGTGTTGAACTGTAAGGCAAAAATATGTATCACATTAAAACTTTATCTCCATCTTAACGGATTCTTTCTGGGGAGAATTAATCTTGGTGGCAGGAGAAAGTGGCGTTAAAGATGAAAATACTGGAGCACTCTAGCATGCACAGTGCCTGTGTTCCATGTCAAAAGTTATAGTAGGACCTGCTGGGTTTGGAGTAGTTTTGAAAGTCTTTCCCAAGCCTTTCATATGGATTGATCCTTTCTTAAGAGAATATATGTTCTAACAGTTTTGCTCCATCCCATGGCAATATTTAGTTCTTTTAACAGAGAGAACTTATATCCAGAAGGACTCATTTCCAGGGCTGTCCCTAGGGGAGAGCAAATCAGGGCAACCGCCCAAGGCTCTGCATTTTTGGAGGCCACACAGAGTCAGAGTGGCCATGGTGACTCCGCACTGCCGCTGGCTTCATGTCTGGCTGCTTGGCACCTCCTCCCTGCCACTCCTGAATATGCTGCTGAATCCACCACCTCTGGCAGCTTGGCACCCTCCTCCCCAACAATGGCAAATCCACTGCCAGCTTCCTCGCATCCGGGGGTGGGGCCCTGCACAAGCTGATTTGCCCTGGGCCCTGGACCCTGCTTGGGTCATCTCTGTTAATCTCTATCATCACAAGTGGTGTATAACATCGATGACTGAATGAACAAACTTAATACTGCATTATTATGAATTGCAGAAA
Source organism: Caiman crocodilus (assembly GCA_030014935.1). NCBI lineage: Eukaryota > Metazoa > Chordata > Crocodylia > Alligatoridae > Caiman > Caiman crocodilus. The sequence continues at coordinate 44,583,007 of JAGPOW010003642.1, forward strand.
AAGAAAAACAACAAAAACAATCAATCATTTATTTAAAAACAGAACAAGCAACTGAGTGACATTTATGTATTGCAGTCAATAATGAAATATTTACTAAGTCAAATGAATTCCTTCTTTCAAGCAACCAGGTCATTTGATTCCAGACTATATTACTATAAGGTATAAGCCCTTGTAAAAATCATTAACATAATCACATAGAGTGCAGGAGAATACAAGTTGTGGTAGACCAGTTCACATGGTAACTGAAAACTTCCCATGTTCAACAGGAAAAGGCTACCTGAGATTTTACCCTAAAATGTAATGTTTTAAAATTCTGTTAAGAAGGCCTTAGATATTATTTCTGAGCAACTCAAACTACAATGTCTGATCTGTGTACATTAACAATGTGCTATAAAAATTACAATTAAGCAACAGCATTATAAAGGGGTACCATGCATTGATAACTATAGGCATGTGTACATAAAACAGGGGTTCTAAACTGAAGTGGTGGGTTTTAAAAAACACTGCTTCAGTTTAGGACTGATTAAAACCCTGTGTCATGCACACACCCCACTCACTTACCTGTCTCTCTGGTGGGGAGGGTAGGGGTGAGCTGCCAGTGGGCAGAATGGTCCCTAAATTGGGTGTGGGGGGGTGCTTCCCTCTGCAGCAGCAGCCACACCCCAGGCAGCACCTGACCGCAGACACCCAGCTTAGGCAGTCCCAGGGGGCACCACAGCCATGGAGGGAAGCACCGGGTCCCCACAGAGCTCAAGCAAGCAGGCAGGATCCAGGGGAAGGGAAAAAAAAGATCAGGCTTGCCTCTTTTCTTGGGCAGAGCTGCTTTCCCAGGCTGCTGCCAGGCTGCCTGCAGGGCTTCCTGCAGAGCTAAGGAGCTGCCCGGAGCCCCGTGCTTCACTCCACAACTGTAGGGGCAGGAAACTAAAACTCCTTGAAGAAGTTTTAGTTTGCTGTGCCCCAAGTCATTTAAGGCGCATTACGTTGCCAAATTACTTACAGCAGCTGGAATTAATGCACAATACACTGCTGAGGTGTGCAAACACTGACACCACTAAAGTGGTTCAAAAGCATTTAGCCTGCTTTAAAGGCCTAAAATATTTTCCATTCCTGCTTATCCTAAACCTCATGATTAACCTTTATCATGAGACAGGACTATAACTCCACTGGCAATAAATCCATTTTTATTAAACAGGTAAGTGAACTCAATAAGAGAGTTGCAAGAAAGTAGCAAATTAAGACTACAGTGCACATAAAATTAAGCTTATTCAGTACAATATTCATTGCTCAAACTAATTTCTACAATGTATTTTTTTTTACATTTTGAAGTTAGAAAAATATTTATTTACAAAAATAAATAAAAATATCTAACTATTCAACCATATGTAAGCATGGATTATTTATTTTATACTTTATACATTTAAGAATCACAAGCACAGCCTTTTAAATTCTATGGCTCTAACGTAATGTCATCAGGAACAACAAATTATTAAAATAAACTAACATATTAGCAGCAACATAGTAAAATAAATCCAATATATAGTTGTATTTGAAACAAGGTTATTTCAATAGATATCTAACAAAAGACAGAATTCTAACAATTCAAATCAAAGTACTTTTAAGTAAAATTGTTAAGAAAAACATAAGATGTGAACCTAGCTTTAAAATCTATACATGGGTCCAATTCCTGATACTTATGACAGCAGTTTTGCCTTCAGGATAACAAAAGGACAGGCCTTTTTAAGTGTTTTTTTGTGGAACCTAAGCATTAGGTATGCGCATTTGTGAATTAATGTTAACAAGAAATTTTTGGGATCCACACTGAACTGTATTTCACAAATTGGCTTTTGTCTGGCATATTTTAGGGTCAGCAGGACTTTTGCCTAAAATAATTAAATAGGATTAAATTCTATTACATAAACCTTGCTTTATAATGCTTTATTAAAAAGGGGTAAATAGGATTTATGCTAATCTACATTTTTATACCATTAATCCTATTTTTACAGTGTCTTTATCCCAGAGGCTTTTCTGTTAAGCAGTGCAGTTTTTTTCAACATTTTACTGAGTTTACTAGACATTTATGTAACTAAATAGGAAGGAAGATTGCTTGGATTAGAGATCTTGCCAGATCTATAAAATTACAGTTTGTATGGTCATTGCTTGACATCAGAATGAGTGATGACTTTTTGACAAAGGCATAACAATTTGTTAGTGCTGCTTGCTGGTCTAAGTGACACTTTCACATTACTTGCACACTTTGTCCTCGAGACTTTGAAAGCTTTAGCTTCTGATTATATTTTAGGATAGGCAATTTCTGTAATCTCTAAATTGTAATATTTTTAAAAAGCTTTCATTATGTTACTTATGTGTTTTGAAATACTTTTTTAGTACTATATACTCAACTTTTTATGCTATATAGTCTTATTCAGAAATTCATCAGTCTAAGGACGTTACACATCAAAGAGGTGGCAACTCCTACAGTGCTTGGTCACCCAGGTGTAATACGCCATCCAAATACAAATTACAATAAACCCTAGCACATATCCTTCCATCATTAATCATTCAAGATACTTGTTCAAGACAGCTATTTATGATACAGAAAGCAGCTACAAGGGCAAACACAGCAGAAAATACTTTGGTCTGAAAATTCAATTGTATTCCTCAATGGAATATATCCTGTTTTGTTTTTTTAAATATGTTGAGATCATCTCAGGTAACACGTCTTCTCAATGCAGCTACATACACAACTGTATTTGGTGTGAGCAAAATTACCTCTAATGTAAGAACCAATTTTCCTTTGTCACTTAACACTGATAAAATATATAGGTGCCCCGCCACATCCCAATGCATCCACCCACACTTCACGATTGTTATTTCTGAAATCTTTTCCCTCTGCATCCATAGGCTTCTGGTCCATGCAAGGGAAACTCACTTCCCTTGAAGATGGGATCCTAGAACACACACCTTAATCCCAAAAATCAGCCTCCTAAAATTGGGAATGGGGCTTAAGTGGGAAGGTGTTTTATTTGCTAGAAAAGAAGTACACTTGGACACTTAGTGCATGCCATGGAAGACTGATGGAAGATTCTTTGATGCAAACCTATGGGCTATATTGAGTCCACTTATGGAAAACTATTCAAATGGTGTGCCTATACATAATGTTAATACAATGTAAAAATTTCAGTGGAGTTCATGCCAGAGCTTATTGTTCTTGGGCACAGCGTTTACATGTGCACCCAGGACTGCAGCATGTTGAGTCAGGATGGCACAGCTCAGGCTGGCAGTGGCTTGGGTGGGTCAGCCTGACAACCCAGAGCTGCTTCCTTCTGGCTTAATGGGATGTGGAGGGGCTGGCTGGGGCACGAGGACTCTACAGTGAGGCTAACCAGCAGGCATCCTCACTACTGAAGCACCCTCATGGCTAAGCCAGTTCCACTTACCATGTACATATGTGTTGCAGTGGATTCAATAACTCTGCTGTAGGATAGTACTTGTGTTGGGCTGTACTAACCTATGGTGGAGTTAATTAGTTTACTTCAGCCTCATAGCTCCATATGTGTAGACAGTGACCCTTTTACTGGGGAGCTAATTAGGTAACTTTATAGTAAGTGTCTCATGTAGATGCCCCCAGTATGATTTCAGTATCTGGCTACATTCAATGTTCATGAAGCTATTTTAAAAAAACAATCATCTGTGACTTTAAATATTCTATTTATAAAGAATTACTACAAGAAATGCATTTCCCTTATTAACTTTTGAGTTTATGACTTTCACACAGAATGCCTTTTTTCCCCATGGATTGCACGAAAATAAGTTACTTAATTTCAGCTCCAGCTTTATGCTACTGCTGTAGAACAAAGGGAGGTTACTAATGAGGGAGACAATTTTTTTTCTTACAATTATGTAACGTGTAATAAACATACACTTATGAAATCAATCAAACACTCTAGTAATCTTAAATATCTAAACATAAATAAGTTAGATAATGCACATGTGCAAACTATATTTTTATACATATGGTTAAAACTGGGAATGCAACCTGGAGTTGTGCCACATGTTTATTTTTAGTGTCAATTCCAGACAGCAGTCTGCTGTATTTTAGTTTATTTTGTTATGAAAATTTACAAGCCTAAAATGATTTTGCTTCACATTCATTCTGTCATATTTATAATAGTGCTGTCCTCTATCAATCCTGCCTACCTTAATATAAGCATAGGACCCTCATTACTAAATGAAATAAGTGGTAACATACAGGTTGTATTCCAAACTATTCTAACATATAGAAGTTTCACCTAAACATGAAAATTCATGTGATGATGCAATTTTAAAAGGCATTATTGTTCATGTATAGAGTGTTGCGATATTTTACAAAATGCAGTGAAAGGACTATCCTGCTGTCTTCTACATACTCTTTTTTCTCCCACCCCCCAAAATAACATTTACTTATGACAGACAGGATAGCTATTATAAAAGTGACTGATGATGCAAGGATCATGACAATGAAAAGTTTAATATAGGAAGGCAACTTTTGTGAAAGAGCAGGAAGGCTATCCAGCCAAATTTTTAGATTAATTCTCAGTAACTGCTGAAATAGATTTCCTCAAAATACATTCACTTTCTGGTTTTGCATCTTTAAAGTGAATGTCAGAGAAAGGGTTGGAAGGGACCTCAGGAAGTCATCTAGTCCAACCATGTGCTCAAAGCAGGACCATTTCCAACTAGATCATCCCAGCCAAAGCTTTGTCTAGCCGGGTTTTGAAAACACCCAAGGGTGGAACTTCCACCACTCCTCTGGATAACCTGTTCCAGTGTTTTACTACCCTCCAAGTGAGAAAATTCTTCCTAATATTTAACCTAAACTTTCCTTGCAGCAACTTGAGACTGTTGCTCCTTGTTCTGTCATCTGCCACCACTGAGAACAGTCCAGCTCCACCATCTTTTGAACCTCACTTCAGGTAGCTGAAGGCTGCTATTAAATCTGCTCTGCCTTCTCTTCTCCGTACTAAACATGTATGGTTCTCTCAGTCTTACCTCAGAAGTAATGTCTCCCAGCACCCTTACCATTTTTGTTGCCCTCTGCCAGACTCTCCGATTTGCCCACATCATCTCTGTAGTGTGGGGCCCAAAACTGGACACAGTACTTTAGATGTGGCCCCAACCAGTGCTAAATAGAGGGGCATAATCACTTCCCTTGACCTACTGGCAATGCACCTATCAATGCAGCCCAGTATGCCCTTAGCCTTCTTAGCAACAAGGCCACACTGTTAGCTCATATTCAGCTTATTGTCCACTGTAATCCCTAGGTCCTTTTCTGCAGAGCTGCTGCCCAGCCAGTCAGTCCCAGACTGTAATGGTGCATGGGATTGTTGTGTTGTAAGTCCAGGACTTTGCACTTGCCCTTGTTGTACCTCATGAGATTCCTGTTGGCCCAATCATCCAATTTGTCTAAGTCACTCTGAATCCTAGCCCTACTCTTCAGTGTACCTAGTACTCCCCCCCACTTTAGTGTCATCTGTAATCTTGCTGAAGGTGCATGCTTTGCCATCTTCCAGATCATTGGTTAAGACATTGAAAAAAAAAACAGTCCTAGGACTGACCCCTGGGCACTCTACTTTTTATCAGGTGCCAACTAGACACTGAGTAATTGATTACTGCTCTCTGAGCCTAATGCTCCAGCCAGTTTTCTATCCACCTTACAGACCATTCATACAGTCCATACTTCCTTAGCTTGCCTGCAAGCATGCTGTGGGAGACTGTGCACCACAAGGAACACCACAACGACCAGTCTCCCTGCATCCACAGAGACAGTTATCTCATCATCGAAGGCAATCAGGTTGATCAGGCATGACTTGCCCCTGGTGAATCGATGCTGACTGTTTCTAATCATCTTTTTTTCCTCTACGTACATAGAAATGGATTCCTGCAGGATCTGCTTTATGATTTTTTCATGGACTGAGGTGAGGCTAACTGGTTTGTAGTTCACTAGATCCTCCTTATGCCCTTTCTTAAATATGGGACTATGTTTGCCCTTTTCCAAACATCCAGGACCTCTTTGGATCGCCATGAGTTTTCAAGATGATGGCCAATGACTGCAATCACATCAGCCAACCTCCTCAGCACCCACAGATGCATCTCATCTGGCCCCATGGACTTGTACATATCCAACTTTTCTATGTAGTCCTTAACTTGTTTTTTTGCCATTGAGGGCTGCTCACTTCCGTCCCAAACTGACTGCCCACTGCAGTAGCGTGGGAACTGATATTGCCTGTGAAGACTGAGGCAAAACAAGCATTGAGCATGTCAAGCTTAATATATATGTAACAGGGACTCAAGCAGGAGCCCTGTTACTTAGACAAGGTTGGGCCAGACTGACCCAATGATGAACTCTGCCAGTGGGAGGAATTGCACACCTGGGATTAGATTGGGTGATTAGCCTGCCAAATCGGGCATAAAATTGATGGTGGGAGAGAGACTGATTGCCTTCAGGCACGGAGAAGATGGAAGATGGACTACAGGATACAAGGGTAAAGAAGGAGAGAGAGGGAGAAACCCTGATCTACGATCCTGGAGGATCCCAGGACTACCGGTCCATGGAAGGGACAGCTAGATGCGAAAAGAGATGGAGGGTTTACTGGCAACCACAGCCGATCCGGTGAGTCCGGGGAAAAGCCAGGAACTGGAGGGCTGAGGGATACTTTGAGGGAGAGTGCTCCATGCTGGAAGTTCTTGGCAAGAGTAGCCCAGAGCCACCTGCCCCACCAGGACAGATACGAACGGAGATGAGCCCTTTTTGGCAGTGACGAGGGAGCACCGGAGACAGCTCCCAATCTGGGATTCAGGAAAGTCCAGAGCGCACGCCCAGCTAATGAATCAATTAGCGGGGAAAACTCTATTGTTACAAAATAGCCGAAGGTACTCAGGACGCTTGGGATTCCCACGCTTCCCCTTATCAGCTTTGCCAATGTTCCCTCGCTAATGAGGTAATTAGTGAGGAGAGTGCTATTTGTAATCTCCTGAGGTGAAATAAAACTTACACTGTGAGCAATTGACATCAGGTTGGCATTTTTCTTTCCAAGAGTAACAGAGATCACGAACTTCCTTTCTTTTCTCTTTCATCTAAATCGTGGCAGATGAATATAAGCGAGATATGAGAATAAAATTGATTATCCTGCTCACAACATATATAGACATAAATCCAATATAGACATTGGATTTATGATATGAGACCTGCCTGACATCTGACTCCCCAGGTAAGTCTTCACTATTTAACTGCTACATTGTACCCCTTCTCTCTCCCACCTAGTCTTTCTCTCACCCACTGACAATTTACATCTTCACTGACTGCCTATCTTGTATGCATACCAGCCCAGACTCTGGCTTCTTTACTTTTCATTCGATCCAAGAAGAGCACACACCAACTGCAAAAACTTCCTCAGCCTGATGAAGGGTTTCTAAAATTCTTAAATTGAGTTCTTAATTTTTAAATTCTTAAAGTAAATCTTCCTTAAATTCTTTTTTTTCAACTGTTTAAGTTGGTCTAATAAAATTTATCAGATTCACCCAAATAACCTTGTCTGCCTATGTCCTTAGACCAACACGGCCCTAACCTTTGAGCACTTCAAGCCTTTCTGCATCTTCTGTCACTAGGATGCCTCCTCCATCCTCGTCATATGTCTCCGCCTATGCTTGTCATAGGTGACTCCATCCTGAGAGGTATGGAAGGGATCATCTGTCGCCAGGACCCCTCAACACGAGAGGTATACTGCCTACCCGGAGCAAAGATTCGGGATGTGACGGAAGTAATCCAGGCCAGGATCAAGCCCACCAATTACTACCCCATGGTCCTAGTCCATGTGTGTGCTGGACATTCCCTAGCCTGTAGGTGTGCTGTACATTTTTCCTCCCTAGGTACAGCACTTTGCATTGCTCCTTGTTGAACTGCATTCTGTTTTTTTCTGCCAACTTGTCCAACCTGTCCAGGTCTGCTTGGAGTTGTTCGTGCCCTCTGGTGTGTCCACTTCTCCCCATAGCTTTGTGTCATCTGCAAACTTGGACAGAGTACATTTCACTCCCTCGTCCAAGTCGCTGGTGAAGACATTAAAGAGTATCGGTCCAAGGACCGAGCCCTGCGGGACCCCACTGCCCACACCCTTCCAGGTCGAAACCGACCCATGGGTGCAGGGAACAACTACAAGCAGACCTGGACAGGTTGGACAAGTGGGCGGAAAAAAACAGAATGCAGATCAACAAGGAGCAATGCAAAGTGCTGCACCTAGGGAGGAAAAGTGTACAGCACACCTACAGCCTGCTGGGTGGCACGGAAGTGGAAAGGGATGAACATGAGTCGGCAGTGTGACAAAGCCATCAGAAAAGCCAATAGCACTTTATCATGCATCAGCAGATGCATGACGAATAGATCCAAGGAGGTGATACTTCCCCTCTATTGGGCACTGGTCAGACCGCAGTTGGAGTACTGTGTGCAATTCTGGGCACCGCACTTCAAGAGGGATGTGGATAACTTGGAGAGAGTCCAGAGAAGGGCCATTTGTATGGTTAAGGGCTTATAGGCCAAGCCCTATGAGGAGCGACTGGGGTACCTGGACCTCTTCAGCCTCCGCAAGAGAAGGTTGAGAGGCAACCTTGTGGCTGCCTATAAGTTCATCATGGGGGCACAGAAAGGAATTGGTGAGTTTTTATTTACCAAGGTGCTTCCGGGATTTACAAGAAATAATGGCCACAAGCTAGCAGAGAGCAGATTTAGATTGGACATTAGGAAGAACTTCTTCACAGTTAGAGAGGCCAAAGTCTGGAAGGGCTCCCAAGGGAGGTAGTGCTCTCCCCTACCTTGGGGGTGTTCAAGAGGAGGTTAGATAAGCATCTAGGTGGGGTCATCTAGACCCAGCACTCTTTCCTGCCTATGCAGGGGGGTTGGACTCGATGATCTATCGAGGTCCCTTCCAACCCTAACACCTATGAACCTATGAATCTAGTAAGCCTCTCAACAGGCCTATCTCCAGCTTTGTACTGGAGCTCTGAGCAATCATATGGCTCTTTTACATAAAGTACAACTCCTTTTCCTCTTCTCTCCTGCCTATCCTTCCTAAACAGTTTATACCCATCCATGAGAATGCTCCAGTCATGCGAGCTATCCCACCAAGTCTGTTATTTCAATCATGCCATTATTCCATGACTGTGCAAGGGCTACTAATTATTTCTCCTTATTTCACAGGCTCCATATATTTGTGTGCAGGCACCTGTCCTAGTTAACTAGTTGATTGCTCTGATTTCTTAGGAAGTATGAGAGAACCTCCCCTGTAGCCCCTTCCTGCTTGCTCTTCCACTTCCCCACTTAGCTCAGGGCTTTGGTATCCATCCCCCAACAAACCTAGTTTAAAGTCCTCCTCATTAGTTTAGTGATCCGATCTCTGAAGGTACTCTTCTCTCTTTTCATCAGGTGGATCCCATCTCTTCCCACCAACCCTTCTTCTTGGAACAACATCCCATTGTAGAAGAAGCCAAATCCCTGCTGGTGACAGCATCTGCACAGCCAGGTGTTGATCTGCAAGGTGCATCTGTTCCTAACTGGGCCCTTCCCCTTGACCAGAAGGATCAACGAGAACACAACCTGAGCCCAGACCCCCTCAACCTTGCACCCAGATCCCTCCAGTCACTCTTGATAAGCTCAGGTCTCCCATGGCAGTATCATTGGTGCCCACATGGATAAGCAGAATGGGGTAGTAGTCAGAGGGCCAGATGATTGTTGGTAGTCCCTCCATGACATCTTGGATCCAGGCTCCAGGCAAGCAGCAGATCTCCTGAGATAATAGGTTAGGTCTGTAGATGGCTCCCACTGTCTCCAACCACCACCACCCATTGCTTCTTTGCAATGGTGGTTGTCTTGATCTTTCCCACTGTAGTGAGGCCTGGCCAGTCTTCCTCCACCAATGGAACATATTCCTCTCTTTGCTACTCTGTTTTTCAAATGAACAACTGCAGATGGAGGTGAAGATCTTGGCTTGCTACCAGAAGTCACATGCCACCAGCTTCCACCCTTTTGGGCTTCCATATCCTTTCTCTTCTCTAGCACTGTCTGTGGCATTTCTTCCTCCACAGTCCCAAAGGTCTCCTTCAGTATCGAATTGATAAACACGTCATGGCAGAGGATGCTTTGGAACCTCACCATTTCCTCCTGTAGTTCTTTTGCCTGTTCCCTGAAAGATACTACCAGGTGGCACCACTCACATCGTAGGCAGTCCCCGATCTTGCCATCACTGGGAGGAACCTGCTTGCCGTGTTCCCACAGTGCCAAACCTGGAGCTGGGTGGAAGTGTTGATAGTGAATGGGTGTTCCTGCCTGGATGTAAGCCTCACAGGTGCAAGCAGAGGCAGTGGTAGTAGCTCTGTGTTGCAACATCCTCCAGCCATCTCCCTGGGTCCCTTAAATTGCCTTATCTCTCTTACTGCTCTTCTTCCAAGCAGAACTTTCCTAGCTAGCAAGTTCACCTGGAACTGGCCTGTTTATTTTTCATTAGCTCCAAAGGGATTTAAACAATTAACACATCTGTTTATTCTCATTTCTAGGAATTTACACAAATTATACCCACCTAAACTAACTAACCTGAATATTGGATTCTACTGTTTGCATAAAATACAGACATAAGTGTGTTTTCCTATTACTTGTGATACTTATTCAGCTTGTGTCTTCTTATTTTACATTTATTGACTAGGAATGAATGATGTTTTTATTTTATATGATTTAAAATAAATCTTTTTACAAAGAAAGTGCTTTGAACTCTTCCTACTCACTACTAAATATATCAGACGAGATGTATGCTTAAAGAGAGAGCCAATTATGCTTCCTTTTTTTATTTTTAATATCCCCTTGAAAATTTCTTTTTCCCTTATGTATTATGTTGCTGATGTACTTTTCTGAAGTTTAAATTAATATTTTAGGTTTAAATACCAGCAGCACTGAAATATTGAAATAAAATAAAAGCAAAGCAAAGCAAAGCAAAGCAACGCCACTCATAAGATGTCAGCAGGAAAAAGACCTGCCTTAAGGCAAAGAAAAAACCTAAAATGTTCAATATTTCTGGAATCATGAGATGTTCAAGGCTTTACACGTTTACTGGTTAGCAACTTGAAGAAAATAACACAGTATGTGGTTTCTTACATACCTAGTACCCATAAGCTTAGAGGTAATTTGCATATACCTGTATAAGAGTTTCATGCAAGCAGCAATTATATTATCACAAAAATAGAGTTATGAAAATATTGAGCATAAAAAAAACATATCTCTCACAGTTAAGCTAAACTTGCACACATCAGAGTCCCCTCTTGGCCTCCAGTGTCTTACAGTAGCTATTGACACTGTTCTATGCTAGGTCCTCAACACTCATGGGATTTAAAATTATAAGAGGCAGCTGAGAATTCTCCTTGCATAAGGTAATCTCTGTATGGCCTAAAGCTATTATAGTCAGTCAGAAGTCACTTGTTCCTTCTTAATATAAGAGACAAGAGAAGACATGATTGCTTTCACCTGCATAAAAGCTGCCAAGGGAGCTATTAAAACCAAGTTTAAGCTACAGCACCTAAATTAGTTCCTGACTCCTGTCAGGACAAGAACACTAGAATAGGTGGTACTACTTCACTTTTGCTTCCTCCTACTCTTCCCATGTCATGTCAATACATCAATCAGAGTTCTGGTACACCTGAATACAGAATCCAGTAAATCTAATTCATATTCTTACTTTAAAACAGTAAGCTATTGAAGAAATAAGGTGGCTTTCTATAACTTTATATCAGTAGCTTATGTATGTACAACATATTTACTGGATGAAATATTGCAAATATTTTGACAAGAATATAAAACAGGAATTAACTAATCTTCTCTATCAGCCTGCGAAGGGTATAGGACTAGATCTAGCCAGGGATCAGAAGCATTACGTATAGATTTTACATCCTAATACCTAACATCTTGACACCTCAGTCCAGGAAAGTGACCTATTGACCAGAATTAGACCACAATGGGGAGATTTAAGTGCCTTTAAAGAGGTACCAGTGTACCTGAGTTGGGGTTCCTAGGGCTGTATGAGGAGAAGCAATTGCCTTCAGAATTTGATTTGGAAAGTCTTTAAGATGACTGAGTTTAGGATCCAGAGGAAAGGAAGGAAGGAGAGAATCAGAGTAAATACCTTGGACTTCCAAAAAGAAGACTTGAACTCACACAGGGAATTGATGGGCAGGATTTGCTGGGAGGACAGTCTGAGGGAAAGGGAATCTGATGGGGAAAGGAGTCCAGAAGCACTGGTTGTATTTAAAGAAACCTTACTCAGGATGCAGGAATGAACCATCCCAATGTGCAGGAAGACTAGCAAGTATAGCAGGAGACCATCTTGACTTAGCAGGGAGCTCCTCAATGAGCTAAATCCAAAAAAAGGAAGCTTATCATAAATCTGATGCACAGTATGCAAGTCAGGGGTGGATAATTATTTCACCTAGAGGGCCACTTAATAAGTTTTGGTGAGCTGTCAAGGACTGCATGGGCATCCCCACTGTCATACTGAATGAAATAGTTTGAATGTTTGTAATAGTTGTCCATTAGCCAGTTTAGGAAGAAGACAAGATTTATCTCCTTATCTAGGCCATTGTTTTGGTCTACATGCGGAAGGTCCTGACTTTGCTCAAAGTCTTAACTTTTGAATTTT
>JAGPOW010003642.1:44595810-44613210 GCA_030014935.1 Caiman crocodilus
TGAAATCATGCAATCAACTAACTACTCCCCCAGCCAGTGCATCAAAACGAATCAGTAAATTGTGTGGGATTTTCTCTATTCCATAACCCACTAGAGACACCCACCCCTTGATAGTGGCACCACCCCTTGGTCACCATATTGGGACCAGAAATCCCACCCTCTAACCCCTGAACTTTTCCACCAGAAGTCCCTCCTCTTGCCCACTAGAAATCCTCCTTTTGGGATGGGGGTTGCCATCTTAGAACCAGAAAAAAAACAAACAGATCATACACTAAAAGTCAAATACCTACTAAAACATTTTAATTTTATTACAAAAAATGTTTCTCTTGATTTCTATTTATATTCTATCTATAGAAGGGATTGAATACTAAAAATAAAGTTTTACTCTTTGATATTTTGTGAGAGAGATGGGATGTATGTGTGTGATGGGGTATGTTGTGGGGCTGTAAGGGGGTACGGTTGTATGCATGTGTGAGGGGCATAGGGTCTGTTGTGGTGTGTGTATATGTGGGTGGGGATTGTGGAGGTAGGCTGTGAGTATGTAGGTTTGTGCGGTATGGGGACTCCCGCACAGTCCCCCATAGCAGGCAGCGGGGCTCAGGGAGCTCATACCTGGCACTGGCACAGGCACAGGCACAGGCACCTGGCAGGGCATGGCTCCAGCCAGTGCTGCACATGGGGGAGAGAAGCATCGCCTGCCCAGCCACCTTTATCACTGGAGCTCTGTGCCACAAGCCTGCAGCTCCTTCATTTGCTCAGGGGAAGCCCTGTGAACTCCATGGGGAAGCAGGGGGTGGGGCTCCCTCCACTCCCAATGGAGTCCATGGACCTACACAGCAGGGGGCAAGGAAGGCAGCTGGCTCAAACACAAGGTTTCCCCCACTGCAAGTGTGGAGGCGCACCGCAGTAGAGACAGCAGCAGGAGCCAGCTAGCAACTGCAGGGGCTGTGCTGGCTCCTGCTGCATTCTGTGGTCCCAGCATTACAGCTGGCAACCAAGCAGCAAAGCACAGAGCCAGCCAGCTAGCCTAGCTGGGCACCTGGCAGCACACTGTTTCTAGATACAATACTGGAACTACAAAATGCAGCAGGAGCCAGCCCAACGCCATGGTTCCCAGCTGGCTCCTTCTGCTCCTGGCCCTGACCCCTGTGGCCCCATACTCCTAATTGCTGCACTTCCCCCCTCCCACATCTGCCCCCTGCTGCTGTCACTATCTCCCACCCCCATGCCTTCCCCCTGCTGCTTTCCTTTCTTCCCTGCCTATCCTACAGCTTCTCCCTGGCCTGCTGCTCCCCACCTGCAGCTCTAGCACCATGGGGTTCTGGCTGCAGGCCCAGGATTGTGCAGCACAGCAGGAGCCAGCCCAGCCCAGCTGGCAACACATGGTTGCTACCTGGGCTCCTGCTGTGCCGGAAATCCTCCCCCTGCCCACCTGCTCTTACCTGAGTTTCCTTCTCTGGTGGAGGGAGGCCGGGAACAGCCCCAGGTGACCAGGCCAGAAGCCTCTGCTAAGGTAGAAGCTTCCAGTACGGCTGGGGTGAAGCTGGTGAGCCTTGCTGCTGCTGCTGGGTTCTGGCACCAGCTCTTCCTGGATCCTGCTGCTGCTGGCTCCTGTCATCTTTGGCATGCAGTCAGAGGCAGATAAATATTGATGTTTTAAATCTTTTAGGGGCCTCGCAGGCTGGATAGAATGGCCTGGTGGGCTGCAGCTGTATTTTGCAGGCCTGAAGGCTGTATTTTGCTAGCCCCTGATTTAAATGATGAAGACTCTGTTTTGTCACAAATTCTTCTCTAATAACTGCAGAACAAAAATACTAAAATCTACTGCTCTAAAAACGATAGTATCACTACAAGTCATTTTAATCATACATAATTTTGATTACTATAGGTGCATGTAAACTACACTTTCTTGGCAGAAAGAGCATCTACCTAACAGTGAGGATTCATTTCCAGGAGGGTTCAGTTGGTGATTACACTACTTGTCTCCAAGTAACAGAACACATTGGGCTTCTACTGAGAGGATCCATAGGTGATCCAAAAATGTCTCAAGCCCCTTAGCTTGGTCAGAAAGGGCCACTTTTGGAGCAGGTGAACATTTGTAGCCCTTTCCATTAAAGGTCTCTTACATCTCATGTTCCCCTTCCAGTCAGCATGTTTTAAAGAAAGTATCTCACATGTAGAAAAGAGAAAATCTTGTAATGACTTCATCTCTGTTGCCTCAGAAATAGGTCTGATCCCAATTTAAAATAGAATTTAAGGATAATTCACTCATTAATAATACATCAAGTATATAATTTCTTCCCATCCTGAATAAATTTTAATGGAATTATATCACACAGCATAAATTCAGAAACTAACAACAAGCATTTTTACAAATGATGGAAACTCATCTTCTGAAACTGAAATAACAAAAACCTAACTGTACCAAAAAGATCAAGAGCCTTTTGCATGAGGCCATAATAAAGGCAAATGCAATTTTGGCTGTATAATGAGAGATGATAGAGACTGGGAATCCCAGTGGCCAGAAAGTAGGATTTTCAGTTCACAGGAAATGTCTGCCTTTTTTTTCCCCCGGCAAAATGAAAGCTACCCAGCCCCTGCCTGCAGCTGCTCAGTAAAATTACATTCTCACTAGTACCAGCCCAGAAACTGTGATCCCCCTGCAGCCTGGCAGTTTCTCCTTTTCAGAGTGTCTAACTCTGTGGTACACTTGCTTTTGGACTCAAAGCTTCTGAGTTGTATTATTATGTATCATTTATAAAATGTTAACAATGTGCATGGCATTTTCAAAAATATTGGGTAAGAGGAAGCTCAGGACTGCAAACAGTGCCTTATTTGCACCAATATTGCTGACATGCCAACTGAGCTGCTAGCAGCTTCAGTATAAACATACAGAAAATTTAGCAAAGATTGGAGCTGGTGTTTATATATCAGAAGGAAATCCATTGTGTATATATAAATAGCAACACATTGACATTTTACCCATGTTGATATTACTGATTTGACTTGTAGCCACTGTTATTTGATCAGTACCTTTTTTGCATGAGTTCTCATTTTTGACACAGTTAAATACTGTGGCTCTTGATCTTGTAAAACAGAATAATATAAAACAGTGATTTAGTTTCATTACTGGCAACATCTCGGTGCATATTTCCCAAGACTCTACTATATCACTCTGCACATTACCTTAGTTGATAGCTTTGGGGTTGTGTTTTATTAAAATGTTAAAATACCAGCAATTTCTCTTTTAACTATAAAATACATTGTATATATGGTCCAAAAGTGGTCTCTGTAGAAAATGTATTCATTCTGGGGAAAGCACAGTAACAGTTTTTTGATAGCATACTTCCCACAGAAGTGGCCTTGCATTAAAAAGAATGTAATAAAACCCAAACTTTAAAACTCTTTACCTCAAGGTGGCAACCAATATAATGTAAAGACACTGCATTCTGTTCAGCATAAGATTTTGTCACTATTTTCTTGTGGCAGTTTGGCAATCTATAAGCTTTGCCCTAACGAATGTGATTTTCTCATCTCAAAAGGTATTCACTATTGCAATTTCAGTCCAAGAAATCCTAATTTCAGAACAGTGATATGACGAGAGTTTATCATCATACTAATTTTACCCTAATAAACTGGTGACTTCTGTGCCTATTTCTATTTTTACTTTAACTATAAAATATATCATTATATATATAAGATCAAACAATATTTTGTATGTCTTTTTGATGTCACCCAGCAAAGAATATATAAAAATGGCTGCATAAACCCAAATTGAAGACTCATGGTTATAGAAGAGTCAGTTGGTTACAGAGCTATGAACCCTGGAAAGCAGGGGACACTCCCCTTTACCACTGATCTTGGAAAATTAATCCCCTCATTCAGGGCTGGATTAATGCGCAGACAAACTAGACACATGCTTAGGGCCGCAAATGAAGAAGGGGCCCAATTGTGCTTATTATACATATTATAATTGAGTGAAAAAGTAGGGGGCCATACATTTGTTTACCTAGTGTCCACTAAAGCCCTGCCCTCTTTTGAAGGTAGAGTCTCATGTACCGTCAAAGCTGTGAGGATGCAGAGTGCCTGATAACTGTATACACATTAATACCTTTCCCATTAGTGAATAGATTTATTAGTTTCTTACTTCTTTTCTAAGCCTTCAACAATATGCTCCCACATTGTTAGCAATGGGTTGTTATTCTACTATAGACCAGTGACAGACAGATACTCAGACATAACAGAAGTCATTTTAAAAATACCAAACAATTTGCCTGAAGATTCTTCCAGACTGTTACTGTTTTAGCTTATATAGGATAAACGTTTTAGAACTGCCTTACTAATATAAGATCATAAATTCTACTTTCCAAAGTATATAAGGTTCAGTCATTCCCAAAATCTAATCTACAGTCTCACAGGTTGCTCTAAACTGCATGATCGTAGATTGGGTGTCCGTTGTTATACAGGTGTTCACTGCTGTCAGGAGCCTAATCTAAGTTAAATGGTGGGATCAGGAGTGGGATTAGGTGAGTTAGTAGGTCCAGAGGACAGAATGATGGGATTGGGGGCTAGCAGGTCTGCAGGGGCTGGCAAAATCTGGGGGAGCTAGCAGATCCACATTGGGGGGGGTTTGGACCTGGTTTGATGGGACCAGAGGCGTGGCTAGTAGGTGCACAGGGGGTTGTTGGTATGTCTGCAGGGGGGTTGTCCATCTGAGAGTGCTAGAGGGCTAAAGGTAGGGTGGGTGAGGAGGATAGGAGAAAAGCACCCCACACTGGGGCAAACAGCTGAGCTTTCCCAATCCCAGGTCTCTACTGTGAATGTATACAAGTTTCCAGGTTCCGATATCTAGTTATGTGGTTCACTTTAAGCTGCATGATTATAGAGTTGCACCAGAAATGCAATCTAAGTAAGTTGGGGTGGATGGGGGAGGAATGAGCAAGTCCAAAGGGTTCTCATGAATCTGCTTGTGGGGGTTAAGGGGTCTGTGAGGTCAGGAGTTAGTCTTCGGGGTGGGGTGGGGGCTGGGGGGAAGGTAGGTTTTCTCCTGGAGATAAACTGGTACATGTTTGGTTTAGTTTGGGCATGGGTTAGCCCAATGGATGTAGTTCACTTCCTAGGTGAAGTAAAGTGAGACTGTGCCAGGCATTTTTGCACTGATTTAACTGTACCAAACTTCTACAGAAATCAGCATTTAGGTTGACTGAACCCTAGTTAGGTCAATCTAAGCTAACATCTGTACTTAACATAAGACAATTTAAGCTAACATCTGTAGTTAACCTAAGTCTTAAGAATGTCCCAGAAGCTTTCTTAAGTGGTTTACATATTTTGAAATGTGACTTAGTCTCTTAAAGCTTAATTGATATTTCCATGAAACTTAGGCATTGGTAGTCCTTTTCATACAGCAGCACAAAATCCTGACTAACTGCTCCTTTGGACAGCCTAAAACTAAAATGTAGGTCTTAAAAATTTGCACTCAGAATGTAAGAAGTTCTTAAATTTTCTCAGTAAAATTCCCTATGTGACTAAAGATCAACTTCCATGCATATCCAAAATTGCTTCAAGTCTTGCCAGTGCTGGAACACCCAGTTCATGCCTATTTTCTAGTGCAGTCCACAGACAGTTTGCAAAGACTGACCTGGTAGACATTCTTAGTGTATGTCTACTTGGTTAAAGCCCAGCAAAAAACAAAGATGGAGGAGGTAATAGTTTCATAGTAGCTAGGGTCAGGAGGGACCTGAACAGATCATCTATCCTGACTCCCTGCCACAGGCAGGAATGAATGCTGGATTCACAAGACCCCAGACAGGTGATCATCCAACCTCCTCTTGAATTTTCCCAAGGTAGAGGCGAGGACCACTTCCCTGGGAAATTGGTTCCAGATTTGGCCACCCTAACTGTAAAGTATTACCTTCTGATTGCTAACCTAAACCTATTCTCCATCAGCTTATTACCATTGTTCCTTGTCACCCCAGGTGGTGCCGGGAACAAAAGGGCTCTACCTATTTGCTGTTGATGTCCCCTGATGCGCTTGCAGGCAGCCACTAGGTCTCCCCTCAGCCTCATCTTGCTGAAGCTGAACAGACTGAGGTCCTTCAGCCTTTCCTCATAGGGCCTCATAGGGTCCTGCTGCCCTCTCACCAAGTGGGTGGACCTCCTCTGAACCCTCTCCAGGCTCGTCACATCCCTTTTGAAGTGCGGCACCCAATACTGGATGCAACACTCCCAACTGCAGCCTGACCAAAGTCGTATAGAGGGGGAGTATCACCTCTCTGGATGAGCTTGAGATGTACCTTTGGATGCTTGACAAGGTATGGCTGGCCTTGCTGGCTGCAGTCTGACATTGACGGATCATGTTCATCTTGGAGTTAATAATGACTCCAAGATCCCTTTCTGCCTCCGTGCTTTCAAGAGGGGAACTCCCCAGCCTGTATGTATACTGTTGATTCCTTCTTCCAAGGTGCAGCACCCTGCATTTATCTACATTGAACCCCATCCTATTCTCATCTGCCCACTTTTGTAGTTTGCCTAAATCTAGTTGCAGCCTCTCTCACCCTTCAAGTGTGTCCACCTCGCCCCACATCTTAGTGTCATCAGCAAACTTGGATAGTGTGCTTTCCACTCCATCATCCAAGTCGCTGATGAAGATGTTAAACAGTGTGGGCCCAAGGACCAAGCCCTGGGGTACCCCACTGCTCACATCTTACCAGGTTGAGTACAACCCGTCCACCACTACTCTCTGGGTGCACCCCATCAGCCAATTTTTTACCCATCCAAATGTGCAGGCATCAATGCAACAGTTATTTAATTTATTGATGAGGATGGAGTGAGAGACAGTGTCAAAGGCCTTCTTAAAGTCTAGAATAGTTATATTCCTTCTTTTATTTAAACATTCACTCAGGATGGGAGGCTCAGATTCATTTTTTTCCTTCACTTGGGAGGATTTAATCCCTCATTCCAAACCATTTTAATCCCTCTTAAGCTTAAAACCATTCCACATGAAAAAAACAAATACTTATTGAGTCAGAGATACAGAGATAGAGAGAAGTTACTCATAATACCCTATAGACTAGTGGCTTGAGACTTCACCTGGGAGGTGAGAAATTCAGGAGATGAGGACATTAAACCTGGTTGAGTTCTCTGGCCACTGAGCTATTGGTTAAAAGGCAGAGGCATCACTACCCCAATCTGCCTCCACTGGATGTGATTTGTGAGAACAGCCTTAGGGGCATTTTTCCACATGGAGGCCACACAGCATCAGGTGCTTTGAAAAGTACCCGGTGCTGTATAAGTGGTGAAATGCACATCAGCACTGAGAAGATGGTGGCAGTGCTCTTTTAAACTAAAACACATAGAAAGTGCTTTATTTCAAAAGGGAACCACTGCCATTTTCTGCATGCTGATGCACTTTTCAAGGCTCATACAACTGCACGTGATGCAGCACAGTGTATCAGCTCGTGTGCAGAGCAGACTCAATTAATTAAGTCTGCTCTGAGGAGGCAGATTTTCAGCATGTCATGGAACAAGAAGTTTGTGTATAAATGGCCTAGGTGTCTAACTCCTACATTCAAATTGTGAATCTGGAACAGGAGAAGTGTCTTCTTATAGCTCTGAATGTGAAGAAGAAAGAAAGAGTCTTTTCCTACCCGCAACAGCTGGAGACTCACCTGCCACACCAGAACCAGCCTCACTGTGAGAACAAAGGACACAAGTGCATGGACCACATTTCATCAGCAACTGTTTGGTCCAGATCAGACCACTGCACAACTGTGGGGTATTTATAGGTCTGTCATGGGCACTGGGAGAAGGAGGAGATGGGAAAAAGAAGCCTGGATGCCAGACCGCAGAGGATCAAGAGAAGAGGCTCTGGAAAACATGGCGCCATCTGCCAGACGGTGTAGGAACTCAAAAGGGCTCTAGGACACTGGGAGATTCTGACTTTGGGCCCACTGTGTGAAAAGTGCTGGGAGCTGGCAGGAATTCTCACCAGAAGACACTGGCTTTGAACCCGCTGTAAGGAAATTGGTGGGAGTTGGCAAGAAGCTTAGACATGGGATGAACTGAATGCAGGAGAGGCCACTAAATTTAGGAAGGTACTGTTTCTTTGTTTTCTTCTGTATTTGGTTTTCCTTAGGGGACATTGGGGGGCCACTGGTGGGGCTGTACCCTGACTCTGGGATCAAGGAGGAAGGAACCAGAGACAGGCCAAAGACAAGGGGAGAGATGTGGGTTGGGTGCTTTGTTCTCATCCCCAGGCCCTCACCAGCTAAGAGTCAAGGGAAGGCCTGCATCCAGAGGCCTGGAGATGCCAGGCTGGCATGGAAGCACCCCAGGCTGGGGCTTCCTCATCAGGGGGAGATTGGTCCAGTCAGGAGTTTTCATTTTGTTATTCTTGTGGTCGGGAGTAGACGAGCCCAGTGAGGAGAGGAGGGCCTCCATAGCCCTCTGGGCCTTGTTGGATGAAAGCAGAGGGACTCTCTGTAAGCTCCTGTGCCCAAACACACGGGGTAGTTTACCTTGGTTAGAGTTAATTGTCCTGTGTTCTGCTTTATTTTATTTTACATTCACAATGCTCCAACAGAGGGATGTTTGGGCTCAGGTGGCCATTGTACAGGGGAGGCTGAAGTAGACCATAAGCCTAGAAGTCTGAAGAAAGGAACAGAAGTCATCTGGTGAAACCCAAGGGTGAGATTAATGCTGTAACATCAGGGTGGCGCATGGTCAGGGTGTAGGAGAGGTAGGAGCCCTAGAAGAAGGCCTAATCCTGGTGCATCAAAGACAAGCTGCAATGGAACAGAATGCCTCCTGATATCAAACATCATGCCATGGCAAGAGAGAATCGGGCAACCCTGTGGCAAGATTAGATCAACTGTACTCATGATTTCACAGCTCAGTCTGGTCGGGCACAGGGCCAATGGACTCTGCAGCCCTATCCTGTACTTCACCAACACTGAATAAACAGTCAATCCTGAAGATGAGTGGAGATGATGATACAACTGGTTTCTCAATATATTTCCTATTGGCTACCTTAAATGGCACAACATGCTAGAATCTGTATTACCTTCTTTCTCCATATTTCATATATGAAATATAGGTACTGAACTGGTTTAGGCACCCAAGTACTAGTATTTGAGTGCCTAGTACTTAATCTGCTCCCATATGTCATGTACCCTCTTAAGTACACATGCACTATCCCTGAATGAAAAATAAAGACATACATTTGAAAAGATCTAATATTGCTGTGTGATCTTCTAATTTGGTTGTTTGGTACTGTATTTTTAGCTCTCGATGTTGGAACTATATAAAAAAGACAGGAAATACAGTATTTAGTTTAACAATTTTCCACTGCAGATACATTTTCTTAGTTACAGCATGAATCATTTACAACTGTTAGCATTGAAATGCAGACTAAGTATAGTAGCATTTATTATAAAACATGCTCATTTAGAGCAGTAATTGTTCTGCTACCAGGGCACAACCCTTTATAACATCCCTTTAACTGTTTTTTTATGAAGATGGAACTTTAATTTTTCCAGGAGCTACAAAGTGTAATGCATGAGTACCTTTCCTCATTTGTTTTTCATCATGTATCACTACCCACAGGCAATCATTAGCTAATTTGCTGATTTATGGTTGCAGTTTATGAGCTTTAAACAATGCTAAACCATTACACACTTTCTTTTCCAGTGCTATGAATGAGAGAAAATGTATGTCCCTTTTTATTCTTAGCTCTGTAAAGAAAAATTCCTGCATCCTGTCTGCTCTTATCTTCTATGACATCTAAAATTGCTGTCTTATTACTTTCCTGCTGAATTTAACCCAAAACACTGTTTACCTTGCTTCCTTCTCCCAAAGCTGGTAAGATTCCTTGTACTGCCACCTATCCCAAAACAAGGTCACAAAACAAGTTTAGCATGGGAATGTAATAACTATAACTCACATAGATCCCAATGACATACATGCTGAAAAGCAAATTGGTTACTGCTGAGTTTTTTGATAGGATGCAGGATCCAAGCTATGTGAAACATGTTTTCACAATAAAATACAAGGAGCTACAATCAAAATCTATTTTGAACAATGTCTATCTGTAACTTCCCTTTATCAGCCCTGATTAATAAATCTTCACATCTTGGTTAACTGAGAAACTGTCCTGTTAATTAAGCCATTTATTCATTTATTACTTCATACCAATGTAAAGAAAAAATATATTAATTTTTGTCTAGGTTTCCAAAAATCCATATTTATCTTGTTGGTCATTTTACCTTAAGTGATTGTGAAGTTTCACACCATTACAAAGTCATTTTATGCATCTAGCCCTAAGTTACTTAGGCACTCTTAAAAGTTTTACCCATAGGCAGGCCACAATAAGATTCATTTTTATGAAACCCTGTAAATTCCAACGGATGAATATACTGAAATACTTCTCTGAAGGTAGAAAAATATATATATTTTCTCAAAAAACATCTGGGTATCTGGTTTCATGAGTTACTGCACTGCATAATGTCAGAAAAATCATTCAGTTTAGCACTGGAATCAATTAAAACTGAACTAACTATTCTAAGAATGTATAGAAAGTTTTCAAATATTTGGCCAAGCTACTACTTTGAAGTTTTATACTGGGAATGATTTGGATTTTTGAAGAACTATTTATCAGTGGCCTGAATATTCCTTTGTCCTTATTTATTTATTTATTTTTTGGCCCCGAGCTTTCACAGAAATCTAAGCTAGTACGTCCCTATGTCTGCCTGGAGTACTTTTAACATCAGACTGGTATAATGTGGCATGGTGTATGCATGCTCAAGGAAGCACACATAATGAAATTTGGCTGACTATCGATATCATAATTCCTAAGTAAGAAGATACAGCACTTAGTTTCCATAGCTAGAACTTATTTTGCCTATGGTCTATATGCAAACAGTTATCA
The DNA here is from genome assembly GCA_030014935.1 of Caiman crocodilus. Classification (NCBI taxonomy): domain Eukaryota; kingdom Metazoa; phylum Chordata; order Crocodylia; family Alligatoridae; genus Caiman; species Caiman crocodilus. Next base: position 44,606,735 of record JAGPOW010003642.1, read on the forward strand.
CACAAAGCATCAATAAAAGTGAGAAAGGCCATGATCTAAAAGCTTGAACATTGTAAACTGCCTTTGATTTTAAAGAAAGCAAAGTGAAAACTCATCTGGAGTTTCCCAGTATTAGTTAAAAGATATTAGATGATGGACACTGTAACTTTTTTTTTAATGTTCACAGAAAAAAACGTGTCTAACCATAAATCAGTATGATAGATGATGACTAGGTTACATATCAAAGACATTCAAGTACTTACAAATATTTAAACTCTACCTTCATATATATATGTGGTACGATATATGGATATATATGGATAGATAGATAGATAGATAGAACCCATATATTACCTATATAGAGATGTATATCTATGGTGGCCAAACTGTGGTTCATGAGCCACATGCAGCTTACCAGCATGGTATTTTGGCTCTTGCACCACTTCTTCAAGCCCTGCTCACTTCTCCTGAGATGGCCAGGTCAGGTGCCAAGCTGCTGGGGTGGGGGCTGCAGCCCTGCCGCTTACCCCAGGGCATGTTCCCTGTGGGGAAATCCAAAGTGGCTTAACAGTGGTGGCAGGAAGAGAGGAGAGTCACTCGGCACACCGCTGGGTTGCACAGCACCCCGCACACCCACTTTCTGGCTCTTGAACTTCAGTGGAGGATTAGATGTGGCTCCCAGGGTAAGTTACTTTTATATATAAAATATATAGTTCCTATATAGTACCTTTTATTAAGATGAAGTCTGCCATTCTGAAATATTACAGCTGCTTTTATGGAAAGTCCCCTATAGAATAGGTTTGAATAAATAAATAAAAATAATATATCTAATAGGGCTGTGTGAAGTTTCAGTTGCTGATATGATTTGGAAGAGATTCGGCTCAGTTTGGATGCAGAATCTCTGAATCTGAATTGAATCGGGAGACCAATAAAATGGTCTGAATAAATCTGAAGCCTCTGAATTGATTCAGAGGAGATTCAGAGATTTGCTGATTTGGTCAGTCCCCGCTCTCTGCTGCAGCAAGCTGGACCTGGACTCTGTGCCGGGGGGGGCTGGAGGAGGGGAAAGGGGACTGTAGGGGGTCCCCCACCAAGATCCATCCCTTCCCTTCTCCCCTAACCCCCCTGAGCACCCTCTGACCCCGCCTGCTCCCCCAGCCCCATCAATGGCTGCTCCACCTGGCCCCAGCATCCTGGCACTTAAAAAAAAGAAAAGAAAAAAAGCCTACACTCACTGACTGCTGCAATGGCCATTGGGGCCTCTGGGGGTCTGTGGTAGAGCCCTCCCCACACAGCACAGGACAGTGAGTATTCTCCCCCACCCAGACTGTCAGCAGCCAAGGACTGCAGTGTTTTTTTCTTTTAAAGTGCTGGGATGCTGGAGCCTGGCAGGGCAGTTATTGATGGGACTGGGAGAGTGGACAGGGAATGGGGCCTGTTTGATTCGGTGATTCGGCCAGTTCAGTAGTGGCTAAATCTTCAAATCAGATTCAGCCAAATCGATTCAGGAAAGTGAATCAAATCACCAGATCAAATCACTGTCCCCCAAACTGGCCAAATCTGAATCTGAAGTGAATACTAGCTGCTTCAACCAGGCCTAATATATAACCTTTTATAATCTTCTTTTCACCCATATATCCCAGAAACACCGATTTAGTACAATCTCACACTCTGTGCTGTAGAAGAAAATATAAAGAACAGTTGAAAATATGATAAAGGCTTCAGATTCTGGACTGTAGACTGATTGTGTGCATATTAAACATAATATAGTCATAATCTATAAAAACAGGAGGCATTGTATTATTCATATATTTGTTTTGTTTATTTACACCTTACCGAGCATTAATCATTTCTATTGAAACATGAGGAAAATGGGAGAACAAATCTACACAGATTGTGTCTGTAGGTGATCAGCTTTAACTTCTTATGGGAGGAAATGTGGAATGTCCTTTACAAAATATGAATTAATACAACATTCATTGTACATATTAAAATATTTTTAAATACCCTGTGCTGATGATTAGTAGTGCTAATGACAGTACTTCAAAAGATGCATGTAAACATGTTAGGACATTTGTGCCCTCAAACAACGAAGCTGAGAACAGATGACATTCTCCATTTTTAAAAGAAAAGAGGTCAAAAGTTCAGCAGAATAGCACCTCCTTATATTGAAGTTGATTTTGGCCCAAAGGGTGCTTGCAGTCACTGAACAGAGCTGAAAAAAAAGATTAAGAAAGAAGCAATGGAAACTATTTTTTCCAGACATGATCCCCACATGGGGGGATAGAAGGGCACATAGAGGATGCTTTTACATGTTTATTAATGAGCCATAGTTACTGCACATTTAGTTTATTATTTCTTTAATGAAGTGCTACCTGAGCCTGCAGTAACTACATTTACTGCAAAGAAGCACTGCTACACAGTTTTTCTGTGATGGTTACTGTGAAGGAGCCTTCTAACACTGCACAGTAGCTTATTAGCATGTTTTCTGAGTGGTACACTACTGCACAGTGTTATTAAGGCTACTGCACAGTAAGCATCTTGTGTAGACACACCCAGAGTGGAGTCACTTCTAAAGCACATCTACTTCAGATGAGGATTCCTTCTATACCTATGTGTACCTGTGGGACCTGTCATTCAGGCTTTCTGTCTCCTTTGAAGTACCAATGTAATGTAACATTGCTGCAGTGTGACTGAGTTTCTAGCCCAAACTCACTGATTTTAGATTTTAAATTTAAAAATAAGAATGAGCTTCCATTCAAACCTATTCCATAGGGGACTTTCCATAAAAAAGCAGCTGTCATATTTAGGAATGGCAGGCCTCATCTTAATAACCATGTTTAAATATGTAACAATAAAAAAGCTCACCAACCTTTCTCTGCTGAAATTATGGGCATGTGAATAACTTTCTGGGTGCATCTACATGTGCAATTAATGTGAAGCAATAAACCCTGGTGCATATTATCCTGGAGTTTATTGCTTCCAAGTGCAATGTTTACACATGTACCTGGGACTGCAGCATATTGAACTGGGTTGAAGCCTGGCTGGCAGGGAATACGTTGGAGATCAGCCTGCCAGCCTAGGGCTGCTCTGACTAGGCTCAACAAGCTGCAGAGGGGTTGGCTTGGGTGTGAGAATGCTTCAGTGTGGGGCTGCCTGGCAGGCAACCACAACACTGAAGCACCCTCAGGCTCAAGCCATTCCTGTGCCAGCCCCATCAGCATCTACATGTGTTCTGCTGTGCGGTAAATAATGCCACCATAGGATAGTACTTGTATTTACAAGTATTAACCTATGGAAGATGTTATTGCTGTAATCTAATAGGACCTCACATGTAGATGTGGAGACTTTACTGCAGAGCTAATTAGGCAGCTCGGCAGTAAATATCTTATGCAGATGCATCCACTGTGAGATAACCCCATGGTGTGAACTTACAGCTGTTAGCTACTTCTGGTAACTAGTCCTATACATGCTGTTACTCAGAGATAAATAAGAAATAGCTCCCCTTTCTGATAAAATGGGCAAAACTACTTTTCTCTAACCATAGAGCAAAAGCTTGCACACAGATGGTGTGCACAGCTGATACATCATCATTTACATGCTAACTTATCTTGCAGTAACCTGTTTGCATGCCCTTACTCTAAGTCATGCTTGCTGACCCATGAACAGGTCTATGAACAGGATTGTTAGCTCAGTGACTGCCCAAATGTAATTAACTTATAAAAAAGTTTGTGCATGCATACATATTTGGCATCCATGGTGAACTGTGGTATACTTTTTCTAGTTGGGATCTTGTCCCACTATTTTGTGCCAAGGACAGGTCAATAATCTTTCTTTTCTAGCATGCTTGTTTCGTTTGAACAAAATACGTTTTAAAGGAGACAAATGCAAGGTTGTACAAATAGGAAAAATAATATAGCATGGTGGTTTATCTTTTTAAAAGGAATGACTGGAGAGGATATAGAGGTACTGGTTCATAACAACCTGTGGCTAGTTAATAGAATCCCTTATGCTACTATGTTTACAATATTCCCTTATTCCCCAGTGTTGGGGAAATTCTAGCTCTTTTTTATGCCATTTAATTTTGTTGCTGAAGCCCCTGGCCAGAAGACTAAAAAAAGGCTGAATTTGCTTGCAAAAAAAAGGTCACTTTTCCCTTTGGCAGCAACATACTCCACTATGATCCCCTGAATGCCCTGCCCTGTTTGTGCCTGCCACTTTAAGGGCCTGAAGGCAGCAGCCGGCAAGTGCCTGATGAGAGCAGCCATTTTAGATTCAGGGCTGCCCATATAAACAGAGCAATTTGCTGCTGGAAGGCTAGGCAACAACATTGCCTCATTGCTGATGTCATTTGGAGGTAAGGGAGGAGCAACAGGGGATAGTCAGGAAGCTCCTGGTCCTGGTCATGACCTAAAACTGCACCCTGCTGGTGGCCTGGTGGGGCTCTCAGTGGCATGGGAGCCCCCAGGAAATGCCAGGCCAGTTACCATCCTGGTGAAAGGTGGGTGGGGTGCTATAACCCCAGCTCCCACCTTCAGGTGGGTCAGGACATCGGAGGTAAAGGGGGCCAGGCATGGCTATGGAAACCACTTGAAACCACCCAAGGAGGGAAGCCCTGAGACCCCAAGTAGAGGGAGCATTGTGAAGCCCCGAGTAGAGGGGACGTTGTGTAAGATCACAGGGTAGCACCATGACCTGCTGCTCCAGGGGTGGAGTGAGAGGCCCCTGTGTGACCCTGGAGCACCAGTTGTAGTTTGAGTCACCCCATCTCCCCATATCCAGGAAGTGGGACCTGAAGAGAGTGTGGGGCTAGTGAGGCCGGAGCTAGAGTGCCCCCTCAACTTGTCCATGCTGGGGCCAGGACCAAGAAGGTCAAAAAGGCCAGGTGCCCACCATGAGGGGCACCGATAATTGTAGGCCTGGGGCCCTGCCTGGCCTTGGAGGTGAGGCCAGGGTCTATGTGTGGCCAAAGGTCCCGAGTGGGGACCATGCCAAGTAGGGAGCCAGCTACAAGGATCTTGGCAGCCCGAATGAAGGCGATGTAGGCCACCTTGAGTGGAGAGATCAAAAGAGAGCCCTGCCAGGAGGATTTTGGAGCCTAGTATGGGGATGGTGTAACTAATAACATCTGGATGCCGTCTGTGAGGCATGGGCTGTGGTGTAGGGGAGGTACGGAACCCCAGATAACACCCCTTAGCATCGGGGCAAGAAATGGGCAGCCTCCTGCTTAATTAACAACAGTTAATAAATTAACAACAAGGTGTGGCGGGAAAGAAGGTGGGTTGTTAGCCCAGGAACAGGTGGGCAGGCCACACGGAAATCAGCCCCGAGAAGTCCCCCTGTTACACCCTGCATTTTATGATACACAATGCCTGAGCTGGCAATGTGTATCATAAAGACATGCAGCCAATAGGGAGCAGTGAGGCAATCAATATCAGGGGTTGGGTAGGGAGAACTTAGGTTCCCCTCTCTCCTTCTGGCACCCTTTCCCATAATGTTTCTGGATCTGCCAGCTTTAACAAACTGAATGAATTCTGCTTAATTTCATGTAATATCCTTTGTTCTAATAGAGTGTTTAGCTTTGCTAAATATCAGCTATTACTCCCAATGTGCCCCTCTGCTAAAGTGCATACAGCCCACCTGGGACACATGAGGTTGACTGTGCCTTGAACGCACCTAAATAGTTCCAACTCATGCTCTGATCCTCTGTTCCATATGAAAGGTTTTATGGTGCTTAGTTGCAGGTGTTCCACACCTTTAATTTTACTCTTGGCTCTATACCCCTCTAAATGCAAAAGAGAAAAGTAAGACTTCAAGTAGGGTTCATAGATTCATAGATGTTAGGGTCAGAAGAGACCTCAGTAGATCATCGAGTCTGACCCCTTGCATAGGCAGGAAAGAGTGCTAGGTCTAGATGACCCCAGCTAGATGCTTATCTAACCTCCTCTTGAAGACCCCAAGGGTAGGGGAGAGCACTACCTCCCTTGGAAGCCTGTTCCAGACCTTGGCCACTCTAACTTTGAAGAAGTTCTTCCTAATGTCCAGTCTAAATCTGCTCTCTGCTAGCTTGTGGACATTAGTTCTTGTTACCCCCAGGGGCGCATTGGTGAATGAAAACTCACCAATTCCCTTCTGTGCCCCCGTGATGAACTTATAGGAAGCCACAAGGTCGCCTCTCAACCCTCTCTTGTGGAGGCTGAAAAGGTCCAGGTTCTCTAGTCTCTCCTCGTAAGACTTGGTCTGCAAGCCCTTAACCATACAAGTGGCCCTTCTCTGGACTCTCTCCAGCTTATCCGCATCTCTCTTGAAGTGCGGCGCCCAGAATTGCACGCAGTACTCCAACTGCGGTCTGACCAGTGCCCAATAGAGGGGAAGTATCACCTCCTTGGATCTATTCGTCATGCATCTGCTGATGCATGATAAAGTGCCATTGGCTTTTCTGATGGCTTTGTCACACTGCCGACTCATGTTCATCTTGGAGTCCACTAGGACTCCAA
>JAGPOW010003642.1:44613310-44627807 GCA_030014935.1 Caiman crocodilus
ACACTGAGGCAAAGAACTCATTGAGGAGTTCAGCCTTGTCCCCCCTGTCCATCACCAATTGTTTCTGCCCATTTAGCAGGGGTCCTATTCCTCCCTGGGTCTTCCTTTTACTCCCTATATATTTAAAAAATAATTTCTTGTTGTCCTTTACTTGGGATGCCATCCTCAGCTCCATGGTAGCTTTAGCCCATCTAACTGCCTCCCTACAAGTGCGAGCAGAGAAGGTATACTCCTCTTTGGTGATCTCTCCCTGTTTCCACTTTTTATGTGCTTCCCTTTTGGCCTTTAGGTTGCCCTGGATTTCTCTGGTCAGCCAAGGAAGCCTCCTGGCCCCTTTCCCCTTTTTTCCTCGCATCGAGATCATCTCACTTTGTGCCTGAAGGATCATTTCCTTAAGGCACAGCCACCCTTCTTGGGCTCCCATCATTTCAAAACTCCTACTCTGCAGTGCATCCTTGACTAATCACCTGAGTTCATTGATATCAGCTTTCCTAAAGTCTAGCACTTTCACCCTACTAGTTACCTTACCCACTCGATGTCTTATGGTGAATTCTATTATTAGGTGATCACTGTGCCCCAGATGGCTACCGATCTGTATGTCCCCTACCATGTCATCCCCCGTTGCCAATACCAGATCCAGTATGGCATTCCCCCTAGTGGGACTGTGTACCTCCTGTGTCAGCTGGAGGTCCTGTACATAGGTTAGAAACCTACGTGAATGGTGGGACTTTGCAGTCTACGTCTCCCATCAGATGTCTGGGTAGTTTAGGTCCCCCACAACTACCACCTCTTTAGCTTTTATGGTCTCCAAGTGCTGCCTCAGGAGCCATGAATCTATTCCTTCCCGTTGGTGTGGGGGTATGTAGCAGACCCCTACCAACAAATCCCTTTCTGCTTGCCCCCCATGTAACCTAACCCACAATCCTTCTACTTCCTCATCCTTTGATTCTGTCTTGATGAGGGTCGATGTATATTGTTCACTGACATAGAGCGCAGCCCCTTTTCCTTTTTTCCCCACCCTGTCCTTTCTGTACAATCTATAACCCTCAATATGTACTGCCCAGTCATGGGATGAAGCCCACCAGGTTTCTGTTAGCCCTACTAAGTCATAGGTGTTTTGTGCAAGCAGGAGAGCTAGTTCATCTCATTCACTTCTGTCTATGGACTGGCTACTGAAGAGATTTAAAGGAAAACAGCTAGATAGTTTAACTTATCCCAATGATTTTTGGCAAACAGAATAACAGGCTGCAGACTATAACATATAAAGTTTTTTTCCCCCCCTGTTTGGTTTCAGAACCTTTTAAATCCGAAACATGATGGGATACTCCCTGTATTGACTTATGTGCTAATACATGCAAAATCCTTTACCAACTCACACCTGTTTCACAGTATTTATGGCATCAATGAGGTGGAAATAAGATATAATTGCTAGGCAAAGCTAGTTGTAGTTTGGCATATGTGGGACAAGAATGAGATTTCTCCATATTTTCTGCATCTGAAAACACCTGGTGTACAATTTAGGAACTAGATTGAAAAATTAAATGCCAAGGTAAATTGATTGCAAATGCAATTCAGACTTTAGTCTGGAAATCTTGTAATTACTTTATGAACATAAGGAAAGAATACAAATGTCTTGGGTAGGAAAAAAACCCGCATAAATATAGCCCATCACTGAAACAAAAGACAGTGGTATAGTAAATAGTTTCTACCAATCAAACCTAGAAATTCTCACTTAAATTGACCTTAAATTGACCTTCACACTTAAATGTATGCTGAAAACCTAAATAGATTTGATTCTGGATATCCCTGAAAAATGAAAACCTTTGGAATAAAAAAATAGAATTAATTTAGTGATAATTCATGAGATAACATTTAATGCAGGGAAAGAGAGATCTAATTTGAGACTATTATATCTCTGTAGAATGTTTGTATTTTCATTTTTCAAAAATAAATGCATTAGGCATACCTTTTTGAAGAGAGAATGATTGCAAATTAACCTTCCTATTTGAAATCATTCTATAGAAGGAGACATAAGTGCAAATTTATGCTCTAGTCCTTATTGGGCAAATCTACATGAGATGCTAATTGTGCAGTAGCTTAGTAATTCATTGTAGCACATCACAGAACCAACAGCACTAATATGCTACTGCACAGTATTATTAGGCTACTACACAGGAGAGTCATTAAAAAGGCATTCGCTGGTGCTACTGCACCATAACTCCAGTTACCGCTTATTTATTTAATACTTGATTGTACAAGTATTAAATAAATGCATGGTAACCAATGCACAATAGCATCTTGTGTAGATGTGTTCATTACTGACCATGCCCATATTGTTCTTTAATTTCTTTACTTAACTTTATGGCTTTTCTGGAATGCAAGACCCTGCCCCAGTCCTGTTTTCATTAAATCCCATTATTTAATGGTCAGTAACTTTGTGCAAATGACATCCCTACCAAATGCTGGGATATACTTATTGCTCCATAAACTCTGTCAGGTTTCCCACTCACATAAGTTAAAGGAGACCAAATACCAAATTTCAATACTTTTCCTTAGGTGTATCAGAAAACTGAGTGTTCTCCTGTCAAGATAGTAATTTAACTGCTGGACTATAGAGTATCTGGAGTGAGTTTTTCAATTTTTTCAGCTGCAGCTGGTCCACTTTGCATAAAACCTTTAAATATTAATTGGAGCAGAGACTGGAACCAAAATATCCCTCTCTTTGCTCAGTGCCCTAACCACCAGGATGCAGTCACTGTTTTTCTGAGCCTGAGAATATTTTGTTAAATATTTGATATTTCAGCTTTTCATACACATCCAAAATGGGGAGGATTTATTAATTTTGAATTATTTTCCAACATTTTGATTTTCACCTAAAATGAAATTTCCTGAGATACTAGCACACTCCTATGTCATGTGTAATTGCAGCCTAAGATGAAAATCAGCTTAGTGAAAATACATACAAGTCTCCCACCATACACACATGTATAAGTATGTATCTATATGTGTGGGTATGTGGATGTGTGTGTGTACCACTTCAGTCTCCAGATATTAAGGGGAACTTAGTGGTACCTAAATTACTGTGTAGGCACTCTACACTGGTGGGGATTCCACCTCCAATAAATATTCTAAAGATGCAGTTTTTAGGACTTTGGAGATGTCACTGCTTTGGACTATTTTATTTGGTTAGGTAAGATAATTATAGGAATATAAAATAGCATAAGATACATAAATAATATACACACTCAAGAATTATGTAAATCTGAGCACATAAAAAAATCTATATAATTTGCAAAATGTCATGGAAGCATTTATCTTGTATGTTATCAACCTAATTGATCAAAACAACCAGAAGGGAAGACGCCCACCTCATCCTCGTCCTGTTCCTGCTCCAGAATACTGCTTCTAGTTGCTGGTTTATATTAATGACTGAAAACAAGTAGACACTAATATGAGAAAAGTACTCTATAAATAAATAATGCAACAGTGACACAATCCAAATAACGCCCCCAGGAAACTGTTATGCAACTGAAGCATTAACAAGTAAATAAGATTGTCAACAGCTCAGAAACGTTTAAAGGGATTACTATTACTAAAGCTAGTATAAGTGTCTCAGGAGGAAAGAGAGGTTTTTGCACCCTTTCTGTACATATTCAGACACTTGCCAAATTAAGTTTGTTTTATCATGTAGCGTCTGTATCAGCCCACCAGCTCGGGTCTCTAGCTGACCCTGAAACTGCCTCAATAATATAGATTTGTCACTTTCCTACAAATAATTGTCAAGAAATCCAGTGAGTTTCTGGAAGTTGCCTCCCACACCATGCAGCCAGAAATTAATCTTATGCATCAGTCTGAAGAGCATGGCAAAATAGATTTCACATCCTGATGGCCAATGGTGGAGGTAGGAGGGTGCCATTCTTGATAAATGGAAATAAAATTGTACATACAAACTCTTTAAATCTAAATGGTATGCCAATAAATATTATCCTGAGTGGTTATTAGACATTGCACACATATATAACTTCTTCAGGAATGAAAATCAAAGAGATATAGCTAATTCACATCATAATCAATACAAGTATCCCAGTATTTATTGACCACCTTCACAGAGTAAGAAAATGTAAAACCAAAATATAAGCAAATTCATAACTTGTTTTTTATAGTACTCTGAATAAAACTCTCAAGGCCACCCTATCCTGAAATGGATTTAAAGTATTTGATTAATTTTTTTTCCCAAATGAACATTTTTAGTTCTAATATTTCCTCCCTTCCCATGATAAGTGACCATTTTGTTCAAGGTATTAATACAATGTTAACACTGAGGGAAAATTAGTATTTTGCTATCTTAAGTGATTGAAAGTATTGCAAGGCTATTAGAAGACTATAGAAAATGTCCTTATACTCAGGAAATTCTTGCCTAGAACCCTAGTGGCCAAAAATGCTACAAACATCATTTGCAAATAATCTATACATAGGGATCATAGACCAAATTCTGCTTTCATTCAGACTTGCATGACTAGGGCCAAATTTGTTTCTTTTCTATTGTCTCTGACATTTTTATAGAGAGTTTGCTGCTTTCAGATTTGTATTTGGAAAAGAACAATTTTCAGCTTTCCTTATTTTTCCTTCAGTGGATATTAAAATTAGATGTTAAATCAACATGGTATTCAAACAGTCCAAAGGTCAGTATTCCACCAGTCCAAAGGTGTTAGCCTGCTTGACAGGATACAGGAAGATTATGGTGGGGGTGACCCCCCCTCCCTCGTAGTTGGCGGAGATCTTGTGGGGAAGCATTTACAAAGGCTAACTATCTTATCTACAAGTCAGCAGGACCAAATGAACTACAGGATACTAACAGAACTAGTCAATGTCATTGCACAACCGATGGCAAAGCTATTAGAAGACTCATGGTGCTTGGAAAAGGTCCCAGAAGACTGAAAGAAGGACAATGTGGCGCCTATCTTTAAGAAGGGGAGAAAGGAAGATCCAGAAAATTACAGGCCAATCAGTTTTCCCAGTTTACTCAATCCCTGGTAAAATCCTAGAGAAAATTGTCAAAGAATCTATTACAGACAGGCTAGCAGAAGGCAGTGTTTTGAAGGATAGCCAGTAGCCAACATAGCTTCATTATAGGCAGGTCATGCCAGACCAACCTGTTTTTCCTCTATGATTAGGTTACTTGCCACGTCTATGGGGGAAATGAGGTTGATGTCATATACCTGGAATTCAAAAAGGCCTTTGACCATGAAGTCCTCATGCATAAATTGGGAAAAAATTTTAATGGGCCTCGACTACTTTGTGTGGTAGGTAACTGGCTCCATGGTAGGACCCAGAGAGTACTGATTGACAGAACTGAGCCCTAATGGTGGAGGGTGACCAGTGGTGTCCCTCAGGGTTCAGTACTTGGATAAGTGCTTTTTAACATGTTCATCAGCTATTTGGATTTGGGTATTAAAAGCGAATTAGCGAAGTTTACTGACAACACCAAACTATGAGGGAGTGTGGTCACACTCAAAGACAGGCTGGAAATACAGGTTGAGCTGGACAGACTTACTAGGTGGGAAGACCTCAACCAGATGTCGTTTAATATGGAGAAACGTAAAGTTCTCCATCTCAGGAGAAATAATCCACAACACACTTACAGGCTTGGCAGTACTACGCTTGCTAGCACCTCATCAGAATGAGACCTTGGTGTCATAATGGACAAAAAATTAACTTGAGCTACCAATGTGATGCCGTAACTGGCAGGGTTAATTAAACACTAGCATGCATCCACCAAGGCATCTTGAGCAAGGCTAAGGATGTCATCCTCTCTCTCTACTCAGCCTTGGTGAAACCATAGCTGGAGTTCAGTTCTGTGTGCCACACTTCAGGAAGGATGTGGAGAGGTTCCAGAGAGTCCAAAGGAGGGTCATACACACGATTGGAGGCCTAGAGACCAGGTCATATGAGGAGAGGCTGAAAGACTTGGGACTGTTCACCCTGGAAAAGAGAAGACTTGGAGAGGATTTGGTGGCAGCCTGTAAGTATATCAAAGGCATACATCAGGGTCTAGGGGAGCATCTGCTCACAAAGGCCCCCCAGAGGAGGACAACAAATGGAACAGCAATGCATGTGTAGATGCATCCCCTGAGTACCCTAATCCAGACTGAGGAGAAGCTCTTCACCTCACTGGGTGAAATAATTAATATATTTTTAAATCCTATTTCTATAAATAAAAATGATCAGTAGGGTCTTGAAAAAGGAAAAAGTTGTCTTCAAAGGTATAAAATGACAGGAATTTTGGTATGTCTCCTCTTATTAGAAACACAATGGCAACTCAAACACAATGGGCTAATCCTCTGACACTGAGTGCTTTCAGTTTACACAGAAATCATTTGGACTGTGTTCAATACCCTAGAGAATCAGGCCAATGTTTTCTTTTTATTGCTTCTTTACTTTTAGATTATTCTATTCCTCTCCCAAACCCCCTCTCTACCTCCATTATTTGGGTTCTTCTTTTTTCCCCACTATTTTTTCCACTCATTTCTCACCCAGGCTTTCAACTTATATCGCTGCCCTGCCATTGCTTTTCTCCTCCCATTTCTCCTAAATACTTTGGTAGCTCCCTCCTTCTTATTTCCCCATTTGTTTCCTCTGTTTTCAGCATCTCACTGTCAACTCACTGCCTTTCCTTTTCATCTTTTCCATTTTTTATTCCTTACGCTACCCACACTAACATCAAATCATTCCTGTTTTGTAAATCTGATTCTGTAGATAAGAGTCAATTTTATTCTGAGGAGAAAGGCTGGACCAGTACCTGCCTGAAATATATGTGTCTTTAAGTGCCAGCAAATTATACAGTCTGTAATTTTGTATTGATTTTTTTTGCCAGTTTTCTTTCCCAAACATACTAATTATCAATAAATGCATAATTCTTGAGAATGCAGAAACTATTTTGCACTTTTCCTGGTGCTGTAAATTTCCTCCCTGTATTTCTGACATCTATAGTTTTAATAAATGGCTAATGCTTGCCTTAGAAAAACAAGCTTGTTTTAAAAAAGCTGAAATAGTGTGCTTTCCAGTATATGTTAATAATCCCTGCAAAACTCTATTACTAGCATTGTCATAGGTGATGCATAGGGGTGTCACAAGGGGGAATGTCTCCCTTTTGAGACTGGCTGCCGCTGAAGCTGCCACCAGCTTCTGCAGGCGGTCACCACCCTATCTTGCTGCCAAAGCAGCCACCAGTGGCTGCGGATGGTGCTCACTTACTGCCCCCCCGCCCCGCCCTCACTGATACCACTGCAGTTGCCTGTGGATGATCCCCGCTTGGCCCACCCTCACTACCATCATCACTGTGGCTGCTTGTTGGTGCGCCCTGCTCACCACTGCCATACCTCCACTGCTGACACCACTGCCTGAAGGCAGTTGCCATGCCCCCTGCCAACCTCTGAGAGGCTTGCATCATTCATGGTCCTTGTGAAGATATTTTAATGCACAACTGTAAATTTGTCTGTCTGATTATACTGCAGAAAAGTTTAAGTGATTTAATGTGATATGATATGACTGAACATATTGATGCTAAGGCTTATATTTTAATAAGAGCTTTTCATACAAATTACCTTTTTGTCTTTGAACAAATACACACAATGCTTAATAACCAACTTAAGAATTTATCTGTCTTCCACTATTTATCTCTCTTTCTCTTGTCATACAGATTGATTTATGGTCTAGTTCTGCCAGTGTCAGAAAATGAGCAGGATAAAACCTTTGGTGGGTGATGATAGTTAAGTCCATCTAAATGTAATGTTTGGCTGTACCCAAAGATGTCTAGAATCATAGGAAGTTAGGGTTGGAAGAGACCTCAGGAGGTCATCTAGTCCAACCCCCTGCTCAAAGCAGAACCATCCCCGACTAAATCATACAAGCCAAAGCTTTGTCTAGCCAGGTTTTGAAAACCTCCAAGGATGGACCTTCCACTACCTCTTTGAGTCTATGTATGTAGATTTTAGAAAAGCATGTTATTAAATACAATTCTGTTTCATCATGGGCACATCTATAAATGCAAATGCTTTGGGATGGGTTTATTCTAGAGCAATTTAGAGCAAACCCACCCTGAGCAGGCATCTACGTGTGTGGGGAATCAGGAGCAGATTTGCTGTTCGTGGCAGCGGTCTGTTCCCACCCCTGCTGATTCTGTACTGACCCCTCAAAGCAGCCAGGGGGAGCTCTAGGCTCACCCTGGATGGTAGCTCAGAGGCTGGCAGTGAGCACAGGGCCAGGAGACAGCTGTCTCCTGGTGGGGGCTGGAACCTACCTGATGCTAGGGTGGCCTCTCCAACTGGATCTCAGGTGAAGACAATGTCCCCCTGTTCCAGAGCAGGTAGCTCCTAGCCCTCACTCCACAATCATGGGGCCAGGGATGAGAGAGTCTTATAAGATTCTCCCAGCCCCATGACTGTGGCATTAGGGCTTGGAGATAATAATCTCCCATTCCCAGCCCTGTGATTATGATCACAAAGCAAGGGCTGGGAGTTCCCTGTTGGCAGGGTAGGCGGATATGGTCCCCACTAGGGCTCTAGTGGCAGAGCCTGGCCAGCAGCAGGAAGCTCCTGGGGGCAGGGAACAATCTCCCATCCACTGTTGCCCAGGAGTGCATTTGCTCCTGGTTGGCTGTCTGCACATGCACTACTTTGCAGTTAGTCATCAGGAATAAATCTGCTACTTGTATTTACAGGTAGCAAATTAACTTGTGATTAGATTAGATTACTGCACAGTAAGGATCTGCACGTGTAGATAGTGATGCTTATGGTGCAATAATTTGCTCTAATCTTGAGTAAAGCATCTTCTGTAGACTTGCCCCTTGTGTAGCAGCCAGGATTAAAACTCAAACAAACACACGTGTGCCTTGACTCCTTAAGCTTTTCTACTTTGTTGTGGAATGATTGTTAAGAGACTAGATGTTGCCTATTGAATAGTATTCTTATATAGCTTTCATGGCAAAGCCCAGAACGTCCTCTCTGGGCAGTTTTGTAGGAAGTATGAGAACAGGATCCTAGAACCCAGATCTCCCACTTCTAGGCAATTGACTTAACCCACAAGCTACTGACCAAAAAGGTGGACAGCAGCAGGACCACCACCACCACCTTGTTTATAGTATCAAGTAGCTGTACATCTTTTTTCCCTGATTCTGGAACTTGTGTAGAGTTTATTTTCCTTCTTGGACTGAATTGGATTGAAATAGAATTTATGTGGCTTTAGACACATAAATGGTTAATCTGGTTTGTTTTTTAATTTATGCAATAGACCAAGTTTAGCCCATTAAGAATCATTCCAGGATAATGCAGAGCTACGTAAAGAATCAAGGCATCTTAAAGTGTGTTTGTTTTTTATTCCTGGCTGCCATACAGGTTGCAGTATCTAAAGCTACATACATACCACAGAGATGTCCTGCAGATGGAATAGGCTCACAGTGCAAAGTATTTTTTACTTGGCTTTGAACTATTGTATTTCAGGAGGTAAGGTTTAGAACCAGATGAAGGATGAAATATCAACAGAACATGGCACATCTTTTATTTGCTCTTTGTTCCATCCCATATTGAATTGCTCATCTATATGTTGTTCATTTAGGACACACGTTTTTCAGGGCATGGATCTTATCTTTATATTGACTGTAAAGTTCCTAGTATATTTTTACTGTCACATACATAATACATTATAGCCATGATACTAATCCTATGTTGTTGTATAGGTAAATAACAGAAAAGAAAGTGAGAGCTACATCTGATTTTTTTGGGCTACTCTCTCTAAATTGTTTACTATTAGTTTTGATAACAAGAGGTTTCTGTCCTACATATGGTAAAAAAAGACTTCTAGTAAAATACCCTTTTTTTCATTCTAAACTCATCATGTCAAAAATGATATACCGCCCACAGACTATAACCTATGTACATGGCTCAGGATTTTGTAGGAGACTTGTATATCAGAAAAGTCCCATCTTTCAAAACTTAGATCAAATGCACAGAAGACTAGATAAGCTGCTATAGCCACTAGCTCTAATTAGAATGACAGCAGAAGCCTTCTCAGGAAGGACGGAGGAGGTGAAATAAAAGGTCAGGTGAATGGATAATGCGGTGCTGGGTCATTACAAAATACTTCTTACCAAGAAAAACAAACAGTTTTTCAGGAAAGTCAACAGGACTGAATGTAAATACAGGTCAACTAACATAAAACCATCAGCATCCAGAGGGGCCAATGAGTTGGATGAATCATCAGTGTTCATAAAGTCAGCAACTTCTGAATTTAATGAGGGGTGAGGCAAACAAGACTGCTCTGATATTTTTGCTGCCAGAAGGTGTTTCTGAAAGTGGAGTCCTGTGGCAATAGTAAGCTTTTATTTACATATGCCAAACAAGCTTCTTCAGGGTTTTTCTTATGTCGTTTTCTTAATACATCATAAATACAAGTTGTTCATTATCCACATTTGAGGTTATTTGCTCAAAAAAGAAAGTCTGTGAGCTTAGTATAAATATATTTTAAAATATAATCAACCATTATGCAAATAACCTTCATGTGTAGTATATGATTCAGAAAACACAGGTGTGCAGGAAGTACTTTGGTGCTTGTATAATCATCTAAGGATTTTTATTTTTTTTGAGTAACATATCTGCTTGAGAGAGACAGGCAATGCATTCATAGCCCACATAGCTTGTTATATGTCTCATACTTTATTAGTCAATACAGTAATAGATTTAAAAAAAAATCACTGATAATGACCTTTTAGATTATCTACTTCATCTTCCTGCCAATGGATATTTTCCTACTATAAAATTACTTGTATTTTCACTAAGAACTGTTATGTCAAAGTTAATAATTCATGTTACAAGCTACCATAGCCTTCTACTCTAGAGAGAGACCCATTTTTTGTTGCCCACACAGGTTTCCTTCATTTTGTTCCAGATGAAGAGAGGGGATTGGACAGTCAAATGACAACTGAAGAAACCAAACGCTAGAAAAACCAGACAAACCAAGTTATATTGTCCCTCAAGAAGCTATCCAAGGTTCCATTAACCTCTTAATATGCCATTAAAAAAAACACACAGCACAAAATAAGGTTAAGAGCTATCATCTTATTTCATTGCACATTTAGGAAAGGTGAGAACCTGATTAATTTTACATGGATTTGCTCTACTTATAAACGCTGAAAACAGCATATACAAATACCTAAAGCTAAAGATACTCACTATACAAAAAGTACTGGACACCTTGAAAAAACCTCAAC
This sequence comes from Caiman crocodilus, assembly GCA_030014935.1. Lineage (NCBI taxonomy): Eukaryota > Metazoa > Chordata > Crocodylia > Alligatoridae > Caiman > Caiman crocodilus. The sequence goes on from JAGPOW010003642.1 coordinate 44,624,574, forward strand.
CTTGCAAACTCTAGTCTGAAACAGAAATGAGTCACTAATACCACTTATAACTGAAAAGACTAATGCTTCACTTATGGAAGGAAAATTCCCTTCCTCCTTCAAACACAATATTTTGACTAACACTAATGGAAGGGTTGGTGTGCTGTTGTAGTCATAATAGTCCAGGAAGTATGCAAGAAGCAGGGCTTTTTGGTAATATCTTTTATTAGATCACTTGTAAAATTAGGAAAGCTGTTTGACCAGTTTTCTAGACAAAGCACCCAACACTGGAAGAAATACATTTGGATACTTTGATTCCTTCAAACTACCACTTGATATCAGACCTTCCAAATCAATTCAAGGAGCAGCTAACCAAATGTCAGCTATAATCCTATTTAATTAAAACAAATATTCCAGGCCCAGCATAATGTAGTTTCAGAGACTTTGCAACCCCCTAGTTTGAGCACAGCAATGAAATATGAATATAAAATCATGAATCTTTATGAAATTATATATATTATATATTTTAAGGAGGTATATATAAAATACTTTCTTAAAAACACAGGCTATTGTGAACATGTTAAAGCTGTTCTCCCGTCTCTCTCTAGACTGGCTTCAGGATCTTGGCCTTTTTAAATATCTGAGATGAGAAACATGGTTGCCCACTTACTTGCTCAGATTTTAACAGGAACAAAACTTTCTATTACAAGGATAAAGTCTTCCTATGTAGGTCACAGAATCTTTTCAAGGATGAGCCACAGATTATATAATCAGCTTCTAAGGAAGCCATCACAAATATCACTGTCTTTCCCTCTAAGAATAAGGCACAATTCTTCATTCTTTTTTTCACTAATAATGCATAGAAGTATGTATGTTTTAGAAAGAAGGACAGAATGAACACACTGAAACACTACAATGTATATATGACTCGCCCCCTTGAGCAGAGGTTAATAGAAAGAATGATTATGTGACAGATATTAATCAACGTATTGCTCAAATGTTATGCTGCTGATGACATATAAGAGCCTACACAGACGGTAAGTTCCTACTTCAAGAGTAAGGTGTTTGGGTAAGGATCTTCTTTTTGTCCTTTTTTGGTATACCTGCCATGTTGTTCCATGATAAGAACTGTTCCACTACAGTAATACAAAACATACTCATTATGGAGGATCAAAACTTGTTGGGCCTTATTTGGGTTTGCGAGTAGGATGTTGAAAAGTTTCATAATGACTGAGGTGCCCAATCCATTAATTTATGATCCAACCTCTACTTCATATACATTCTATGTATTACATAGGAATAGGTTAATACTTATCATGGTACCATGCTGCAGGTGACAGATAATGGCAACATTACTTCTACACCCAGGGTGTGTCCACACATGGAAGCACGTGAGCTTACTGCAGTTCATATAGAAGTGGTGCAAATTTGAGCTGGGGTTTTTTGCCTCGGCACATGTACTTGGACATGCACTTTGCTGTGGAGCAAATTGTGCCACTTGAGGCAAAATAACCCTGCCTGGCTTCTCCTGGATCTGAAGCCAGGAGAAACTAAAGCCTGGGTCCAGCACCTGTGTTGTCCCCAGAAGTAAAAACAGCTGCCCTGTCCTGGCCCCATCAGTATAAAAACCTGCCCTGGCTAGCAGCTGAGGGTTACTTGATCTCAGGAGCTTCTGGGGCCCAGGCAATTGGTATCTGGGGACACTAGCCCCTTGTCAGCTAGACTGCTAAAGCAGCATCCCAAATTCACTTTTTAAAATACCCGCAAAGCCACATTCTTTCTCAATTAGAAAAAAAGGGTGGTGGGTGGGTGGGATTGATCAGATGGGCAATGTTTTATTGTTATACTTACAATGTTAAAGAAATTAGGAATCCTATCAGTGTCTCTAGCATCATAATAAAAATAAATCCTAAATATCTATATGTTTTAATGTTTGCTTTGGGTTTCCTTATCATATGGTGGGTGTGTGTGCGATGGGGGTATGTGGGGTTTGCAGGAGGGAGTAGGAAGTGAGGTGGAGGGATGTGGGTGTGGGGGATGCTTAGGAGGGGTGGATCCCCTTCATAAATGCCACAGGCCCCCAGTGGCTGGCAGGGCATGGCAGCACTGGCAGCGGTGGGAACATGGTGGTAGTGGTAAGCGAGAAGCTCCCACAGATGCCACTAGCACTGTCACCAGTGGGGGGAGAGGTGTTGAGTGGTGAGCACCCACAGATACCACTGGCAGTGACAGCAGTGGCCAGCAGCAATCACCAACTGTCCGCAGACACCACTGGCAGCGGGGGTGGCAAGTGGCAACCACCTACAAGCACCACTGACAGTGTCATTGGCACCTTTTTTGAGGGGTGCACCACTATGCTCAGGGGGTGCACATGCACCTCCTATTCATTGCCAATGGTCCTCCGCTCCCACAGGGCAGGGCCCCCCCACAGCACATGGACTACCCCGCCTGCAGGTTCCAGGGCCCCCCAGGGGCAACAGCTCCCCTGCACCCCCTGCCACTGGTCTCCAGCTCCCTGCTCATTCCCTTGCTCTTCTTCAGCCTCTGGAGGCTCAAGATGAGCAGGAGAACAAGCAGGAGGCTGGAGAGAATAGGAGAATGAACAGGAGGCTCATTCTCCACACCCCATTTGTTTCCCCGGCTCCCCATTCATTTTCCTGCTCCCCATTCATTCCCCCTGTGTGTTGTTCATTCCCCCCACCCCCTGTTCATTCTCTCAGCTCCCCACTTGCTCTCCCAGCCCCCTGCCCCTACTCACCAGCAGTAGCAGAAAATGAGAAGGAGGCTGGAGAGAGCAGGGGAAGTCTCCAGCTCATCTCCAGGGGCTTGTCTCCAGCCTCTGTTCATCTCCAGCTCCCTGCTCCTTCCTCTGCTTATTTCCAGCCTTGGGAGGGAGCAGGAGTTTGGAGAGTGCCCCAGAGACATTACCCTGCTCTCTCCAGTCTCCTGCTTATTCCCCTGCTTGTCTCATGCCTCATGCTCCTTCCCCTGCTCCCCTGAGGCTGGAGACAAGCAGGGGAAGGAGCAGGGAGCTGGAGACAGCCCCAGAGACATTCCCCTGCTCTCTCCAGTCTCCTGCTTCTGTCCCTGCTTGCCTCCAGCCTTGAGAGAGCAAGGAACAGCAGGGGAATGCCTCTGGACTGTCTCCAGTCCCCTATAGTTTCATAGTTTCATAGTAACTAGGGTCAGAAGGGGCCTAGAGCAGGCCATCTCGTCTGACCCCCTGCCAATGGCAGGAAACAAGTGCTGGGGTCA
>JAGPOW010003642.1:44627907-44654773 GCA_030014935.1 Caiman crocodilus
GTGGTGCCCTGGAAAAAAGAGCCTGCCCTATTCCCTGCTGATCACCCCTCAGCAGCTTATATGCTGCCACCAGGTCCCCCCTCAGCCTCTGTTTACTGATCATTCCCCTTCAGTCTTCAGCCTCTAGAGGTCCCCTCCCCCCTCCTCCAGCCTCCCAACCCTCTGTTTACCTGGCAAAAGCTGGGTCCAGGTCCCTGCGACTTGCACCACTGCCTGCCAGCACGGGCAGGCAGCATGCTTTAGGCAGGGAGAAAGGGCCAATCATAGAGATGCTCTGGCAGTCTGCCAGAGTGTCTCTGGAGGACTGAGCCTCCAGTTGCCTCAGGGAACAGTCTAGAACCATGCCCTGACTTGATTTTTTCCCCCCAGGTTTTTGTTTGACCTCTGGATATCCAGGGATCTAATTTTTTCATTCCTGCACGTGCCTCTTGCTCCACCTCAAAGGGTGTGAGACAGGGCAAGAGGCACGTGTGCACTCATCTGGACATGCCCCCCAAAGACTGGCATCTGAAATCTGATCATCATCTTGCAAAGAAATGATAGTCATGTCTTGGCATGATCATCACTTTAAGGCTCAGCCAGTTCACTACAGGGGTTCATTTCATAGTTGCTAGAACTGTCATAATTAAAAATCATGCAAGGCAAGCTATTGCAGTGGTAAATCACAAGGGACTCTCTCATACGGAATTCTTTTGGATAATTTCTAATGTTATTTTATGTAGTAAAATTTTGCCCGAAAGACTTTGTGATTTTTTTTCTGGTAAAGTATAGCTCTTGGGTATAAAAGACAAGCAACCATTATCTTACAGATCAATTTTTGTATTGTGACTTTCTTCATGGATATTTAAATCTCAACTAAAAATCCAATTTCTTGAAGCATCACATCAATTAATATAAATGAACCAATCACTACACATGTATTGAACTAATATTTAGGTTCAGCTGTCTAATTCGTTTGAGGGAAAAAGGTACTTCCCTATAATAGCAGAGTCACTTTAGATAATGGTACTGAAGGTTTAGGTTGCACTTAGGTCCTGGACATACTGTCTTCTCCACCTGGGAGAAACTGAAATATTAATATGAAGTTTTTAATTTTATTTTTCAGATGTGGCCTTCTTTAATCATAGTATGGTAAAGGGCAGGCTGGAGAGTCTGTCCTCCAAGCCTTCAGATACTACTGTAACACAAATAATAATTTCCATAAAGATATTTCAATCTATGGTTCTTCTAATTTCATAAGCACATATTTTTATCATTCTATGCTGCTCACAGAGAGTTTGGAAGCCGATGCCTCCACTCTCCACTGGCAAATGATCATGAGGGTTTTTGTGAGGAGAAAGTTGATTACACATTAAAGCTGGGGCCTCATTCTGGGTGGCCACCAAAGGGCATCTCAAGAGGCTAGAGCTTATTTTAACCAGTCTAGCAGAGTAATTTCCTTTGAATATTTAATTTTCCCACCTAAAAGTGCAGCTGCTCTCACTTTAGTCTCCATCTCATTTTTCAAAATATCACACTAGCTATACAAAGCAGCATTCATGGATTTTCAACCTCTGATTAGATTGTTTACACTTCAAATCCCTGCTAAAGACATGGAATATAGCCTTGAATATACACATGCCAACAGTATACAGACAAAAGGCTAAATGTCTAGCCATATATATCAATGATATTCCCGTTTCTTAATGTGTAGCCTTAGAGAGACAGGAGGCAAGCAATTTACACACTGTATATAAATTAGGGCTGTGCAAAACAGCACCATTTTGCTTTGACTTGCATTTTGCCATTTCGATGGGGTAGCATTTCAGTTCAAGTTTCATTTAGTTTTGAAAGCACTGTTCCATTTCATTTTGTTGAAACTGCTTTGACGTTTTGCCCATAGACTAAAATGGGCAAGCACAAAACTGCCCAGTGTTTCAGAATTCCAGTGTCTATATTGAGTTGATCAGTTTCTGTACCTACTACCTAGGAGGTTGATAAAGTGCAGTTCATAGACTCGTTTGTGAAAAGTGGTTTGTAAATTCAAACAAGCACTGAACCTTGCTAACCTCATCACTAGAAGCCAACTTCCTACAGCCCAAAACACACCAAATGGATCCAGGCCATGCCATGACAAGACACACTAAAAACTTGCCAACAATATCTCCAGTATGGAGATATCTTCACAATACAATACTTGGTGCCCTGATGGAAAATACATGGCGACACCAAGCAACAACTGCACACCAGAATGAGCACACACCGAAAATCTATCAAAGACAACAACAGAACACAACCTGTCTCCAGTCTTTCAGGTCTGATCCTCAAAGGGAATTTACAAACAACTTTTCACAGATGAGTTTATGAACTGAACTTCATCAACCTCCTAGGTACAGAAACTGATGGTCTCAATATAGACATTGGAATTCTACAATTCTACGCTACAACCTGCCAGATATCTGACTTGTCAGGTAACTCTCCACTTTCACCTGCACTTCTACATCCCCCTTTCCCCCGCCACATCCGAGCCTGTCCCTTACCCTCTGATCCTCCATTTCTATTTTCACTGACTGGCATTCTTGCCTGCATTGCGTGCTAGCCTCTGGCTTCTTAACTATTCTTTCCATCCAGAAACAGCACACACATGAACTGCAGGTGCTTCCTCCACCTGACAAGGGTTTTTTCTACCCAAAAGTTGGCATCCCAGGCAGCTAAGCTGACCTCACCTGGAGCCTCACAACTCCATTGCAAACAGCAAGCCTCAGGACTGTCAAAGAAGTGATGTGTCTGGGCTATACCCAGCCAGGACTGCATACATGCATGTGGTAGCTGGAAGTTATGGCACCTCCTACCCACCTTTCACCAGGGGGATCCTCGGTCCTGGTATTTCCTGGGGCTGCTGCACTGCCAGAAGTCCCACCAAGCCTCCCAACCCTGGCAAAGTTCAGTTTTAGTGGTCATGCACAGAACCTGAGGTCTCCTCCTTCCTCATAGTCCTAGCCCATACCTCCAAATTCATCCTGGCACAGGAGATCAGCAGGGACATGTTTTTTCCCACTGGCTGGTGATGCAGTGAGCACCCCCTCCAGCTCTCAGAGTGGGGCATCAAATGGTTTTAAAAAAATGAAAAATAAATAGGTGTGGAGGAGTGAGGAGGGTGGCATTCACTGCGCCCACACCTGGAGCTTTGGGAAACCCAAAAGCAGAAGGTGCACCTTGAGGAATACCAGCTGTTCCAGCAAACCAGGATCCAAGCAGGTGCAGTGGTTTGTCACGATATCCCCAGCAATGCTGAACACCTTCTCATTTGGAACATTGGTTGGTGGACAGGACAGGGGTTCCCAGGCAACTGTGGTCAGATCCAGCCACATCTGGCACTAGCTTTCCCAGTAGGCCAAGGGGTCGCACAGCAGTGATTCCATGTCCTCAGCAAGACAGGCATCCACCAAGGCTTGAGCTGTACCTGCCTGATGGTGGGGTCTGGTGCCTCTGGACCCCACCATGGAAGCCATGCCCTTGGCCTACATTGGCAGCACCTGTGGTGGAGAAGGAGACTGGCTGGTGGATGGTGTGCTGGCATAGGACAGTAGATCCCGCCCTTCCATTTCCCCCCACCTCCACTGTTCTACCTCCCTGACTCTTCACTAGAACCTCCATCCACTGATTCAGGCTTTATCTGCTGCATATACTGCCCTTCACCTTTGGGTCACATGTGACAGCCAGCATGTGGACCATACTGGACCACAAGGGATCAAGGCATTTCCTGATGCCCTCCTTGAGCTGCCTTACCAGTGCCTGCATGTCTGGTGAAAGTGTCTTGCCTCATCCAGTAACTTTAATCTCCTGGAAACTCTCCATTTGGCTCTGAAGTTCCCTTACTACAGGGATCACCTGGCTAAGAAGGGCATCGCCTGCACTAAGGGTCTCAGTGGCCTCAAGGAAGGGCCTGAGGACCACCAGGATCTGGGAGATGATATCCCACTCAGCTCTGTTAAGGGAGCTGCTGATCCAATTGCACTGAGTAAGGCCATCTCATGGATAGCTCTCTGTTGCTCCACCAGCCTCCCGAGCATCTGGTATGTGGAGTTCCACTGAGTCTCTACATCCTGCATGATTTTGTGCTGTGGGATGTTCAGCTCTGCTTGTTTGTACTGCATCATCTTGCCCCCCCTGGATGCTCTGGTGAAAGTAGCCTGGCACCTTCCTGCATTTGGAAATGAGCCTGTCCCCATCCAAGATATCCCTCATTATGAGGTGGAACTTGTCCGCCACACAGTGGATGTCAACAAAGCTAGCATCACAGACCGCATTGACGATATTGACTCCATTGTCGGAGACTATGAACCTGTGGGTGAGCTCTCCCTGCCCAATAAGCCACCCCTACACCAAATAGATCTTGGCCACCATTATCTCCATTGCCATGTGGGACTCATCCATCAACTCAGCTTGAAGGAGAGCCCTCTGACAGTATGACTGGTCACACCAGTGCCCTATGATGGAGAGGTAGGCGTGATTTCCAATCCAGCTGCTGCAGATGTCCAAGGTGAAGTTTAAGGCCACCTATGGACCTGCTTTTCACAGTTCCTCCCTCAAGTCCTTCCTGCATGCCTCATACAGGGAGGGCACCACTGTCCTGCTGAAGGTGGTGCATGCAGGCACTTGGTAGGATGGGTCTGCTAGTGCCATGAGCTGCCTGAGCCTTGGCTGCTCAACTAAGGAGAAGGGCTGGCCATCCAGAGCAAAGGCAAGGGGGTGGTGCCTGCAGAGATGCATCAGCATCCCCATGGTCCTCATCTGTTTTGTTCACTTGCCCCAGCTGGTTTTGGCTTGGCAGTGCAGGCAGATAGCAAATGTGGGATCATCTGCCAGCTCAGAATGATCCCAGACCACACCATACACTTGCTTCTGGGGTGTGGGTGCATGTGTGGATGCTGCAATTTTCTCCTCCTCAGCAGGCAGAGGCACAGCAACAGGAGAAGCAGACTCAACTGAGCCACTTGCCTCTGCAACCTGTACCTCAGCTGCCTCTGAATTACCTTCTGGGGAAGGAGACCTGGTTCTAGGGGAAACTTGAGGGGTGCAGAGCACAAACTCAGATGATTCCCCCTCCTTCCCCAGAACTTTCCTTGCTAGGGCACTCAGATCCATCTCCAGCTCTTCCTCTGGCATTGGAAGGCTCAGCATGGGAAGTGAAATGGGGGAGGAGAGGACAGTCATGTTGGTGCTGCTGCTTGTTGTCATGGTGGTGGTGGGGGAGGTTATGGCTGGTGCTCCTGGAGAGGATGCAGACTCAGGCACAGGCAGTGGCACTGGCACTGCTTTCCTCTCCTTGCTTCCTGTAGTTTCATGCCTGCTTGTTGTAGCAAAGAGGCTGCTTCTCAGTTTGGATGGGGTGGGGGGAAGGGAATTTATACCTTTCCCTTTACTCCCCTCTTCTGCCTCTCCCTGAAGGCTTGCCAGCTGCCTTTCCAGCACATTTCATGGTGTTTCATAGTGTCTTGTCTTTATAAAAATATATAATATATATATGTGTTCTATAAAGTTCTAGATTATAATCTGCAATACAATAAATAATATATATGTATATATGTTTTTCCTATATAAATTCTATATTATAATATGCTATCTAATTATGAAATTGAAAAGAATCAATAAATGAATATAATAATAAAATAAAAGTATCTAGAAAGAAAGCAAAAGGTATTCCAGAATCCCACCAGCTAGGCTAACAAATAGAAAATCAATGGTAGTAGCCTTGTTGTCAAACACTGTTGAACTTCTGGAAGATAGCTCAGTAACTGATCCCAAGGCAGGAATCAGTCCAGTTCAAACAACGCTGCCTTTTATGCTGTTTATCCATCCCTCCTCCAGAGCACTGGGATTAGGAGGGACCTCAGGGAAGGATCACAGTCAGTGGCCAGCTACACAGTCAATGTCAAAGCAGTCCTTCCCCCCTTTTCCCCCTCCCTTACCTTACTTTCAAAATGAGTCAAAACAGAGTCAAAGTGAAACAGCTGGCAACATTTTGCATAGCCATAATATAAATATTCACCCCAGGAGATTTCAGCAGTTTTTGATCATTTTGATTATTTTCTTCTTTATGTATCCTTCCTCATGCAATTTTACTGTAAGCTACTGTACTAATATTTTCTAATGTATTTTGGTTGTGTCTTTTACAATTTTTTCAAATTAAGACGTGCAATTCTGTATGCTGGTTAACCAGACATTCTAAAATACATTAAGCATTACAGAATTAACACTTTGAGTTTAAAAACTGTAGTTAACAAGAACAGTAAATGGCCTTTTCAGTCACTGTATAAGGCCAAAGACACTTAGAATGATCAAACTTTAAATATAAAATTTAAATTAACCAGCACTCATAATAAATCAAGACTACTCTTCAAGAATTTCCTGTACATCAGAAAGCATCCTTTTGAGTAGAGGGAAAATATCTGAGCAAAAATTGAAGTTATGCTCCCATCAAACATAATGTTCTAGTTTCATATTTACACCCACTTACCATCTAATTGATGGAGCACAAAGCATTCATACAGACTCACTATGTAGAACAACAGAGTGTTGCCTGAAACACACAACATGATCATCCCCCACCAAGAAAAGGAGAATAGGAACATGTCAACAAAGTAGAGATGTTAATACTATACACAGTGATTCATTTCAGACTTAGTTGCTTAGCTACTTGGCATTTAGCCATTTCAGAGCTACTATCAAATAGCAACTCTGCTTACGTCAGATGTCAGAATTTATATGAATTCAGATAAAAGATAAGTGAATTTTGCTTTTTATAAAATGGAGGCATCAATTCATCAACCCATAATTTTTTCGTGTCTCAGAACGATAGGATGTGCTCTCAATTCTGTGGCCTAGTTGAGATCTTGAGGGAACAGTAGTTTAGCCCCTTTAAAAGAATGCTTCTTTTACAGCAGAACTCTTCTCTACACTACTGATCAGACACCAACATGATAGCACTCCCTTCCTAGGAGGATTTATGAGCCGTCTTTTAAAGCCTGTAAATTTCCACTCCAGGAACCCACAATGGATCCTTACCCCTCTGGCTGTAGCTTTAGCCATGAAGGGAAGGCATTGCCATGGTGCTGCAGGAGCTTTGGCCATGGGAAACATGGATCCCACAGCTGGAGCTCAGGATTCTCAAGCCCTGTGGGGGGTAGGGGAGGATTTTTCCTTCATGATGCATTTCAGATCCTTTGGCCCAAAGCACTGAGTAAAGGGGAAACACCTGCCCCCATGGGCCTTCAGGTACAGAATTCTGAAGTGCCACATGGGGGAGAATATCTCCCCTGCACAGCACTTCAGTACCAGTACCCACAGCTCTACCTATAGGGCTGGCATAGGATTCTGTATGTGCCCCACACTCTATACCAGCAGTTCCCAAACTTTGAGAGATTGCACACCACAAATTTAAAATGATACAACTTTAAGTACCACCAGCAAATTTTTGTCATATAAAGTAATTATAAGAAATCTGTTAATGTGTACCACCAACAAATCTGCGTACCATTGGTGGTAAGCACACCACAGATTGGGAACTGTTGCTCTATACTGTAAAAGCCTTTCGTAGAATCATAGAAACACAGGATCAGAAGGGACCTGCAAGATCAAGTCCAGTCCCCTGCCATGGGAAGGAGGTTATTGGGCTCAAATGAGCTCAACAAGGTGCTTGTCCAGCCTCCTCTTGAACACCTCCAAGGATGGCGACTGCTGGGTGTGTGTTCCAGATTCTAGTTAGCCTTATGGAGAAGAAGTTTTTCCTTATGTCCAACCTAAATTTTTCCTCTATCACCTTGTGCTCATTGGTCCTCATCCTCCCAAGGGGTGCCTTCCTGAAGAGTTGCTCCCCTAGATCTTGGTGCCTACATCTGACATACTTGTAGGCAGTAGGCCTGTGCAAAGCATGTAATACTCACTTCGGATTTGGCCAATTCTGGGGATAGTGATTCGATTCAGTGATTTGAATCACTGTCCCAAATTGATTCAGCTGAATCTGATTTAGAGATTCAGCTGCTGTCAAATCTCTGAATCAGCCAGGTCCATCCCCCCAGCCCGGCAATGGCTGCCCTGTCTGCCCTTCCTGCCCTAGATCCTGGTACCTTGAAAACAAAAGCCCTGACTCAGCGGGTACTGTGGGGTGGGGGGTGATCCCCGCTGCCCCCCACTGCCCCACACTGCATGGGGGGCTCTGCATGAACCCCTCCCGACCCCCCACCTGCTGTTCCAGCTCCCCCCCCATGGCTTCCCTGCCTGCTGCAGCTCTGGCCCTTTAAGAAAAAATAAACAAGAAAACCCCTGCATTCAATATTCCTGCCATGTGCGGGGGCTCTTCATCAGCCCCCCGAAGTCCCAAGGCCACTGCAGGAGCAGTGAGTCCTGGGGATTTTCTCCATTTTTTTCCTTAAAGGACCAGAGCCATGGCAGATGGGGCAGCCATGGGGGGTCTGGCCCCACCCCTACTTAGCAGCTCGAAGTCTGGCTGCAGCTCCCTGCTGCAGCCACCAGGGACTGCCCAAACCAGCAAAACTCTCTGAATCTTTTCCAAACATTTGGACAGCACTGAATTGATTTGGACCTTTTAATTGGTTCCCTGTTTCAATTTGGATTCAGAGATTTGGCCACCAGATTGGGCCAAATCTCTTCTGAATTGAATCACCACCTGAAGCTTCGCACAGCCCTAGTAGGCAACTATCAAGTAACCTCTCAGTCTTCTCTTACTCAGACAAAGCAAGCCAAGTTCCTGGAGTCTCTCCTCATAGGGCCTATCCTCCAGGCCCCTAACCATATGGGTGGCCCTTCTCTGTCTCTCCTCAAGCTTATCCACATTCTTCCTGAAGTGTGCTGCCCAGAACTGGACACAGTACTCCATCTGTGACCTCACCAATACTGAGTAGAGAGAGAGAAGCACCTCCGTGGATGTACTTGCAACACACCAGCTGATGCATGCCTGAGTTCTAGTTGCCCTGCTGGGGACTTCATTGCACTGTTGGGTCATGTTCATCTTCCATTCAATTGTGACCCCCAGGACATGTTCAGATGCTGTGCCAGCCAGTGGACCACCGCTCATCATGTAGTTATGGTGAAGGTTCTATCTACCCAGATGAAGAACCCAGCACTTTTCCCTATTAAACCTCATCTGATTCCATTCAGCCCATAGAACCAGTCTGTCAAGGTCATCCTGGAACCTTACCTTATCCTCTGATGTGCCCACATTCCCCCACAGATTGGTATAATCGACAAACTTAATCATTGAGCTTGTGGCAGAAATGCCACTGTTGGTGCCCCTCTCCAGAAACTTGATTCCCTTAGGGCAGGAATCTCCTTCCCTGGTCTGCATAACAAAAGCCTGGCACCTGGGAGGCAGATGCTCTGGTCACCTGGGCAGGGTGGGGGGAGACACCCAGCCCTGTGCAGGGACCCAGGTAGCCAGGGATACTTGGGAAATGGGCTGGCTTGTGACCAGTTTTGGCAGCTTCGATTGGACCGGGCTGCTGAGGTCAGAGAGGGGATAAAAGGCCCCGATCCAAGAAGAAAGGCAGCCATTAGCCATTAGCCATGTGGTCATCCAGGTGAATCTGAACCTGGCTCTCTCCTCATCACTGTATGCTCTAAGAGTGACCTGCCTCCAGAGGGAAACTCCAACCACCTCTGGATGATGTGTGTGAGTAAGCTACTTGAGATCCGATTAGATATTCAGAGTACAGTATTTCAGATGCGTGTTTAAATGGTTACCTCAGCCACTCTGGTTTGCTCTATGGGATTCCTTTGATATTCCTCTATTATTTCTATGATATTGCTCTACCTTTTACCCTGTTTCCATCCTACCCCTGTCATCAATAAAGTTCTCCTTTGTGACTGGTGTGGGAGACTTATTGAGGGGTGGGTCTAAATTATGCCAAGGAGGCCCCTTAGGTCTGCGGACTAAAGGAAGCTTTCCTGATAAGCACCTGACTTGGGGAAAGTGCCCCAAGTACCAGTATTGGGTCTAGGACCCATTGGATGATCAGGCCTGTGTTCTCCAAGGTGCACAGCCAGAAGTAGGTCCAGAGCCTTGGATGGTGGCACCGGAAACCCCAGGCTAGTGGGTGTGCTCCAGGGAAGGGGTCGGCCGGACGTGAGGCACCCCAGGGAGGCACTCAGAGCCTGGAAGGTGGTCAGGCGCAGGGAGGTGGGCGGCTCAACGCAGGAGCGCCCCCTACTGGCCTGCCACAGAGCTTTCCACCCCCATATCCAAGTCCTCAATAAATATGTTAAAGAGCACAGGTCCAGGAACCAATCACTGGGGGACACCACTGGAGATGGCCCTCCAGGATGACACCATCCCATTGATTACAACTCTCTGGGATTGGCCTCTAAGCCAGGTGTCCACCTACCTCACTGTACACTGGTCTAGGCCAATACTCTCTCATTTAACTGAGACAATCTCATGGGAAACAAAATCAAAGGCTTTACTGAAGTCTAAGTAAATGATATCAACCTCATGTCCATCATCCAGCTGGTTAGTTACCATGTCATATAAGGACACTAGGTGTGCTAAGTATGATCTACCATCAACAAAATCATTCTGATTGCTTCTTATTACCCCACCAGTGTAATAGATGGCCTCATTCAAAATTTTTTCAAAATGTTTTTCCCAGGATTAAAGTCAGACTGACTGATTTATAGTTTACAGGGTCATCCCTCATCACTTATTTAAATATAGGTACCATGTTGGCCCTCTTGCAGTCATCTGGTACCACTCCTGGATTCCATGACTCTGAACAGATTCTATGAGCTCAGCCAGTTCTTTCGGGACTCTTAGATGCAGATCATCTGGCCCAGCAGATCTGAAAATGTCCAAATGTTGTAAGAGTATCCTCACCTGTTTGAGACTGATTTCATGTTGTCTTTTGTCTTTCCCTTATTACCTGGGCCTCTGGACAAGTATACAGTTCCCATCTGTGTTTAGGAACACTGATGTGAAGTATGTATTTAGGAGACCTGTTTTTTCACAGGGATCAGCTGTGAGCTGCCCCTCCATATTCAGTTGGAGCCTCATTGAGGAGCTTGATTTTCTTCTCATCCCCGATGTAGTATACAGGACTTTTTATAGGCCTGTGCAAGTAGGCAGCTATTTGATACAGTTTTGAATCTGGGTGGTTTGTATGTCAGGGATCCAATCTGGAGCACCAGACTGGGTTTCTGCTTCAATCTGGCTGAAGCAGCTCCAAAGCTGTGAAGCCACATTAGAGATCCGGCCATAGGGTATAATGGGGAATCAATGAAATATCTATAAATTTGTTGGGTTTTTTTTTTGTCTGATTTGTATGAAACTTACAAGAGTGGTAGCCTCTGATGAGAGCATGAAGCCTGACAAGTTTCAAGAAGATTAGTTTAGGGGTTCAGGGGGAACTGCACCCCAAATTCATGAAAGCAAAACTCACGTCACATGTATGTGTTACACCACAGGGGGGTGAAAACTGCAGGGATGGTGACCCCTGGTGAGGCGACAAAGTCTGCCATGTTTCAAGGAGATAAGTGCAGAGGTTTGGGGGAAACTGCACCTCAAGCTGCGGACAAGCAAAACTCATGACATGGGTGACACTGTGTGTTAAGGTGCAGTGGAGTGAAAGCTGCAGGGATGGTGGCCCCTGCTGCAGCCACAAAGCCTGCCAGTTGTTGAGGAGATAGGTGAAGGAGAATCTGGGGCCCTGCACCTCTAGCTTCTGACAGACAAAGCTCGTGACATGGGTGGTTGTGTACTTGACTGACTCTGTCTTGGGGTAGTTGATTGTATTGATTATTTTCTCTCCTGAGTCTTCCTGTGGTTTTGTAGGTGTTGATTGTTGATAATTAACTGGTTACATTAGCTAGCAACTGTGTATTGAGCTGGTCCCTGAGTAAATCATGATTGATTGGTAACTGGTAACACAGTAGCTTAGCAGCCAGGCCTGCAGTAGTTCCCCCCCACCCCAAGAAAGACACAGTTGCACAAGCACCCATGTCACGAGTTTTGCCTATCAGCAGCTAGAGATGCAGGGCCCCAGAACCCCCATGCACCTATCTCCTCAACAGCTGGCGGGTGTCATGGCTATAGCAGGGGCTACCATCCCTGCAGCTTTCACCCTGCTGCACCTTAACACACACAGTGTCACCCATGTCATGAGTTTTACTTGTCTGCAGCTCAAGGTGTTTTCCCTAAACCCCTAAATTTATCTCCTTGAAACTTGGCAGGCTTTGTGGCCTGAGCAGGGGCTACTACCCCTGTAGTTTTCAGCCCACTGCACCTCAACACACACAGAGTCATCTAAGTCATGAGTTTTGCCTGTCAGCAGCTTGAGGTGCAGTTCCCCCCAAAACTCTGAACCAATCTTCTTGAAACTTGGCAGACTTTGTGGTCCCACCAGGGGCCACCACCCCTGTAGTTTTTACTCCCTTGTGTTGTAACATATACACATGACATGAGTTTTGCTTTCAAGAATTTGGGGTGCAATTCCCCCCAAGCCCCTAAGCCAATCTTCTTGAAACTTGCCAGGCTTCATGCTCTCATAAGAAACTACCACTCCTATGAATTTTATCCAAATCAGACAAAAACAACAAAGTTAAAGATATTTCATTGTTTCCCCATTATACTCTATGGCCAGATCTCCAAAGTGTCTCTGAAGCTTTTCTGAAGTGCTTCAAAAGTTCCAAACCACTTTGGAAAGCCTAACAAAGCCAACACTTCAATCCAGACATGCTGCTTCGGACACCAAAGCATCTGAAGCTTCTCCAGAGCCAAAGAAGGGTCTGAAGCCTCACATAACCCTAACTTTTTATTGCCTTTACTTCAGTTGCAAGCTTGATCTCCATGCCTGCCTTGGTTTTCTGTGTCTCATACCTGTAGACCCTGGCTAAATAAGTATACCCCTCTCTGGCTGCTGAACCATTTTCCCATTGTTTATATGCTTCTTTTTTCCCCCAATAGTTCTCTAATATCCTTGTTGAGCCAAGTGGGTCTCTTGGCTCCTTTCCCGCTTTTTGACCATGTGGGAATGGCCTCTTTTTTAGTAGTGAGAATTGCCCCCTTGAGGAAGCACCATCATTCCTGAACTCCCAAATTGTCCAGTCGCTGGTCACAGAGGGCTTTTTTAACTAGACTCCTGAGTTTGCCAAAGTCTGCCCTTCTGAAGTCTAGGATTTCTGTTCTACTAACTAAATTCCCAGCCTGTTTTCAATGTTTCATAGTGAGTCAGATGTTCATAATGGATCTGAAAAGATGGTGATCTGTTCAGTGGACATCAGCTTGTTGCATGGCTCTTGCAATGCAGACATACATCTAACAATGACATAGCCAAGGAGATGTCAGTTTTTAGAACAAGGGTGTCTTCAAGTGTTCTTGTACTTCTCACTGTGTCTAAAGGTGTTTGTTATGACAAGATTATGCTCCATGAATTTGTGCAGAGAAGGATACCATTAGAGTTGGCTTTTCCTATTTCTTCCCAGTTGTGCTACTCCAGAGTTCCAGGTAACATCCAATTCTAGTGATGAAGTCACTAAGGAAAATGATTTTGTCCTCTTTGTGAGTTTTCGTCAGTACATGGTCAAGGTTGGAGTAGACCTGTTATTTGACATCAGCATCAGCATCAAGCCTTGGGGCATACACACTGATGACTGTAACATACTATTTGTTGTTGAGCTTATGATGGAGGGTCTTAAGACATTCATTACTGCTGACAGGGAGCTCCATAAATTGACTGATGATCTGATTTTTGATAGCAAAGCTGATACTATGAACATATCTATCCTGGGCTTGTTTCCCCTTCTGGAAAAAGAATTAGCCTCCACCCTCTTCCCTCAGCTGACCCTCATCCGGTTGCCTTGTTTCACTCCAAGCTGTCTCTAGGGAATTAGCAAGATAAAACAATGGCAGTTGTTCATTGTCTTGGTTACCCATCAAGCTACCAACATTTCATGTTGCAAAAATCATTGTGTTCTTATGATGTTTTCAATTGCAGAGACTGATGACATTGGATATAGTTATCCAGCCAGGATCAGATAAGACATCCTAGGTTTCAGGCACCTTTTCTAGCCCCTTCCCCATGTCGGGTAAGCTAAGGGGATCACAAATAGGATTGCCTAGTCATGGTAGCAACTGCTGAATTGCATTCCCGTCTCAATTAAGGTGCAAAAAAAGCATTGGGCTACCACCACCTGCATGCAGATTTGTGGCCAGAGACTGCCAGAGTCACTGGTCCTTCCCCATCACCACTCATTCATTGCTGCAGGGCTTTTGGAGGTTTGTACAGGACGGCATGTTGTTTTCTGTTGTAGAAAAATGCATGTGATGTTTAATGTAAGAAATCTGGTGTGGAAACAGCAACCACATGATCTTAACAAAGTGGATATCTGAGCCCAGTGACAACAGAGAATCCAAGATAACAGGAGAACACCATCTTTCTGTAGACTTTTTCCATCTTTACCGCTGTTGAGATCCTGACATCTTCTTCAGTCTGATATGCCCTTGAGGACTTTCAGTTTGGACGGTGGTTTGTCTGGAACCTCCCCCCAGGCCTGCTTATCATGCATGATCTGCCATGGGTGTGAGACTCCAGGTGACATCTCTCTGAATATCCAGCTTGCTCTGAAATAACAAAACCAGCCAAAAGCAATGCAAAGAGCTCTTAACACCAAACTCTTCAAGATCCAAAGGTCTGTAAGGATCTCCAGCAGTGCCTGCATGGAAAACTCTCTGTTTTAAATGAAGACAACAGTGAAGAACCCTGGAAGGGGGTTAATGCTGCCATACCTATGCTGAATCCATTGGCAATGTCACTCATCAACACCAATACTCATTTGATGAGAGTGAAATTGATATCCAAGCCTTCCTTGACCATAGAATTATAGACTTATAGAAAATTAGAGTTGGACAGGACCTTATAGGATCATCTAGTCCAACCCTCTGCTCAAAGCAGGACCACTCCCAACTTGATTATCCCAGCCAATCCTTTGCCTAGCTGGGTATTGAAAGCTTCCAAGGATGGAGATTCATCAGCTTCTCTGGGTAACTGGTTACAGTGTTTTACTACACTATTTGTGAGAAACTTCTTCCTAATATCTAACCTAAATTTCCCTTGCTGCAACTTGAGATTGTTGCTCATTGTTCTGTATTTGCCACCACTGAGAACAGTCTAGTTCTATCCTCTTTTGAACTCCCCTTCAGATAGTTGAAGGCTGCTATTAAATCCCCTCTGTCTTTTCTTCTCCAGAGTAAATAAGCCTAGTTCTCTCAGTCTTTCCTCAGAAGTCATGTCTCCTAGGTCCCTCACCATTTTTGTTGCCCTCTGCCAGACTCCCTCTCAGTCTTCCTTTCTCTAGATTAAATAAACCCAGTTCCCTCAGCCTCTCCTCATAAGTAATGTGCCTCATCCCCTTCAGCATTTTTGTTGACTTCCACTGGATCCTCTCCAATTTGTCCACATCCTTTTTTTAAGGGAGTGGGGGTGGTAAAACTGAATCTAGTACTCTAGATCTGGCCTCACTAGTGCTGAATCAGTTCTCTTGATCTACTGGCAACACATGTACCAATGCAGCCCAGTATGCCATTAGCCTTCTTGGCAACAAGGGCACACTGTTGGCTCATTGTCCACCATAACCCCCAGGTCCTTTGCTGCAGAGCTGCTGCGCAGCCAGTCAGCCCCAGACTGTACTGATATATGGGATTGTTATGTTCTAAATCCAGGACTTTGCACTTGTCCTTGTTGAACCTCATGAGATTCCTTTTGGCCTAATCCCCCAATTTGTCTAGGTCACTCTGAATGATAGCTCTACCCTCCCAGCATGCCTATTACTCTCCCCAGCTCAGTGTAATCTGCAAACTTGCTGAGGATGCACTCTATGCCATCTTCCAGGTTGTAGATAAGATATTGAACAAATTGGCCCCAGGACCAACTCCTGGAATATTCCACTTCATACTGGCTGCCAAGTAGACATGGAGCCATTGATTACTATTCTCTGAGCCTGATGCTCTATCCAGTTTTCTATCCACTTTACGGTCCATTCATGCAGCCCACACTTCCTTAGTCTGCCTGGGAAAATGTTGTGGGAGACTGATCAAAAGTGTTACTATGATCAAGGTATAGCACATCAACTGGTCTCCCCACATGCACAGAGTCAGTCATCTCTTCATAGAAGGCAATCAGGTTGGTCAAGTACCAGATTGTCCCTGGTGAATCCATGCTGACTGTTCCTAATTGCCTTTTTCTCTTCTATGTGCTTAGAAATAGATTCCTTGAGGATCTGCTCCATGATTTTTCCAGGGATTGAGGTGAGTCTGACTGGTCTATAGTTCCTTGGATCCTCCTTTTTCATCTTTCTTAAATAAGAGTATTATGTTTGCCCTTTTATTAGGAGAGGCACATTTTTTGGCAAGGTGACACCTCATCTCAGCAGAACAAAGAGATGTCATAGTTTCTTATAGTCAAAGTTCAGAGGAAGATCTGGGAAATAAAAAAATCAGTGAAGATGAAGCCAAGGAGACCCAGCTCTATGCTAACACACATGACATGCATAGTTTTCCCATCTTCCCATGGTCCCACTTTCCTTTGATTGCAGGATGGCTTGATGCTCCCCAAAGACAATGAATCTATCCATACTAGATGAAAAGAGTACTTTGAGGCACTCCAGGAATGTGAGTCCGCTGTAGCAGATACTAACATTGAATCAATCCCCCAACACCCTGAAAAGGGACCCCTCACCAGCCTTCCTATCCTAGAAGTAGAGTAGTATGCCATCAAGGAAACTAAGAACAACAAGGCTGGACTGCATGGCATACCTACTAAAATCTACAAGTCTGATGGTGAGGAAGTTTTAGGTACTGAGACTCCAGAAATGTATTCTATTAATTTGAAACAATGAATAGATTGGGGGACCTGAGGAATGTCAGCTTCAAGACTACGTTCAAGAAAGGAGATAAGTCTATGTGTAGAAACTATTGAGGTATTGACCTCCTTTCCACAGCAGGGAAAATCCTTGCCCACATCATCCTGAACTGTCTTTTACCTCTTGATGAGGAAATCCTAATGGAATCTCAGTGTGATTTCAGACCATCCCATGAGGCATCCCTCACATGAGCTTGATTACCCACTAAGTCCAAGAAAAATGTCATGAACAACTTCATAACCTGTATATGGCCTTCAGTGACCTCACTAAGGTCTTTCATTCCATCAATTGCAAAGCCTTGTGGAAAGCACTTGCCAACTTTGAATGTTTGGAAAAGTACATCAAGATCCTGAAGCTTCTCCACAACCAGATGACTGTGACTTTTTTAGATAGCAGATCAGAAATAGATCCATTTGTCATCCAAACTGGGGTTAAGTAAGGATGTGTCATCATCCTAACTATGTTCTCCATTTTTCTGCCAGTCATTTTGGTTATAATTAAGGATTGCCTTTCTTCTGAAATTGACACTGAATACTAAACAGATGGAGGACTCTTCAATCTGGAACATTTTTGGTTAAACCTCCAAGGTACTCCAAACGATTATATTTTAACCTTCAATAAGTAGACAACTGTGCCTTGCACACATCGAGGAAAATCACTAGACTGTGCTGGATCTTTTCAGAGAATCCTGCCAAACTTTGGTCCTCTCTCTCAATATCAAAAAGACTAAAGTGCTTTATCAACGTGCCCCAGGCCATGATTATGACTCTCCTCCCAAATTACCATTGAGAGAAAGACCCTGGAGGCAGTCAAGTACTCCCTCTACCTCAGTGGCTGCCTCTCAGAGAGCGCACATTGATGAGGAGATTCAGCACAAGATTTTGTGCACAACTGCCTCTTTTGGGAAAATTGCCTTGGTCAGTCTTTATTGATTGTGATCTCCAGAAAGACACCAAAATCCAGGTCTACAATGGAGCCATCATCCCCACTTTCCTCTATGGATGTGAAATGTGGGTGACCTACTGCCATCATCTCAAGAACCTGGAGAGGTATCACCAATAAGGCATCAGGAAAATCTTCCATGTGAAATGGAAAGATTGCTGTGCAAACACGAACATGCCTGCTGTAGCCAATGTTACTAGCATTGGTTTGGTGAACCATTGTGTGCAGATGCCTGACCCGCAAAACAAGTATTCTACTCCCAACTTAGTAACAACCTGAGATCTCACAGTACACAATGCATAGGAAAACTTTAGTGCCTAAGAGTGGGCACCATAAACTCCAGTACAGTGAGCAGGAAGGCTTTTTTGCCATCTGGCAGGAAACCTGAAGACAATGGTGTATCTTAACTCCTATCACTGTAGGATTCAGGCACTTACTCTAAAATGCAGCAGCATCTCCCCCTATAAAGGCTTTTAGCCCTGAACAACACTTAATTAGGTGTTTAAGCACAATCTTTCAAACACCTACATGAGTCATTTCAAACAAAACAAAAAACAGCAGCAGCAAAGCAGCTAGAAGAGTAGAAGAGGAGAATGGGTTCTTCTATTCAGTAGTTAAGTGGTTAATACAGTCACAAAGTGATAAAGACCTAGCTTTAAGACTCTCTTCTGCTGGAGAAGATTCATACCCAGATATGCTACCTTTAATGAGTGTGGAAACATGTATTTGATCTTTACAAGAAGATAACAGTTTAAAAAGAAAACAGCTGTTATGTTCTAATTTCTGTGTGTGGATGAACTAAGAATCAATACAAATGTAACAAAACCGCTCCAGCTTTAACACTGCATGTAGCAGTGTTGCCCTTCCAGTTGCAGGGGTTTTTCTGCACTTGCATTGTTTACAGCCTGTTCACAAAAACCTATTAGAACACAATAGCTACTGATCTTTTAAAACCTTGTCCTTTTGAAAGGGCTCCAAGTGTACATGTGTCAACATTAGTGAATTCTGTGACCACCAGGCCTTAAGGCATCCTGCAGTAGAGGATTTATTTAATTCCTTCTGTGGAAGCTGTCCCATTGATTTAGCCATGAAGATGTTGTAGGAAAGTGTGTGGGTAATATTTATTACGACATATTCCACTAGTATGGCACTTTGTTTTGTTATCTATCTTTCCAACATCCTTCATATATTACTTTCTTTTCTAAAAAAAAAAAAAAAAATAGCTGTATAGGTACATTTATGATGCATATACATGTAATGCTAGCCAATCTTTTCCAGCTTAATGATAATTACTTATGGACATCACAATGGAGATGAGTCAAGAGGAAGCTGAATGGAAAAAAGTATTTGCCTTCAAGACAAATCTGAACAAGTTTTCACTTGTTCAGTGGGTTGCATTAAAGTGCAAATGTAGTTGAGCAGAAGTGGAAAAATGGTGAAATGGCTGTGGTTTGTAAAGTATTTTTCCCCAAAGGTAAATCAATTCAGATGCAGTAAGTAGTTTTCAGCTTTTTTGTTAATGATTTTTTTCTAGCTGAACAGTCCAGGTCTATAATTTGGGAGGTTTAATCTGCATTCAATATAGTACCCTTCTGCCTCCCATAATTTGGGTGAACTTTACAACCCACTGAATTAGTTTCAGATAAGCATGCATTCTCCTTATATTAGCATTTATTTATTAACATTATAAACATGCTAAAGTTTAGTTTTCAAACAAGTTTCCAAATGTATAGGAGAATCTGCCAAATTGCAAGTTTATAGCTCATACATAATCTTGTTAAACATTGAGGCCAGTCAGTCTCACCTCCAGCCTTGGAAAGGTCTTTGAAAAGATTATGAAGGATCACATTTGTGGGAGTCCAGTTGGAAAAATGAGAAGGGAAGGGAAATGCAGAAGGGAAACCAGCATGGATTTGTAGCAGGTAGATAATGTCTGACTGATCTGGTTTTATTTTATGACAGGGTCACAAAATGGTTAGACACAGAAGTAGAGGTGGATGGTGTTTTCTTGGATTTTATCAAGGCCTTCGATACAGTATCTCATCTCATTCTCATAAATAAATTAAGAGGCTGTGACATAAATGTTTACGTGGTTCAGTGGGTGGCAAATTGGCTTAGTGGTCGCACCCAGAGATTGGTAGTAGATGGGTTGGTATCAACCTGGAAGGATGTGAGTAGTGGGATCCTTCAGGGTTCAGTCCTTGGACCTGTGCTCTTCAATATCCTTATCAGTGACTTGGATGTGCATGTGAAGTATAATCTGTCCAAGTTTGCAGATGATACTAAATTGCAGGGTGCAGTGCACACTCTGAAGGGGAGACCATGACTGCAGACAAACCTCAACAGGTTAGAAAAGTGGGCAGTACATAATAAGATTTATTACAACAAGATGTGCAGAGTGCTGCACCTAGGGTGCAAAAGTATCCAGCAGACCTACTGGCTGGGAAGTGACCCTATAAGCAGCACAGAAGTGGAAAGGGATCTTGGAGTCATAGCAGATGCATGACAAATATAACCAAAGCAGTGATACTGCTTCTCCATGCGGTATTGGTCAGACCACAGTTGGTGTACTGTGTCCAGTTTTGGGTGCCGTACTTCAAGAAGGATGTTGACAGACTTAAGAGGGTCCAGAGGAGGGCCACTCATATGGTTAGGGGGTTACAGGCAAACCCTATCAGGAGAGACTGAGGGACCTGGACCTCTTTAACCTCTGCAAGAGAAGGCCAAGAGGTGATCTTGTGGCTACCTACAAATTCATTAGGGGGATGCAGCAAGGGATCAGAGGTGCTCTGTTCACCAGGCCCCCTCTTGAGGTAACAAGGAACAATGGTCATAAACTGACAGGGAGCAGATTTAGCCTAGATATAAGGCAAAACTTCTTCATGGTAAGGGTGGCCAAAATTTGGAATGGGTTTTCAAAGGAGGTGTTGCTCTCCCCTACCTTGAGGGTCTTTAAGAGAAGGCTGGATAGGCATCTGGATGGGGTCATCTGAACCCCATCATTCTTTCCTGCCTAGGCAGGGGGTCAGACTCGATGATCTGTTGAGGTCCCTTCTGCCCTAGCACCCATGAATCTATTGTTTCATGTGAGTTTAAGAATCCTCAAATCATGTTTTTCTTTCTAGCCATCATCATAAATAAAATACAATTGTGAGTTTTTATGTATCCCCAGATTTTGGCATATGAATTGGAGACTGCAAAGGATTTTAACCACAAAGAGCAAAGGGCATAAGAAAGAATACCTGTATAGGTGTTAGTATAAAAGAATAGTAATGTAACTGGAAAAATAGAGAGGAAAATTACCTGCATTGAATAACAGTTAATGTTAAATCTATCATTGTCTCAATAGTCCTCAATCCTGGGTTGTCTAGCATAGGAGGCAACAGATGTGCCTACAAGGACTCCCACCAAATTTTGAGTTTGATACAGCTGTAACATTCCAGCTCTGCCATACAATGTTACAAGTGGTTTGGCTTTAACAATTTATTTTTAAAATATCCAGATGGTTCAAAGATGGATTTGTTTCTTTTTACAGGACATCCAGGAACTTAATTCTAGAAATGACAAATAAATACCACTGGGAGCATCTATGCATGGTGATTTAAGGAGAATTACCAATTTTTAAGGTACGTTATGGACATAGGTCTACATGTGTGCACCCTTAATGCACCTTAAAAATGGCAATTTTAAGCCAATGATGCTTACATTTAATACCTGCTTAAAGCAAATATAACATTTAGGCATGCTTACTTAAGGTGCCTTAACCCACATGCAGATGCTATAAGACACCTTAACGTTATGCGATTGAGCAGGCTGGAGCTGAGCCCATGGAGTCCGTGTTGCTGCTGGGCATCGTCAAAATGAAGCAGTGGTGGATACTGTTCTGCAAACACAGACACTGCAACTGGAATGGTGATTCTGGCAGCAGAGGTCCCTGCTGGTGTGTGGTAAGTCTGCAGAGGGGCAGGAGGTGCCAGATCTCCTGTCAAAGCACAAGGGAAATCCATCCCCTCCCCACTGCCCCAGGACTCCCTGCAGGGGAAGGGGACAGTGCAGTGTGGGCAGGGCCTTTGCCCAGAGCAGGTTGCCCATCAAGCCACATTAAGGCGTATTAAAGCATCCATGTGTAGACGTGTGCCTCAATTGCCTTAATGCACTTTAGTCTAAGGCACATTCAATTTCAGCACATGTAAATTCATGTGTAGACACACCCACTGATAACCTATTCTTAGAGATATTCAGTGATGCTGCATAAAAAAAAATACAAGGAAGTAGTAGTCTAAGCAAAGCCATATTAAAATATGATCCTTAGAAAATAAAACAAAAGATTATAACAACATGAGAATGCAGTTTTATTCAAAATGTTAACAAAGCGTTAAATAAGTTATGATGGAAATAGAAAGTAAATTCAATTTGTGCAAGTGAACAGATGTATATATTGAAACCAAATAAGGGTCCCATCTATGATCATTAATAGAGATAATGTTAGGGTGCTAAAATTTGGTTCACTGAAATGTGGAAAAGATATACAGTAAAACTGAGACGCACAACAAGTAGGCACTAAGAACACAGATAAAAGATAATGGGATATGGTCCCTTTAGGATTTTACAGCCATTTGGTGGCCAAAAAAAATTGGTGTTAACATGCCTCTGAGTGGATAAATGTTCTCACCATGGACTCTTTCCAGTCACTTCAGAAGAGTCGAGAACAGAATGAACAGAAGATTTGAAAGTTACAATTAAAACACATTGGCCACTTGAAAGATGTGGAAAAAAACAAAACAAAACAGTGCTTTACCAGAAGACAAAGCACATCATTTTGACCTGGCTCCCCAGAATCTGTATAGATTGGGTGGTTTAGTGGGGCTTTTTGGCACTTGTATCTAATAGCTGATTCAATCAGTTATTAGATAAAAGGTCCAAAAAGTCCTGCTGAAGCGCCCGGTCTATACAGGTGGTGGGCAAACTAATGCAATGCCTCTTCTGAGCATGCGGTATGCTTGGTGGTAGGGGCATGCTGAGCTTAAAGTAAAGCGCTGTAAGCAGCCATTATTGTGAAAAATAAACTCCAATTCTATGATGTGCTGAATGCCCTTGACTGTTTATTTCAGAGTTTAGCACTTTGCAGGACTACCCCTATTTTGACTAATCCTAATGCAGTTATTTTTCAGTGCAATTTCTGGGGGATTGAGGGAAAACTCTTGTTTTCCATGGAATATCAGCAAAGCACCATTCATCTGCCCAAAATCACTTGCAGAATAACAGACATTCTTTGGGTGAATCTGATATCTGCACCCAAAGAACCTTGTCTTCATATGTCCTTAGACCAACACGGCTACAGCCTACCGCATTGCAAAATAATAGAATTTTCATCTATCAAACTGTCATATTTTTAAGTATTTTAAATATTTTTCAGCATTTTTATATTAAAGCAATAAGCACTATAAACAAACAATGGCTAGTCAGATACAAATTCTATTAACCAGCTATAAATAATAGCAGCTATGACGCTTGTAGAAGCTATTCAGATATTGGTGGACCATCATTTCAACCGAAGAAAGAAACTGGTTTGGAGAAAAAATGTTTTCCTTTTCAATATTTTTTTTTCTCTCTCTTTTACTGACTGCTAAAATTTCCAAGAGGCCTTTAGGTATAGTCTATGATGCTAAGTTTTATAACAAGATCAATTCTCACATTTTTACTGCAAATTTAGGTTATACACTAAATCTGCAGGCCTCATGCAATATAACAGTTCAGACTGTTTTAGAAAAGAACGTGTTTGACAACCACAACAAACCATTTATCTGGCACTGGGTTTATAATATTTGCAGGAATGACATAAACACTTTAATGCAAGCATCTCTGTGGAAGTTAAAGATGGGGGAAAAATATTCTAGCTTCATTTTCTCTGTCAATTTAATTCTATGACGATCTAAAATATGCACGACTAGACTATGCTGTATTATTAACTAAAATTAAGTACTATTAGCAAAAATAAGGTAGCTATCTAGTGTTAATAATACTACATGCATGCATAAATATGAGAAGCACAGCTCATTAATCATTTAGCAAGACACTTACCCTACACAGAGACCCTGTCAGCTACCATTGATCTGCCCATCTGAAGAACAGATTTTATTTTACTAGTGTACACCTGCTGCTGCACTCAGTGAAACAATGTGCTGCATCTTGTGCATACTTTCAAATTAAAAAGACAGGTGGGGCTTAAAATTAAAATAATCTGTTTCAAACCATCAAACCTAATCACAGGATGCTAGAGCAACTGGACTGTTCAAGTTTAAGCAACAACAAAATCTCTTAACCCCCTCATCACCTGGTGATATAGGATCACCTTTATATGCCAGAAGAGTGAAGAAAAAGGGTCTGGAGAAGAAGCTTACTTATAAATTCCAAGTAATATATAGTTTTGCAAATAAGGAAAGGACTTTACTGGACTGTGTAGGGGCTGTTGGAAAGCTGTCTTGGCATTACAGTTTAATATTTAATAATAATAGTAGTATTATAATGAGTGCTTATACCATCACACGTTATCATTATTATGATATAATCAATTATTTTTACATTTATAGCTGCCTTTCTATATTTGACAAATGCATTAACTTTGTATTAAGTGAAATACACTGGGCATGATTAATCATGGGGCTCTTGTAATAACTGCACCATTTAATACCTCATGTCACAATTTAATGAATGAAGACAGACTAATCTCCTTTAAGCAAATAGTCATAATCTCTGTCTACTGCATATCGCAAGTGCTTAATAAATAGTAATATGCACCCCACATCATTGGTTGATATGAATATATGTAAAGATGTATGAATGCACCTAAAACATAAATACTGGACTACATGTGCTTCCTTGTGAAAAGAACACCAGATTTTCTTGCTTATGACATTCCCCAGGACAAGATACCTTGTTTTTTAAGGGCAGACTGAAGGGGAAAAAAAGATATTTCCTTGAAACTATTAGTTAGAAGTAGTAAGTAAGGGAATATCAGCAGCTGAGGGAGCCCCGCATGCATAGTGTGCTGCTCCCTGGGCATGTCTACAGGTGTATTTATGCAGGCTTAAATTTTTGGAATTTCTGTCTTGTGTAAGATGATTTTTGGAGAAAAGGTGCATGTTTTATGCAAGAAAATATAGTATTAGATGTTATGGCCTGCTTTGTACTACAGAGATATTTTTTTCCACACTTTGTAGGGGAAATAAGAATTCTTCACACAAATAACTAGGAAAATATACTAACACTTTAGAAGTGAGACCTACAGCTGCAAATACATTGCATCTACTCAGATCAAAGGGATTGTAGAACATGCATTCTACTTATCAGGATTTTTATTTTACCAAGTATTTCCTTCTCTTTCGCACAGTTTGAGTGACCGTTCTATTAATGTTTAGAGACAATTGGCTAGAAGATCTAGAAACACTTTTTCTTCAATAAACAATAATCTGGGAGTTGTCTGTAATACTTTTTCTTCCATTTTAAACACATTTTCATATTGCATTATTGTTGCTTCATGTCATGGCGGGGTCCTACAGGAGGGCCATGATCTCCTGAAGGCCCTCTACTCATGCCAAGTCCTACCCAAGGCACCCTCAAATTCTCGCCCGCCACGACTTTGATGATAAGTATATATGGGAGGCTGCCTTCATACCGCCCTGGGCACGGTGTATCAGGACATCCGTCCCTGTGATCTCTCTACCCCACCGGGGTGTCTCCCTGTGTGCTGGGTGCCTTCCAGGGACCCTGGTCTTAGGACCAAACGTGGCTCCTACCAATCCCTGATACCACGTCCCAAGCCTCGCTCATGTACCAGACATTGGAATGTCACAATCAAGCCTGCCCGCTCTCTCGGGCCTCTTCTGTAACCTAGCCTGCTCTAGAGCCTTCTCTATCACCTAGCCCACTCTAGGCCTTCCCATTAGCGTCCCCTCTCTAGGGGCTTCTCTGTCCAAGCCCTCTCTCTAGGGGCTTCTCAATAGTGCCCCTCTTCTGGGCTTCTCTATAATATTGCCCCTCTTCTGGGATCCTCAATAATACTGCCACTTCTTGGGCTTCTCAAATACTGCCCCTTCTCGGGCCTCTCAATAGCTGCCCCTTCTAGGGCCTGGGGTCTCCTCACCCCGTATTGCTGCGCCCTCTCTGGCACTGAATCGCGCCCTCCTGGGCACCAAGGCCCCTCATCCTGTGGGTCCCTGCTGAGTATATTGCGCCCTTTCTGGTGCCTATGAGCATACTCTGCTCATAGGCACCACGGGCGCCAGGATCCCCACTCTGCTGGGGCCCTTTTATGAGGCTTCCTCCTTCCCCTACAGCCTCGCCCAAACCACCGGTGTAATTCACTACTAACAAAACAAAACACAAGCCTCTGGCTGTAACTCAAACATAAGGCACCTGGCCATAACAATGTAACCCTCCTGGCTACCGCTCCACATCACTGCTCCAACCTCTGGAGCTCTCGTGAGCTGCACTCGCATTTCTGTCCTGGAGCTCCTGCCCCTCCAGCTGCTGGCAGAGAACCCCCAGCCTGACTCTGGCTCTGGGCTTTATAGGGCCAAGCCTTGCCTCCTAGGTCAACTGACTCTCCTCAGTTGCCTCAGTAACCCTCAGCTGTGCTCATTATCCCACTGCTGGGGCTTTCCCCAGCAGCCTTCACAGCGGTGCCGCGAGGTGCGCTGCAACACTTCATTAAAGCATTTCTGAAGTTATTGATTAAAAGAAGAAATAAATGGAAATCAAAACTAAAAGCATGATTCGTGTGTGATAAAGTTATTCTGAAAATGAAAATAATTTTATTTCTTTTAAATGGCTATTCTCTTAAATATCATTATACCTACAATACCATTTTAAACAGTACTTAAGTATTATCATTTAATACAGTTTAGTAGTTTCATATTTTCATAGTATCTAGGGTCAGAAGGGGCCTAAGCAGGCCATCTAGTCTAACCCCCCACCAGTGGCAGGATCGAGTGCCAGGGTCACAGGACCCCAGCCA
>JAGPOW010003642.1:44654873-44681430 GCA_030014935.1 Caiman crocodilus
TGAGGCTGAACAGGTTCAGGTCCCTCAGACGCTCCTCATAAGGCCTATCCTGTTGCCCGCATATCAATCTAGTGGCCCTCCTCTGGACCCTCTCGAGGCTGTCCCCATCCCTCTTGAAGTGCGGCGCCCAGAACTGGACACAGTAAACACAGTATGTTTCCTGAATTACAAACTGGGTTATATTAATATGAGTAGGTTAATCTACAGTAGTCTTTACTTTTAAATAAACACAAAAATGAAAGTAATACTCAAGTTATATGTAGTAAGAACTTCATGCACGAATCTAATCAGCAATGTTTGTACAAAATTTTACCCTCAATGAATTGCACGTACAAAATTGCTTCGTTCATGGCTGGCTTGTATGGCTGATATTAAAGTTCATATCATAGCACCTCCTAGACCTTCTGTTAATATCTTAAAAGAAGACCTGTGCTTTCATAATTGGCCACTAGTGCCAGGGTTTCCATACTAGCATGCAAATATTAGTAATCTGCCTTGAGCTTCTGTCATTATTTCAAATGAATGTGGTTCTGCTATGCATAACTGTCTCCTGGGTTTCACTACCCTTAATGTCCCTTTATTTATTTTAACATTTTTGGTGCCTCTGTGTTTAGGGTAGAAACACACAAAAAATTAAAAAATGCTGCAAGAAGAGCTATATCTGTGATTTTTCCAACCTTACAAAACCCATGATTGAGATAGAGCGCCTAATAACAACTAAATTTATTGGGTAGATTCTTTTTGTGCTTAACGCCAGAAAAGAATGATTCACACTCTGATCAGGTCTTCCAAAGAATCATTGTTGGCAGTCACCTTCAAGGGAGGATTCTGCCTCCTTGGTATATGAAGGTGTTATTTACAGCCCTTGCTCACTCACCTAAACTGTGGGGATGAGGCAGGTTTTCAGTTCATGATCTCTTGCTCTTTGTTTCCTAATGGGTGACTCAGCATATGGGTGTATTTAGCTTATTCTTCTGATCTGTACATGGGACCTACATGCTGAACCCTGGGTTTTGCATTTCATTCTGGGGGTTAGGTGCTTGGAATACAAATGCTGCAACACTGACTTACAGGCAACTTATATTGGGGTCTAGCCCTCAACTTCATTTGGAAAAGGTTCAGATAAATTTTGAAAAACGAAGCCTTTCAAAATACCTCCATCATGAAAAGCAGCAGCATGGCTAGAGGCTAAAGTGATCTCTATCTTCGGCAAAATAATATAGTTTTCTTCTTTTTTAAAAGCTAATTATTATATAGCAAATTGTTAAGTGGTCAGTTCTGAGATAATGAATATATATTAGAAAACTATATGCATTCATAAGATCCTGAACTGTTCACTGGATTGTGTTTGCTCACCAAATATTACACTGCATCACACAGATGCACAGTATATCTACAGTGTATCTACCACATGTATGTTTTTATACAGGGTCTATACATATACAGCCATATACACTGAGAATATTTAAGGGCTAAGCAAAGGCCATATATTCTATTGAGTGCTGCCCTTCATTTCAATCTCTATATATGAATATAAATATTTATTAAGTCTTAGCTGTATTAGCATCATGCATAACACCACTACATAACTGTGTCAGCATTTTCTTTTAAACTCCATCTGGCAGGGAAAAAAAAATCCTCGCACTAAAAACTTTCTATCAACTATTTCAAGCAAACAAGGTTCATTGTGCAAATTGCAGAGGAAAATAGTATGTCTTTTCCTTCTCTAAACATTCCTGTGTTCTTGTGACAGGGATGCTGATGTTAGAATATTATACATATTTGTGATCAGAGTTTAACCTGTGGGCCACAAATAATTCATAGAAACAGACCAAGAAATTTCCTGTTAAGAGTATGACCTAAATTTACAATGTTTAAGATTCTGATACCCATACGCCAATTAATTGATGTATAACCCCATGGAACTTGTTTTAGCCCTGTACAGCATCATTATACAGAAATAAAGATATAAGAAATTGACCAAAACTAGGACTTTGCAGAGTTCAACATAACACCTGAAATACTGCAGTTCCCTAGAGGCCGAGTGTACTGCTGAACTACGAATTTCTGTTTTGTGGATGTTACAACCTTAATTCTGTGGGTTTTTTTGTTTCATTAGCATATCTAATATGATTGGGTTCAAATTCTCCTCATTTGTATATGCATAAGCCTAAGTAGCCAACAAAAAGAAGAGAGAGAGAGAATAACATATGGGCTCTCTTTCTACTCTTCTTATACCTTCATGAAGCCATCATTCGTAATATTCTTCCAAAGCCCAACAGAGTCTTCCCAATAATGTAATCATCATCCTGTTTATTGCTATTACGGTAAAAATACGATTTGATTTTTCAGATCACAGAAGATGTTAGCTGAATATAGGTTAGCTCTTTATCTAAGTGCCTTGGGCATAATAGCTAATCAATCATATTTAATCAATGTGTTATTCAGCCATGTAGATTCCCATCTATAATTTCAACTTTATTCAGATAACCTTTAGCCTCAGTACATTCTTCACTTTTTTTTTTTTGGCAAAAGAGAAAGAGAAATAAATGTGTTATGAAAATAACATTCTGAAACTTCTAAATATGAATATACCATTTATAAAATAAACTTAGCAGCGTCTAACCTTTTTCATTCTTTCCAGTGTTTTGGGAATATAGTACTTCTGAACTATCCTGATCCCATTGCCCTTGAAAATAATTCAGATGTTGACATTTATTTTAGAACTGGTTAGGATCATGCACCAAGAATTTTGTTAACAGCACCTGATGCGGTACTGGATGGGGCACATCCTTATTTGGTAAGGCAAAGGTGGAGTTCTTCAAACTCAGTTTCTATCCACTCTAGGCTGTTAGTAGATACAAACATTTTTAAGTACCAACATCTTCAGTTTAAAATATTAGACAAAACCTACACAAGCACAGTTGGAGGATCATAGTCATGTATGAATACTAGTTATTCTCTTTAAAAAGGCTAAAATGTGACAAAGTGCCTCCTATTGTTAGGATTTTCATTGTCTAGGCTGCTACTGAATAAACATGAGTATACTTGTTCCAGTTGGTTTGAAAACTATTGAAAAATGTAAATAACCATTGAGTTTAGAGTAAACAGTTGAATGTGACATTTGCTTTCATTTTAAATAGCTTGAAATGAAGGGGAAGAACAGCATGACATTTAAAGCACAATCTATCTCATTCTGTGTGGTTCCTTATAGGATTTTCTGAACAGCATTCTTCATTCTCTCCAAAAGATAATAATGAGATATGTTTAGCTAGGCCTGCGCATGAAACAAATGGAAAAGAAAGAATGTTTTCATCTAAAATTACTCTTTAGTCTGAGAGAGGCACCATCATAAGTGGTGCAGATCAGCATAGTAGCATCCTTCTCCAAACCAGTTAGTCTTTAAGATGCCACAGATTCTGCTTGACTTCAGATTAATATGGCTAATCACCATTCTATGTATGTAAACTCAGGTAGGTGATCAATCTAAAAATATCTTGCTTTCAAAATGGGGTACAATGGAAAAGCCTTATAGCAAATATGTTGTAACAGGAATCTGATGTTCCAACATCTGATATTATAGAGACTTGATAGAGTGATTTAAATTTCCATTTCAGCCAAAATTGGGTACTGATGTCCTGAGCCAAGTGATCTTTGAAAGTGAAAATTTCAGATGACATTATTATCTGTGCAGGACAGGACATGTTGCAGTAGTTTTAGATTTATTCCAGATCTCAGTCACAGATCTATCACAGACCATAAAATTAAAGGACATCAGCCAGGATCTTCTGAATGAAGGACACATTTTCATTAGCATAGTTAAATCATGTGGCTCTGCATGTTCACATGCTTACTTTGCAGTAAATCTCCCTAATAGTGAATAAATTTGCTACCTGAAAATGCAAGTAGCAAATTTACTTGGCATTAATAATGCTGCCATAGTGCCTTTTTTAGATGGCTGACTGGGAGCAAAATCTGCTCCCAGTCAGCCATCCACCGGGGGGTGGGAGATTGCTTCCTCCTCCAGGAACTGCCTGCTGCCAGGTCAGGCTTTGACACAGGAGCCCGAGTGGAGACTATACGTCTCCCTGCCCTAGGAGCAGGGAGCTCTAAGCCCCCCACTCCAAGATCATGATTGGGGAGTGGGGGCTAGGAGATCCTTTTAAAGAAAGGATTTCCCAGCCCCGACTCCACCATAACAGCTGTGGAGCAGAGTGCTAGGAGACCCTTATCTCCTAGCAGCAGCTCCACAACCATGGGGCTGTTGCTGGAAGATGCGTATGTCCCAGCCTGAGCCTCCGGCTGCGGAGCTCAGGCTAGGAGACAAACATCTCTCAGCAACGGCCCCATGGTCATGGAGCTGCTGCTGGGAGATAAGGGTCTCCCTGCCCAAATACTGGCACCACGGAACTCAGTCTGGGAGATAAGCATTGCCAAGAGGAGGCCCTGTGGTCACAGAGTTGCTGCTGGAGGATAAGGGTCTCCCAGACCATGGCACTCAGCCTGGGAGATAAGGTCTCCCAGGCCAATCCCTGTGATCATGGGGCTTGGGCTGGGAGATAAACTCAGGCTGGGAGATAAGCATCTCCCAGCAGCACCCCCACAGTCATAGACCTGGCACTGGGAGCTCCCTCCTGGTGGGTCTGGGGAGCTTGCTCCCAGCCAGCTCCATGAGAACAGAGCTGGGGGGGGGAACAAGTTCTCTAGTCTGTTTCTCCCCAGCTCTATGCTCAAGGAGCTGGGCTTGGAACAAGCTCCTCAGCCCCCACCCCACAAGCCCAGGTGGGGAAAATGTCCCTCTCCCCCAGCAGCAGAGAGTTTCCAGCCTGAGTTCTTCAATCATGATCACAGTGTAGCAGAAAGCCCCCTTTTCCTCTTGCCTGAATTTGCTCTTCCCTCTTTGGATATGTTTCTCTTCTTCTACCTTTTCTTCCTTCCTCTTTCTTTCAGTATTAGATAAGGAATTGTGTTTTAAAGTTTGTATGCGTGTATTTTGTATCTCCCCTTGTATTTTGGCATTTTTATCTTTTTGTGTGCCATGACATTACTCTTGTAACTTATATTTTATACTCCTCACCTTTTAACTATATGTGTTTAGTTTCAGAAGTAAGTTACACATTGTAACAATGTTAACAAGGGCAGGAATCAAACTGCTGCTTCCCTGTATCAGGTGGGCCCCTGACAGAGCGAGTGAATCAGTGATTGAAGAAGTAACACAGTAGTAGGCAGAAATTAACACCTAGGAAAACTGCAGGTCAACCAATGGAAGAAATCAATAGGATACAATGTAGCAACCAGGCATTCTCTAAACGTCAATGTTCAAAGGCTAGAAGCCCTGGTCTGAGTTAATCAATGCTGGGAACCAAATTTTGGGCTGAATATC
The DNA here is from genome assembly GCA_030014935.1 of Caiman crocodilus. Taxonomy (NCBI): domain Eukaryota; kingdom Metazoa; phylum Chordata; order Crocodylia; family Alligatoridae; genus Caiman; species Caiman crocodilus. Next base: position 44,660,257 of record JAGPOW010003642.1, read on the forward strand.
TCCAGATCGACCGCTCCGAGAGCCCTATTCAAAATTCATCAATGGACTCCCAAACCTGCACGTATATGTGGACAACCCCTAGGGCAGACAGATTCTAGCCAGTAGCCACCGAGGGAGAAGTCCCATAAGGGTCAATGACCCCTAGATTGGGCAAACCTGACAACTGGGGAGTTACCAAAGTCTGCCAAGGACAGATAAAAAGCAGTGAAAAGTGACCTTCGGCAGCAGCCTCTTGATCTCCAACTCGACCAGCACCCAACCTGTCCAGCCAGAAGGACCAGCCGGTGACACCCTTCTGGAGGATAACACCATGCTGAAAGAAGCTTCGACTGGCCATTGACAGCAGATTCCAGGGCTTGTGGGATAGGTATAGCTAACTCTTGAAGCTCGCTACTGTGTGTGTGTGTGTGTGTGTGTGTGTGTGTGTGTGTGTGTGTGTGTCGGGACCAGCCCCAAGGTTTATGATTTAACTTCATTACAGTGTTTCAATCCACCTAATAAAATCGGAATTTTAAGGATCCCGAGTTGGACATTTGTAGCCAACAACAGAAGAGGGGCCAAGGTTCCCTTCAAGGTGTGCACCTTCCCAGCAAGGTTCCCTCCAAGATTTAAAATCTTGCTACGCACTAACTTTTTAATGCTGCACAACCACCTGGAGAAGAGCTGGGCACACAGCACAGCAGAGGCACTGGAGCCGTTGTGGGACACTTACAGTAGGTAACCTCCTCATTCCTCAGGCAGCGGCTCCCCCCTGAGGTGAGGCGGGGGTGGGACCAGGGGCTGGGGCTGGGGCAGAATGCCTGCTTGTGGTACCAGGGAACTACTCTAGCTGATTCTTTATCTCATTGTGAATGGAAATTCCGGCTGCCACTCCTTCTGCTGCATCCAGTGTGCTGGCACATTCACTTAGTTACTGGCCAAGCAGAGGAGGAGTTCCCAGCTCCACTCCTGCCTGGCCCCAGCGCCGGCCTCAGCCCCAGCCCCAGGTAGGGTTCAGGGGGTCCCAAAACTACATCTTGCAGGGGGTCCTGAAAGATTGTGGGTTGGCCCTGCATTTGATTTCCCTCATACAAGTTTTACACTACTATAAGTTTCTATTTTTCAATTAAGTCACTGCTGATTTGCAAAGGCATAGATGAAAAGAAAATATAAACACCATAGAAGGAAACCACTGCATGTAAGCAGTATACATGACTTCCAGTGGTGCACAGAACTCTATTACTACTTTCTTTATTTAATTTATTTGGTTAAAGCTATTTAATTGAATATGCAAGTACCGATAGGATTTTCTTCATCAATACACCCTCAAATACTGAGGTTATGCTGGTATCTGATTATGTGTGAATGGAATCAGACCCTAAGCCTCTAGCTGTTTCTGACAACTGACAACTTTAATTCTTATATCTGTTCATGAATGTATAACACCCCATGAACACCATACCTTGCTGCTGTCCTTGAGACACATTGCAGAGCCCCAGCAGGCTTATTCAAACAATACATAAGAGTGTTTAAGCAGAACTCAATTACTATTCAAGTGGTCATATGTTTGTTATGCTATTAATGGGAAAGGACTGAAGCATCATGCTCACAGACCTAAGTGATGCACTGAAGTAATGCACTCACGGATCACTGCACCTTAGAGGGAACATTGGCAGGGGCCAGAGCTTGTTCCCAGCCTCACTCTGCAATTGCAGAGCTGGGGATAGGAACAGGCTAGAAGCTGGTTCCCAGCCCCCACTCCATGATCACATGCCCCACTCCATGATCACACATGATCCCTGCATGCAGACAGTTCACCACCCAGCCTGGAGCTGGCTGGGACCTGCCCCTGACTAGGATAGTTTCCACCTAGCCCCAGGCTGCACAGGGAAGCAGTGCAGCCTGGAGGTGGCTAGGGAATGTCCTGTTTCAGGTAGCCCTCTGCCACCTCCAGGCTGCACATGCAGAGTTCCCTGTGCAGTCCAGGGCTGGCTGGGAACTGTCCTGATCAGGGTCAGGCCCCAGCTCTGTTCCCTGATCAGGTGATTGAGGTACAGGGCTTGGAAAGGACTGCAGGGGTGGGGTAGGTCCCAGCCCCCTGCCCCAATTTGCTGGTGAAGCTCTTTCCAAGCCCCGTGCCCCTGATTGGGGAGCAAGGGTCAGGAGTTCCCTGCTACCAGGGCAGGGGCACATTGTCTCTACCCCAAAAGCAGGCAGCCCCCTGGGGTCAGGATACAGCTGTCTGGTGATCCCTGCCAGCTCCTGGGCTAGCACCTAGAGGAAGCCTGGGGCTCCACCTCCAGTGGTAGCAGGGGCCCAATGGAGGGCTTCAGGGAACTGGGTGCAAATCTGCTCCCTCATTTCTGCATGTGTAGGTATCTACCCAAAACCCATTACTGGGCAAATCTACATGAGACACTACTGTGACCCTGCATTGGCAGGTATAGACTGTGATGCTGATGCTACATCACTGTAGCAAGGAGCTATGTTGCCATAACTTATTACTACAGCAACATAGTGTTTAAAAATAACTTTGCACTGCTGGGACTGTGCAGTACTGGTGCATACTGTGCAGTCATTTAGTACTTGATAATGCACATGTAGATGTACCCACTGTGCAGTAGCTTACGGCACAGTAAATCTAGGCTATAGTAAATGCATGTGTAGACGTGCTCACTGTGGTTGAAAGAAAACAAATAATTTTAGCTTGTATATTTGCCAGAAACTGTTGCATTACTATATTTCATCTTGATCCAAAGGATTAAGTTGCTGAGACCAATTAAGAACAGTGAAGAATGGGATGTGTTGCTTCTAGGGGCTGTACATTCCTATGAAATATCTATTCAGGAATTCACACTTTACCTGTGGCTATGTCACCATATGAGGATCTAATAAATTAATTTAATTTTATAAGTGTTCTAGCAACTTGCCAAAATGCAAAGGACAACTCATCCTGGAAAAGTTTTGATTCTCGTGTGGCAATTCCAAAATCATCATCTTGGTTTCTAAAGAGTGCATATTGATATTTCTAGTTTATTTCTGGAAGATGATAAAAGATGATAAAAGATGTTCAACAACAGAACAATGTTAATGAAAAAAATAATAGAATTGCAATCTCATCTCATTGGCTTTGTCTGTAAGCGATGCTAAGCAACTGAAATGATCTGTGACATCCCTTTTATTTACTGTCTTCTAACTGGATCACAGTATCAGAGGAATATTGTAAGAAATGCAGACTGGGCTTTTTCTCTGTCCGAGAATCTGTTAACTGATGTTGCTCTTGTATAAATTTGAGTTCAAAGGGTGCAATTAAAATGCAATTCAACACTAGTCTTAATATATGAAAATATTCTGCTCAATACCATGTAGTTTTATCCCAGTTCACAAAATTCATTTTGACAAAATTCAAGGAAATGTCTTTTCATTAGCTTTCAAATGACTGGCATCCCAACCCTCCCTATCATCTAATTCATGCTCTTCAGCATCCTTCCAGTAACAATAAAAGAACTATACAATTCAGTGGTAAATCAATATCCCCTAATGGTTTCATAAATGAGCCAGGGCTGCCAATTGTCAGTTTCTTGTATATGATATAGTTACTAGGCATGGAAAGAAGTATTAAATGAGAATTGAAATCAATTCATGTACTGAATTGGTAGGAAAAAAAATATGAGCCTGATTCATAATACATTTAGTGGGGAGCCACACTTTGTAGGTTTTTTGTTTAAAAAAATATTAGACTAGACAATCCTCAGAAGGCTGTAATTCTTATAATAAACTTTTACTATATTATTTCAGCAGCTAAAAAGGTATTCTGGGCAGTAGATTTTAGGCAGACAACTATTACTATGTAGTTCAATATTTAACTCCTATACCTAAATTACTACATTGTACACAGAGGGCACTTCTATATGGGATCCCACTGCACAGTGTTAACTGCACGTTTATTTAGTATTTGTATAATCAGGTACTAAATAAATGCACAGTAACCAGTGTTACTGCTCAGTACCCCTTGCAAACACCTTTCTAGTGTTGTTACTGCACAGTATCTTAATAATACTGTGCAGTAGCATATTAGCACTGTTTGTACTGTGACATGCTCCTGCACAGCACTTTTTGGTTACTGCACAGTTAGCATTTTGTGCTGAGATGACCAAAAAGTAATGCTTTTAATTCTCAGTGTTGAACACCATCCCTCTCCTTTCCCTACTTTCCCTAATTCCTATTTTTTAATAACCATGTCTTCAGGAGCTGTCCAGAAAAACTGTTCCTTTATCTCCCAATAACTACCATGTATTTGACAGAGACAGTTAGGTAAAGTTATTCATGTTCTATTATTGCCATCACAGTAGTTCATATTCCAATAATGCCATCATGATTCCAGCCCAAGTACTGTAAAGCTCTTAAGCACTAATGAGTCTTTGCTAGAAGCACAAAAAGGTCAGCAGGAAACCTCAAAACATTTTAAATATTTTGGATGATTTTACTAAAAAAAAAGCTTACGTTCGAATGTTTTACGTAGTGTTTAGCAAGTAGATTCAACAATAATTATATCTTATTTACTCAAATCTAAGATGACCCTGAATTTAGGACAACTCCCCAGTACTTAGTTTCTTCTATATGGAAAAATTATAAATCTGTTATAATGCAGGTATAGAATTTAATTATTGGAGGGTTATTACTGGGGGTGTTGTCTGGCTGGGGAAAGGGAGTCAGGGAGCCCCCTTGGTTTCACCCCCCCGCAGTTCTTCTCCCTGAAGTCCTTCTGTCTCCCCAGCCACCTGCACCCCCAACCCCTACCTTCCTACAATCACTGTTCCAGGTCCCCATAACCTCTGCCTCGTCCCCCAACTCTCCACAATTTTTGCTTCTCCTGCCCACACTCTGCAGTCTCTGCCTCTTCCTCCACTGCTCCCCAGTCTATGTCTCTTTCCCCCAAATCCTAGTCACTGCTTCTTTCCCCTCCACTACACCCTTTTACTTACTATCAGATGGTGCTTAGAGACTATTTCCTCCCAGGAGCACAGCACATGAAAGTGTAGCCCTGGCTGAGCCACACAGCAGCATCAGTGCTGCTGATTGGCTGGTAGGAGACTGAATTCAATGTGCTTTATGCTGAGCTGTGCCTGTCCCTAAGGGAAGGGAAGGGGGCGAAGCAGGGGTGCAGAAGCTGTAGATGGCAAGCAGATGTGGGGAAGGCAGGAGGCTGCTGTGGTTCTGATTCTGCCCCTGACCCAGCCTAAGGGCCAGGGTTACAGTCACAGCAGCCAACTATGTCCCCCTCCCTTTTGTATATGAATCTAAGACAAGGGGATCCCCACCCCACCTGCTGATCAAGGGGGTAAAAAAAACAGGCCTTAGATTTGAGTGAATATGAGACTAGATTTGAGCACATAATTTTTAAATGGCCAGCAAATACTTGTTCAAATTTTCCATGAATGTGCCTGAATTATGATTTTCTCTCTCTCAAGGTTTGCTTTCCACCTGAACATTAAAACAACAGTGTTTCCAGTATGAAATCTGAAGTACCAAGTCACAATAACTGACATTACTTGCACAGTCATGCACATGACTATTCAAATGAAATGAATGGAATGCTTGGAAACAAAGGGTCAGGCAAAACTTGTTTTGCAAAAAAAAATCAACAATACAAATGGAAATTATAAGATGCTTGTGGATAGCCCATTAGCAGAAAGTATAGCTAAATTTGTTGGATAAAATAACAATTGTGAATTATTCTCTTAGTTCTAGATGCAATTATGGGAAGCAGCAATCACAGATAAGTCATTAATTGATGTTCTATATATAACATTCCTTAATTCATTCCAGTCATATATAATGCTGCAGCATATGTGGGAGATAAATTTAGACTAAAAACATGTAGATTGTTTCATTTAAAAAGTAGAGTCTTTGTTCCTAATGCTTTATTTAAAAACACAGATATATATTTGAGGTGCATACCTAAAATTCTACCTGGAAGTCTGCACGGGATTAAACAATCTCACTGCTGGCATTCTTGAAACCAAAAGGGGTTATATTTATAATACCTTCAGTCTCTTCAAGGTACCATTGGTTTTTGTATGCCAACTTTCGAACAAAAGCCAGTGGGAAGCCAAAATACCTCTACCTGTTGCGTTGTAGGTTCTGGATGCAAGACTTAAAACCCACCATTACTAAGAGTTTGCACTTGACCCATAAAAGACTAGACATAACAATGCCTCACACTGCTTTGAAATAGGCAAGGTAGGAACTAATTACTTAAAGTTAGATGTGGAAGCTGACCTTCAAAATACAACATCAAGGCAGGAAGAAATCCCTGGACAATAATTCAATAAATATTTTTTCGGATTAAACAGATAGAAAATAAAATAAGCATTACTTATCTATAGTTGGCTGGCTTTTGAAGTTTTAGGAACTTCATGATGTTTTAGATTTGGATAAATGTTTTCCAAGTATCACATACTTTGAATGACTCAGCTTGCAATTTTTTTAATTACCACACCCTTTGCCCTCCCCTGGGCAGAGGTGTACACACACATGCATGCACACTGCACTAGGAAACAACTATTTTTGCTTTGACCTCAAAGGCAGTACTTTCCCACCAAAAGGAATTTCCTTTAGTATACTATGACAAAGCATAGCTAGAATGTAGAAAATAAAGCTTCTTTTTTTCTTTATTTACTATATATGGCAAAGATTTTTGACAAAAAAGAGCTTTTGAGTAAATAGTAGAAAAATATAAACATCTGATGGACACAATATAAACCAGTTTTCCTTTTATGTATTTGAAGGTTAGTTCAAGAACAACTAGGTTTCAACTTGCTAGAAAAGGCTCTAAATCAGGCATCTGTAAATGTAGATAGGCAAGATATTGAAAAATTCTGTTAACTAAATATCTTTTATTGTGAATTTCCTCTCTCTTTTTCCAGCAGAACAACTTAATGAACCTAATGTCTATCTTCTCATCACTTTATTTCTATGGATAGTTTTAAATCAAAATTAGTGGAGGGGAAGGAATGTTCATCAAATATTTTTAGTTACCATAGTTGAATAGGTCAGATATTATAATAGATAATACTTTCCCCACTATTTAAATGTTCGTTGTTATGGTGACAGTTCCAGGAGGGAACATTAATACAGATCATTTGGAAGCTTTAATGTTTACAACACAATTATTGCTAATACTTTGTAAGAAAAGGTGACAGTTAACAGTTCTCCTTGTTAAATATGTATCACATCTCAGTTTTCTTTCATTTCTGTTCGTCCTATTTGTGCCCATGAGAGCTTAAGGTTTGAATACAAGTACAGACACATGTAAACTATAAGTAATTTGAACTATACACCAAAAAAATTATCATAATAGATGCACTTATATATCCTTAAAAATCACTTAATGTTTTTTGCCCATGGTATGCTCTTTGGAATACAGTTATTGTTCTTCTGTAAGGTACCCAACTTCAGCCAAAGTATTCTACTCATACCCAAAGCTAATATGTGTAAAATTAGAAGAGGCCATAAAATTATTTCAGTGCTTAAATCATGCTTTTGCAGACACTATGTGGCTCAGACAACAATTTGAGTTTTTTAAAGCTATATGGGGCATGTAGCATAGTAACTAGCCCAGAGCCCTTAAATTAGAAAGCATCTCAAACTATCCAAAACTTTGTTCATATCTATTACTAACACATACAATTACTTACATATTCTTCATAGGCCTCATGTGCTGGAGGAGGAGGTGGTCTGTAGCCTGGCACAGCTGGAGCTCCCCTTGCTCGAGGGGTAGGAACACCCCTGGCTACAGGAGGCACTGGTAGTGCTCCACGTGTCACTGGTGTCCCTCTAGGTACTTGGGCACCTCGTCCAGATGGGGGAGGAGGAATTGCACCTCCACGTCCCCTAAGAGAAACATGGAAGTGAAATTAATTCATTGATATACACTTGAGTTAAAGACAAATACCTGTCTGAAGGAGCTTATTCTCTTACTACTGTTGTAAACATCATATAATTCCAGGTTTTTAGCAGCAGCTGATAATTACCTAATCAGAAACTCTTGGAACATGTATGACAATGGCTTAGAAGAGGGTGACAGTATTACTACAAATACAAATACTTGGCATATATGTCTAGCAACCCTCTTGCACCTGATTCCTTTCCTGCATCCACCAGTGCAAATGAGAGTAATTTCCTTTAATTTAGTGGACTAACACTGATGCTCAGCTAACATGGGGGGAGAATAAAGACCTCCACCTCTCAGTTGCAAAGCTCTTTGTAGCAGTGGGTTATTGTTACGTTCATTTTGCTGCTGGGGCATTCAGGAGACAGAAATTTTGGCCAAGCCTTGGAAGAAAATGAAATGATATAAAATAGAGTAAGACATTTTCCCTCTTATCAGTTTCCTTATTTTGCAGTTGCAGAAGGTAGGGGGAGAGCAGGGTTTTATTTCTAGCCATTTTCCAGGTACATTATGCACAGAGAGATAAAAGAATGGAAGTAGGGTTGAACCCCCAACATTGCATCCACTGGGTTATGCTAGCTAGAAAGAAGGAAGCAAAGGAATCTGTTAGTCAAAGAAGCAGTTGATTACTAGCTCTCAGGTACTTCTCTGAGCAGGGGAGGCATTACTCATATTTGAGCCTTCTTTGGCAGAGCATAGACACTGAAAAACTCTTTTGTAGGATATAAATTTGTTAAAGGAAGTCACAAAGCAAATCCTTAGGTGGTGCACTTCAGCAGAGATTCACTGAAGTCAATAGAGCTGCAGTAATTTAATCTAGTTGAGGACCTACTATATTACATTTCAAATATGCTGCTTTTGTATTGTTAAGAATATTTTTAACTCATTTGTCTTTAATAGGGTTTTAGGCTGAAAATATTCTTGCACTCTTTCATTTTGCCTCTTTTTTGCTTATCAGACATTGATTTCTTTCTTTTTTGTATTTTGTAAAGTAAAAGCCAATATGGTTCTGCTCTGTTTACCTCCATGCTTGTGATTAAACAGAATCAATTATGGCTATAAACCTTGTGAGGAGGGTCCAGCAGTTAGATTATTGTTCTTTTACTGTGACTGGAACATGAGTGTTTTTGTAGGTCCTAAAAATTTTTTTTTAAATATTCCTTGACAGAATAGTGATTCTTAAAATCTATATTTAAATCAAGACAATATCTTTCATTAGGCTACATATGGATTTCAAAACAAGGGAAAGGACAGATTTTAATCTTAAAACCTTTTTTTAATTCTTTAAAGAACTGAAACCTCATGTCCTCTACTCTGCCTTTGCCGAAACAATAGTACAATGCCAGAACTACTAAAATGGTGATGCTACATTAAAATAACACAGCACAGGCAAGAAATAACAGAGGAGGTCAGGAAGAGATCTCTTCTAATGATGTAGTGCCCAATCTGCTAGCATCTAGAGACTAACAAATGCTGAGGAGTCAATTTTATGATTTATTATTTTACAGCACACAAGAGTGCATTAGTCTTACAATATAGTAATATAAATGTGATCCCTTCCCTAGACAACTGAAGAGATAGCAACAAGATGTGATAGGGACATTGGGGTCAAAAAGAGAATTATCGACACAGATCAGATTAAGTGACTGTTAAGACTAAGCCACAGTACAATAAAGGAAAGGATTTTATGTATGTATGTATATATTTTAATTAAGACTGATTTCTTGGGAGTTGATGAACTCTGTGTAATTCCAGTGGTCCACCTGGGTAAAACAATTGTCCTGTTTTTCAGAGGCATCATAGCGGGATGTGTTCTAAGGAAGGAGGTAAGTTAAGATGGTATGTATAGTTACAGTGACAATATCACAAAGAAAGAAGTAATGTATGAAGAAAAAAGTTTTACGAGTCAATTGGCAGACTACAAAGGTTAGTTGATGTCAACATAAAGTTGACTTGATAGTTCAACTTGAACAGATAACATAGAGAAAAAATAAAATGCTATTTGTCAAATAATATTATCCAGTATGGAATTTGGTTTCACTGTGGCATAAATGCATTTCTTTTATCAAGCCACACGTTAACATTGATAATAGTGTCGAACCTCCACTACAAATGAAGCGCTCCTACTGAAAAGTGGGAAGCAGGGCAGAATTCTATTTCACTTAAACAAAATTTACACAGCTATGCAAATGCTGTTCTTGGTACTTACACACAGTTTGCAAAACTATTCCATGTGTAAGATGGATGCATAAGAATTCATACAGCATATCAAATGCATATACCTGAGTTTGAATCCCCAAACTGTAGCCCAGCAAAAATGAGGAGGGTTCTGCCATGTTCAAGCTCAATGGCCTAGAGGTTAGGGCACTTACCCAAGAAGCAGGAGACTGAGTTTATATCCTACCTCACCCAGAAGGAGTTTGAATCTGTTGGTGTTTATAAACATGCTCTGGAAGGCCGGGGGAGGGGGTCTTTAATTAGTGGAGCTCTGAGAGCTGCATTAATTAAAAGTATCTGAAGCATCACGTGTATCAGTGTCCCAGTGCTGAAAAATGGTGGCAGGGTACTTTGAACTAAAGCTTGTCAAACAGGGTGCTGATACATGTGATACTGATACACATGGTAATTTCCATGCTCCTGCAGACTCAGTTCAGTCTGTTCTGATGTGCTGGAATTACAGCTTATCAGAGCAGCCTCCCTGTACATATATAGAAGTCCTGTAATTTCCCAACTTCAATGAAACAACCAGGCCACAGGTCAGGCCTTATTCAGACTCTGGATAAGGGTCTGCCTTGTATTGAAGTTAAGCATCTGTAACTTACATTTTATAGTGCTTGGATAAAATGGATTGAGCGAAGTGGAGAAATTTCTGCTCCATTGGGAACAAATGTCTAGGCTAGCACCCATATCCTCTCCCTCTCAGAATAGGAGCCACCTGAACCACATATCCTCTAACTGCCTGCTTCCTTTTGGTCCCACATACCCTTCTCTCTTTGTTGCCCAAGGGTGAATTTCAAGAGGAAGACTGGAGAAGGAACTAGATTATGCCTAATCTTGGCCTGGTGTTTACAGAACTGGGCTAGAAAGTGAGAGAGATATGAGTTCAAACCATCTCTGGATGAAGGGGGCCTAAAACTTGAATTACCTACTTCTTGGATGAGTGCCCTAATTGCTAGGCTGGTGGGCTAAAGCATGGGAGGGGGCTCCTCCTCTGGCATCCAACACCCATGAGTCAATTATTTACTTAACTGTCTCATAAATCATGTTTTTAAAGGTCATGGTGTTTCACCATGGGCTGTGCTTCTTTAGCATGAATAAAAGTACAAAATAACATACCTTGAAGAAGCTGTAGGTGCTACACGGATTCCTCTTCCTCGAATTCCCCGTCCACGTGCCGAATCTTCAGAACCATTCAAATATGACAGTTCTCTCAATTGTTCCTGACGAATTTCATCATTGTAGTCCTGAAAGGCAGATCATGGAACCAACTAAGGCTTCAGTGTCAAGATTGACATTGTTGTCAAACCACTCCTACTTGGTCAAATGCACCTTTGCTCATGCATGTCATTTGTGTCTCTGCTGGAAAGCAAAAGCTTGTGTTCAAGTGGTAAGAGGTATGTGAACAGATAAACCCATGTGAAAGTACATGAAATTGTGCATGGATTTAAAGTATTCACAAAGTTACTTACACGCAAATAATAGTTATGGTTTTCAAATGTGTCAGTGGGAATTATTTTGTCTCGAGGCAAACATAGAGCAAAAGGGTGCTTACATCTTATCTATGCCAAACACAGTCTATTTGACACTATTTCCTGGCACAGGGAATGCTAGCAATTTAAACAGGGCAATCTTGATTGGATAATGTAATTATGATATATGTAAGTAGATATACAGCATTAAGTTGGGCTGTCACTTCCACACATATCTACAAGATTTTTTCACCCTATTGAATATGGACTTCATCATAGGTGATGCATGGTAGGGCACAGGGGGCACATGCCATCCCAGATTTCTGTGCTAACTGCAGGGCACAGGGCTGCAGCCCAGCTTGAGCCAGGGCCCAGCAGCAGCAGGCATGGTGGTGCAGAGTTGTGCCCCCCTCCTCCCTCCACTGTCAATATGAATTGTTTATGGATGTTATGATACTCTAAATACCAGCTGATCAAAAAGGGTAAAATGAGCTATCTCCAGAGCTCTGAAATGTTATGAGTAAGCGGTAAACAGGTGTCTCTGTTAAGTGACAAAAGAAAGGTTCTTTTAATTCCGATCTTAGAGTATCAACTTCAAGCAGGACATCAAATGAATTCCATATTTTACTGATAAAATACTATATAGTACACCTATCACAGCCACTTTATATTATAGGGGAAATGCATTGCTCTACAGTATTTAGTTCCTTAATCTTAGTCAGCATCCCCTATCACTAGCCCCTTGCTTAAGTAGTTAGCTCTTCTATCTGCTGGTAATGGCAATAAAAGTCTAATGCAGTTGCTGTCTTTCTGACAGTAGAACTGTGGGACAGTTAATTACTGTTCCAAAACAGACAAGATTATTGAATTTTAGCCCTTCATTTTTTCCATCCTTCAAGAAACAACTAATCTGAAGAATTATCATATTGACTAACATAGAAGGATCTGAAAATGCAGTGGTAACTACCAGCATTCAGATGCTTGAATGACCAGGACATATTAAAGTGACACTTCTATTTGCTAAATTAAAAAGAAAGAAAAACCTCATTGTTGCTTTATACACAATTATTTCTCCCTTTACTGGATGAGTTCCACTAGCCAGCATGTGAAAGGAATGGACTAAGGAGGACTTGGTTTACTCTATGTGCTTCACCACATTCTTTCAAAATCTCTTTCAGGGAAGAAGACTGTCAGCTGATAACCTTATTCATGAGAAATTGGATCCTGGGTTATCTAAAGGCATAAAGAAGATTTTTACTTCTTTATATGGAAGTGCAGTGGTTACAATCTAGTTTTAAATTTTACTGAAATGGGTTATAATAAAAACTACTAGTGGAATTTCAGGTTAGAAAGAGAAAACATAATAACGTTAAAATAATCACCACACTGGTAGCATAAACTTAATCCACAATAAACTACCCTATACAAAATAATGCCTGGCATGTCATACCAAGCCCAAAATACATTACAACAATATATGCTCTGATCCCATTGGCTGGAATGCAACCTTATGGATCTGGAACAGGGATTACTACAGTTACAATACAATCCCAAAACTATTGTTACTTAAATCTACAGAGATGCACTCAGACCTTATTTCGACATGATACAATTTCAACCCCAGGACAAGAGAAACAGAATCCTTCTGCTTGTCACCTATTGTCCCCAGCTTGAACACTTTTGGATACATCATTCAAGACCTCTTATCCTCCTAGAAAATGACAACCACCTGAAGGTAGCAATGGGGGCAAACCTGTCCTGGCTCACAGACAGTCCTTCAATCTCAAACGGTGTCACTTTAGCAACCTAACTCCCATTCTCACCAAGGCACCAGGCCTTGCAATAGACCCAGATGACACCTGTTTCCCATCATCAACACAGACCATTATCACTGGACCAAATAACACATATTTGTTACCTATGATTTATTTTATCTGTAACCCTACCAACATCATATATGCAATCATCTGCTTACAGTGGCCCTCTGTTGTCTACGCTGGCCTGATGGAATGATCTCTATGTGCAAGAATGAATATATGAATGAATAATGAAAAGGACATAAAAGCCTGTGTCAGAATACTTTAACCTCTTTGGATACTCCATCACTGACCTCAGTGTAGCTGTTTTTAGAAAAACTTTGAAAACTAACTTGAACTGAAAATCACAGAGCAAGAATTTATCCACAGACTGGATTGTGTTAAGTATAGTTTAAACAGGAACTATGGATTATCCCATTACCTGAATTAGCTTTTATAACCCAAATGTCTCTATGGGTTTATTGCTGTTTCCTTTTATCCATATTGCTTTCCTTCCCATTTCACATCCTTCCCTTCCTTTCCTTCCTCCCTTTTGTATTCTAATCACACTCTCCATTTTATACATGGCTGTCTGCATGTCCTTTCCCAGCATCTGCTGAAGTAAGTTTAAGTTTATGAAAACTTATGCTATACGTCTCTGACTTAGTCTATGGGCGCATCTCACTTGCCTCTTTTAAGCGGGCTTAGCCAGAAATCTCCATATATAAAACACATGAAGGGCACATGTCTATAATGCAAAATGGTGATTTAAAGCTACGTGAGCCTAAATTGGACAAGTGCAAATAACTAAGTCACATTAGTTCACATGTGGACATGCTAATGCTCATTAGCAGTGTGTGTGTCAATGCATACACACCGTGTTAAGGCACATTAGTGCATCTTCATGTCCACTAATGAGACTTAGCTATTCATGCCCAAATTAAATGTGACTTAATGTGCATTAATCACCTAATGCGCCTTGATCACGTTATTGTACCTTATTGTACCTTAACCAAAGGCACCCTATAAGGTGCATGTCTACCCTGCTCCCTGCCTGACTTCAGACTAACACAGGTAACTATTTCTCTCTTCCTTGATTATGCTTTTAATAGTGTTAAGGAAAGATATCCTCATGGATCAGTCTGCAGTGTAAAGCATGGTAGGACAACTACAAGTTGCACTAAATAAGTAAGATTTGCAGACACAACCAAAGAAGCACCATGTACTGCATCTATTGTTTGTTTAACATTCATAGTATGAACAATTAATTCCAGGACAACAACCTGGACAACTGAGTTTCTAGAATAATGCTGAGGGATCCCAAGCGCAAATATTAATTCATGTTATATAAAAGATAAGGAGGTTTGGGAAGGAAAAATGTAAACATGTAATGAAGAACAGAGGCTGGAGTATTTTGGGCTACTGCCTAAATATCTATTCCTCAAGGCCGGTCTATTATAAATCATTGCTCAGAAGAAAAGTTCCTTATGCAAATTAGTGTTATTTTGTAGCTATTCCTCATTCACATCTGACCACCACTGAATATTTGTATTTGAATTTCCCTCATTAAGGAGAACCAGGTAAAGGACAGTTCTGATGCCTAACATATGTAAAACTTATATCATTTTGTAGCTCAATACCGTTGACTGATCAATATGTTATTTATTGCTTGCCCAGACACAATAAGGATGGAACATACTATTACAATGGCAATAGACACACTCATATGAATATATGTGCATAGCAACAATTTAGGCAAGGATATCCTGAAAAAGAGAGATTTCATTTTAAGTATTATAAAGTCTATACAGTTCACTTATCACACATGCCCTTTACAAAGCATAATAAAATTGTAATCTTCTAAACCTGAAGTCTGGTATTTTCAATGGTAATGCTTTCCTTCAACTCCTTCATTAAACTGGAATGTAACACTGAATTAATCTTTCATAACTACTACATGAGTCTAGCAAGAGATGGAGTATCCTGCTGAATATTTAATTGTAGCTGAGTTCAGAGCCCAGCATTTGAGGCAAAATTATGCTGCTGATGCTTCAGATATACCCAATCCCAAGAGTTAACAGAAGATGTTGCAAGACTGAACAAAGAATGAAGTAGTTACATACTCTATATTGAGTATTTCAAAAAAGCTTGCCCTTATTAAAATAGACTCATAAGTAATTGTTCTTTATGATCTGTTTTTCACTAATTAGGAAATTGAGTCTTTGTTAATATTTCAGTTATAGCTTTTGCTTTCAAATCCATGTTGTTTATGTTTTTAAAACCCTGTTTTATAGAAATGGATTTTCTGGCTTACAGTGGTGCTTTATGCTTTAAGTTAGAAATGATAGCCAACATTTGCAAATTAAAAGGCCTATAGGTAAACCCTCTGAATCCAGGCTTAAGCTCTTAGACAGTGGTCTTGACTTTCAGAAGTGCTTAATATTTACAGTTTCCAATACAGTCAACAGTGCCCAGTATTTCTTTAAATCAAGCCCCTCATTTATATACCTATATATGATTTAAACTACCCATTTTCATCAGAAAGTTTTGAAATATTTGACCACTGACTTTAGCATTCACTTACAGAAAGCATAACAAATTTCGCTATTAGCACAATCATTTCTTACTTAATACCACCTCACAGCTAACATTAGGTGAATTAATTTGAGTTAAATAGGAACAAATTCAAGCTCATACCAAAAACACCAACCCAAATTTTTTTGTACTTCTTTTTTTTTTTTTTTTTTAAAAAGAAAATGTTACTACCAGGGTAAGTGTTGCAGCAGTTGTCTGAGATCAGGGCTGGCTTGGACTTGTAAGATTTATTCACAGCACCACTCAACCAAACAGTTGAGCACCACAGTGAAGATATGGCATGAATGCTCCATGCATCATACCTTAAAAATGGAATATGGATGCCCCCTGTACGGTCTTGAGTGCAAGCAAGTGGCTCTCTATTTTGGACGTTCTAACTACCGTGCCCCCACAACTTCTCTGTGGGTGACTATGTCACATCTTTGCAGGGTAGCAGGAAAGAGGCAAGTATGCAATGCTTCACTGAAGTGCTCCCTGGAATAACACACAGGCTGAAAAAATATGCCCAATTTGGTCTGTACCTGACAAGTTATCATGTTTAGAATTTTAATATCTTCTTGTAAGATGGTAACTTTTCTATTCCTTGCCATTGCACTCGAAAAAAAATCAAGACTAAAATAATAGTTTGCATAGGGATTTTTCTTTATTATACTCAAAATGCTTCAAATGTGAGTCGAAATCAATAGCCTACTTTTTACAGCAGGCCTAAGTACAAAGGTTTAAAATAGTTTCCATGAGAGGCTTTGCAATCTAGTGGTTAAAGATATGAAGGCAGTACAATAAAAAAAAAATCAGATCTGAGTGTGAAGAGGCTGTCACTTCTTCACAATAAACTAAACACCTGCAGAACCAAGAATAGATATCTAGTCTCACATTTCCAAAAAACATTGGCCTCTGCTAAGCTATTTAAAAAGCGCTCTCAGCTGCAGAAAGGTTTTTTCAAAGCTGACTACAGACAACAAAAAGATACACAGTTATGTATATATACTGAGGGCTTAGTTCAATGCTTCTCTGCTACTAAGCTCACACAAGTAGAGACTAGAAAGAGATTGAACTACATTGCATTGGCTGTGCTTGTTCTCACCCATGATTTACTAAAAAAGCTGTCAGTATAAGTTAAAACAGCTTTGAGGCTCCAAAGCTGTTGAGCTTCGACAGCTGCAGGAGTTCAGTGAAATCTTGACTTTGAGTCCCACCACTGTTGTTTGATGGCTCTTGTATTTATATGACACAATCTGAGGCATGTGTATATCTGTAGAGGACAATACAGTGCTGTGAAAAAAGATATGTTTCCTATAATACATTACTTTTCAGCAGGGATAAGTATCATGATGTTATTAGAGCTACGCTACTGTCTATGTCTGAACTAGCTTTTTTAGAAGTAACTTAGCTATGTCTATGGGGCACTGTCACACTGTGCAACATATCTTGGAGTACACTGTTATTCACTATCTCAGGGCTTCACTGTTTGGGAGCACTTTGCTATTCAATTATTGCAATGAGTGTTGCAGAACAGGTAGCGAAGGAAAATCAATACTACTTTGTTTTTTTTTTTCATACCTCAACCCTAACCAAAATGGACAGACCCATAATTGAAGTAGGTTGTTTCTTATGGGATCTGCAGCCTAACTCCAGTCTGTCTTGAGAGGTTCTAATATGTATCCTAAGCTTTGAGTACTTTTACAAACATTACCAGATCCCTGAATATTTTCAGGCACGCTTGGCTGACAGCTAGTACTTGGAGTCACCAGCACCTTACATGCTAATTTGTAATGACTGCCCATTGACTACCCACCCCAGCTTCATGTAAGACATGAACTAAATGGGCATTGTGTGTTGCAGAGCATAAATGTGTCAATAGAACTAGATTTCATTTTCACATGGCAAGCAGGAAAGAAATTAGAATGGGAAATGGTAAAAAGGCTGTGGAAGAATGAATTCCTTTTTTATCGAAATTTCTGTGTATCTCTGCAATTGTTTCTTTTGCAAGAAGACCAATAAGGCTATTTTGAATCAGTACTATTTTGAATCAATACAAACAATAACTGGGCAGTCAAGCTTCACACTTCATGTCTTTAATAACTGAAGGTTCAGAATATAATATCTGATTCCTTTTCCGTTGAGGGCTTAACCAGTAAAACTTCACACAAAGTTCGGCTGAACTGTTGGAACTGACTTTAGCCTGGCTTGCCTGAATATCTGATGTGGGTAACATATGCTTTTAACAATAAGAAGAGAAGCTCAAACTAGACAGCTGTTTTGATGTCCCCAGATAAAATGTATGCTCTTTGAATCCATGTTTAATATATATGAATTGTCTCTTAGTTACCTACATTCATGCTCATCTGTTAGTATGGCATTCTGCCCATTCACAGACTGGTCTGATTATTTCACTAGATCATAGGTGCCAGGTAATGATGGGTTTAAATGGGCAGCCTGCAGTACACCACAAGTGACATTTCTTCTGCCAAAAAGTCCTCCGTGACTGCAATATCACATTAGTGCCACATGCCTCTTGATATTTTCCCATGCATGCTGGTATTTCTGTAAGGTCATTTTGTGGGCATGTAGTCTCATGGCAGACAGTAACCCCAGTAAAGATTTAAAATAATAACTATAACCCTGAGTCAGAACAAAAATACATATTTTCTACAGTGAGGTGGGAAAGTGGGGAAATCAACAGCTTGATAAGCCCCACAGTCATACATATTGTCCCTTTTCACATGAAGCACAAGCAAAACAATAGTAGTTTTTTACCTGCTCAATGCCTGTCTAAAATAATCTAATTGAGTAACAACATTAAAGGACACAGCATATAAAACAGATGATACATTTCTCAGTAACAATCAGAATACGTTGTGCTCAATATGGGCTTGTGCCTATAAATGCCTATCGGCAGAATGCAAGCAGACATAAGCCAGAGCCATGAACACTTGCCTTTGAGGTTAGTTGACAGCTGGGGATCTGTCAGCTTGCCATAGACATCATTAACCCAAGCGTGGATGTCATTTTTCTCTCTGAGCATGCATAATTAAATCTGCCTAGCATCATCACCATGGGGTACCTTTATTTCCAAATGCAGGGAAGAGAGGTATATCATGCTTATCAGCAATTGGAAAGAAGTTGATAATACCCATAGTGCAGATTGCATGTGATCATTACCATTAACTTTGGTCCAGTGATAGTAGGGATAAGCAAACTGGGTCTCAATGATTATTACTATTCACAATTATTATTATTTATACTACTGAGTGCCTCTCAAAACAGATAAGAAGATTATTCCAGTTTGTATAGAATTTGTACTGTAGTAAATATGCAGTTCTGCTGTCTGTTATCTGTTCCTGGTAATGAACCTCCTATTTCACAGAATTTACACTGAAATCATATGAAAACCCTTCAGCAACATAAATCAAATTCCATTTATTTGGCTCAACTTTGCTTCATCTCTACCCTTGTTCTTTTCACTCATTCAAAGCCCCAAAGTAACACCTCACCTTAAGTCAGTCTTTTAGGGCCTTGATACAATGGTCCACAATAAGTATTCCTCAAGTTTATGATGCCTTCTGTATTAGCCAGATGGCCTGCTGAGCACTGCTGTATTTAGTTCTGGATTACATGCTAGAAGAAATATGTACCTAAACCTACTAGATCTTGGCTCCAAGAAACTGCATCATCATATTAGTGTGCTGTTCCACCCAAGCTAACAGATCTTGCTTGCTAGCAGGGATAATTAACCCAGGTGGAGTGTTGCGCTAATGCAATTATACTGCTTATCATACATAAGCAAGGCAGCATATTTAGAGATAGTTCAGATATCTCTAAACAAGATCATGTTGTGCAATACAGACATCCTAAAGGGAAGGGAGAAGCGCATGGGAGGGCCTGAAATTTGAAAAGCGTTGGGGGTGGGTAGGGGAGAGGATGGTGAAGTGCATCATCACAATAAAAAC
Organism: Caiman crocodilus; assembly: GCA_030014935.1. Lineage (NCBI taxonomy): Eukaryota > Metazoa > Chordata > Crocodylia > Alligatoridae > Caiman > Caiman crocodilus. The sequence goes on from JAGPOW010003642.1 coordinate 44,680,220, forward strand.
AATACATATTTTTTCTCCAGTTAAAAATAAACTAGAAGCTTTACTAATAAGCTAGGGGCCTAGGGCTGTATTATTCAGTTTAAGATTGAAGCAAAAAGAAATATTTCATTGGAATCAGGTTAAAACAGTTTGTGGGGCTGTGAAATAGGAGTTTCATTACCAGGAACAGATAACAGACAGTTCTTCAGAACAAAGGATAGTTTGATTGGTGGAACATAGAGGCCATTAAAAAGAACAGAAGGTCATTAACACTTGCTGAATAAAGAGTTTAGAAGGGACAGGGTAGCTTATAATAAAGCATGAAGTCAAGTGGCTGCCTCAACACTTCTTAACTAGAAATGTTGTTGCCCCTTCCAGGCAGTTGGTTTTAAACTTTGGGTAGATTAGGAATCAACAAGAAGTGTAAGTGCTCCAGTGCACACCTGTTGGAACTATGCCTGGTAAAGTTTATCTCTGGTATGCTGCTCTCCAAATGATTGTTGAAAGAAGGTCCAGGATGATGTCACTATGTTAGTTTAATAGATTTTAAGGCTAGAGTGATTTTCAAGACATAATATGGGGCCACAAAAGTATTCATCCATTAATACATGTATCAGATCAACTAACAGTTTTCTTCAACTAAAGTGTGCATCTCAATGACATTCAGTCTTCATTTTAAAGATTTCAGATTATAGAGACTTTATGATATCTTTTGATTACCTATTCCAACAGCTAATTACTCTTGCTCTTAAAAATGTGAACCTCATTTCCATGAGTACCTTTAGCTTATGAAGCAAAGAGAAAACTTGGCATTTGAAAAGAAGTAAGAGTGGGAGGAGAGAGAGTGAAATGCATGAATTTTATGGGTAGGAGGGATAACTGAGATCATTTTGTCTGACCTCCTATATAGACTACTGAATTTAACTCCTATATAGACTAGTGAATGCAATAATTCCTGCATTGAAATAAATTACGAGGAGAGACTAGACAACCTGGACCTTTCAGCCTCCGAAAGAGAAGGTTGAGAGGCGACCTTGTGGCTGCCTATAAGTTCATCATGTGGGCACAGAAGGGAATTGGTGAGGTTTTGTTCACTAAGGCGCCCCCAGGGGTTACAAGAAATAATGGCCACGAGCTAGCAGAGAGCAGATTTAGACTGGACATTAGGAAGAACTTCTTCACAGTTAGAGTGGTCAAGGTCTGGAACGGGCTCCCAAGGGAGGTGGTGCTCT
>JAGPOW010003642.1:44687178-44719777 GCA_030014935.1 Caiman crocodilus
GGTCATCTGACCCCGGTGCTCTTTCCTGCCAAGGCAGGGGGTCAGACTAGATGATCTGCCCAGGTCCCTTCTGACTCTAGCTACTATGATACTATGATACTATGATACATTACACATGTTGTGTGATAAGCACACAGAAAGCACTCTTTATGTGTTAATGTACTTTACAATGTACTTTAAAAATGGTGGATCCTGCTCTAAGTTAACTCTGGATGGATGAGATATCAGATGAAAGCTCTGAGGTTAGAGTGATTTACTGAACATCTGTGCCAGATCCCACTGTGAGTAAAGAAAAGTTTTATCCCTCTGGAATACTATGGGGCTGTGCAGCACCCCACTCCCCGCTTTCTCCCCTCACAGGACACACTCTAGTCTTGGCCAGAGATCATCTGCTGTGCCCAAGTGCCAGGTCAACTCCATTCCTGGATGTCACTCTGAGTGTGCTCACACTGCCAGGCCTGGTGTATGTGTCATGCCTTCTTGGTCTGGGCTTTGTAGAAGACCTCCCCCCATGTCTGACAGATGTTGTAGATGAGACATGCAGTGATAAAGAGTTGTGTCATGTTTCCCTGTGTCCATCTTGAGATACATGCTGACAGCCTGCCAACGTGCTTTGAGGCAGCCAAAGGCACATTCTACTATCATGCAGCACCTGCACAGGTAGGAATTGAAGTGCTCTTTCCAGTGGTCCACCTTTCCCTCATAGAGCTTCATGAATCTGAGCAGGAGGAAGTAGGCTGGGTCCCCTATGGGGAGAAAAGTGACTGAAGATAAAATTGGGGACCCTAGAAGTGTAGCACTCACTTTCCATCAGCTTGGGGAGTAGGGAGTTGTGGAAGATCTGAGCATCATGGGTTTTTCTTGCCTAGCCTGGGAAGATATGGGTGAAGTGGCCCCCATGGTAAATGACACCCTTCAGGACCATGAAGAAAGGGCCCTTGCAGTTGGTGAACACTGGGTAGCCTGGGATGGGCAGAGGATGGGGATGTGGATGCCATCCATGGGCCCCAAGCAGTTGGGGAAGCCTATGCAGCAGAAATCAGCAAACACTTCCTGTGGATTGATGAGATGGATGCAGCAGCTAGCCTCTTCATCTGTGGCCTTGCCCACACTGAACTGGTTGGTGAGATAGTGATAAATGCTTCATATGGGGTTAGCCAGCTTCATGTTGGCAATGGCCATAAGCTTCTCTAGAGTGAAAGGTGGATAAATACTAAAGCATTGTCATGCAACATGGGGAGCCAGCTGGGTTACAATGTCCATGAGGTGGCCTGGTACATGCAGAAGGTCTGGGATCACTGTTCATCTCAGGTGCCCAAGATGATCTGCTTCTACCCGTTGCTGCTGGTGTTGAGGCCAAAAAACAGCATTTGATGGTCTGGAGGTGGTGCCAGAGCACCCCAGTGGCCATGGCATCCTGGATGGCCTCTTCCTTGTTGGCTATGTGAAAGTCAGTGGTCAGGTCCACGATGCTTGGCAGGCTCAGAATGGGGTGGGTGTCCCTGTATGGCACTGCCACTTGCTGGCTTGTGGTCATGAGCTATTATGCCCTGGTAAACTACTGCCACATCATAGATTTCATAGACGTTAGGGCTGGAAGGGACCTCAAAGTTCATCAAGTCCAGCCCCCTGCCCCGGGACAGGAAGTCAGCTAGGGTAAAAGGATCCCAGCAAGATAAGCATCCAAGCGTTTCTTGAATGAGTCCAGAGTAGGTGCCTGCACCACTTCTGGACGGAGCCTATTCCAAGTCTTGGGGGCTCGGATAGAAAAGAAATGCTTTCTTTTTTCCGCCTGAAATGGTCTTGGAGCAGTTTATGACTATCGGTCCTTGTTCTTCCTTGAGGTACTCTGGTGAACAGATGTTCTCTCAGGTCATAATGTACATTCCTTATGTACTTACAAGCAGCCATGAGGTCCCCCCTGAGCCTGCACTTTTCCAGGCTGAATAGTCCCATGGCTCTCAGCTTCTCTTCATAAGGCCTAATCTCTTGCCCTATGATCATGTGCATGGCTCTCCTCTGGACTCTATCAAGCGTCTCAACATCCTTGAATTGTGAAATCCCAGAATTGGAAGCAGTACTCCAGCTGTGGCTTCACCAAGACCGAGTACAGCGGGAGGATAACAGATAACAGGAATTCAAAAAAAATTTTTTTCTTTCACTCTATAAATGTACAGATAATGAAGTATTTGGTACTGATGTGTGCCAGATATAGCAGATGCTAGCTTTATTCACATATTTATGCCTTTAAGCTGCTCTAAATGTGTTGTTATTTAAACTCAGGTATATTTATAATGCTTTCACATAATATATGAATAAATAGAAGGATAAACAGAAGTCCCAGAAAACATTCTCTATCGTGTCTCTCTCTTTCTTTTTTCTTCTCCAGATGTGTTGCATAGCTGTTTAGGTGCCCTTTTATGATATAAAATTGTTCTAAAAAAAACAGGGCACCAATGTATCCCCTACCTATCATCAGCATTGCAAATACCAGTCAGTTGAAAGAATTACTTTCTAAAATCAAAGCCTTTCAGTTACCATGACCTCCCCAGATGCCTTCTCAAGCAGAATGGCTTTACAACAATCTCAAACAATTCCAGATGAAATGAGAAAAGTAAAGTGATTTCCAAAGTTGAAGGTCCTTTAGAGGGAATTTTATACTGATGGAGGACCAGTTCAAGCACCTCTTGTCATCTCAAGAGTGGTAGCAGGCTATGAGGAGAGACATAGACCATGAGGTGGAACAGCCCTAGGTAATGTAAAGCTTTATGGACCAAAATAAATGTTTTAAGCTTCATTCAGATGGGAAAAAAAAAGAAAAGAAAAAAAAGGAGAAAATAAAAGCCCACCTTAAAACCTGAAGCACTTTAGTAATGGACTTATATATAGTCCAGCTAAAAAATAAGCTGAACTTGTTTTGGCTTCAAAATAGACTTCAGGTACCATCCCATATATATGACATTTCATAGCAGTATCCAATCTGGGTGCCAGAAAAATGGATTATCAAAGCAAGTTTTATTTCCATGAGAAAATATTGCAATTACTTGACCAGAAAGAGAAGGAAAATCTACCCCTAGTGAATGTTGATTCTAGGGTATGTTTGTGTGTTCCAGACAGTTTCCATTTTCCTTTAAAATCATTTTCATCTCCAAAGCGCTCCAATTTATTCTCTTTTTCTCAGAAACTGGGTTAATTATGTGTTGCTTATTATTTTTATATAATAGGGTAAAGTATAAAGAAAATGGGGAAAAAATCATTTTCATGGTGATAATGATTTCAATATTGAACATTAAAGTTTCTATATTCACAGGAGATAAACAGATTTTCCACAGGTAAAATAAATCTATATGTTGCTCAATTGTTTTCATCAACTTTTGAGCAGTGTGCTAGGATATACACATGTACATTGATGATTACAAGGGGACAGTTTACTGAACAGAAAAAATAAACAGTTAAAAGGCAGGAAAGAGAGGTCTAGGGATTAGTTTGCTTGGATAGAACTCAGACTTTGTCTGTGACGTTCAACAAAGGATTTGGGCCCAGATCCCAAAAAGGATCAGCTTCAAAACCACTCCCCAGCAGCTACCTAAACTCCATGAATGACATTTAAATCCCCCAAGAGCTGGCAATTCGGCTTCTGCACATCACTAAAACGACTTAATTCTTGACAGGGCTCAGCAGCTTGGTGCATAACTCACACATAAGACTAACTAGGATCTAAAAATTATATGTTCCATATCTTCCACCTTCCCAGAGCATACCTACTGACCATCTACAGAATTAATCTCTACATAAAATGCAGAGGTAGGTGCTGAAAAAGAATGTTGTGATACCATTCAATTGTATATAGTATCTTAGCAGTTAGAGCCCTTGCCAAGGATGCTCTTTAAATTCCTCCTCTTCAAGGAGATTCAAACACTCACATCCGACTGTGATAGGTCACTGTTTATGGATGCAGTGTAACTGAGGCAAGGTGACCAGGGCAGCAACATTTGGGACAGTGGCAATGCATAGGGGGTGCACTGGGGTGCAGCCCCTGTCAGGCAGCTCTTCCCACTTAGATGATGTGGGGGGCAAGCGAGAGTGCCAGTGCCCCCCCGGGAGCACTGGCTGTAATGAAGTGCTGGATGAAGTGACTGTGGCACTCCCAGAAGTGGCTGTGGCTGCTTCTGGGAAGTCTGTGGCTGCTTTCAGGTGAGCGCAATCAGCTGCAGGGGACCCTTCCCCCCTCCAGTTGGTGAGATTGGCCATGGGGGATCCCCCCCAGTTGGTGACTGGTCACTGAGGGGGGCACATGACCCCCTGACTCTAATGGCACCAGTTGCCCATGCTTTGTGAAGAAGAGAGGCCACAAACACAGTCTGTGCCAGCAGCACAGCAGCTGGCACTGCCCCATATACTACTGCTGCATAGGGTGCAGGGTTATACTTCTGGCTTAACCAGCAGGTTATAGAATTTTTTGCAACGGGGGTAGTATTCATCCTATTGAACTTATTCCACTTTGCAGAAAAGATTCAGGGTTCATTAAGAATGATGTAAGGAGCTTTATTCTGTATCTGGTTGTTAAAAAAAAATGGAAGGAGAGAAACCTGGGGTCTAGTCTCCACTCCAAGAATGGTTTATATATTTTAAAGTTAACCAGTCATTGGATGAAATACATAATATCCTTCTGTCCCTTGCCTCCCTACATATAAAATGCAAATAATAGTACCTGCTAGTAACTACCTACCTAATGAGTTTTGTGTACAGGAAGGGCTTTGAGGCACTTCACAAAGACCCGGGGGGCTGGGGGGAGGAAGAGGGGAGTATATATGGCCTGCAATAGATTCACAGTACTGTTCACAAAGTACTCTGCATTGCCATGAATTCCTACTGTACCTGGTAAATTTTGCTATTATTGATAGAACAGAAGTTCCACTAACTTATTTCTACAATGTAAAACTGAACATTTTAGAAATGAAACTCTGCCTGCTTATATAACATAAACAATTCAGCAAGCTAATTTCAGAAATAGATACTGATCTCAAATGTGCAGAAGAACTTTTTTTTTTTCTTTCCCCCTGAAGATAAAGTGGACAAAGCTTGTGTGACACTACAGGAAAGTAACACCAATACAACTCTCATTAGGATAATGTTCTCTTTTGTATTCCCTTTTATGCTGTTTGCTACTAGTTTTTAAATCTCAGGGAAACTGACATTTAACAAAAGAAAGAAACAAACAAACCTACGGCTATTTACTGTTATATTTAACTCAGAAATACTTAGTTCTACTCAAGATATTGTTTGGGCATGAAATTACTGTTATGAATGACTGGCAGCTCTTGGTATCAAAAGGTTATCTTTTACTCCTTGTAAAGCCAGATCAGAAAATTCCTAAATGGCAACAAAGTATAATTCATTATACTTTAATCACTTTAAACTTTATTATTTCCAAGTATAATTTATGTTTTAGTTTTAAATGGTGTAGGTTGTAGCCATGTTGGTCTAAGGACATAGGCAGACAAGGTTCTTTGGGAGAATCTGGTATCTTTTATTAAACTTACTTAAATTGTGGGAATTTTTTTTTTTTAAACCAAGGTTTCAGGTTTAAAAACCCTTTGTCAGGCTGAGGAAGCCTCTGCAGTTGGTATGTGCTCTTCCTGGATGGAATGAATAGTCTATTCATCTTTCTATGTCTGTCTATCATCTTCCTACATTTCCTAGGCAAACTGAAGGTTTTTTAAGGCAGATTCAGGTGTTCGTTTCTTTTGTCTGCATTTTACATGCTAAATTAATGGGAGTATAGTGCAACACTACTGGCAAACCGTTTTATGCCACCAAGTGTACATAGCTGTAGGTTATCAATATCATACAATATATTAAAATTCAGCTTACTGAGCAGGGCCCCTTAGTTATAAAGACCATTGTTCTAGCACAGATTGAGGACAATAATGAGAGATGCAACCTGAGTTGAGAAGTTCATGGGACCCACAAGCTGAAGGTACCAAGGACTGTCAGTTTCTGTTGACTTTACCAAATCTTATCTAACAGCCTCTTTTATGGGGAAAAAGGGATAGACTAAGCTTTCTTCCTTAGCACTCATTCACTACAGCAGTTAATTCCTTAGTTTCCTGCTAAGAGCAATGTTTACAAGTTGCCTCTAGGATTCTTTACTATTCCAAATACATGATGTCCTGACTATAAGCTTCCTCCCACACAAAGATTAAAAAACAATTCTATACAAATTGACCATTGCCAGAAGTTCCTTTCAACAATGCAATAATTTCTCTATGAAAAACATAGACTTTTATTGTAGTAAGGTACCACCTCTTAAGTTCTTTGTATTCTTGTCTCGATAGTGTCTACAAACCATAAGCACTAGCATGTGTCAAATATAAAAGAGCTTTTGAAATAGAAGTAGGTTGACTGATGAGTCACCACTCATAAAAGCTCATCTGGAACCACTAAAAATGCTAAATCAGACTCCACTCTCCACTGATATGGTTTCTCTTTCTTTCCCAACGTATTGACAATCTTGACAAACCCACAAATGAACCTTCTTTAATAGTTCTAAAGCAGAGCTAAACGTTTTTTAGAAGCAGAGTTCTAAAAAACTCTTCACATGTGTGAGTGTCTGAGGAATTGGCCAGCTCTTCAAAGCTTCAATTTCTTTCCTTTGGAAAATTTTCTCTCTGATTCATTCCTCACAGCTAAAGCCCTGACTGTCACTACATTCAGAAACTGGATCAGGCCTTTCACATTACAGATAAATTCAAACACAGAACTCACTAAATGAAGTTCCTTCCCTGGCAAAATCCACCTACCTTCATATCTACGGTTCTCTACTTCTCTCAAAACTTTGCTAGATATAGGAGTCACTTAATCAGCCTCACCTGGAAGACAGCTGATCAACTGCAGGTCAGGCTTGGCTAAAATCCAATACTTCAGAGGAATAAAAACAAGTTTGGGGCCCAGCTAGTAATCTCTATAAGACTGCAATTGAAACGATTCAACTCTTGTGATAAATTAAGCACTCACAGAATGTGGATTGAAGTCATACTGCAACAGGATCTATACATTTATCACCACACTGTCTTGCATATGTAAATCTTATTCACATCATCACATTCACCTCTTTAAATGCAAAAATTTAATCTTTGCTGTATTGAAAGCTAAGTGTTTCTTGCCATGACAAGTAACATTTCAGATACACACAGTATAATACACCTAAGAATAACTTGGTTTTGACTCTCCTTATTTTGACAGAAATCACAGAACACTTTCAGTCATGTTTTTGGAGTTGAGTACAGCAGATGTGCCTCCATCAGTATACAGCCACAAAAAAGTGATGCCACAAAAAGCCACATATTCAGAGAAATTTGCACTTGTAAATACTGTGTAGTTGTACATCTCTGCATGTACTTATCCTTTTTTATTTCTGCATGTGAAGTTTGTGACATGCCTATTGTGTGGTATTTTGAAAATCTGAACCTTTTTCTAGTCTTTTCCCACATGCTATACAGTTTACATTTCAACAGCTCCTCATGGAAATAAGTTGTGATTTTTTTTTTCTGTTATTAAATTAAACAAATGTGAAACAGCATATAATTTGGATTTATTGTAATATTTTTATGGTTACCAAAACTGTATGAAAGATGGAGAAAAAGGCACTAAGGTGTATCCACATGTGAAATGAGTATGAAGCTATCAATTCCAGAGGTGTTTGAGCTGGAGTCCAGTGCTCCCAGGTGCAGCGTCCATATATACACCTGGAACAGCAGCAATTTGAACCAGGGTAGAGCAGGCCTGGGCTGGCAGGGGTCACAGGGTTTCAAGCCCCAGGCTCTAGGTGGAGGCATTGGGTGGTGGAGGGGCTAGTCAGGGCACAAGGATGCAGAACCTGTTGAGCTGTGTGCCTAACCAGCAGGTAGCCCCTGCATTTCAGCACTCTTATGCCCCAGCCAGCAGTTGTCACCAACTACACGTGCATTTTGTCACCATTTATTACTCTGCTGGAAGATGCTATCTTACAGCAAAAATAATTAATTGACTATGCCTTGGTATTGTCTCATGTGTAGACTGTGAAACTTTATTGTGGAGTGAATTAGTCTACTCTGCAGTAAAGTACATGTGTAGATGTACCTGCTAAGAAGGTTCTTATACAATTCAAATGAAAATACAGCATTCTTGGGACATTTCAAAAACAAAATCGATGTTGGTTAATGTGATGTTTAATGCATAAAGCTTTTCCCTGCCTATTTTGAAAAAAACAATAATTTGGCATATGCTATTGACACCTCAAAGACACATTAACAGAAAGAAGAAAAATCTTAAATTGGCATTTAAGTGTGCTTGGCATTTGTTACTTAATTATATTGTAGTAATATAAAGAATCCCTAACCCAGATCAAGTCTCTATTGTAATGTGTGCAGCATTCTGCAAATACATAAAAGACAGACCTTGCCTCAGGGCATTCCCAGTTTAAAAAAATTCAGTAAGAAGAAATGTGTGTGTTCAATAGTATGTGTTCAGAATGCATTCCTTGCAGCTCTTATTTTTTCCCCTGTTTTGTTCCCTAACTGAACATTTATTATACATTGAATTAGAGCATTTAGTGCATGAGTGTATTTGGCATTTCTTTGCCTGGTCAAATATTTTGGTCTTTGACCCCAGTAGGTTCCAGTCTTACAGTGGATATTAGGGACTGTCACCTTATGCAAAAGTTTAGGGATTAATGCTCAATAGCAACAATTGTGAATTCTGTTCAACATACAATATGGGCTGCCAAAAGTTATCTGTTAGAAATACAACAGGTAACTTGGACTATATTGCAGCCTATGGGAAATATAATACCAGGAAGATATAGGCATTTGAAAACTCTAATGATATAATCTAATTTTCACAGTGAGTTTAAAGAACAATTATGAAAACACTTTTTACATAAAGGGGATAGTTGTCTTTGTCATGCCTTACTGGAAGTTGATACACTACCTTTACCACACTATAGGCAAAACTGCTGCTTTGTCACATTCTAATTCTCTGTCCCCGAATACTGTATAACTCCATGATTTGAATCGCTTGCTATTTAACAGTGAGTGCTGAGGTGGAAAATTCAATACATTACTCTAGTGAAAAACAAGAGCATAGTCTTTGCCGCTGATATAGCAAGCTGTCTCCTTTAACAGATGTTGGATAATGAATGTCCTGGATTAAGATAACAGAATACTGAAAAACTTACTGAATACTCACTTACAGAAACTTAGTATGCAAGATATAAGTAGTGGAAAGACATTTCTCTACTTAAGACACCTTTGTGATTAAAATCACATTTTTTAAATGAGGATAAAGTAATTAATCATCAAACAACCTTAGTGTTTCACAATTTAATGCAAGTAGTGTGCTTCTCCTCTGAGGCCTACTCTAAGGATCTTTCAGGTAGGTGCAGTGAAGTGTGCTTCTGTTTGTAGGCTCCTGTTTAGGGGAAGATTATATTGAAAAAGCCAGAGGATTGTAGGGAAAAAGGTCAATCACATGCTTAAGTCAGAGGGAATGTTGTCCCAGGTAACTGGATACTGTCCATCTGAATGTAGAGATACCTAAATTAAATTTGCCCTTGTGTGGCCACAAGCTAATACAGCAAACTGGTTTTTGTACCTGAACTAGATGATTCTGAGCTACCTTTAGCATCTCTGAATGATACTGCATTATGCTGTGTAGACAGACACAGTGTTTGTATGTGATGTTAGTTAACTTAAGTCAAAGTTTTCACCAGTAACTACAAGCTATGTACCATATTCTGTCACATAAAACATGTACCTTTTTCCAGAAACCAACTGCTAGAAATTGGAGGGTGGACATATACAAGAAATAAAGCACAAGGAAAGATTATGCTCTTCCTTGTACCAAAACCCCCAGTTTTTCTTTTTTTAATTTATTTTAAAATGTATTCCTTCCCTTCCCCAACCATTTCTGACTTTTTCTCTCCCTTTCTATTCCCTATAGATATGTATAAGTGAGTTCAGATGTAGGATAAGCTTTAACATTTTTATTTTGGTAGCAAGTTTTTGGTTTCGGATATCCACTGTTTTATATTGTATTATTATGTTTGTATTGATTCTTACTGTTGTATATTGTATTATTATCATTTTCATATTGCTTTTTATTGTTTCATATGGATTTGTATGGTTTAGGCCTGTGTTTGTAAGTGAACCAAAGTCATGTCAAGTGTCCATTTTATACGTCAAGCCTCCATCTTCTGTCCTCTGCCCGGTCATCCCATATTGCAACTGTATGAGTCATGTACCCTTCCCATGTAAATTGGTTGCTGGATGAATGAGAATGATTGGGAATGATTGAATTACAATGATAGCAGGCCTCTACTGAATGACCTGTAATGACTGGGCCATCACCTCACATTGATTCAGACAGGAACCACGGACCTCACCCAGGAACAGAGACAAGAACCCAGCATTTGAAAGACAAAAGACCCTGCAGAACCAGCAAATCTACCATTACCCCCACCATGCACATCCTTGCATGGAGCACACATGCTCAGTATGCCAGGGGCTGACCCTTGTTAGGACATGCCTCCTGTCATTAGGGTCACACAAGGTCTGCCCCTATAAAAAGGGGCAGTGAAGATAGATCCAGTGGGGCGCCCTCTCCATCTAGATCAGCACCATGCCACACCACCTATCCACCCAGAGGCCCTGCTGGTGACCCCCCTCTGGAAAACACCTACTGGACAAGGACCGTTTTCCAGCCTGGATAGGTTGATATTACCTGCACACCTCCTCCAGAACTTGGACTCTCTCTCTGACTATCTATCTCCTCCTGGACTTCAGTGGACTTCAGCCCCTGTGCCAAGCCTCTCTAACCCCTGCTGCCATTGTGCGTGTGTGTGTGGGTGGGTCGGTGGGTGCAAGGGAATCAATAAGACATTGTCTCACCATCTCCTCTGTTCAATAAAACCACTGTCATTTGCAACCCCAAGTTGGGTCATGTTTTACTGAATCTCAGTCACTTCCTTATCTTGAATTCCAGCCTTATTCTATCTCTCTCTCTTTCTTTCAGTTCCAGCCCCACCACTCTCCACTAGTTTTCCAATCGCCTCTCAATTCCTACTGCCTTGTCCCTATGACTTTCTGCTGCCTTTCTCTGCTTTCCCACTGCCCTTGCTGCCTTTCAGTCTTTCCTACCACTTTTTCTGTGATTTTGTGCTGTCCATCTCTCTATTTTCAGGCTTCCCCCGCAGCTTCTGTAGTCACCCCCCTACCACCCTGCACTTCCAAGCTCCTTGTGGTTGTCCTGCAGTTTTCTCCAGCAGTTGGAGCCTTTCTGCAGCTCCTAGCACCTACTGCTGCTCCCTACAACTTCCCTAGCTGCCCCGGAGCAATCCTCTGGCTCCCCACACCCAGAGGCCCTCTTTAATACCCACACTTTCCCTTAGTCCCATTTTCCCATATATATGATATGACATTGTGTGCATGATATATGAATTAGTGATCTGTGTCTAACTTTTGGGTTGTATCATATATGTGCTTGAATTGGTATACATGTGCCTAGGCTGTTTTGGATGTGTATGTGCCTGAGCTGGTAGTGTGTATGTGTAGGCACCTAACTGATTTGTGTGTTTGTATATGTGCAATTGTGTCATACCCTCCTGTCTAACAGCGCAATATTGAGATCCTGAGAGTTAGCCTCACACCACAGAGCAACATCCTCATTCTGCCTTTAAAAGAAACAATGTACATTTCGTATTCAGGTATGCAAGAAAAGACAGTATTTCTTATTTCAAGATACCAGAAGTGACAAGCACTCACTGCTCTCACAGAAGGCAATGGAAGCTCTGCTGAGTTATTTGAAACTCCCCCTGGCCCTGCCTGTCACCCTCCAGAAAACTTTGTCCATGATTGTTTCAAATTGGGCAGATGTTTTCTCACCCTATATATATTCACATGGATTACTTGAAGATTGGGAGCAGCTTGTACATACTTCAGCCATGGTTAGGGGCCGCCCTGGGAACCTGATCTATGTAAATTGGATTGGGAGAGGGGTGGGTGGGATCAGGAGAGGGCTAGTGAGTCAACAGGGGGGTTGGTACATCTGCAAGGATGAGGCAGGGGAAGGTTGTCCCAGCCCTGGCTGCACTCAAAAATGTGCAGATGTTCAATAGATTGGACTAACTCATTCCTGATCTTAGTTCACCTCCTCAGAGGAACTAATCTAGACTGGGATTGTCATTTTTTGCAAATCTAACTTCCTTGAACATCTGCATGGATCAACACTTAGATTGACCTAACCCTACTTAGGTTGATATAAGTGCAATGTCTACACATACCCTTAGTATAATTGGAAAAAATATTCAGAGAAAAAGCAACAAACATGAAATGGAAGTGAGAAGAAGATGGAGGCAATTAATTAGAAGGTAACATTTAAAATAACTATAGATGGATAGATAAATGGGAAAACTCTTTAAAAGTACAGTTACCATCGCTAAATGTTTAGAATGTACTATTTCAGGCATTCCTGGGATACCCATCATTTTAAACACAGAACTATAAATACCATAGTACAGCAGCTATTTAATACTGACCTTCAGATGATGGCCCCTAAACATGAGGAATGTAATTAGAAATGAGGAAAAGGAATTCTTTATAGAGACATATGGGGCTGTAATTAGTAATAGGGTGGGTAAAATTAGTAGTAGATTAAAAAATAAACAAAAACCATAAACAAGATAAAATTACTTTGTTTTAAAAACTCTAACCATGAGATACTATTACTACTTCTTCTACTACTAATTTCTCCTTAAATTCAGGTAATATAGATAATTAAGTCCTACATTCTCCCATTTTATTTTTGTCTGTAAATATATGCATGGTGACATAGAACTCAACTTAGAGTATTTAAACACACAAAAGGTGAGTATTTATTGTTTTTAAAATACTGTCACATGTTTGGTTGACATTTCCTGGCATTTCATTTTTGGCTGGATTTGGTCAAATAGCAAAGCTGTGGACTGTTTGGGCCAGATAAAAATTGTTCTTGTAGGTGTCTCCACTTAGGCTTTCCAGCATTTTGCCCCAGGAGGGCAATCCAAACAGTCAGAGGCTGCATCTGCATGACCTGCGGACTGTGCAGTTGTTACTATGCAGCCATTTAGTATTTATGCAAGTATGAAATCACTGAACAGTAGCCAGTATTATTGCACAATAGTGTCCAAGCATGGTTTTTTTCAGATACTACTGTGCAATACCATTGTGTCACAGTTAGTGCCCGTCAACGCTACTGCGCAGTAGCAACAAACTACTGTGCACCAGCATCTTGTGTAGATGTACCCAGGGTTAGGCAGGTAGGATTGGTATTTCCTGGTTTTTTATTTAAATATCAGGGGAGAGAATGTCAAAAGCAGGGACCAACTCTGCCACAGATGGAAGTTAGTTTGATACCATATTCTAACCTTATCATCTTGTTATCTTCTAGATGCTTATAAAATGATTATGAATAGACCAGTTGCTCTCTCTTTTTGAACCCAGTGGTCTAACTTCAACAGAAGTTGTGGAGGGTACACTCAGTCTGTTAGTTCATAAACATAGCTGGTAGGTGGGTAGGTATGACACTTGGAAAGTAGGAGTCCCACAGACTGAGGGGGGCCTAAAACCTAGGTCTTCCAAATTCTGGGAAAATTATCTAACCACTATTGTATTGGGTTAAAAGGTAAAGAATTCTACTACATACAACAAAATAAAATATTGAGGACATGTTGACATAATTAAGTTTGAAGTATTACATATACACTTACTAAATGCTCCTATAGGAAAAAAAAATCACTGACATATATATCATATATATATGATTTTTCCTGTAGTTAGTGATATATCTATATCTATAGATGTGTGTGTGTGTATGTATACAAACACCAATTAATCCAGTTAGTTTCTAAATTATCACTGATGATATCCTTTCAATAAAGATTAATTTTATATTCTACAAAGAGAAAAACACAAAAATCAAGGGAATGTTGGATGCCTTAAATATTTGAAAAGGCTACTTGTTCTGGTGACTAACTATGGACTTACTAACTTTTTGCATCTGTTTTGAAAACCTTGGTCTGTTTATGAATAAGAAAATAACCTGACAGATGTGAACCAAATATAACCTAATTGGATATTATGTTCTATTGTTAAGTCTGTATACAATCATCCTGAAAAATTAGTTCAGATATGTTCAAATTGCACCACATGATACATATGTTTCTGAATGGATAATTTGTAACTGTCTATAAGCTAGTTTAGGGTACAGACAGAAGTGACAATTTTTACTTGATTAAGCCACAGAAAACAGTTTATAGCTGTGACTAAAAACAAGTGCATGGCTGCAAACAGGTTTAAAAATGGCTGATCAGTTGAAAATCTGATTCCTCATTGCATGAGGTATCAGGTAAAGATGTTTCAAAATGCAGCATCTTTTGTGACTTGTGTCTATGAAGCTGTTTTCAGAATGGGAGGGGGGAAGGGAGCAGAGGGAGTTCAGTCTGGGTTTTTTTCAGCCCCTCTTTCAGGGTAGGCTAGGCATATTAGGCACCCCCCCACCACACACACACATACACAGCCCTTTCAGCACCAGCTGGGGAGCCTCTAGAATGAGCTCCCTCTTCTGCCTTTCCTCCCTCCCGTACTGAAAACAAAGCAATGGAAGAGAGCCCTGGCCATTGCTGTAAGAACCTGGCTGCAGGCTCCCAACCCCAGCTAGATTTCCCTCCCCCCTGGAACCAACAGTGAACTTCTATTTAGTCTGGGGTAAGGTGGTAACTCAGAACACTTTGAAAAAAATATTCAGCATTACATCTGGGGGCTACACTTTTATCTGCACCCATAATCATAAAATATTAAAATATTTAAAGGGGCTGTGAAATACTCAGGACATTGTCCCTCTTTTTGAAGCTGATACAGAATTTGCTAGGGCTTTGGATGAAGGTTCAAGGCTTCCAGATTTTCTTTATCTTCTTATCTGGATTTCTCACCAGAATATGAAGTTTTAAGGGAACTCCAGGACAACTCCTCTCTACAGTTGCTTTTAATACCATCAATTCAACAGAGGGAAAGGAAAAAGAGCAAAGACTCTTACTTTGAGTCTACTTACACATTCTCCCTCTCCTGTGTACACAATGAAACTGAAATAGAGGTGCATATGAAATTCAAAGACAATGTTTGAGAAGGTATTTTGACTAAAGAGACAAGAGGGAGGAAAATTTTTCAGAAGACACAGGAGTCAAAGGGTAATCACTGGAAATGATCCCTCTTAGTATTATATGCCTCTCTTGCCCCCATCCTTTGTCTGTTTATGACCTTCCACTTGTGCCCTGTCAGTTTTAGACAACATATTTTCTTGGAGGCATCTAGCTATCCCATCTAATCTATAATACATACATCAATAATAGATAATTAAATAGTGAAGAAGTCAAAGCTGTCATCCAGTTTGAAAGCATAACCAGCATGCTGACTGGGTTAGAAGTCAGGTTGGCAGGAGAAGACCTGAGAGTAAAGACAATATATTCAGCCTTAGAGATAGATACTGAGCCAATTATTTCTTCACCAAAACAGGCTATGACGTAATATTTCACTAGTTATAAAATGTCTTCATTTTTTGTGAGGTAATGTAACAGGACACAAAAGAAGAAACAGTAGCAAAGATATGTGAAATGGAAGAGGGTACGCATGTGAATTTTGAAATCATTTGTAGATAAGTGAAAGCTTAGCATTGAGATCATACAAGCATAAAGAGCAACAAAGGTTAAGAGAGTCCAGAGGATACCCATCTAGAAAATAGACTGAATTGAGCAGAAACTACTAATTATATTACAGAATTGTTTAATCATCTTGTGAAACTGAACATAGAATTATCTCTCTGATAATTCTACTGACCAGTTTAGAAAAAAAACCCTATATAAAGGATAATTTCACTCACATTTGCCACCATGGGTAGGGTCCTAGTTTAGCTGGGACCACAGGTGACTGGTAAGGGGGACATGAGGGGGCATGTGTCCTCCTTGAGATTTGTCCCCAAATCAGCACTGCTCAGGATGTGCAGTTGTTTGGCTGTGTGGGCCAGCAGCGTGTTGAGGGTATGGTGCATTAAGCTGTTGCACAGAAGTATAGGAGTGGATATGGGGCTTTTGGCCTGCCCCCAGACCTACCCACAAATTGTGCCTCCCCAGACTCAGGAGACACCAGTCATCCCTGTCTGGGACAGTCCTGGATTTCAGAGGTTGGTCCCAGCTGGCTGTTGAGAATTATAATGGGTGTCCTGGAAATGTAGGAGTGCAAGGCACAGTCTGGTTGGGAGTCAAAGCAGTGCAGAGCACCTTGCATGTTGCCTGCCAGCACCCAGCTCTGCCTCCACTGACTTGAGAGAGCATGCTGAGGGAAGTGTACCAGATTTCCTTGATGGTGTCTCAGATTTCCAGGATTTCTATATGGTCAGTCTAACCATGTATGACCCTACTAGGAGTACATAACTGCAGACAGCATTGTTCTTGGGTCATTGGTAGTACACCAGCCTCCCCACCATGTCAAAGTTAAGATCCCAGGGAGGTTGCTATTGTAAAAAGATGCCTGTGCATTTCTTCTTTTAACATAGGGATGCCATTGTGCATGGACAATACAAAATACTTTGCAGGATGGAAACTATAATCTGATGCTAAGAAAAACTTACAGGACTAGAGCAGGGGTTGTCAACCATGGGTACACGTACCCCTGGGGGTACTTGGGAAGTGGCAGAGGTGCAGAGAAGTGGGGGTACTTGGGAAGTGTGCTGCCAAGCACTGCCTGGTGCCAGCACCCCACTCCCCTGTTGACCAGTCCCTACCCCATTGTTGACCCCCCTCCCCCACTCATCAACAGGCCACTAGGGGATACACTCATCAACTGGATGCCAGGCGACCCCCCCTGCACTTGTCCAGGGGGCACAGTCCATGAGAGGTACCCACCAGAAGGGATACACTCCTTAAAAAAGGTTGAAAACCCCTGGACTAGAGATTTCTATTCCAATGCAGACATTATGAAGTCATCTTTCTTCCTCCACCTGTCCTATTGCTGAGGACTTCTGTTTTAATTTTTTAATCACTATTATTCTGAGCCAACTATACATCATGAAAATCTAGAAACATAAAGAGATTTCCAGTGACTTGAGAGAAGCCATAATCATTACAATATTCAAGAAGAAGATTGATCAGATTGTAGCAATTATTGTAGCACAGCACTTCTGTCCATAGCTGGGAAGAAACTTATCTGCCTGCTCCTCGATAGACTCACTTTACTCACTGATGGTCACTGCTATAAAGATAGGCAAAAGAAGAGATTCTAGGACACATTGAAGGACAATCCAAAGAAATGAGATATTAACCAAAGCAATGAGATATTAACATGAATACCTGGCAGACTCATGCACTGAATCATGTCTAGTACCTCTGTGATGTACAAGAAGGCACCAAGCAGTCTGAGCAAACTTGCCTCACTATGATGCCAAACAAATGCAAGAGGCAAAAGGAAAGAACAATGACAACATCATCAGGATCTAGTTCTTCTTCTCAGTACTATTTTCCACATGTAAATTTGAACATGCAGATCTTGAATCAGCCTCCTCAGTCATCTATGGACTCTGAGATGACTTCAGAATGTACTGAAAAACTGTCATCCTCATATCAGGGGGCTATCACTGCTGATGATAAAGGATAAAATTGTTCAGTTTGTTGGGCTTTAAAAATAATTTGTATAATAGAATTTGTTAAATTTAGAATAAAATCAAAGGAATTTTCTATAAGGTGAGTAAAACAATATGTTTTAGATTATGGGCAATCTGAATAATTTAAACTGGACAGCATAGAGGTAAATACATTAAAGGAAGTACTATTATGACCGAGAGATAGATTGCCTGACCTACTGGAACAAGTATTATCTTTAGCTTGTAATAACTGTCTTTTTTCTACATTATTACAATCATATGTAAAACATATTAAATAAATAAATAACTATATATGGGCAGCTAGATATATATCACATTATTACAATGCATTATTACAATCATATGTAAAACATGATCTATATATTTAATATGTTTTACATATGATTGTAATAATGTAGAAAAAAGACAGTTTTTATATATTATAATGTAATATTTTATCAGTGCCTTTTTAAAGTATTAAATATTATTGGTTTACTTGATATTATTAAAGTCAGAGCTTTAGTTGTACAACATCACAACTCTCTAACATTACTTGATTGCTCATTCATCCAGATCTTTTAAAACTATTAGCCTGACAGGAAAGGTACTTTAAGGCTTTTAAAGACTGAATTACTAAAATTCAAATACAGTGTAAATTACTAAACACTTTTATGTGATGTACATGTCTTCTGGGTAGTGGCAATAAAGTGACCTTGGCAGAGCCATTTACAGCCATGTTTAAAATGCACAATTTAACCTGAAGTGAATAAAAAAGGCATTTATCACATCAGTTTGTGCATAAGTAATCACTCTCATTCTTAGTTTTTGGCATTTAGTCAGTAAAGTTCACAAAAGCATCACAAAGGTTCTATAATTATAATTATTATGGTTCAAGTAGGTTTGCTGCACTGATGTAAAACATTATCTCTATATTCACAAATGTGCCCTGCCCAATTGACAAAATAAATTGTTTACTATAAAGATTCCATAATTTTACCCAGTAAAATCTGTGGTATCTTTCAGGATAAAAACATATTTATTTTTATTGTAAGTGTAATGGGGCCCCAACCTCAATACTAGACAGAGGGCAGAAGTAGAGCACCTCAGTCCTTGCCAGGGTTTTCCTGGCCTTTGTCTCCCCTCCCCTGCTGGGGGAGGTGTGAGGGTGGAAGGGGTTGTGGCAGCGCTACTCACAGAAGGCTAGGTGTTTTCCTTCCTAGCGCTCAGCACACCTGATCAGCTGGGAGCCGGGTTGCCAGGCAACAGCACATGACTGGGTCAGCCAGCCAGGAGGTCAGGTGACCAAAGACCAAGAGAGAATAAGAGGGGAAGGAAGGAAGCACAGCAGGCAGTCAAAAGGAGAGAGCCACAGCTGTGAGTGCATCATGTTGCAAGGGTAGCTTGGGTGTCCATATACCTGGAGCAGGACCCTAAGCAGCTATAGCAAATGTGGCCAGTAGTGAAGGTGCATGGCCAGACATGCTTTGGAAAATGTACCAGCCTTGCAGGTGCACCCCAGGGTGGCTTATAAAAGGATATGGATGTGCAAGATTTATATTCTAACTATTAGTACATTACCTATTGACCTATTTATTTTAAAGAATGGCCCACTGGAAAACCAAATTATTTTAAAGGTTTTTTTTGTGGGGGAGGTCATTGTTATTCATTTTTAATTTGTTCTATGCCCCAGTGGATTATATAGAAAGATAAAAAGCTGTTGAGAAGATGTTTGACTCTTTATAGTATTCTGTAGGAAAGAAGTACTTTTTATCATTAAAAAGGTACCCAGGTAACTCTACAGTTAATGCAGAAACCACTGCAGGCAAGATTTTGCCACTTGGTAGCAAAATAAATAAAACTAGACACAGAGAGATAAATATGACTCCAGTGACTATTTCTAGAAAAGACCTGATCTAATGCCTTGAACATATATTTGAAGAATTACCTATCAAAAGTTATTAAACTTGTTTTTAGTAATTTTTTCAGAGAATGTCAGTTTCAGTGAACTTTGCTTGGCACATGAAAGGAATGTTGGAGTCTTAACATGTCATTTGAAATGAATAAATGAAGTATTCAACAATTCTTTTTGCAAATATAGAACTTGCAATATGGCATAATCGCTATGGAGGCCTATCAATGAAAAGGACAGGTGGGTTGTTTCCTTTACAAAAATGCACAAAAGAGGCTTCTAATTTCTTCAGACTTCCCAGTAAAGGAGGCCTAATGAAGATGGAAAAGGGATCTTATTTTATCTCAGTTCTATGAAGGAAACCTTCCTCTGCTGACCTTTAGGGCTAGGGATAGAAGTTACATACAAACTGGTTTAAACCTGTAACAGAACAAAAGCTCAGTGCACATAAACCAGTCTCAGAATGGCTGAACCTGGTTTAAGATAAACCTGGCTGAATGTACTATCAGATTCACCTGAACTGAGTTAAACTGATTTATGAAACTTCCTGGTTCATGTTAAATCACAATCCCCCAGTATCCCAGCATGCTTTCCAGCCCTGGGCTGGGCTGTGCTAGCTGTTCCGGAGAGCAGGGTTTCTACCCTGCTTTGTTCCCTAGCAGTGAGGACTGGCTGACAAGGGTGTGTTGAGGATGCCAAGCCCAGCTAGGGAAGCAGCCCAGTCTACAGAGCAAGGCGGGGAACAGGACTGCCCCTCCACCATTCAGGAAAACCCAGCTGGGGTCCAAAGCCAGGAAGGAGAGTTAAACAGTCCTTCTGCCCCTTCAAACTTACTGTTAGTTACAACTATGAACTATAAAACCCAGAGGCACCTGGAAGCAGGAAGAGGAGGTGATGAGCAACCCTGCAGAGTCCTGCTGCTTCAATTCTAGACTGCAAATCCCAGAGATCTTGGGGGCAGCAAGAAGAGGAAGTGAGCACACAGCCAGAGAGTTTGATTCTAATACCCTTTGGCTTCTGGCCTGAGCCTCCACAGACATGTGCCTGTATTTCCTAAATCAATTCTAAATGTCTATTCACTTCTGTTTCAGTTTAGTCTATACTAGCTTAAATTACCCTGCAAAGACTGAATCGATTCAGCCTCAGGCTTTTTGACTACCTGTACTTAGCCTAGGAGACGTACAGTAGAGCTTCTTTAAAAACTACCCTTAAGCTAATAAGTAACTCCTACCTGGACTCTCTGCTCCTGGATATCCTAAATACTTCAGAGATCCTGATCATGACAGTTAAGGACTTATATGAAGAAAGAAATGTAGTGCTTGGAACGTATAAATGTATGAAAAAAATTATAAAATCAGAACAACATAGACAATGACAAGATTTTTCATGTAAAAAAGAGAAGATATCTAAATTAAAGCAAGTTCTGTGCACTGCCTAAGAAATGCAGTCTTAACTATCCATTTCCTGGATTTCTAATGCTTGCAAGTCCTATTCACTGTGTCTTCATTTTATAATTCTAAATTTTTTTGGAAGGTAATATTAATAAAAGATATGCAATTGTAATTGTCATCTGGATCAAAGGGTCCACTCTTTCTGCTGATTTCCCTCATAGAGCATAAGTCTCAAGGAAGCCTATTGGAAAAACCAAAAGGTATGTTTTGATTCAAAGGGCAGCAAATACAATATTCATTCATTAACTAAGTGTACACTAGTATAATATTGTAAATAGTAACTGGCCTAAATCAGTTTCTCATTTGTACCTGTATAGACATTGTAAAGACAATGTATCTGTACAGTGTCTAAGAATGTATATAGCAACATGTCAATGTTTTTCCTTACAGTGACACTTGTTCCACAATACTGCTTTTACATTTAATTTGGAAGATCTCACTGGCAATCAGAGTGAAACCTATGGGTGTGTCCACACATAAGTGGACATTTGGTTCCCTAGGGACAAGTAGCGGTGGTGCACCTTGTGCCACTGCTACTCATTCCCAGGGAATGCCCGTGCCATGTGCAATTTGGTGCATGGCAAGTTGCCCCTGGTAGGGTAGGGTAGGGTAGGGAAGGCTGCGGATATCCAGGAGGCAAAAAAGCCTGTGGAAAAAAGTCTGTCTCAGTGCATGCCTGGCCAACGCACCCTTGCAGTGTGGAGAGCACTGGACTGTGCAGTATATGTTTGCACTGCCACATACTGCACTACTACACTTGTCTGGATGTGCCCTATGAGAGCAAAGAATAACTTTTTATGTGTCCATGAATATTTTGGGTCCAACCATGACTATGAAAACATTTTTTGAATTCTGAGCTATTTTGATATACAAATTGACACATTTTTCTTTGCGAGGTGAAAAATATGCCTCTTCCTGACCAGTTTTAAAGAAAGTAGGAGAAAGTTAGTATATGTATTGTTTTAATGAGTTCTTTCACTGACTGGATCCATTAACAAACATGTCCTAATGTCAAACATACATTATAATATATTTAATACATATTTATCTAAATTACTTTTGAATTTGTGTTGATAAGGAATTTTATAAACTGAACAAGTTTTTATTTTTCTGGAAATTTATCTCAGTGATTTTTTTGAGATTATATATTGTAATTAGGTCAGAAAGAATCTACTGTGTACATACATGAAATGCAATATATTTTTTATGTTTTGTTTGTTTTTTGTTTCAGGCCAATATAGAAACGAAACACATCCTGGAAACATGAGAGATGCTGAGTTTTAGACAATTTTGGATTTAAACTTCATTGCTGAACAACAAGAAAGATTTCTATACCTGCCTGCCTTCCCCACCAGGGAAGGAATCCTGTTTTATCTCCACATCAGAGAGCAAGTCATAAAGACACTTTCATGGACCCAGAGGAACAGACTTCTACTGTCAGCTTCCTCTGTGCAAAAATGAAGTTTATTTTCTACCTATGGGGACTTTTTACCATTTTAGATTTTTCCTAAGCATTAGGAAAGGCATGTGTGCCTGAAAGCTTGCAGAAAAAAGTGGGTTTTTTTGGTGCTATTTCTTAGTTGGTCTAATAAAAGGTATCATCTCTGAGCCAAGAGTTCTAGAGTTTTGCATTTCTTTTAATCTCAGACCAACATGGCTACCAAATACATCCCTGATATAATTATAATTAAACTTGTCATTAACCTTAGACACTTTCAGATGCAATTCCTGGTTTCTCACCTTTTTAGTAAAAAGTGAGAGAGAAAAAATAAAACCACACCATGTATTAAGATTTAGATAGGTTCTGATTAGACTCTGATTAGGGACAGACCCCTTTTAGGCCCCCAAATATCTCATCTGTTTTCCAGAATTTCCCCAAATGCATCCAACATCTTGTGCTGTTAGAGTTTCCTTGATTTGTTTTAGAGGAAAGAGCATAAGAGTAGATTGATACAGTTGCTGATCCTCTGTGAGAGGGGAGGAGGGAACTGGTCAGTAATGTTTACAACATTTTTGGGAGCAAGCTAGTCATTAAACACCCACCTCAACAAATTTCATGTAAAAGCTTCGTGTTTTCACCCTCCTGCCCCACTTTTTGTAGACTCTATCATGCCTACTGACCACAAGAGCAAAGAGTACAGTCCTAGCATGGGGTTGCTGCTTGTAAAGATGCAAAAGTCATGAGCTTCTGGCTATTTCGAAGGCTTAAGTATGGCCCAATATGTTTTACTTCTAAAGCTGCAACAATATTGCAGAAGAAATGATTTTGAAGTTATTTGTTATTCTGAACATTGAAGAACAGAGGGTAGCATTTAAGACAACGGCTGTAATTTTAAACAACCTGAAATCAAAGAAAGGTTTGTCACTAGTGAAATGCAGGATCTAACTCTTGGGAAATACGATGGAAATTATATTGTCACAACAGTATAAATGCAGAGCAATTATGTTAAAGTCAGCTGCGGTTCTTAGGATTTACAGTGGTGTAAGAAAAAAATGTAGTTTGGCCCTTTGAAGGTCAAAGTAGGCTGAAATTTTAACATTTGACAGTAATGAATCAAATCTGTGAGAGCTTGTTAAAATTTAGGAGGAAGAGAAATATGCAAACACATTTAAGTTGAGCAAAACTTAATGAGATCTTATGAACAGAACAAAAAGCAGTGAGGGAAGAAACAGATGGTGTGCAAAATACCACGAATGAATAAACAAGACATAAGGAACAAAGTTGCCACAAAATCAAGAACTGTCAAACAAGTACCAACAGTAACAAAGATACATTTTGGCAGACACAGGATCCACAGGCATCTTATAGTGCCACTGGGCATATTACTGAGAAACATGCTTTGTCAGAATGTCATTGTTTTATAATGACTCCAACAACACCTGCCAAGTTATGTGCACTCTTTCCAGCAGCTATGTCTTGTCTCCATCAGCTGTGATGGTAGGTGCCTTTTAGCTCTGGCCTTAGGTTTGTGGGAACCTGGGTGAAATCTGATGTGTGGAGCCACAAGCAGATGTCCATGTTACACATATCTTAGATTCAGGGAAGAGAAGGTTTAAGAATGAGCTGCAATAGGATCCTCAGAACTGAAGCCATTTTCATATGACTGTGTTGGAAACAGTGGAGGTTCAGCACTCAAGAAGGCACTGCCACTGGCAATGAAATAAAAGTATAATTTTAGCATTTAAAACCTGGTAACAAACCATTGCATAAAAATGTGTTTTTGAACTTTTGTCCTTTCTTACTTCATATTATTCTTCATATCATGGTTTGTGCGTTTTCCAAAACCCATGTGAATGTTTCTCAGGAAATCTTTCAGTTTGCTTATTATGTAAAACATGCCATTATTGACTACAGGATCTGGACTGATCTTTCCTATCCTTTTCCCTCTCTTATCTATATTTCTTCAGGCAGAATGTGCACTCTGCCTCCCATCCTATATCGGCAAATATTACATAATTCTAATTTCTTTCTCTTACTTACTACTTTTCCCTTTGTTCTGCTTCTGTCTTCTTTTTTGTTCAAATCTATCATTGTACTTCCCTTCCCTTCGTTGGCTAACCTCACTAAATCCAGCATTTTAGTGGATAATCTATTCAGGTTCAGCCTGTTGCTTTTTATCTCTTCACTAAATTTCTGTTTCCCCCCATACACTGGATAAATGACCTGCCAATATTCAACATGTAGCAAAGTCTATACCCTTGAGTTACATGCACATTTTAAGAAATCTGTTCAATTTAATATAGCCATCTGTCTGTCATTCCTCATAGCTTGCACATTTTTCTTTCAGTTTTTCTTCCCAAGTGGACTTGTTGTATCAACATGATGATTAGTTGCAGTACTATGTGGATGCAGGAGCTTTTTACTTTATCAAGTCTGCCTATGCACTGTGTGCCCTATAGTGACTCTTCCTCCCTTAGCTGATCTTCAGGAACATAGGAAGGTATCAGTTTACATATCTATACATGTCAGTAACATACCTCTGAAATATTCCTCACATCAAGAGATACCACTTTGTTTAGTTCTCAGTAGATGTATCTACATGTGCATATTAATGTGATGCAATAAACTCTAGTACTTTATTTCACCAGAGTTTATTGCTCCTGGACACCATGCTTACACATTGCTGGGACCGCTGCATGTTGAGCTCAGTCACAGCAGCCCCACCTGGCAGGGGACTCAGGGGATCAGCTTGCCAGCCCAGGGACACTCCAACTCTACTCAACATGTGGCAGAAGGGCTGGCTGCGTCATGAGGGTGCTCCATTATGGGGCTTTTCAGCAAGCAGCCCCTGCACTGAAACACCCTGACGGCCCAGACAGCTGTGTCAGTGTCTACACAGGCACTGCTGTGAAGTAAAAAACTCTGCAGCAGGGTAGTACTTGTGATTACAAATACTACCCTGCTGCAGAGTTTTTTAGTTTACTCCTGCCTAACAGGCCTACATGTAAAGATGCCAAGATGTCTACTATGGAGTTAATTAGTTTACTCCTTGGTAAATGTCTCATGTAGCTGCACCTATGATTTCACAGAAAATTTGAGCTATGTTCTATTTTATGTTTCACCTAAGTGGCACTTACACAGCCAGATAAGTGACATTTGTAGTATTTAGAGAGAGTTTAGATTCTACTTTCACTTACATAGCTAAACTCAAACCACTCTTTCCTTCAGACCATGCTTAGAAGGCTGCACTATGACCCTATAGGCTCTGGGGTAGAATAGAATCACCCAGCTATGTGCACAACTCTGGCTCTGGCCCCTTGCCTCAGTGGGGGAAGAAATTCTCTCACACTGCTATTATCCAAAACTATAGAAGTCATTGGTGCAAGAACACAGAGCCCTTGCTTTTCCAGGGTAGTGCCCAGATCTGAGACAATCCCTGTGGCTTGCTCACTTCCTTCTCGCCCCACACATATTTCTTGGATGCCAAATGAAACAGATTCAAGGGAAGCCTGAAGAATGTACTGGACAATGCCTAAGCCTATGGCCTGCCAGCTAGAGCACTTTACTGTAAAATTCATGTACAACCCCACTGTGAGGGATGGAGGATAAGAACCTGGGCCTCCGCTTACAGGGTAAGTGCTCTAGACACTAGGTTACTGTCTGAAAAGTAGAAGGCTTTGCCTTCTCCCCTTTAGGCAGGCTTGCATATCCCTGGGCACTGCTATTCTATCACAGATAGAAGTTGAATCCCAAAGCCACATAGATACCAAATTTTATTCACACAACTACTAAAGTGGCTGTGGTACACTAGTTGCCCCTTGTTCTTCCTTTTTTACTATTGAAATTTTTTTACATTGAAAAATAAATCATGAGAATGAAATCCAAAAAGACTATTTTATATTATAAAGTCCTACAATGTTTATATTAATTCGTTCCTGAATAAATTGGAGTCACTCCTTTTGGGTTACTGTTACATATTGCAGACCATATGTGAACCTCAGCAGATAGCCACTGTAGATATGCAAGGACTACTCTATAAATAGAACATTTTTTTATTACTTAGCTTGAGTTTGCACATATTTATATTTATTTGTTGTACCCTCTCTACTTATAGTTGGGGTCAATGGACTGAAGAAGTGGATATTATCCACTTAAATATTCAAAGCTCTTAAAACTAATTTCATACTCCCCTAAAAGATTGGATAGTAATTAAGTATGATTATGTTCATTTTACAGATTGGGAATCAGAAGCATCAATGTTAAGCAGCTTAACTGAGATCACAGAGGTATGTCTAGACAGCACAAGCCAGCATCATCCCGAGACATGCTATGATAATGGTGTATGCATGATAATTCCTGAAGCGGAAACAATAGAGCTATGTGTAAGGTTCCTGATAAATATTCACTTTAAGATGTGATGGGCTCTAATCCTTGATTCCAGCAATTGCATGTCCTGCCATACCACATATGCATAGCAGGAGATGCAATTTTGGGATCAGTGATTATATTGTAGTTGCACAAGCAAGGTGAAACCAGTCAGCTTGGCACATGGGGAACCTAGAATTGGACAGTGGCAGCCCAGTGCCAGGCTACCTATGCACAGTACCTACTAGAGCTACGTGTGCCACTCAACTGAGTTGCCAGTGCATGGGGAGCTATAAAACCATGTGTGCTATCCAGATAGGTGACACACAGGGTTATACAGTTCCCTGTGTATGGGAAGCCTGGCATCAGGCCATGACAGCCAATGTTGAGCTCTCTGTACACTGGGACTTGTCAAAACCCTGTGTGCCACCCAGCTGCATGGCACGCAGGGTTTTGACAGGTCCCAGTCATGTGTTCAATTTAAGGAGTGATAGAAATGATCCACAAAGTTATTGTGGCAGGGTAACTCTCCAGGGGTGACCGTGAAGCCCCTGGAGTCCCTACAGCCCTCAATCATCTCTCATCAGATAGTCACCTCATCTCTGCCTGCTATGCTTGTTGTAACTGTTTTCATATAAAAGAAGCTGCCCCAGGACTTCCCAATCTCATCTCCCACATGACCACCAGGTGTTTATGGTCTTTGCCTCAAGGGCTTATTGCATGTCTTCATTTTGCCCCTACACCGTGCCCCATGCCTCACAGTTGTAATCACTCACTGTTCTTCCTCATTGCTGTTCTTTCTCTGTACTCATATTCTCAGCCCTTCCAGCTAGGCTCCTCCATACCCTTCCAGTTGAGCTCCTGAAAACACTCAGCTTCTCTCTAGGCTGCTGGACCCAACGAGTCCCGCACTCCCAGCCGCTCAATAGGCTCCTGGGTCCCTAAGAACATCCTTATCCTCTTAGTTCTTCCACACTGCTTCTTGCTGTCCTTTCTTTCTGGCATTCAGGAACTACAGCCTTCCTGCTGGGCAGTGTTCCTTCACTGGTCTCCAGGATCTTATTGCTGACTCCTTTTAGGGTCTGGGCTTATACCATGCCTAAGCCCAGGTCTCCTCCAGTATCAGATGACTCCGACAATCAGCCCTGGCCCCACCTGCAGGCTGCTTCCACCAGAGCCCACCTGCTCTTAAAGTGGCACCAACAGCACCAAGCCTCCTGCCACAGTTATTCCCCATTATTTATTCCATGAGGCCATTTTATCTGGCCTGCGGGGCCCCTACAAAAATTTAGAAAATTAAAATTTATCTGTCCTTGGTTTCTATCAAAGATGATAGGAATCAAGGGCAGTGGGACCCAGGGGAAGCCCTGGAGGACTTCTTCCTTCAACAGCAGGGCCTCCCCAGCCCTGCACCCCCAGCTGGAAGCCCCAGCAGGAGCTGCTGGCCTGAGACTATGTGGCTGCCCCAGTGCAGGAACCTCAGGTAAGTAGAGGCAGGGGGCAGGGGACGAGCTGGTGTGGAGCATGGGGAAATGCAGCCCCTCCCCTATCTTGTGGCCAGTGCTTCCTGCTGCAGACTCTTGCAACCCATGCAGGGCTGTTCTGATCAGGCACAGGCAGCCCCACGTGGGCTGCGAGCAGGTGGAGCGCAGGTCACCAGCCATGGGGCAGGCAAGAGGCCACTTTTCCCATGCTCAGCACCAGCTTGTAACCCACCTCTGTTGCCAGCCTGGGGCCTACACCGGCTCCAGGCTTGCTCATCAGGGCTGCACATGGTGGCAGCAGCTGCAGCCCCTCCCACTTGCTGCACCAGACAGTGTTTGCTGCTGCTCCTGCCTGCCCAGAACTCACATGCTGGGCAGCCCAGAGGTGGCAGTGGCAAACACTGCCTGGTGTGGCAAGGGGGGGCAGCCACAGCTGCTGCCTCCATGGCACAGCCCCAATTGGAAAGCAGCCTGTCCCCCACCCTGTGGCCAGTGCCCCATGCTGCAGCCACTCACAGTCAGTGTGGGGCTACCTGTGCCTGCTCAGGATAGCCCTGCATGTGGGCTGTGAGCAGCTGCAACAGGGAGCACCGGCCACAGGGCAGGTGAGGGGCCACCTTGCCCCCACACTCAGTACCAGCTCCTATCCTGCCAGCAAGCAGGGGGTCAGGGCTGTGCGCTGCCCCCTGCCTGTACCTTGGGGCTGAGGGGGCATTGGGAGTGAGTGGGTGTGGGAGCAGGGCCTACACCTGTGTTCCAGGGCCAACATCAGCAGGGCCCAGAGCAGGGTGGCAGGGGTACAGGGTCCCGCCTGGCAAGGGCTCTCCCTGCTGGTGCAGCCCATCCCATCTCCACAGATCCCTGCCAGCCTGCACCCTGCTCTGGGCCACACCGGTGCTGGCCCTGGGACATTGGTCTCAGGACATTGGGATATTGGTCCCAAGATGGTGACCAGTGGGCAGGGCACCTGTTAAGGGGCAGGGCTATCCATGCAGCCCTCGACAGCTTGCCACAACTTGGTAAGCAGCCCTCCACCCAAAATATTTCCCTGCCCCTGTACTAGTAAGATGTAAGAGGCACAGCTTATTAGCCTATATGCAGAGCCACACTCATATTGTTGTATTACTTCTGGCCCAGGAGCTGAAGTGCACAAAATTGGCAGCACAAAATTTTCATTACAGTGCTGCCTTGATGATATAGGGCACCAAAATGCTGCGAAGCTGCTCCAAAATGCTGTAATGACAGTGTGTCGGAGCAGACTCAATTAATCAAGTCTGCTAAAGTGTGGTTATTACTGTGCTCCAGTAGACTCCAGTATGTATCAGTGTCCTCATGTGTCCTGTAGTAATTCTTCCCATTCGATGAGCTTTAGTTAAAGTACCCCTGCTGCCATTTTTCAGCACAGAGATGCTGATACATATTTTGCTCTAGGTGCTTTAATTAGAGTGGTTCTTGGAGCCACTCTAAGTAAAGCATTCCCCTCCACACTCTTGGAGCACATGCATAAATGCCCATAGAGTCTATGGTCTAAAGCATATAGACGCTGACCATATAGGCATGTCCATGTGATGGGTGCCAGTTCTGCAGGCAGGAGCATATGAGGAGCAGATTGCAGCTTTGCCCCAGGCCACAGCCCTGCATTGTTATAGCCACAAGAACCTGATTGTGCCCATCCATTTCATTGCTGGATGCTGCTCCCTGCCTGCTGGTAGCCTCATTCCATCCACCAGCTGTGTGCCTTGTCCATGTGGATCCTCACCAGTATCTATGGAGAACTTTGGATCATGGGGTGGTGACACATGGGGGAGGTATTGACCAAGCCTAAGACATCTTATCAAAACTCCCCAAGTGCCTCTCCAGCCTAAATAGCTGCCCACCCCTGATATAGATTAAGCCATGGTGAGTCACTAACAGGAGTGTGGGAACCGGGTACGGTCAGCAGGGCTGTGGCCAAGAGCCCAGAATGGCAGATGGGTGCTTTTGACCAATGGAGCAGAATTAGGCACAGACACGTATTGGTTAAACTGAGATGGCTTTACTTATGTGGGGGCGAAGAAACGCCGATGGAATGAGGCTGCCTGTAAAGCAGAACTGATTGGACAAGAGGCAGCAGTGGATGTAACAAAAAAACTTTACTTACAAGCTGTATACACAAGGTATGCAGTGTAGGCACAATTTGTAGACAGACAGAACAAAAACTGCAGACAGGTATACCGTTGCTCACACTCACGCGGGGATGGGATACGTTGTGGCAACTGCAACGGGGGTCAATGGTGGGTGATCAGGCCTCCACCGTGGCTCCGAAGTACACGTGGGGATCTCTCCCTATACGTGTTCGAGCACTCCTCCAATTTGGGCAGGCATTGCCCAAGCCTTTTATGCGGCCAGCAAGCCAGTTGCTGGCCGCCACATGCGCATAATTTACTCTAAGCCAATCATGAGCATGCACTCAATGGTGCAGCTGCAAACTTTTTGCAGGCTCTGATCTTGCACCAAGGACTTTTCCTCCTTACAGGGAAAATCCCTGCACCCGGGACTCGCAATGTGCCTAAAACAGCTGTGCTGAGGCACCTGTTTAACCGTTCAGTTCTGACAACTTACACTGTCAATATACACAGTGTAGGAAGAAAGTTAACTTCAGAACTTCAGTTATAGTTGCACCAGGTAAGAGCTCTAAACAACACAATGAGATATCTTTGAACAACTCAACAAGCATGCAGGGCATGGGGTACATCAGGATGGCCGGCGACTGGGAGTCATTGGTGGGTGATCAGTCTGCCAAGTTTATTCCGAGATGTACGTGGAGATCTCAAACTTGGGTGGAAACTGCTCTAGCTTTTATACGGCTAGTGAACCAATTGTTAGTCACCAGGTAGGAATAATTTACAACCGGCCAATGGGTGGCGCTCACTTAAACAATGCAGTTGTTAGGCTTGGCGGGAACTGATCACTGCACCAGGGTTTGGGGGTTTTTTTCTTCTTTTCTTTTCTCACTGTACCGAGAAATTCCGTCGTACTAAGGAATCTCACTGTGCTGAGAAATTCCACTGCGCCGAGGCATTTTAACTACTGGGTACTGACAAGGAGTACAGTTCAAAATCAGGACGTCTTATCTCCTAGTTCTGTGTTTTGGGGCTACTGGATCAGAATATCCCTAATATATGTGATAGGTTTAATTCTTTTACCTAATTATTTAATAGCTAGTTACATTGCTGATGTCATGTGTTATGCACTTTAAATACCCTGAAGTAATACACCATCTAAAAAACTCACCATCTAGGACCACAAGACTAATCAAGTATGGAATATAAACAGTAGAACGTGCCCATGGAGAATATGTGGCCAAAATAATCAGTGGTGTAATTTCAATGAAACCAGCGGAACCATTTATACCTTATTAATGATATGAATGGCAAAAATTAGTATTTTTTACATTATTTACAGTTCTAAATTACTATATTTTTTAAATGTTTGTTTTTTGCCTTTTGTGATAGAAGAAGTAACTTCCTCCAGATTATTGCCCTATGGTGAATAGAGAGTTCAGTATTCAGAATTAGCTTGGTTGGCAATATTCATGTTATTTTGTGCAATGTTAAGTGACATGGCTGTTTGTACATAGCAATGAGTAATGCAGTAGCAGAGTACACCCCCTCTCAGTTAGCTGATCATGCAAGCAGTATGTGATCATGGTGGGTTAAACCATTCTTGGCCTACTCAAAGGCATAATTGGCGGGTCCAAATGCCCTTGCTTCTAGAACCATCTGTAAGCGAAGCCTTCCGATTGGTCTAGGAGGCTATATATAGAGGCTGCACACTCTGAGGTGAAGCGCACGAGCTCTCTCACACGCGCACACAATCTCTCTCTCGGGCTGCACCTTCTAGAACAGACTGATCACCTGTTCTGAGCTCTGAGAGACCCCTAGAGTGACTTTTCTTGTTTGCCCAACAACTAGCTAAAGATTACGACTGACGGGGGAGATTGCCCTAGCTACTTTTGGGCACTCCTGCTCTTTTGAACACGTTAAGTACTGCAGTACGCTACCACCTGGCTGCAGCCACCTGCGTTGAGCTTTACGTTGTACTCTGCCTGCTGTCAGCATCCATCGCTATCCTCACTTGTTCCTGTATATAACTACATCTCGGCGCTCTTGTATATAGTTTTCTTCTACAAGTTCAGTAAGTAAACTTCTTTTTATTTTACTTCAACCATCTCCGAAGTCTCTCTCTTCACCTGCCTAGGACCCAG
>JAGPOW010003642.1:44719877-44794887 GCA_030014935.1 Caiman crocodilus
TAAACTTCTTTTTATTTTACTTCAACCATCTCCGAAGTCTCTCTCTTCACCTGCCTAGGACCCAGAACGCATCTGAGCTGGTGTCACCACCCGGTGCCCACTCAGTGCGTATCCATGGCAGCTCTCCACCAGCACCTGAAGACCTTAGTCACAACACCTTTCTTCATTCAATCTTCAAAGATGTTGTACAACATTAATCAGGTGCCAAAAGGGGAATATTACTTTTCTTAGATTTCTTTCTCTTTGATGATATCATCAGATTTCTAGCTTTGTAACCTTTGTAACCTTCCAGAAATTCAAATACTGCAGTGAAACTTTTAAAATGTTTATTCTTGGGTATATATGGAATGACTCATATTCCAACCTAAAGTTTCTCAGAGGTGGAACAACATTCCAGCCTGTTTCTTTCAAGGATAGAAAGCAAGAACTTCTCCAAAATCTAATGCATTTTGTTTTGCAATATACACACATACAGTTCAAGCATAGCTAAGAACAGGTGACCCTTGTCGTTCATGGGAGGTACATTCTCATATCCTCTGAGAATGACAAAATCCATAAATAAGGCACTGTGTTCAAGAATGCAGTGTCCCCGGTGGTTGGGGTGGGGATCATGGTTCTGGTGGTGATGGCAGGAATGTGGCAGTGGGAGCACGTGACAGTGGTGGGAGCACAGTGGCAGCAAGTGCAGTGCTCCCGAGGAGCTCCTGTAAGTGTACAAAGTGTATTTAAAATGCAGGTTCGGCATTCGTGAATATCTGAAACTGCAAATCCCGAACTCACTAATAGCGAGGATTTCCTGTAATGAGTACTCAGAAGTTAGGTTCCAAAGAACTCTCCTCAAATATGCTTCTGAATTCCAAAGCAAGATGATTGAATGAGCAATAGGTATAACTGTATAATATCTAAATTGTATATACCTGGTATAAAAGACAAGTGCAAATTTAAGCTTATTTTTCTGTTCTTCAAGAAATACCACAAGCAAGGGATTCTGACTATTGGAGAGAAGTCTCAGTTATGATACAGATAACTAAAACTGAAGTTATTTCCAAAATGCACAAGTGATTGCGCATCACATAATGATGCTTTTACAAAAACATCAGCTTTCAATATCAAACCATGCCAGTTGCATCACAGAAAGCAAGCAGCCTCTGTGGTCTTTCTCAATGTAAAATAGTGGCTACTGCACTGGGACTATGGAAAAGAACTCCTTCCAGGAATTCAGTATAAGCTACAATTCATGGTAAATATGCAGAAAGGACTATAAATGTTTTTCCAGTGACAGTGAGTGAAGAGATGTGACATAAAACCATAAAAGTTCATCATTAAAAGCAGACAGTGTTTATAGATGACAGCATATAATGGGAAGATATGCATTCAGAGAATTATGAAAAGGTCATTTTCATTACTATGAAATCAAGAGTTTTATTAAGACAACATGCTGAGTTAATCCCACTTAATATTAAAAAGTCAGAATAATACTTATAAGGAAGAATATAAAGGCAGACTATCACAAGTATAGCTCTACTGTTGATGGACAATAACAACAGGATGAATGATTTATTTTAATGTAAATTTATGTGCCTAGGGAAGGAATTGATGATAACCTGAAGTATAACTGGAAGAAAAGAGCTGGCATCATTCAAACTGGTCAGAAGAAATGACAGGTAGATATTACTACACAACAGGGTTGCAGTTCAAGAAACCCAACACAAGTTGTTAGCTAAGAGCCCAGTGTTTTTACACGTGCAAGCACTGCAGCACTGGCACTTTGAAAAATCCCTAGCCCTGTGATGCATGCAATTATATAAGTGGCAAAATGCATGTCGGCGCAAAGAAAATGGCAGCAGTGTGCTTGCTTTTGAAATAAAATATAAGTACTATCCTGCTGTGGAGTTCTTTTGTGAGCAGCAGTGCACATGTAGATGCTGACCTGGCTGGCTGGGGCACAAGGGTGCTTCAGTATGGGAGATGCCTGCTGGCTAGCCCCTCACTGAAGCACCCTCATGCCCCAGCCAACTTTTCTGCAGAATGCTAAGCTGGGTCAGAGCAGCCCCAGGCTGGCAGTCTGACCTCACAGACCTCCTGCAAACTGAGACTGCTCTAATTTAGATCAACATGCTGCAGTCCTGGGCACACATGTGAACGCAGTGACCAGGAGCAATAAACTCTGGTGTGATATGTGCTAGAGTTTATTTTTTCATGTGAATAGCATGTATAGATACACCCACTGTTATTTTTATTTAATCTAGAGGTGCTCCAGACCAGGAATTTTTAATCCATATAACTATGCCAAATGCTCCAACACTTTACATACATCACTGCCATTGTACCATATCTCTGAGCCTGTATGTACACATTCATTTGCAACACTACTCCATCTAGGGAGACAGGAGACTGCTTCTTTCTCCTGTCCAGCTCCCAGGAGAGCCTGTCTTTTAGCCCAAAAGAAGAACTGACAGGATGTCCCAAGCAGCTCTGGCCATGTCTGCCAAATATAACTGGACTCCTTCAAAGCCTTAGCAGAAACAGCTGTTTGGGAAGTTTCCCTTGCCAGATCAGCCATTGATGCTGCTGAAGAGGAATCAGGAAGCAGCAGCTCTTTAGCATCTTTGATCAGCACAGGGATAGCATTTTTCCCTTACTCCTCCTTGGAAAGGGGGACTGGGATGCTGAAGGACTGGTACCACTGTATGTAACTGTCCAGACACTACAACATTTTGAAAAAGAACTTTTGTGTGGTGGAGTGGAGATACCATTTTTGTTGAAGATTTCCCATCTGTATAGCATTGCAACAGTCTGAATGTATATATGTTTTTGGCTCTAAGGAAACAGATCACTGTGAAAGTAATGTGTACATAGCCTGAAAATCAAAATATCAACCACCACTGGCCAATCAGCAACATGGTCTGTGAACACCTCACAATAATTTTAATTCAGGTGTCATCCTCAAAGACCACTGAGGTTAATTGGCACTAGCCATCTTTGGTGAATTTACCGAAAAGAAGACAATGGTCTTTAGATGTCATTGCACATCAGCAATTACATGTCATTGTGCTGAGGTGTTCAATAGAGCTGACTGAGTTAAAGAATGCTATGACAAAAGTGTAAAAAAATGTAGTCAGTCCTTTTTTTGGTAAATGTTTAAAGAAAGTGGATGTTCAAATTAGTGTTTAGAAATAGCAATCTACTGCTTCTTAAGTTTTTGATCGGTTATACCAAAATTAATACGCATCTTTTTTCTTTAATTTATAATAAAAAAACAATGATCAAAGCTAAGTTGTTTTAGACAAGAAGTTCCCGGTCTCTGTTGGAGTTCATCCTTCTTCTCTGGTTATCACTATCTAATCTCTGTTGGAGGTAATTTTTATCCTTACTTCAAACACGCTTCCAAAGAGAAAATGTTGATAACTTCAAAATGTACTAATTACACTAACTGGCATGGATTTTCAGAAAAATCCTACTGGCTGCAATATGCTCTCAGGCTTTTTCCAATTTTCAGATTATTTATTTCAAACACCAGATAAAATTAAAATAACCGTTAAGGTATTTAACATGTTATTATGAATGGAGTAGACTGATACACTTTGGTGCATCAGACCTGTTCACTCTAAATGCAGTATGTCTGGCATATTCAGAGGCATATTATAAATATGTTTTTACAGAAGAACCAAGACTGTTTTCTTATCTCCTCAAATTGTACTGTGCGTGCACATAAGTTTAAAAATCATGAATTAGGAGCTTGAGCTTGAATCATGAGCTTGATTTTTAGAGATATTGAATTATATAATTATATTTTTAGCTAAGTATTTATTAGTTTGTCTTCTAGTATTCTGCCCTTTTGGGACAACTCACCGAAAATTTGTGTGTGATTATTTTGGTGTCAGGTCCATCACCAGGCAACAGCAACTCTCCCCCACTGGGAGAGAGTAGAAAAGCAAGTTCTGATTAAGTTATCAAGTAAGAGTAACAACAAGCAAGTTCAGGTGTTACTGTTCTGGTTATTTACTTATATAAATCTAGAACATATACATTTATCAATAAACCAATTTAACATTAAGCAGGTCTAATTAATAAAAAATGCAAATTATTAGAAAAAATATTCTCTATGCCAGGTTTCTTTTGGCACAGCCATGCAGTATATTATACTGTATATTTTGTGCCAAAATGCATAGCTTTGTACATTAATTCCAAAATGCAGTATGGAGTTTATGACAGCCATCTGCTGAGATTGCTTTCCTGTCTTCCCCGAATGAAATTAAAATATTGATAGAAACAATTTCTTTGTGGAAACTGAAAAAAGTTATCAAGAGAGATAGGCTAGATAAACTTTTATATTGTAACTAGAGAATTGCAATCAAGAATGATGGCAGGGATGGGGGGGAATGGTGGGGGCAAGGCCAAGACCATGCTACCACCACTCCATGACACCACCATCTCCAAGCAGCAGGGCTGTGGGGTGGGGGGGGGCAAGGCCAGCAGTGCTGGCCTTGTCCCCCTGCTCTGTTCCCTCCATCCTGCTATCATGGTGGTGCTCCGTCCCTGCTATCATTCTTGACAGGAAATTCACCCCATGCATAGCACTGGCTGGAGTCATGCCCCGCCACAAGATCATTACTGACAAACAGATGGACATATCGACAGATGGACTAAGCCCTTTATATAGAGAGAATATCAGTAGCTTCATTATAAATTGTAAATTACAAAATAAGAATTGTATACCTGTAAACATAATTCGCTCTTATATAACTTATCATTTCTGAAGATTCAAGGAAAAAAAGCAGCTCTCCAAAACTTTGAAACAAAATCAAGGACAGATCAGATAAAATAGCTGGGTGCATAAAGTGTCTCCTTGGCAGTTTTCACCTCCAAAACTGCCCAAATCCCTGTTTCATTGCTGCTTAATCTCTGATCTCTTAGACTCTTACATTTTGATTTACAAATTTTGATACACTTCTATATTCAGCATTCCATTTGGGCTATTTCTAGGTAGCTGAACATATTGACTTCAGGGGCTCTGTAAAGTGGAGGGGTGTGTGGGTGGGGAAGTGTGAGGGGGCAAATTAGAGCCCCTGGGCTGATTCTGGCCTTCCAAGGGATTTTATCCAGCCCAGAGTGTGTCTTTCTGCTCTACCTGGCCCAGGATTGGGACGCAGCCCAGGCCATGGCGTGTGGAGCTGGTCCTCCTGTCCCTGGGTACACTGTAGGGCCAGGGCAGCATGGTAGCTGGACTCTACTCAGATCAATCTAAATTTAACATTTGTATATACTTTAAATAAATACCTCAGACATATCTAAGCACATAGATAAGAGGCTTGATTTTCAGCAGTACTCACTATTTTCAGTTACCCTATTTTTGAATCTAGCTCTAAGGGCCCCACTACATGTGCAGGTAAACGCATGACAGGATTTAATGCATGATCCACAAAATGGTGCCTCCTGCCATGCCACACATGCATGGCAGGAGGTGTGAATGTGTGGTTCCTGCATTAGATCCCATCACACCTTATTGATGGGTAAGCCTGATTTCAGGATCCCCCTGCACTAGGAAGAAGCTAGCTCCCATAGCTGGGAGACCCTCAGCTGATGGGCCACCCAGCCATGAGGGTGAGCTATGTGCCCCTGGGGCTGGGAGCTCCATCAGCTAAGCCAGGCCCCCAGCCACAGGGGTGTATCCTAGGTCTTCATGGTAAGAAGCCTGCAACTGAAGTGGATGCCTTAAGTGTAACGTAGATGGGGTCTAAGTATATTAACATTTTTTTTCAAAATGGATCACACAAACTTTTAAAGTTGTCGTCTCAAAAAAAAAAAAGAGGGGTAATAGATATACATATTAAGAAAAATGATATGGAACTAAACAAAGGATGATTTAGACCAGATGCATTATTTTTTAAAATTGTCTAATGATAGTAGAAATGGTCAAAGATATATCAAAGTCATTTCAAATGTGACTGAAAAAATATGAGGGGATAAACTATAGGAAAAAATTCTTCACTGACAGATTGGACTAGGTACCTCTATAGTTCATTCATATTTCTTTGATTAAATTTTCCTTAGAAAGTTCTTATAGCTACCAGCAACATTTTTACAAGTACATAAATAAACATCATAGGGCAATTCCTGACACCTTTTAAATTTGGCAGTAATTTTAAATAGCAAGCATCAGAGTTTTAACTAACAAGACAGCCTAGAACTGCTACCACAAATGTTAATATTTTTTTTCAATAAAGTACATCATTTACCAGAAATGTAACAGTTACATGACAGTTCACTTTGCCAAAACTAGATTTTTGGATGGAAATTCACAAAAGAAAGCTATGTAGTTTGTAGAATATTCATTTTAGTTTATTTTCAAGTGCACATTTTATATACATTTTAAACAAGCAAGAGAATTGTAAAATAATTTCAATATATGACCATGTAAGGCAGATCAAACTTAATGCAGTCAGAACAAACATTAGAAAAAAACTGATAAAAGCATTCTAATGATCTTATAAAGAACTTACTAAACACAGTGAGAGACACTGGCCTAAAGTTTTGTTGAGAAATTCTAGCAACCAGCATGCTTTGAAAATAAGGCTTGAAATTTGACAAGGGAGGAACCTGGGTATCAATGAAATGCTTTCTATCATCCTTTTGCAAATCTAACTAAACAAAAGCAAGTCCTGAGCCTATGAAAAACTCAGTTAACACACTTAGTGGAGGCTTGTTAGAGTTTGGTAGCTAAATTTTCCAAAGATTCTGTGCTAGCCATTTCCCAGATGAGGACTGCAAGAACTGAGCAGGATGTCATTTCAGTTGTCCCCCTAGTCTCTGGGAGGCTACTGTGGTACAAGGCACAAGACCTGGGAGAAAAAAGGCTGACTCACCTATACTCCAATGCTTCTCCCTTGGCATTGGGGAAATAATGTTATACGGAGGAGAGGATGGAACAGCCTGAGTAGAATGCAGAGGTGCAAGGAACTAGAGGATTTGGATGTGGTTCTAAATGGTGGAAAAGCATTCATTGAGACTAGAATCCAGGGGCAGAGACGAGGTGACGAGGACTGGCATACAGAGCCAAGTCAGGCCATGAGTGACACTGGGACTGAAACATGGACAGGGGTTGAGTAAGAATTGGAATGGGTTGAGGAGAGGCTGGAGTCACATGGGGCTCAAAGATCGATAAAGTTCACTTTCCTTAGAACAGGAAATAGAACCCAGGATTTCAGACTCCACATTCCTATACCATCAGCCAGTATCAAGCAACAGAATGTGTGCATCATCTTTGTTTTGTGCTTGTCCTATTAAGGGCATAGCAGCTTATCACTGGTATCAGTCTCTTCATAAGGTCAAGTGGTTGGATTTGGTGTGATGAACCTAAAAGTTCTTGCTATGTTGATGAACAATGTAGAATGAATATAGTTTCATCACATACCATTAAATGTTTTTGCTTCAGTTTGATTATTTTAAAATCAAAGCAATTTAAAATCTAAGTATAAGTGCAAATTCCTGAACCTGGGATGAAACATATGCATGTGATTACATACACGAACACAGACTGAGGAATGGCTGGATAGGCTGCTGTACTGTAGGAAAGGACATAGGGATACCGTGGACACTGTATATGAGCCAACAGTGGGCTCTGGCTGAAAAGCAATGAAAAGGAGCTGCTTGTGAGTCAAGAGAAGTGGTTCTTCCACTCTATTCAGCATCAAAGAGGCCTCTCTAGGAGCACTGTGTCTAGTTCTGGAGATCATACTTCAAGGAAGATGAGAAGAAATCAGAAGGAGTCCAATGGAGAGCAACACAAAAAATATTAGAGGTATCAGAAATATGGTGTATAAGGACAGACTAAAAGAATGGGGACATTCAGTGTATCATGTTAGGTCGGAAGAGAAGAAGACTGAAGGGGATGTGATAACAGTCTTCATATACCTGAAGGGTGGTTATATGAAAGATAGAGGTAAGGCTGTTTTCTGTGGCTATAGGGGACAGGACAAGAAATAATAATCTTAAATTGCAACAAGGTAAATTTAGATAGGATATTAGGAAGAATTAAGCAGCTGTGAGGGTGGTTAAACATTGGAACATTGGTTGTGGAATCTCCACCCTTAGTAATTTTTAAGAGCAGATTTGACAAACACTTGTCTAAGATTGCTAATATAAGGATGATCCAGCCTTTAGCAGGAGTTGGACTAGATGACCTCCTGAGATCCCTTCAAGTGCTACTCTTCTATAAATCTAGATTTCTATATGATATTATATTCTTGCTGCCCAGTTTCAGAGTGCTAATATCTGAGATTCAGAAGCAGAGAGCAATCATGACTGCAATGAATGCCAATATGACTCGGATTCTGAATAAACAGAGAACAGTAGGAATGCTATAAATTCCAACATCTCAAGACATACGGGACTCAGATTAGCTGCCCGTATTACTTTAATCTGTCTATAATTTTCCAGTTGTACAATGTGGATAATATTTTCTAACCACACTCAAATACTGCAGTGGTAAGTGCCATAGAAAAGATTATGAACAATTTAGTAATTCTCTCTACAGGGAAGAGTCAAAAGAGTGTACAGTAAATAAGTTAAACAGTCACTAAAACAGAGTGACCTGTCCCCTTAAGAGGGGGAACCCAGCCCTGCTGAATAGCTGCAGATGTGAGGAGACTGTTGAGAAGAGAGTTTAAAAATCCCAGAGAAGAGTAGAAGGGCAGCAAACTGTGAAAGAACAGTTGGAAGCCAGAGACAGGAGTTGGGCTGGCTGCACAATCAATTTAGATTTTATCAACTACTTATTTTCCATTATTTAAAATGATAGTAATAAGCCTTGATCAGAAAGCTAATCTCCAACACTTGTATAGCATGCAAGATTCAGAATGAACATGAAGCAGACACAAGCAATTTACTGCCCATGGGCTGGATATGGCCTGCTGCAGCTCAGGTAATCAATTGCACATTTCAGCCATAGCAACAGACTGAAAACCAGGTAAAGGTCCCCTACTTTTACTGATTAGTATAATTTGAAACCTTTTAAAACAAGTGCTAAAATCTGAACTGACTTACCTTTTTTGGTTACGCTGAATTTTACTACTAATTAAAAGTAGATAACAATTGAATGTACACCTGTCACTTATTGTAATAATACAAAAAATAATTGCCAGTAACCATAACTATAGGCAGCTGTCAGTATTTGACCTTTGCTTTTTTCTATAGTGTATGTTTCTAATGATCTCTTATAAATGCAGAGAGTTCTTTGCAGGAACAATTTAGCATTGATAGGGGAATGGAGATTACACATATAAATCTTTTCTATATCTAATCCCATGAAGTTATTTTTGTTTTGCTTATTTTCATGCTGAGTAATCTTTTACTGGTAATATTATTCAAGCAACAAAAATCCGAACTAATCCAAACCAGGAACAATTCCAGGTTTATAACAGGCTCTGCCTTCTAGGATGCTTGTAAAAGGCTTTTATAGCTTTCCATTTGGACAGTTATATTTTATCCTTCAAAGGGCTATTCTGCTATTCCCTTTGAGTATTTGCAATTAGCATAGAACTTGGCAGCTAGAAGGCTCACAGGAGCCATGACCTCTCAACACATCACTCCATGCTGATCTTTAGCTTCCAATAAAATACTGAAAATTAAGAAAAAACAATGTTGGAAAATATAGCATATTTATTCTCACTATATGTGCTAGTACTAGGTCAACTATTCAATTGACTTCAAACTTAACCAAAATAAAAAAAAGATTTTTTTTCCCTGTTTTTAGTTGAATGATGAAATACATTGTTGTGATTTGTTTTCTTTGGTTGCATAACTAGTTCCATAATGTTATAAGCATGCATCCAATCTTGTACAAATTAATTTTTGAAAATGTGGTTTTAGCTGTCAAAATTTCTTGTACTTGCTTCTAATTCTTATTACTGGTAATGCTACCAAATAAAAACAGCTAAGGGAGAAACAATAAAATGCTATTTTGCCTCATGAATTTTCCCAAAAAGGTCAGTCAGGTTCTGCTTCCAGACTGTATTTTTCTAGGGATGATAAAGTTGTTAAAAAACAGTTTGATTTGCTGATCTCATGTTGATTTTAAGTGCTGAGAGATTAAAAACTAAAATGCCCTCAACACTCCAAGGTTGTAAAATTGGCAAACTGGTATGTCGAAAGGGAAGGAATTTGTAACTTTACAAATCAGCTGAAATCTGGTATCTAAAGTGGAGAGTTAAACAGATTGTTTAATTTTATTGCAGGATTAATCAGAAGCTGCAATCTGATCAGGGCCACATAGTGCCAGATACTGTAAACACATAGACCTGATCTAAAGTCTACTGAAGTGGACATACGCATACATGCACGCACATGCGTGCACACATACACACACACCATAGCTTTAAAAATGCATGGCTCTCCCAACTACACAGTGGGTCCAA
The DNA here is from genome assembly GCA_030014935.1 of Caiman crocodilus. Lineage (NCBI taxonomy): Eukaryota > Metazoa > Chordata > Crocodylia > Alligatoridae > Caiman > Caiman crocodilus. The sequence goes on from JAGPOW010003642.1 coordinate 44,730,293, forward strand.
TAAAAGATATCACCAAGCCCCCTCCGTTCCCCCCCCCCCCCCGAATCCTTGCTTCTTGCACATTTCCTGGACTTTCCTGGCTAGAGTACCACCCAAACCCTACCACTTTTACTAACTGACATTCACTAATAGATGTTCTTCTGGAGGGGAATCAGTTGTGCTGGTATGTTTCCCAGGGCCCTGGGCCTGCAGGTCAACAGATCCAGGAGCCATGCTCAGCCCTGAGGTGCATGTCGTCAAGTGTGGGAACTTCCATAGGGTTGCTGCATCATTCTAGTTTCCCTGCTTGCAGACATGCACTTTGAGTTTGGGTGCAGCAGCTGCTATGCCCCATGTCTATAATGGAGGACTCCCCTAGGGGTTTCTCCATTTGCAGACATGCCCTGGGAACTGTCCTGTAAAACCAGGCCCCTAAAGCATCTGAAGTGCCTGCCTGGGACAGGTGGAGAGTGCAGGCAACCCTGGCTGCCTGTACTCTCACATAATATGCAAACATCTGCCATGAAAAAACAGCACAAACTGGCTGCATCTACACATGCACTTTACTGTGGAGTAGACTAATTAGCTGTGGAGTGAATCATCAAGGTCTACACATGTGAAGGTATGAGGCTGTAATAAACTAATTTATGCTGGGGACAGTACCATCTTACATCAGGGTAATTGACTGCAATTAAATGTACATGTAGATACTGACCATGGACAAAAATTGCACCCAGTCAGCACAACCACCTGGGGGACAGACTCCTGCTTGCAGCTTAGCCACATGGCTCCAGCCTTTCAGCACCTTCATGCCCCAGCCAGCTCATCTGCCTCCCACTGCTGCCACCCAGAGCCCCAGTGCTGGCCTTGTATAATCAAATCGCTGCTGTCCTGGGCACACATGTTGACTCTGCACCTAGGAGTAGTTTACTCTGACTCAAACTGCTCTGGAGTTTATTGCTTCAGATTAAATGCACATGTACACACCCACTGTTACTATACATTGTCACAGTCATGATCTGGGGTATTTGTGGTGAGACAAGGGGCAATGACACCTTTTTTCATGTTTTGTGCTGCCATAAAAATATTTATGGAGGCACAAGGGCACTGTCCCTTGCAGCCAAAAGAAGCAAGCCTTTTTTGGGTGATATCTTTTAGTGGAAAAACTGTCTAGCTAGACAGAAGAGCACTTTGTGCCCACAGATAGTTTAAGATCTCTCTCAACTATGCAGTTGGTCTGATAAAAGATATCATCAAAAAAACCTGTCTAGTTTCTTGCACATTTTCTGGGCTTTGTTAAAACATCACTGAAGCCCTACTTTATTTATTAAGAGTCGGATTCTACCACATGTACCACTGAATATTTCAGAATTTACTCCTTGAGTAAATTCCCATTGACAACAATTTGCAGAGAAAGGTAACCCTCAATATTATTTACACAGTTAATATGCTAATTACAGATGGTCTACAGAGCCTTATTCCTTTTATTTGCTAGCTCCAATTGAAAAGTTTTCAATGGAATTAAATTTCAATGAGAAGCAAAAACAAATGTACAATTTCCCTTTCCATTTATCAAGCATTTCTATGTATAACATATCTTTTCCCCATGGTGCTTACATTGGTTTATATGAGATGCCTTTACTAATTCCCTAGGGCAAACATACAAATGCCTATATTTCCTTGGTGAATATTTTACATGAGATGGTTAGGTATTTTGAGAAAATTTGCAAGATTTATTGAGGACAATTTTTTGTAAATTCTTTCTATATATACAGCTGTATTTTGATAGGATAAGATTCTATCCTTTGAGCAATAAGTTTGCCTCAGGGGAAAAATGCTATTGTTGTAAAGAAAGTTTTGCTTCTTCTCAGTTAAAACATCAGTAAACTCCAGTATGATACATTTTCTCTTTGTAATTCAATTTGCTTTTAATGAAAAATAGTAATTACAAATATATATATAAATATACATATATATATATATAGAGAGAGAGAGAGAGAGAGACAGAGTCATTATATACAGAGTAATTTTAACATTACTTTAGCCAAGGCAAAAATTGAAACAAAATATTTATCTACCCTGTTTTATTTTTTCTATATGAGTCTTACTTATAGGTTCTACTTAAACCAATGAATTGATAATCTGTTAATACCTTACTACAACTTTGCTAGTTCCAAACTCGGTTTTATCCCTGACAATTTGGGTTTTAATAACTAGAAACCTTAAGTAAAACTCCAAGGGAGGGAAACAATGTGAACTAAAATCAATGAAAAAGTTTAATCAAAACCTGCATAAATTGAAACCAGCAAAGTTCACACAGTTCTAAAATTATCTTGCAGTGCTGTAAGAATACTCAAGAGAATAAAAAAAAAATATTGCCTTGGTCAATATACTCCAAGTGAATCTGATATGAAAGTCACTGGATAAGAGACAGAAAAGCTAATTTCATTTTGACATAAGAATTTTTTACTAGCAAAACAGTTTCAAGCTTTTTTTTTTCTCAGATGATTTGAGAGAATTATAAGGTTATCAGAAGACTTATATCATAATGTTTTTAATATCTTTCACAGTAAAAACTGTAAAAGCAGTCATGTCATTGACATGCTTTTTCCTCTCAACTGTTTTCATCTAATTATAATTCTAAATATAGATACATAAACTGCTTAGAAAAGAATATACTATTATCCTTTTATGCCTATCTTGTTTGTTTTTTGGTGGTTGAGAGCTCTTGGTTATCATTTTTTTTACAATAAACATCACTTTTCAGGATTTTAAATGTGTAACATTTTCATCCTGATAGTGGGAATAAAGAATTCAGGTTTGCCCTGTCAAGCTGAAAATTCACTAAAGCTGAATATAGTCAGGTAGGCAAGAATTGGGTTGCTAAATGCTACCAAAACCTGTACAGTTTGGGTGTTTGGACCTGGCAAAAGTGGCAGAAAGCACATTTAGCTGGATTTGCCAACCTAAACATATTACAAGGCCCATTTAATGTCTTCGTTTGTAGAATGGAGTTAGTTGAAAGAGGTTAAATATGGAGCTGTGACTGAGGCTAATTCTACGTAATGATTAGGGGAAGCTTATGAATTCTGTTTGGTGTTATAAAATTACTGATATAGAAACTGCTGTATTACTGAATAGTTCTATGGGTGCAGACAGAAGTAACAAATGAAATATCTGAAATACCTTTGAAAAGCTTCAAAGGGCCAGCTGTACTGCCCATTGAAATGTTGCAGAAGCAGCTGAGGCACTCCAAAATAGTACCTATTGAAATTTTGGAGCATTTCACTTCTCATAGGTGTAAAGGGACAGGGGACCCAGAGAGCCTCCAGAATCTCACAGTGCTCTCTGCCCCTTTTCTGCCCCTTGGGGAGGACATGGTAGAGAGGCACTCTCACAGGTTGATGGATAATCTTCTGACTGTCCAACTGCCAGGATTTGCTCCAGGGCTTGGGATGCTGTCAGATTCCAGGACACTTCCATGTTCCCACTGGTATCCCTGCACACATTGTCAAAATCCCTGCAGTGTCCGTGGCCAAATCTTTGCTTACTCTTATTGCTGCTGACAGAACCAGGATCTCCAGCTTCAGTCTCCACTTCTCTCTTTTCCTACTGGTTGGAAGGAGGGAGGACAGGTTTAAGGCAGGAGAACTGAAATCCTGGTGGCAGGGAGTATCCACAGACCCCTGCATCAAGCCCTAGCCACTGTCAACTTCTCCACTCAGGCTCTCCAATCTGATGAAAGACATCTGCTCCCTGTAGCTCCCTAGATTTAGTGAAGCATGGCCTGTGAAATGATGGGAAGCATGGCAGAGTCTTTTCCAGAGGAAATGATTCATAGATTCATAGATGTTAGGGTTGGAAGGGACCTCAATAGATGATTGAGTCTGACCCTGTGCATAGGCAGGAAAGAGTGCTGCGTTTAGATGACCCTAGCTAGATACATATCCAACCTCCTCTTGAAGACCCCTAGGGTAGGGGAGTGCACCTCCTCCCTTGGGAGCCCATTCCAGACCTTGGCCACTCTAACTGTGAAGAAGTTCTTCCTAATGTCTAGTCTAAATCCGCTCTCTGCTAGCTTATGGCCATTATTTCCTGTAGCCCCCAGGGGCACCTTGGTGAGTAAAACCTCACCAATTCCCTTCTATGCCCCCATGATGAACTTATAGACAGCCACAAGGTTGCCTTTCAACCTTTTCTTGCAGAGGCTGAAGAGGTCCAGGTGCCCTAGTCTCTCCTCACAGGGCTTGGCCTGCAAGCCCTTAACCATACGAGTGACCATTCTCTGGACCCTTTCCAGGTTACGCACGTCCTCTTGAAGTGCGGCGCCCAAAATTGCATGCGGTATTCCAACTGTGGTCTGACCAGAACCCGATAGAGGGGAATTATCACATCCTTGGTTCTGTTTGTCATGCATCTGGTGATGCACAATAAAGGGCCATTAGCTTTTCTGATGACTTTGTCACACTGACGATTCATGTTCATCTTGGAGTCCACTAGGACTCCCTTTCTGCTTCTGTGCCTCCAAGCAGGTCATTTCCTGGGCAGTAGGTATGCTGGACATTTTTCCTCCCTAGATGCAGCACTTTGCATTTCTCCTTGTTGAATTGCATTCTGTTGTTTTCTGCCCATATGCCCAATCTGTCCAGGTCTGCTTGAAGCTGTTCCCTGCCCTCTGACATGTCCACTTCTCCCCACAGTTTTGTGTCATTCACAAACTTGGACAGAGTACACTTCACTCCCTCATTTAAGCCGCTGATGAAGATATTGAAGAGTATCGGTCCAAGGATTGAACCCTGGCAGACCCCACTGCCTACACCCTTCCAATACCAACCCATCCACTACAACTCTCTGGGTATGACTCTTTAGTCAATTCACCACCCACCGAACTGTGTAGAGTCTAAGTAAATGACGTCAACCCCTACTCCTGTGTCCAGGTGTTTTGTAACCTGGTCATAAAAAGAGACTAGATTAGTCAGGCATGATCTACCTGCTACGAATCTGTGCTGGTTTCTCCTCAGCATAATTTTTCCTGCTGGGCTCTTGCAAATGTGAGCCTTGATGATTTTTTCAAAAACTTTGCCTAGGATGGACGTGAGACTGACTGGCCTATAGTTGCCTGGGTCCTCCTTCCTCCCCTTCTTGAAAATGGGGACCACATTGGACCTTTTCCAGTCTCCCGGGACCTGGCCCATGCGCCATGAGTGTTCATATATTCCTGACAGTGGCTTTGCAATGACGTCAGCCAGTGCCTTCAGTACCCTTGGATGGAGCTCACCCAAGCCTGCCGACTTAAAGGCATCCAGTTCTTCTAGGTGCCTCTGCACCATCTCAGGGTCTACACGTGGTAGTCTAGCACCTTGCTGCTGCCTCTCTACAATTCCAGTGAGAGACTTGTCTTGCCCATGACTTAGGAACACTGAGGCAAAGAACTCATTGAGAAGTTTAGCCTTGTCCCCCCTTCACCAATTGCTTCTGCCCATTTAGTAGAGGTCCTATTCTACCCTGGGCCTTCTTTTTATTCCCTTTATATCTAAAAAACGATTTTTTGTTATCCTTAACTTGGGATACCATCCTCAGCTCCATGGTAGCTTTGGCCTGTCTAACTGCCTCCCTACAACTCCCTCCCAAATGCTACCCTTTCTAAAACATTCCCAAGCCCATTATACTTGGAAACATTTCAAAAATTCAAAAAAAGCATTGTGAATTGGCAGGATTGAGACATGCTTCTCTCAGATCAGGGACCAAGTGGGCCTTGAGGAATCAGTGACCACCTCTGCAAAGTGAATCACCTGTGACAATAAATTTCCTCAGGCTATGAGTAGATACTTGCATATTCTGTCTGAAGGAAATGGGAAAATAGAGAAACTACTTGCAGTGAGACAGAGAGAGGTGGCAACCAAAGATTTTAAAGGTTTTCTGGGGAAAAACAGACAGATACATAAAAAAAGCTTTGGTCAGGAGGGGAAGTGACTGGGCATAGTTCTGTACTGCAGTGATGGAGCTACAGGGTAAACAAATGACAAAGAAATAAACTCCGAGCTACTGTCTGCCTTCCTATATACAGATGGACACCCTGGGGCATCTAGCAGGCTAGTTGGAAGGTTCCTGCAATTAGGAGAAATGACAAACTTCCGAATTATCTGCAACCTCCTGAATTTTAACTAAAAGCAACAGTGTGTTTACAGGCCATGTGAAACCTTTCTCTGCCTACATTTCTCTCTGCCTATTGTAGGCTTCCTGAAGAATTAAACTGTAAATTGAAGCTCATATCTTGCAAGAGATTCTGGAAAAGTATGGATTTAAGGTGTGGTGGGAATCTGAAGTCAGGACTGGACCGTTGTGACAGGCAAGTGGACTGTGACTTCCAGCTTTCAAGAGGGAAAGCTTATATCCCAGGCACTTTTATAGCAGCTATGAGACTGAAAGGCTGAATCTAGAATACTCTTTGACTCCAGGGACTTAAAATACCCAAGGATTCAGTGGCTGGGAATCCCTGACAGCAATCTGGGAACAAAGGGCACTGAAGAAGATGTTGTCATGATCTACAAAAGGACTTGTGCCACTTTAGGTGCCTGAATTCGTCCTCAAAATACATGCTTCCAAAAGCCTATAGGTACATATGTTTTCACTAGTAATTCCCTAGATTCTTAAGTATCTAATTTTAGGCCCTAACTGCTTAATCCCTTCTATGCAACAAGGCATTTGTTGATGTCTAAGCTCCCTCAGGATTAGTAAGTTTGGCCTTCCCCATGTATTTCATTTGAAAGTTCTGATCTATCAAAGGTTCTCAGATAATGTCTTTGGAATCAAGCCTTACTTGAAACATGGCATATTGGTGATGGCCTACTTTTACTTGATGCTTAGTAGCTAGAATGCTCACCTATGGTTTGTGGGTCCAGGATTCAATATTGTCCTCTGCCTATGGATCATTAAATACACATCTTTCACTTCCCTTTGACTATCAGTATATAGGGTAACTTTTGCACAGAGTGATTAAATATTCATTGAACCAAAGCAGGGCTAGATTAACTTATATACCATTTAAACCATGGTGTATGACTCCATGCAAATGGTCCCTCCTGCATGTTCGTTGTTTCTTTGGCCACAGGAACAAGTGTCCTCCTTTGGTTTTGTGAGTAGGAAGGGAGTCCTAAAAATGGGCTTCCCATACTGCTTCACAAAACAAGGGAAAGAAAATCTTGTATCACAGAAGACTGAGTGTATAGAGGCCCTTTAGCTTGACTTGGATCGGTGACAGAGACAGAATTATTCTATGGTCTAGTGGCTGGGGCATTTGCTTATGAAGAGGAACAACTCATTTTTACTCTCTTGTCCAGTGACTATGTAAACATTGTCACAACCCAAATCAAGTGAGTGTCCCTGACACAATAGACCACCCCTCTGTATGACTGGCATTGTTCTACATTTGGTATGGTCCACCTCAATAAGTATTTCTACTTGACAAATTTTCATTGGCTACTCTAACTGTATAAAAGTCTGCTCAGTTTCCGCCCAAGTCAGAGTGGAGCACACTCTGACCATGTTGCAGGAAAGACCTCACAGAGCCCTAAGCACACTGCAAAGACCTCTGAGCACGTGGCAGAGTAGATTTGGTGGATTGATCACCCACTAAAAGCCTCCCTGTCGCCGAAATTCCCGACGTATCCCCTCCCTTGCCGGCTCAATGCGCCCACGAACTCATCAACTCGTTGCTTTACTGTGCAACCTGTAACCAAGTAAGCAACATTCTCACCCGTGAAGTGCCACCAGTGACGTAAGTAAAAGTTTTGTTTTGCAACCAATACGCTGTGTCCTGCCTCTCCATCCACCAGCCCGTCTGACGTCTGCTTAGTTAACCACCACTTTCCTTGGTCGGCTCTGAGCGGTCAGCCGGCCGAGACAAACATGTTATTCAAACTGGAACAGCCTGAACAAGAAAAAAGAAAGCCCAACTATCTGGCAGTTAGGGCACCGTTAGCTCGGCAGTTAAGTTTGAAGTTCCCTTTGGCAGAGAAGGGATTTGGAGCCAGATTTCACATACCTCAGTTGAGTGCTACAAATATTAGACTATTAGGTAAAAAGTTTTCCCCTTTTTCTTCCAACAACTCTGTTGTGATAAAGGGCTGAATTAGATTTACAAGGACTAATTCTGATTGAAGGAGAAGGTTCAAAGCACAGAACCTCAGCATTTCCCACTGGTAGAAAACTGATTTTGGAGAAATCTGTTATTAGGTGCTTAACTTTTCTCAGGCTTTGTATAGGGAGTCTGTATGCTTAAATCAGGGAAAGTGCCTAAGACCTTATCTACCCAGAGAAAGTAGCTGTGCATGTATCATTCTTCCACTAAGAAGGCAGAGCAGGATGCCATTTTAGAGACCAACTGGTAAAAAGAGAGGCATTACGTATAAATGGGTAACTTTGGCAGATGCTCTGAAGGGTCTTTTCCAAACATCTGATAAAGTAGGTTTTTGCCTACAAAAGCTGATGTCTCTCTTATACTGTTAGTTTCTACGGGGATACTCTGCCCTGACTTCAGGCTAACACAGGTTACCACTTGTGTTACCAATTTTTTACCATTAAAGAATTTGGGGCTTGTTTACATAAGGACATCTAGGAAATTTAAAAAGTAGCAATTAAATATACTAAAGCAATGCATGTTATCCCCACACAGGCACTCTCATTCAGCTACTTGATCCCTAAATGAGACATCCCCACAGGGGCTTCACTGGTTGATTTGTATTAACTTTCCTGAATGTTCCTGTGTAGACAGGTCCTGACACTAACAAAAAGCATTATAGAAGTGAAATTAATATAACTGGTGGTACTACAGAGTGAATTCAATACACTCTCATTGTATCATAAATGATTGATATATCAGGTTCTTAATCTCTTCACCTCTGCCTTTTTTCTTTACAATGAATTTTATTTTCTTCTTTCATTTGTATGATGTAAAGCATCAGGGTCAAACAGCCCAAGACATCAGTTTCATGTTTATTCACAGGTCATAGACACAGGAAGCATCTCAGCAGTCTCTGTCAATAAATGAAATCACACCTTTGAGCAAACAGCATAATGGCTGAGGACATTGCATGTACTGAATGTGTCCTAAATGCATTTCACTTGACAGGAGGCAGATTTCTGAAGTCATCTAGGTATATAAATATATTTGAAAATCTGCTTCCAGCTGGTGTTATTCTGCAAAGCTCAAAGGAAGTCAAGGTTCTACAATCATTTTCACTAACTAAAGGTCTAGCTTTGTGTTTTAAATTGAGAAACCTGCTGCCCCCTCAAACCTTCCCCCAAAATCAAACAAAGAATTAAACAATAAACCTTTTAACTTAAAATCTGGAAAGCAAGTAGAAAGAGACCATTTTTGTTGCAAATGATCTAAACAATAACTGGGCTAAATACTGCTTAAGTTACTCATGAGAATGATCCAATTGACTATTATGCCTGTACCCACTGGAATAAAGCAAACAGAATTTAGCCTATTAAATTTGTAGAACAGTATACGTAAACCACATCTTTGGAACGCAATTAAAAAAACAAAAATGAAAATATTTTTCTATTAATGCAAGCAGTAGTACTACGCTTCACTTAATCAGGACGCAGATAATTACGAAATCCGGTTAATTGGGACATTTCCTAGGGAGCCAAATTAAACCAAACGAGATTTAACCGGCAACAGATAATGGTTAATTGGGATGATAATTCCACTTAATTGGTATGCCTGCAGGCAGTTAAGGGGTCTGTGATGCTCAGAGGCTAAGAAGTGCTTTCTCCAAAGAGCTGTGCCATTGCCTATTCAGTAAAGCAGAACTGCTTTAATGCCCCCACCTAGGTATTAAAAAATGTTTAAAAGTTATTTTTCAAGATGACTTCTCAGAAACTTGGCGATATTGTAATTTTCTAATCCAATTACACTTTAGCTCTGAAAAAATACTCCAAGTCTTTGGTTAGAATGAAAATGTTTTACTTTTAACACTTTCCTGGGTTATCAGCAGAGATACTGGTTTTCTCTGATTTAAAAAAAAACCCAACAGCCAATTTTCAGTTTAAATAAAAAGTACCTCCAAATCCACATTTTTCCATGATTTAAATGAACCATCACTAGTACATAGATGTATATTATGTATTATGTGCTGTTTCGTTTAAATCACGGGAAAATGTGTATTTGAGGTTACGTTTTGCAACTGATTCTTTGTCACTTTGGGAGATTATTTGAATACTACCTTTCTCAACAAAATTGAAGCAAAATTGCAGGCAGATTCTAAGGTACTAATGTTATTGCAGAGTGAAAACAGTTTCATTCAAAGTGCATGCAACACCAGAAATGGGACAGTTGAGCTTACATTAAAAGATGGGATTACTAAATTTGAGTGGGATTCAAGGGTGAAGGGCCAGATTTTGAAATTCTATGGAAGTTAGGCATATAGGTGTCAGAGCAGAACAGTTAAAGAGGTGCCTCGGCACAGCTGTGTTAAGCACATTGCAAACACGGGTGCAGGGATTTCCCCTGTAATGCGGGAAAAAGTCTTGGTGCAGGATTAGAGCCTGCCAAAACCTTGCAGCTGCACTGTCGAGTGCATGCTCATGATTGGCTCACCGTAAATTATGTACACACGTTGGTCAGCAATTGGCTCACTGACCGCATAAAAGGCTTGGGCGATGCCTGCTCAAATTGGAGGAGAGCTCGGATGCGCATGAGGAAAGATCCCCGTGTGCATTTCCAAGCCACGAAGGAGGACTGATCAACTGCTGACGACTCCCCGCCGGAATCAACACCCCATACCCTGTGTGAGAGTGAGCATTAGTGTGCCCGTTTCCTCTTTTGTTTGTAACTCCATGAAATGTGCCTACAGTGTATACAGACTGTAAATAAAGGGTTTTTTTGTTGCAACCACTGCATCTCCAGCACTTCAATTCCGCTCCATTAGCGGCCCCATTCTACCAGCATTTCTTGGCCCCCACATAGCATCACGAACAGAATCAGTACGCCGGGAAGATGCAATGGAGCTGGAAATGATTGAGGGTTGCCCCTGCCACGATGGAAAATGCCACGTGCTAGACACTACGGAGTTGGGAGCGCACATCGCTTACCATCAAGTGGGTGGAACAGGTGGAAGAGTTATGAGCAGTTGCCTTTTGCTTGAGGGAGAAGGGGAGCCTGCGAAAGAGTGGGAAGTGAGCCTCCACCCGAGAGCCTTCGGATGTGTAAAGGGGAGTGAGCGGGTTCAGTTTAAACCCCTGGAACAAGAGGGCAGCAAGTCCTCAGCCAGACAGAAGCCAAGCGAGGAAGATGTAGCTCTCAGTCAAGAGTTAGTTCACTGTATGTGCTGTGTGTGGGAGAGTAGAGGACCAGCGCTAATTAATTTAGACCTGCTGTTACCAGAATTGGGACAGCCAGAGCTTTCGGAGCTCCACGGAGAAGCAGAGGAGAGCCACTTCGTGGCTGACGGAACTGGCACGGCATATGGAAAGGAGAGAATGCTGCGAATAATGTTCAGTAATCACGACCCTGATATGGGAAAGGACTGAGTTGGAAGCCTGATTGAGTGCCATACAGGTGGTCAAAAGGGTTGCAGCTGTGGAGGAAAGCCAAAGTCCCGCCATCATCACAAGATGGCGGTGAAATGGAAGGGGGCTGCCGTGGAAGGGTAGAGAAGGAGGGAGGAGTTACCCACATGGGGCGGAAGTAGTGACTCCACCCCAGAAATTACGCCATGGAAGGACGGAAGAGGAGGGCGGAGCTAACGGCGGGGCAGAAGTAGCGACTCCACCCCAGGAAATCCCCACAGGCCCGCCTCTGGGCCGTAACCAGGAGGCAACGGAGAGCATCCTGCAACTGAGTCTTTCATCAGATGCAGTGACAGCTCAAGCAGCCACACACCCTGTGGCAACAGAAAGTCAAGTGTTGAGTGCGGCCTGCACTACTGCCAGCACCTATCACGTCAGGACTTGGACTGAGATACAGGCCTTGTGCAAAAGGTCTAATATAAGGTCAGTGGAGACCTTAGCTATATGGATTGGATGCCTGGTTATGGAGTTTGGATCCGACCTGGTGGACCAGAACGAGGTGAGCTCTTTAGTCAGATGAGCCTCATGTAGCGGAGGACATGCTGCTGACATCAGCATGGTGAAGTACAATTGAAGCACCTCAATTCCACTCCATTAGCGGCCCCATTCCGCCAGCGTTTCTCGGCCCCCACAATAGGCAGTTTTGAACATACCACTTTGCACCTATCTGCACCTTTAAGATGTCTTTGAAAATCTGATCTACATTTTCATTGCACATTCTACTGAACATTAGAATAGGAAGATTAATATGTTTTCTCAATTTTGAGAAAGTCTATTATACAGATTATGTAGACCTGATACACAACAGATATCACATACATATGTATTCAAACGTACATAAAACCATCATCTAAATCACAACAGAGCTCAGAAAACCAGAAGATAACAAAGCTGAAAAAGCAACAGAATGAAGAGAATAAATAGATAAAACCTTTGTCTGCAGGGAAGAAATTGCACAGCTAGTCTGTAATTATTATTCCACTAAAACTATCCCAATATAATTTAGTTATTTTGGAATAAACTTTCCACTCCAGAATAAATTCACTTTTATTTCAAAATAAATTGTCCACAGGGGAGCTGTTCTGACAGTCAAGTTGTACCAGTCTATTGTTCACTGTACAGAGCCCTAAAAAGGATTATGGCTACTGTCAATCTTCAAACTACCAAACTTTCAATGAAAGGGAAAAAAAAAAAGAAAAAAGAAAAAAGTGGGATGGCACCTTGTAGCAGAACAGTGCTCCCTCAGGCATGGAGATAAACCAGCAAAAGTATTATTTATTTGAAATTAGAAAAGCAAAACAGTGTATTGAGTACTTAGAACACAATCATTTTAGAGACAGCTACCATTATAGGTAAGGGTCAGCCCAGATGGGCCATGGCTCATCTAATCAGCACTTAACCTTCCCCTAGTCTAACCCCTTTTAAGCTGTTTGCATCAGGGCTGTTCAACTTGCTGCCCATGGACTCCCATCCAGCCACTGCTCTCACCAACACTCTGGAGAAAATCTTACATGCCCAAGTGTTTGAGCTGACAAGCATGGCAGACAGATCTGAGAAAACCATATCCTTCCACTCAGGATGCTTATCCATGAAAAGTCCCATGAAGTCAGGAACCTAGGCACCATTGGTCACATAATTACCTGGTATCATAGCAGCTGAATATAGCTCTTCAACTGCCCTTTTTCTGTTCATGTTTATTAAATGGAAACTTCCAAACAATAACAAGGAATTCCAGTCAGACTGGAGGCAACACATGATACAAAAAGCAACATTCATCTTTACTAGGCTTGAGAATTAAAAAGCCAAACTAAAAGGTCAAATTTCAGCTGTGATTTTTCATAGATTATAAGTTATTTTCTCAACTGTTGCTAGCAAATAAATTACTGTACGAATGGTTTGAACTGCAATTTCAGATGTTCCAGAACACAGATTACACAGTATCTCTGCGAGAGACAATATAAAACAGATGCATTAACAACTGCAGGAATCTCAAAGAAAATACTAAGCAAAAAGTCTTTCCTTGTGTTTGCAGAATCCTGTGATATACAAAAAAATGTCCAATAGTCAAATTGTCTGCAAGTCTAGCAATTTAATAATTTTTAACATGAGGCAAATGGCTTATCTAAGTTTAACTCAGCTACTGAATCACCTAAAATATCTATGACTATGATAAAGATTTTTTTCACTGATACAGATGCCTAATTATTAACTAGTCATATCAGCAGATACCTATCCGATAGCCAATTTACAGGAATGCAGTCTGGCAGCTTGGAGAGCAGTGTTCACGTGGTAAGTCTCTGGGAGGGAAGGGGCATGGGGAGTGGGGGTGCAGATCAAGGCCCCCATGGTGAGGGAAGGAGTAGGGCGGGGGCAGGCACTGTCCAGCTGGGGCAGTGAATGCAAACGTGGGAGCAGGACAGAGCCATGGACAGCTTGCCTGGGGGGGTTCAGGGTCACGGGGAGTGGGAGGTGGCTTCCCACCACTGCATGCACCCCTGGGGAAGGCATGGGAGGCATGTTCCCCCTGGATTTGTGCACAGGGCAGAGGTGGGCTGCCTACTGAAGGCTCGGGGACAGGGGCTGTGCTGGCCTTTTCCCAATGCGCGGCTGCATGCATGGCAGGCAGGGACAGAGCAAGCAGTGCTGGCACTAGAAGTGGGGGCTATGGAGAATTTTTGGGTGGCTATAGCCTACTCCTTAGTCCCCATCCCAGTGCTAACACCATCCAACTTGCCCCTGCTCATTCCAAGCGCAGCCCCACCCAGGCCCCCCACTGGGAAGAGGCTGGTATAGCCCCTGGCCCCAAGCTCACAGTGGACAGCCCACCCTTGCCCCATGCACAAATCTGGGGGGGCATACCCCCCCATGCTTCTCTTGGGGGTGCATGCAGCAGTAGGGAGTTGCCCACCCACCCACCCAGATCAGCTGCCTGTGAGTCCATCCCACTGCTAGGGTCACACTCACCTCCCTGAATGGGCAGCACCTTCCCCCTGCCCCTATTCCCTCCCTTCCTCATCGATCTGCTGCTTTCCCCCAAACTCTTTCTCCCCCGACAAACTTACTGGCCTTACGCTGCTCTCCAAACTGCCAGGGTGCATTCCTGGCTGCATGCATGATGCAGCTACATGCACGCATGCAGCATTTATCAGTGACACTATCAGTCAAAAAAGGCTGATGGTCAATAATGTTTATTTTCCTGTTATCAGTGCCAATTTCATATGTGACCAATATATATGTGCACCTCTATCTATGACCCATAAGGCCTCATGATAATTTTTTAATCCTGTATTAGCATTGCTTTTATTTTAATCACTGTTCTAGCTGTAAATCAATAATAGCTGTAGATGAGCAATGGTGTGAAAAATACGGAAAGAAATATATCCTTATCTTCTCTGCAAGCCACCAGCACTTCACCACCATAAAACATGCAATTTGTTCATTTTACATTAAATTCTTTCCTTTCCTGCTTAACCATGCATAGAAGCCCTGAAATGTTCTGTCTACAACAGAAAGTCCAGCAACATAAAGCAGAGACAACCTTGTCAACCTGCCTCTCCCTAAAACGGATGGACTGGGATGGAATAATTTCCACAGTACTGTATATTTGCAGATCACACCAGTAAATTACACATGTACCTTATTTTAGGAAAGCAGAATGAAGGAATAATACAAACAAACATTTTTTTCTAGTCATGGCTGAATGTTGACTGTATTTGGGACTTTGAGAAGGTTAACACTGTAGATGACCCTGAAATTAACTCTGATGCTAAAACCTTTATTTTTTAACATTTTATTAAAAAAGAAACAAAGCCAGACATTAAAAAAATGACTCTGCTGATACTGAATCCTCCCTTCCTTAGGCTGGTAGAGGGAGAAGCATGGCAGCCATCTTGAATCAGTGTCTTCCTGCCTTTATGCCTCCCTGCTTCTTTTGTAGGAAAAAAAATTTAGCTTTACTATGTAAGACATACTCCCCAATATTGGAGGGCTGATTTTTTGAGGAAGAGGTACATATGGTGTATGAGTAAATGCAGTATTCACAGCATTTCCTCAGTTTCTTTGTTAACATGAAAAACAAAATTTTGTATTAAACGTTAAAAAATGTAGGAATCCCGTTCCTGAATGCTTTAGAAGCTATTTTTACTTCAAAAAACAAAGGCCTTCAAGAAAATATTTGAATATATGTCTAGTCAGGAATGATTGCCTATGAATGCATTCTAGAAGGGGATTGGTGAAACTCTCACATAATTGTGCTGTCAGTCAGTCAGCCTCAGAGGAAGATCCCTTCATAATTGACAAGATTATAACACAAGCTTCTAATTCTGTTACTGGTTTCACAAATATGGCTAGTTCCTCATTTGCTTTATTTTCAATATTACTTGAAAACTTCTGCTTACTGAGAAGGAATGGCTTGTCCTAAAAGAGTGCACTGTAATATTTCTGAATCATCCTGTATCTGCTAAAAAGACCCCTCAAGGCTATAGTAACCGTGATATTTCACTATAGTCTCCTTTCTTTTATATTCTGCAAATATATCACAAGAGATTGCTCTGCCTTTTGTCCTTAAGTCATTGAAAATTTAGCTGATTCCAGCTTTTTTGACAATGAAACATTTTCTTCTTAACTTCCCCTAAGATGGTTATGTCCATGCATTCTTTTACTTTCATCTGGGTATGCAGATATCTCCAAATACTCTAAAATGCTAAATGATGCTTCTAATCTGCATTATACAGATGTCCTGAAAAGATATATCTGTAAAGGACTCCAAGCTGAACTTGGTCAGTTTCCACCATTGTGTCTGGGATGCATGAAAGTCCTGATCTATATATGATTCAGGACAGACATCTTTAAGTCTTCTTACTGTAACTGCATTATTGAATTAGCAACTCTTTCATTTCCAGTAATCTTGGTCAAAACTCACCACTGTATACTCCCTCAGTTCAATGTGACCCAAGCAATGGTGAGATAACTTAAAAGGCTGCACTGCACATTGTAGTTGCTATACTGTATCTGTGGCAGGTGCCATCTAGCCCTAATGAGGTGATCATCTGACTGCAGGATGGCCCAGGAATTGGAGAAGGGGGCCTCCATTTAGATCCAGACCCTCAGGGCTGTGGCAGCAGTCTGCTACAAGCGTCCAAAGGACAACACTCACCAGCGGGGACCTACAGATTCACCGGGGACCAGTGGGAATTGGGGGAGGGTCTGTTCCCTTGGGTACCACCCAGGCTTACTAGGGATAATGGCCACAAATTGTTGGAGAGAAGGTTCAGGCTGGACATCAGGAGACATTATTTTACAGTTAGGGCTGCCAGACTCTGGAACGGGCTCCCAAGGGAGGTGGTGCTCTCTCCTATCTTGGGGGTCTTCAAGGTGCTCTCTCCTACCTTGGGGCTGGACAGATATTTAGCTGGGGTAATATGACCCTGGCACCCATTCTTGCCTGGGGCGGGGGTCAGACCTGATGATCTGTTTAGGTCCCTCCCAACCCTAAGCACTAAGACACTATGAACACCCAGCTGAGCTGCTGCTCAAAACACCCCAGAGGTAAGGGTAGGAGTTATGGGGATGGAAGGAGGCTCTTGGTCTTGGGTATGACTGAAAACTGCACCCTGATGGGGAAGAATGGCCAGGTGGGACTGCCCATGGTGGGGCAGTTCCCCAGAAATGCCAGACCAGTTGCCTCCCCAGTGAAAGGCAGGTAGGGGCACCTAATAACCCAGCCCCCACACTCTGGTGAGTTACCCAGGGTAGGGGCCAGGCATGTCTTTGGTCACCTGAGCTCCATGGAGTATCAGGCTCTGCTAGAAAGCGGGGGCCTCGCATGGCTCTGGATATCTGAGCCCCATGGAATACCAGACCATGGTAGAAAGTGGAGGCCAGCCACATCTTTGGACACCTAAGCCTCATAGTGAAGGCCAGGCATGTCTCCAGACACCTGAGCCCATAGGAAGTAAAGTCCCTGGTGGCCTGATGGAGGGGCATGGTAGTAGAGAGTGGTCCACATACAGTAGGTTGCACGTGGATGACCTAAAGTGCTGTGCATGTTTGGTGTACAATTGGGTCTGATAAGGAGGACCTGAAGAGCTGCACCATGGGTGTGCTGAGTAGGGGACATGAGAGCGACCTGAAGTGCAGCATATGGGCCAACCCCCATGAGAAAATGACTTGAGGGTGAACCCCCAGGGAGGGGGCAGCCAGGCCCAGGTAAGTCTATGGATGTCTAAGTTTGTAGTTGGGACAGAGGCCATGTTTGTAATAGGGTTCAGACCTGCCAGGGTGAAAACACAGTGACTGTATATTCTAGTGGGGATTGAGAGTCCCAATGAGAATCTGGAGCACCAGTCATGGTGTGAGGCACTATAAGGATTTGGATGACATCTGTGAGGCATGGTTCATGACAAGGTGGGGTTGGGTTTGTGTGTATCACTCTAGGCATTGGGAATTAAAATGGGCAGTCTCCCACCTTTTACAGCAATCATTTATACAACAAGTCGTGGCAGATGAGATTTGGGCAGACTGCCCCAGAACAGATGAGTAGGCCAGGAATGTTTCCTGACCCTGAGTAGGCAGCCTGTTACAGTGTCTTTCTCATAAATTGTAAACAACTGACTTATATTACTTAAAAATGTAAAAGCCTTTACATTTCCTGTTGAAGATGTCCCCAGCATCTTGTAAAAATGTAGCATCACATGCACCTTTTAACTTAGTTTCATCAGCAGTTTGCTCTCCTGATCAATAAAGTTAAGCAATTATAATTTTCATAAAAATAACTATTCAGCCAATAACAAAATAAAAATAATAATAGTGTGATTTCTATAAAAAAGATCTTTTCTCAGCTTCTGATGATGCAGACAATAAATAATGACATCATGATAGTGCATGCCAAATAACAAAAACAACTAAAAACTCCCTACTTTCTGTGCTGTATTAGTAAAAATCAGTACCTGTATTCTATTAAAAATATTATATCTAAGAGCAAGGCTTTGACTCCAGTCGTCCTGAGTTTCTGGAACAGGGTGTAGTTTTGTTTTCTAAATGCCTGTTGGACCCAATTGGTACCTTACAAAATCTGAAGAAGCATCTGAATCCTATACTCAATCAAGGTGGAGTTCACATTCCATTTCAGCAGCACCCAAATGAAGGTTCAGGTCTGAATCTCCACAGTGACTTGCAATCTCTGTCTAACTGACAGCTTTATCATTATCACTCATCTCTCCTGATTTACCACTTCTCTTCCACCCTTTTCTATGTATTATCTGCTTTTTACAGAATTGTAGAATAAAAGACTATTATATAATAGAATCGTAGTAAACTAGAATCTAATCTGATCCTAAAAGTAGACTTTCTTCAACGAAGAAATTTCCACAATCTCTCTGGGTAGCCTGTTCCAATGCTTAACCACCATCATAGTGAGAAAGTTCTTCTCAATACTCAACTGAATTTCTCTTTGTGCAGTTTTAGATAATTGTTCCTTTTCCTGCCACCTTCAGCTGCAGAGACTAAACTCCATTTTGGAGAATAATAATCACCCTTCAGTTATTCCAAGACTGTTTTCTAGTCCCCCACAAGAACTTTTCCCTTGTCCTTGCTGAATTTCCATTTGACTTTGGACCATTTATCCAAGTTATTCTGAATCCTAGCTCTACCCTACAGTGTGTTGGCAACTTCAGTTTGGTATAATCCATGAATCTGCTAAATGTGCATTCAGTCCTATCTCCCATATGAATATTGAAGATATTAAACAATACTGGGCCCAGGACCTGGGGGACTTCACTCAATACTTCCTCTCAACTGAGCACTGAGCTATTAGAGAATGATGATCCAACCAGGATGTTGTGCATTATTTAAAGAGAGTAAATTAATTGCCATGAGAAACTACCTAAATCCAGATATCGTAGGGTTTCAGATCAAGAGAAACCCTTTATATAAGTTTTATAAAGAGTTTGAAATTTTGAGACAATTAATGGAATTCTCACTTTTTGAGCCACAAATATAATTTTTTTAGTTGTGTTGAAGTTTCCTTATTATCATAATTAGTCATTTCAATGAATTTACCTTTAAAATATAATTGTTTTGGTAGCATCCAATAATACCAAGTGGCACAATTTGCCCCATACCAAAGTGCATGTCCGGACATGTGTGCTGAGGCAAAAAGCCCTGGCTCAAATTTGCACTGCATCTATTTGAGCTGCTGCAAGCTTACATGTGTGGATGTGCCTCATTAAGCCACCTCTACCACTTCCAGGATGTTTTTGACAAAGCCATCACAGTCTTTATCTGACCATTTAATAAAAGACCGTTACCACAGTAGATCCTATTAAACTCATCATAACAGACATACAATAAATCTGTTTAACCCCTCCGTCTGAACCTTGCCCTAACTAACCATAAAGTGCAAAGTGTTTCCCATTTTTTAATGTAGATTTGCTATACTTAATGCTAGCATTTCTTTCCCTGAGCAACTTAATAATTGAGATTGGCCAGTCAGAGATGTGCTTAACTCAAGTAAACAATGCAGTTGCCCTTACTCCTCCATGGCGTTCCAAGTTTGTCTGGTTCAATTTTAACAGCCAGGATGTTGTCTATATGTATTACAGTGACTAATTATATCATTCAACAGTGATTTATTTGAATATACTTTCCAAAATCACAATTTAAATTTCTTTTTCTTTCAGGATCTGGACTCTTGGGGTTATGAAAATTCTGTATATTTCCTTATGAATGCCTCTAGGTATTTTATATCATCAAAAAACTGAACCTTTCTTAAATCATGCAAGGGAAACTCGCAGGGCTTTTATGCCAATCTTAGGTATTTTCTGGGAAGATTTTTCTCTGTCTCTTTTTTTAAGTGTTCTTGCTCTCTGGTCGGAAAAAAAACCATAATAGTTTCCTCTTTATAACTTGTTTTCCTTGATTTTTGGCTTCTCTTATAGTTTCTTCTTTCAACAGATGTTTGAGAAATTATACTACGATAGTGCTGGGAGGTTCATTTTCTGCAGGCTGTGGTTTCATAGGCCCATTTGCATACTCCATTTCGAGAGGAATGAATAAGAAGAATAGTTTTTGTTCAGTGTGTCTGAATTTCTGTATGCTTTTATATATTTATCATAACCTTTTCTTGAATCCCTAGAAGCACAGATTGCCTTCCAGCACCCATTTTCCAGGTTTTCAGCCTTAGTAGAGAGGAATTCTACTTTCTTTCTATCAGAGAGAGAGATTTCTCTCCTCTTCGTTGTAGTGATCTTCCACATCAGAAATGTTGGTTTCTGCATTTTGTGTTCCAGACTGAAGGGTATTAGTCTTGCCCTTGAACTCATTAACAGATACTGTCATTTCAAAAACTTCAGCTGGAGGCTTATTTTTTGCACCTTAAGCACTTTAATTCTCTCCCCTGCCCCATTTCTGATAGCATAGACTTCCAACCAGTCCTTCATTCTTCTTCCAGACTTACCTCCACTTTCTTTCCAGAGCTCTGTTTCACAGCAGGCTTTGTGGAGCTGGAATGTTGACAGAAATCCTTTAAAGTGGTTTTGGACTCGCTCTGATTTATCTTCTTCATCTTCTCATCAATAAAGACCAATGATGTTAATGAAAATGTGGGTTTAGCACATTAATCTAGGTCTTTTAAGTGGGGTTTGTAGGAGTACAAGAAAAACACACCTGATACTTCAGCATGCTCTGTGGCTGGCCCTTCAACATCCAGCTTCTTAAAGTAATCCCTAACCATTTCTTCCATTATTCTAGGCTGCTTATCTCATCCCCTACACTGGCTACTGACTAGACTTGTCATCTGGTAGCTGACCTTGTGATGACCGCAATAAAAAAGGCACTAAATACTTTCTACTTCTCTACATCATTCATTACTAGATTGCCTTCTGCATTCAATAAGGGGCCTGCAATTTCCTTTGCCTTCCTCTGACTTCTGACATGTTTGTCAAATCATTTTTTATTGTCTTTTACTTTCCTTACTAGTTGCATCTCAAGTTGCGCCCATGGCATTCATGATTTTCTTCCTGTATGTCTATAAAATATTCTTATACTACTCTTTAGTAATATGGCCTTAGTAATATATAGTAATACAATTTTCCACTTTTTGTAGGATTCCTTTTGATTTTCAACTCACCTATTCTTGCTTTGCATGGGGTTAGTTGCTCCTGCACCCTTAACACAGCTTTGTAAAGCACAATCTGGGTTTCCTTTTTCCCTCTGACTTGTCTCCTAGGGAATCCTGCCTACCAGTTCCCTATGTTTGTTGAAGTCTATAAAAGTTTTCTGAAGTCCAGTGTATTTATTTTGCTGGTCTGTTTCCTTTCTTTCCCATAGGATCCTGAACTCTCTCATGTTGGTCACTGTAATACAAGCCTTCTACCTTCCCATTCTCAACCATTTCCTCCCTGTTTCTGAGCTGCAGATTAAGAAGAACTTCCACCCTATTTGGCCTATCACCATCTGTATTAGGCCTGTGCGAAGTGGCTTTGGATTCAGATTCAGCCAATTTGGGGGAATCTCTGAATGAAACAAGCTCCATCCCCCACCCTCTTTCCAGCCCTGTCAATGGCTGCCCCACATAGCCCCAGCATTTGGGCTTTTAAAAAAATAAAAAAAATGCAAACAAAAATAAAAAAGCCCCGCACTGATTGATTGCTGGCAGGTGGGGGCAATCCACACTATCCCCCACTGTCCCACAGTGCATGGGGGGATTTGCCATGAGCCTCCATCCACTGCCCACTCTCCCAGCCCTGCCCCCACCCACTCCTGGCTGCCCTGCCTGGCCCCAGTTCCTGGTTATTTAAAGAAAAAAAAAGCCTGGCACTCACTGGCTCCTTCCGGGCAGAGCAATCCTCACTGCCCCGCACCAATGAAAAGTTCCAAATCAACTTGGAAAAGCTCGTGGCCCAAATCTTCAATGGTCCTTCTTCCTACAAACAAGGAGTTCCAATACTTAAAATTGAGCCTTGAGTCCATGTAGTCCTCAGTTTTGTGAACTGGTGGTAGATCATGCATTTCCTAATCCCAAACTGATATATAAAAGCTCAGTAGAACCACATAGAAAGAATCAAAGTTTGACCTGGATACTAACAATTATTCTGTTTGGGACTTAAAATATATATATATAATAAAGAGATAATATATTATGTTACTTACCAACACAAGTTCAATTGTGTTTTTAAATTGACCATTCCATACCCCAAATCTACTGTAACTACTCTTAGGATGGTGGATGAAGCAATCAGCACCAGAGGAAACTCAACTGAGAATATCCATTTCATAAATATTTTCATTGGAGAAAAATACTTGCATACTCTATAATAAGTTGAAATAAAGAAACAGCTACTATATCATACTAGATATATTTACTACCTGAAGGTTAAATTACATATTTCAAGATTTGACTTGTACAGGAACGAAAAACAATAGTGACGACAACAAAATCTCTACTAGTATATTTATCCAAGTTTCCTGGGTAGTGCAACTGATTTACATACCTCTGCTAAGGCACCCTAGGAAAATGCTTCCACTGTGAACAGTCCTGCCTGGAAGCCTGTTCCTGACCAGCCGTGACTACTGTCTGTGATTTCTTTCTTGGCAGGCTAAGAAACCCAGGGCTGAAAAAAATATATTTGGTTCTTCCTTCCTGTCACCATTCCTCAAATGTTGACCCACAGCACGCATCTGGGTCCCTCATCAGCACTGGATCCTCTGTGTGTTACTGAGGGAACTTGAGGCCAGAAAACAAACAAAAAAGGTACCTCCACGAGCATAAAATATATATATTGCATTTCCCTCAGATTAATTCACACCATTCATAATGCCTTGAGTGAAGTACTTCAATGGAGCTCTGGCAACAGAGGAGATCTCTGTACTGCCCACCTGCTTTACTCTTGCAGGAAAAGGGATGTGAGATAATCACTCACAGACACTAAGTCAAATACTTAAGAGGCAACTACAGCTAGGACAGAGCTTCCTTTTAGACTCACTGAATTGAGACAATAATATAATAGAAAACAACATAACAACACTAAGATAAATAGTGTAACACCTTGAATTGGTGGAGTTGCCACAAGGATCCTAAGGATCCAGATAATCTTCTGTGATTCAGCCACTTGTGCCCTATAGTTCAGGCGTGGGCTAAATCTGGCCCTCAGGCTGTACCCAGCCCACCAATTGACCCTATCTGACCTGTCTGCCACTGCTGGGAGTCTGCTGGAGAAAGGAGAGCTGTGCCCTACGGTGCTCTGCTCTGCTGCAGCAGGGGCCAGGATGAGCTGCACAGTGAACAGACTTCTCTGCTCCCCCCTCCCCTGCATTCATCCTTCCCCTGCCCAGCTTCCCGTTGGTGCTGCAGCTGTGAAGTCCTGGCACCACAGCTGCTGGTAGCTTGGCCCACATGGGATGGGGTATGATGCAGTGTACTGAGTACTGGTTTCATCTGCCTACCACAGTGCCATTATTCTGTGCTACCTGTGGTAGGGCTTGGCCTGGGGCAGCTGCCTCCAACTTTCTTGGAGTAGTGGAGTGGTGGCAGAAGCTCATTGTGGTGGGTTGGCATTCAGGATGACTACACTTGCATTGCATTGTGTCCCATTGTGTGCAGGCCTGGCTGTTGGTGGTAGGAGGGAATGGATGAAGCACAAGGAGTGTGAAGGAGTCTCTGTGCTGCACAGTATGGCCTTAAGGACATACCAGAAACAGGATGAAGTCAACTGCATTGTAAAACCCTTCCCCTGGTCACTACATATGCAGGTTGGTGTAGCAAACTTCCATGATACATATTTCACCAATGCATCCACATCCATGTTTGTCCTGTTATCCTTCTATGGCTATGTCACACATGCTTCGAAAATATGTCATTAACTACCAGGAAAAACTGATTTTTTGATGGTGTTTCTGGTAATGGATTTATTAAGACAAGCTGTATGAATTTCCAGGACTCAGTAACTTCAATTATTTCTGCTAAAGGTGATCTCTATTTCTTTGCTGGTTTCATTGAAATGAAAAAACATTTCATTTTTTACCAGTAAGAAAAAAAGTAGCAGCTCATTTTTAGCCTCAGCCCTCATTTACTAAAAATATTTTCACCATACCCAGTTCAATTTCTTTTTCTATGCCAGGTAGCCTGCTGCTTTGTTATGAAGACACTCTAGTAAGCCTCTTTGTAATCTTGATGGTAAGACAATCTTGTTTCCAGTCACATAAACTATTTGTTGGAGACACCAATAGATAGTAATTCTTCAAATTCACTGAATATCCCGTCTGCTTCTCCTTTGACAGATTTGTTGGTGCAAATCTTGATCATTGATTTGTTCTCCTAAGGAGGGCACATCTTTTGGGGCACAGACCCCAGCACCAGTGAGGGTGCAGATTTTTGGGGCACAGACCCCAGTGCCAGAGTGAGTGCAGTTCTTGGGGGCACAGACCCCGGTGCCTGAAGGCGTGATCGTGAAAAGGACCAGGGAGGTCAACTGTGTTTTGCACTGAAGGGGGCTGAGTTTGGGTTGCCTCTTGGTTTCAAGCTTGTGGTCCCTTGGCTGTGAGGCCAGATCCAGGGTCTCTGGGCAAGGGAGAACTGGGCTCATGCTTGGAGTGGAAAAGGGGGCCACAAGCCCCAAGACACTGGAAAAGGCTAGAGCCTCAGCGTCAAACACTGTTTAATGGGTTCAGATGAAGAGGCCTAGCCAAAGAAAAGCAGGGGTCAGGAGAATGTCTCCAACATGCCCAATTCAATAGGTAGTCTCCAGCTCGCATAATAATTTTCCATCAAGACGTGGCAGATGAGTATAGGGTGGGACAGAAGAGCCCCAAAGAAGGCTCCAAAAGTGCCCCACAGAAAGCATAGATTACCAGAAAGATGGTGCCAGGGAGGGCAACATGTTACAGTGGTGCATTGGCCAGGAACTTTCTGAAGGTAATGTGTACCCTGACACGATGGTTGACCCAACTGAAAGAAAGAAACTTTGGATCCAAGAGGCAGACAAGAAAGACACAACAGGCGCACAGCTTGGATGTAAAGGTACAACTGAGCCTGGAACCCAGGCACCAGGTGGTCCAGGGCCTACAGAAACAGTCCAAGTGACAACAGGCATTGATAGAGAAGATGGTAAGGAACAGACAGACAGACCCAGCTTCCCCCATAGGCATTTGTAGGTATGGAGCAAGGGTTTACCCGGAACCAAGAGAGAAGCGGTCTGCACTGAGGGTAGAGGTTAAGCTTGAGGTTAAAAAAACACAGGCTATGTTAGACTCTGGTTCATCCTATATGATAGTGCGGAGAAACGTCTTACCAAGAGGAGACAGAGAAGTGGAGGACCAAATCATCACTCAGTGCATAAGCAGGGAGGCGCAAGGCAAGACCAAGTGTGGGTCACTCTGCAAGTGTGTGGGAAAGTATACTGAATGTGTGTCGGAGTGGTGGAGCACTTATCCTACCCAATGATACTGGGATGTGACTGGCCTGAGCTCCTGAAAGTCATAGTTCAGGCATACAGTTTGAGAGAGACAAAGGAAAATGAGGGTACCCCACAGTACTACCCTAGTCACACTAGGTGGAAAGCCTCTGAGGAGAATCCAGGGTCGGGAGCAGGACCCAGTGGGCAACCACCAGGAGCAGGGAAAATATGGTGCACGACAGCGAGGTCCAAGGTGGTCCCTGGGGATGATCTTATGATGGAGGCATTCACCGGTGAGCCAGAACTACCTCCATCAGATGAGGAAGCAGAACAAGAGGTGGATGTGGCACATCTGTGGGAGGATGATCATTTCAGACTGGAACAGAGTAGAGAGGAAGGGTTTCGATATGCCTTCCAAGAACAACTAGTCCACCAGAATGGGGAAGTGCTAAGACCTGAGCTGATGCACACAACCCAAGATTTGAGGTGAGGAATGATTTGCTGTATAGAGTTGAGCAAGGCAAACATGGGGAAGAGGAGGTAGTATGAGTACTTGTGCCTTGACGATACTGAAAGGCACCACTGAAAATGGCACATGAACTCCCTAAGGGTGGACATCTGGGGCGAGACAAGACTGAGGCTCACATTAGGGGAAGATTCGTTTGGCCAAGGTTAATACAGGAAGTGTCCAAATACTGAGCGTCTTGCCCTATGTGCCAAAAAGTAAACCCCAGGTGTCCTCCAAGCACCCCATTAGTACTGCTGCCATTGATGGAAGTCCCCTTTGAGTGGGTGACCATGGATATTGTGGGGCCACTGCCAAAAACAGTGCAGGACATCAATTTATTTTGGTTCTCCTGGACTATGCAACCAGGTATCCAGAGGCTGTACCGACATGGGCGGTGTCTACCACCAAGGTGGGAGAAGAATTACTAAAGATATTCTTCACAGTGGGGTTCCCAAAAGAAGTGTTGTCAGACCAAGGGACTGACTTTACATCTCGTGTTTTTGAGGGGGTAAGCAAAACTCTGGAAATCAAATGCATAAGGACCATCGCATACCACCCCCAAACTGATGGACTAGTCAAGCAGTTTAACAGAAACTTAAAACAGATGCTAAAAAAATTTTTGTTAGAGAGTCCCCAGAAGTGGGATCAGATGCTACCCCACTTATTGTTTGCAATAAGAGGTACCCCAGGCCCCAACCGGATTTCCCCCCTTTGAACTGTTATACGGATGACAACCAAGGGGAATTCTTGACTTGGTTAAAGAAAGCTGGGAAGGACAACAGAGCAAGGACCAGAATCTAGTTCAATATATGTCGCAACTGAGAGAATGTCTGGAATCAGCACAGAGAGAAGCCTTGGGAAATCTGAGGGAGGCCCAAGAGTGGCAAGGAACCCATTACAATCAAGGGGCTCAAGAGATGAAATTCAAATTAGGAAACCATGTACTGGTTCTCTTACTGGAGCAGGAGAGTAAGCTACTAGTGCACTGGCAAGGCACTTTATGAAATAACACATCAAACAGAGCCTGTAGATTATGAGGTATATCAACCTGATGAGCAAAAGAAAAAACAGATATACAATGTTAACATGCTGAAGCCATGGCAAGAATGAGAGTGCATGTACTCGGCCCCCCAGCCAGACGAACCCGAACTGGGACCCTCCCTGCGGAGAGGGAAGGGAGTAGTGAAGTGGAAGTGGCTCCCAGACTCTCAGAAGAGCGGAGACAGCAGGCAAGGGAACTAGTAAGGGAATATAGAGATGTGTTTCAAGAGGTCCCCAGGGAGGCTCGTGGAGTGATACATAGAATAAGGACACAGCCAGGCCAGGTGATTCACAAGAACTGGAGGAAAATACCGCAGCAACTCCAAGGCCTGATAAAAGAGGAACTGAGGATGATGCTAGAGAAAGGCATAATACAAGAATCCTGGAGTGAGTGGCGCAGCCCCATTGTGACCATGCCAAAGCCAGATGAAAAACTTAGGCTCTGTATTCATTTTTGAAAAGTAAACATGGTGGCCAAGTTTGAGACGTATCCAATGACAAGGATGGGCAAAATGGTGGAGAACAGAGGGCAAGCCAGTTACATCTCCACATTTGATCTAACACAAGGCTACTGGCAGGTCCCCTTAGCACCTGAGGACCAAGAAAAGACCACCTTTGCCACACTATGGGGCTTATTTCATTTCCGACATATGCCATTTGGTTTACACAGGGCTGCTGCAACATTTTAGTGGCTGATGGACAGAGTCCTGGCTCCACATGGAGGAGGATGTGTATATACCCATTGAGGATATATACGCTATGGTGTATATAGATGACATTACTGTGTACATCCCAGATTGGCCAGGGCACTTAACAGCCCTGCAGGCGGTATTGCAGGACTTAAGGAAGGTAGGGTTCACTGCCAACCCAAAGAAGTGCGCAATTGGAAAGGAGGACATACGGTACGTAGGGTTCCAAGTAGGAAGTGGGAAAGTACAACCCCTGTTGGATAAGGTGGAGGCAATAAGGGAATATTGAACTCCGCGAACAAAGAGACAAGTGAGGGCCTTTTTGGGAATGGTGAATTATTGTAGGAAATTCATCCCTCATTTCACAGATTTAGCAGTGCCTTTAACCAAAATGGTAAAGGCAGTGGCTCCAAACAAAGTGAGATGAACACTGGAAGTGGAAGCATCATTTCAGAAGGTGAGGGATGCGTTGTGCACACAGCCACTACTATATACGCCAGACTTCACTAAGCCATTCGTGGTATTGACTGATATATCTAACTGGGCTTTCAGTGTGGTGTTGGTCCAAATGGAGGAAGGAGAAGAATGCCTGATAGCATATATCAGTAGAAAGTTACACCCTCCAAAGAGGAATTATGGTACCATAGAAAAGGAATGTTTGGTAATCAAATGGGCCATAGAAATGTACCAATATTATCTGTTAGGCTGGAAATTTACGTTAATCATGGACCATGCCTTGCTACAGAGTATGCTACACAGTATGAAAACTGATTATGCGAGGCTGATAAGATGGGCCCTCAGTCTCCAACCATACTGCTTTGAGGTGGAGCATTAGCCTGGGACTAAAAATATAAGTGCACATTTTTTTGTCAAGACAATATGAAGAGGAAAAGGGTCCAGAACAGAAAGAAAGACCCCAGACAAAAAAGAAGCGATGTGTGTGTAAGAGGGAACCCTAGCCCTTTCACTAGAAAGCAGGCCCACCCCTTTAAGGCCAGGACCTTCTGGATTCAGAATACTGGGATGGAAGGAGTTAAAGGCTGAGCCTGGCCAGCTAGTCAGCTGACCAGAAGGGGCAGGACTATAAGAATCCAGGGCAGAATGGCAGTAAGGGGGACAGAAGTTGAAGGGGAAGGAGTGCAACCCAGAGATCCAAGGAGAGGCTGAGTGAGTGGTCCAAAGGTAGGAAGAGGGGACTGCGGAGGCCTGAGAGAAAGCAGCCACCTCAGATGCCAATGGTGAGGAGCCGAAGCAAGAACCTAGCATAAATGTAAGCTGGCATGCAGATTTCTCTGAGCACATACTTTTTTTGTGGTGGCAGTTTTTGCTCACAGACCGGACTGTCTATATTTCTTTTGGTTATTGAATAATATCTGGTGGTTTGGGTGAGGCTATTTGTGGATGGAGGAGGCCTCATGGGGGCACAGACCCCAGTGCCAGTGAGGGTACAGCTTTTGGGGGGCACAGACCTCAGCACCAGAGCAGGCGCAGTTCTTGGGGGCATAGACCCCGGTGCCTGAAGGCACTATCTTGAAAAGGACCAGGGAGGTCAATTGTGTTTTGGACTGAAGGGGGTTGAGTTTGGGTTGCCTCCTGGATTTGAGCTTGTGGCCCCTTGGCTGTAAGGCCAGCACATGGGCCTCTGGGCCAGGGAGAGTCAGGCTCATGTTTGGAGGAGGAAAGGGGGCCACGAGCCCCAGGACACTGGAAAAGGCTAGAGCCTCAGAGTCAAACCCTGTTTAGTGGGTTCAGATGAAGAGGCCTAGCCAGAGAAAAGCAGAGGTCAGGAGAATGGCCCCAACATAACTGAGCAGTCTCTCACTTGCTTAATAATTTGCCATCAAGACATGGCAGGATAGTATAGGGTGGGACAGAAGTGCCCTGAAGAAGGCTCCAAGGGTGCCCCACAAAAGGTATAGATTACCAGAAAGATGGAGCTGTGGGGCTAATTTCCCTTGCTGCAGAGATCAGGATACAAAGCAATGGCTTCAAAGTGCAACCAAAAGATTAAATTATATATCAGAAAGAAAACATCCTTCCTGTTAGACTAGTGAGAGAGTGGAATAGACAGCCCAGAGAAGTTATGGAATCTCCTTTACTGAAGGTTTTCAAGAGGAGGCTGGATAAGGACTGCAGAGATGATTTAGAACTAGTATTCCTGAACGGGGATGACCAGATAAAGTTGAGACCCCTTCCAATTCTGTGACTCCATGAATTCAAATACTCTGAACATTTCATTTCCCTAATACAAATTTTCTTGATAACCATTATATTACATATCAGTATTCTGTAGGCAGTTCCTATAATACAAAGTCATTCTGTATCAACCAAATTTATTTTATTTCCTACATGACATTTCTTCCTGAACCTACATTTAAAGGAAAAAAAATGTGGAATACAATCTCTGCAAGAGTATATGTGCAAGAGCACTGATCATACCTAAGTACAAATTACCAATACTGGTTACTGTACAAAAGTGAGGGAGTGTGCAGACTAACTTATAAATATTAGTTAATTTGATTTAATTAGTAATTTAATGTTTTACTTTTAAATAATTAAGTGAAGGAAAACTGACCTCTGAAGAAGGGCAGTTAAAGTAGGGGAAGAGAGAAAATTTGGCACTGAAAACATAGAGAGCAAATTACTTTTTTAAAAAAGAAGCTTTTTTTTTTAATGTGTTTGCAAGACACTGTATCCATGCATATGTAGGTAAAACCATCCTCAAAAATCTGACTTCACTTCTAACAGCACTGCTTGAACAGAGCCAACTTCTGTGGCTTTATATTCTTGAGACATAATTTGCTCTCCCTTGCTCATTTCTCCTATTGGTACTCTTAGCAAAGTAAACTATGAAAGGAATTAATGCTGAAACTTTTAAGAAAGGTTATGTTAAATACAATATTTTTGCAAAAATGCAATAGATAATATAGAGTAACTTTGAGGAGAATAAAACCCAGATAAATGTCTGGACTTTATCAATCACTATGTATTTATATAAGTGTACAGACTTCAATTGCTCCTACCCAAAGTTTGTTAACTATATTAAACTTCAGCTTGGATTGATGAAGGGTGGCAGAGCAGAAGCTACTAAAATGTTGTCATATTTTGGATAAAGTACTTTTTGATTTCACAGGCAGAAAGGATGGAATTTTCTTTAAAACGGTATTGACCTGACTTCAGTTACTCTGACTCTGTGACTCTGATGGAAAAAAATGAATGCCATTTGGCTTTTTTTTTCTGAATCATCCAATATTTTATGTTGTGTAATTGATCTCTTATGCCAGGAAGGATCACAAATGTTATACTTTTTTTTTTCATTAGTGTTGTTATTCTTTACCTGAAAGCTTTACTGTTAGTACAGCTACTTCTTACTCACTTTACATCAAAAAGCTGATAACATGCTAGTCTTTTTTCACAACATATTTGCATTTTTGGGGGACTTTTGGTTCTCTTTGTGATGACCATAAAATAAAATAGGAAATTGGGCCACATATGACCTATTAACATTGACAAGGTAAATTACACTCACAAATTTGAAATATTCGATTAATGAGACCAGTACACGGTAACAGTCAAGCACAATTGCTTTTCTAAGACATGTTGCATGTAACTCTTTATTATTGTAATGACTATCATTATGTTTTTATACTGCATGTAGTAGATGAATTTGTCTTCCTGGAACTATTTTATCACATGTATAAAAAGGCAAAAATTAAGTGGATAATATAAAAAATATATATTCTGTCACTGTTGGATGTTAGGCTTAGGAATGTTGTAGTTTAAGTATTAGAACGTTAAAATATTTATTCACCCAGACTTGATTAAAAAATAAAATCTGTTCAACAAACTTAAACAACTTTATAACACAAATTGAGCTGTGAAACCTGTGAAATCACAGCATAGCAACCTGCAATCTTTCTTTCAGTTTTTCAAAGTTGTTTCCTTGTATTCTCCCCCACCCCACCTTTTATGTTTCTCTCCCTGTCATCCTTTTCCCCATTATTTTATGCCTTTTCGATGGTATGGTCTCTGTATATATCCTGTTCTTATTCTCCTTTGATTTATTACTTTTTTGCTGTATCTATCTTTTTGTGCTCCTATCTTCTTTTTACTTGCAACTTATTTAGCCAGCAGTTTGACAGGGCCAACAGTGACTACTTTGGTTTGAATGAGATATAGGAGAATCTTTATCAGATACTATAAAATGTCTTTGATCACATTTTAATTCTGACTCCTCCTTTTTCTACTGTCTTAAGCTTCCATTATATGTAGCTCCTTAAAGAATTATTTCAGTTACTTTATTTGTCATTTTTTTTTCCTTTTTCAAGGTTAGAACAGTATGTCACACACAAACCATGTCCTATACTCTTTATTTACTGCACATTTAATTAAGGATAAGTATGAATAAAATTTAAGGTTGGACCAGCCTGTGTTCATAACTAGCTTTCTTTTTCTTTAAAAAAATATTTCTTCATTAAAATGAATATCAAACTGTATCTGAGATCTTGTTGCATTTGGCAGCACTTCAGTTGTGCATCAGAAAAAGCCTGAGTGCTATACTTGGATCCACATAGATAGAATCCATTAACTCAGAGTAACCCCACTGACTCCAGTGGGTTTTTGCATTACCATACACATTTCCTTATGTGCATCTGAGTGTAGGATTGGTGCTACTAGAAGCACAATGAAAGGATTAAAATATTTTGTATCATTATTCAGAGACCAGAATTCCAAACAGTTTATCAATTTGTATTGTTATCAGGCTCCTTTACCTGGGAGATGTGAATTTCAATTTGATTAACTGACTAAGACCTAGAATCTGGGTCTCTCTGTTCCCCTGGGGAACACTGCCATCCTTAGGACATATTAATAGCCACTATGATCCATATTTTTTGAAGGGCCTAATTTTCTTGGAATATGTAAGGCTTCAGAGGACTCTAATTCATACCCCCACCAAAAAATCAGGCCTACTACCAGTGAAGTGCCTACTTAATTTAGACACCAGCCAAACTGGAACATGGTACTTTTCAAGAAATATTCAGCAAAATATATACTAAATTATTTTAGGCCATTTCACAAATGCATATAGGAATCACTTCATCCACAACCTAAGTGAAATTTGAATTAATCAATAAAGCACATTAAATACAGTCTAAGACTGAAGATGAAGAATGTCATAGTCAAATGAAATTACAGATGGAATTTCAGGAACAAAATACAATTATAAAAACTGAAATTTAGGCAAGACACTAAAGTTAAGAGATAATACTCAACACTAAGACTAAGAGACTGCTGTAATACTATCTTAGAATCAATATGGCTTTCTATACCAGAAGCAGCCTAAAGAGAAACAAATTATCCTTAAATCCCCAAACTTGCAGGATTCAGGCAACTGTAATATGTGGGCAAAATAATATCAGTTTCAGGATAGGCAGATGTAACAATGTTAAAGAATACTAATATATAAGCCTTGGGGAGATGACTGTTATATCTGAATGATTCTGTAGCAATAAAAATGTAACTTTAACCCTGTAATTTTAATCCTGTTTCACTAAAGGTTACAATTCAGGTCATATAGATTGCTAGGGGTGTGAAAATGTGTTCAAACAACGTGACTCAGGTTAGACAGTTTAATTTTTGCTGCCTAAAACTGATCCAGGTTCTGCTACGTGCAAGTGTTTGCCAGGGCAGCCTGAAGTAAGTACATTGTGCAGGTGCAGGGAAAGAGGGGCTGATGGAATGCAGGAGAGGCTGGTGGGTTCTGAGTGGGTGGCAGGTCCATGGGCAGGGGACGCTTGAGGGGATTAAAACAGCAAAACTCTGGGGCTGTGCTGTGAACACATGCAGGGTTTTATAAGGCAGAATCAACACATTTTAGCTTAACTCAGGCAGATCTAAAGTTATTTTACTTACTCGGCTGAACTAAATGGGATTTAACTCCTATGGGAGTGTCCAGATGAGCCTGCACGTGCCTCTTGCCATGTTTCAAAGCAGTTTGAGATGCAGCAAGACATACACTGGGTACAAAAAAAATTGTTCCCCCCTGTTAGACTTCAGTAAGGCCTTCAATACAGTATCCCACCCCACCCCATACTGGTGAACAAGTTAAGAGGCTGTGACTTGGATGACTACACAGTCCAGTGGATGGTGAATTGGCTAGAGGGTTGTACCCAGACAGTCGTAGTGGATGGGTTGGTATTGACCTGGAAGGGTGTGGGCAGTGGGGTCCCACAGGGCTCGGTCCTTGGACCAATAGTCTTTAACGTCTTCATCAGTGACTTGGATGAGGGAGTGAAGTGTACTCTGTACGAGTCCGTGGATGACACAAAACTGTGGGGTGAAGTGGACACACTGGAAGGCAGGGAACAACTACAAGCAGACCTGGACAGGTTGGGCAAGTGGGCAGAAAACAACAGAATGCAAATCAACAAGGAGAAATGCAAAGTGCTGCACCTAGGGAGGAAAAATGTCCAGCATAACTCCTGCCTAGGAAATGACCTGCTTGGAGGCACGGAAGCAGAAAGGGACTTGAACCACTAGGAGTCCAAGATGAACATGAGTCATCAGTGTGATGAAGTCATCAGAAAAGCTAATGGCACTTTATCGTGCATCAGCAGATGCATGACTAACAGAAGCAAGGAGATGATACTTTCCCTCTATCGGCCCTGGTCTACTGCATGCAATTTTGGGCGCTGTACTTCAAGAGGGATGTGGATAACCTGGAGGGTCCAGAGAAGGGCCATTCATATGGTTAAAGGTTTGCAGGCCAGCCCTGTGAAGAGAGCCTAGGACACCTGGACCTCTTCAGCCTCTGCAAGAGAAGGTTGAAAGGTAACCTTGTGGCTGCCTGTAAGTTCATCATAGGGGCACAGAACGGAATTGGAAGGCACCCCTGGGAGTTACAAGAAATAATGGCCATAAGCTAGCAGAGAGCAGATTTAGACTGGACATGAGGCAGAACTTCTTCACAGTTAGAGTGGCCAAAGTATGGAATGGGCTCCCAGGGGAGGTGGTGCTCTCCCCTACCCTGGGGGTCTTCAAGAGGAAGTTAAATAGGCATCTAGCTGGGGTCATCTAAACCCAGCCCTCTTTCCTGCCTATGCAGGGGGGTCAGACTCAATGATCTATTGAGGTCCCTTCTGATCCTAACATCTATGAATCTATGAATCTATGTTGCATATTTGCAGTGAAGATTCAAAATTTGGTACCTGGAAATCCAGGTACTAAATTAAAACATGGGGGCGGGGAAGGTGTGGCAGTGCACAGTCCAGGACTATGCCCTGAGGCAATTGGAGGCTCAGGTCCTCCACAGAGATGCTCTGATAGCCAGCTAGAGCATCTATATGGTTGCCTCATGCTCTGGTGCTGAAGCATGCTGCCTGCCCATGGAGGGCAAACAATGGTGTAGGCTGCAGGGACCATTCCAGGTAAGTAGGGGATTGGAAAGTTTGTGCGGGGGGAGGTCTGTGAGGGAGGGCAGCTTGGAAGGTGTAGATCCCCTACCTGCCCACCACAGGGACTACAGCCCCCCTGCAGAGGCCATATCCCCCTTGCAGCAGCTACAGACTGTACCCCCAGGGGCTACAGTCCCCTCCTGCACAGGGCCCAGAGCACCACACCTGGGACCAGACTCCCTGCACGGCCCGTAGCTTACTGGCATCAGTGGTAGCCATCAGGACCTCATGGCACAGCCCTCCCACGAGGGGCAGAGTGGCTTGATGCTGGCCGCCAAGCACACGGTGCTGCCTCTGCCACATCGTGTGGGTGCGGCCTGGCTCAGTGCAGTGCCTCACGGTGCTGTGTATGCTCAGGCAGCTCCACAAGGCCCTGAGTACCCCAGTGGCTGCTGCTGCTGCTGATAAGCTGTGGGCAGTGTGGTGGAGCCAGGGCAGGATGTGGGGAGGGGAGCTGGGTCCCTGCAGGGGATGGGCAATCCAAGTCCTGGGAGGGGGGGCTGTGCCCTGTGGGGGCAAGGGACCCACCCCTCTTAAGCAGTCCCCCCACAACCCCCACAATTACTCATCCCCTACCTGCATCCCTCCACATCCCCCCACATCCCCCCATGCCCCTTCCCTCATCACACACCCATTGTGTCCAGCTTCCAGAGAGGATGAGACCTGCTGGTGGGAACTGTGCTGCAAGGGCAGTTCTCCCCACAGTCTTGTTAGTGAAGGAGTCGGAGGAGCTGTTCCATGATAAGAAAACCAAAAACAAACATCAAAACATATATATATTTAGAATTCATTTTACTTTGATGATAGAGACCCTGGTAGACTTTCAAAATGCTTTAACATTTTAAATATATCAATTAAACATTGCCCAACTGATATCTTTCCCTCCCTCTCTCTCTCTATATATAGAGAGAGACAGTGGTCTTTTGTTTTAATTGTGGATGAACATGGATTTTGGAGTATAAAGAGTGAATTTGGGACTTTTTTTATCAAAGATTTTGCAGTTTTTAAATAAGGACCATCAGAATTCCTGCTAGTGAGACAGGTAGCAGGATCCAGAAAGAGGATCCTGCTCAGGGCTGGCACCTGGGAACCAGCTGAAGGTGGCTGGCGCCAGTTGGGGCCAGGAGGACATGCTTTGTCAGTTCAAGGCAGGCCACCACACTGAGAACATCTTGCAGGCAATAGCTACTCAGATAGTAGGCTAGTGGCACCCATGGCAGTAGTGCTGCACAGAGGTCAATTGTGCAGCCGCAGACCACTGGTGTCTGGCCCAGAGATGCTGATACCTTTGCTGTGACTGTGTAGCTCTCATCTGGGTCTGGCAGGCACACAGCCTTGGGGCCACATGCTGTCACAGGTGGCAGCAGGTCACAGCCAGGCATCAGCCCGCACTCCCAGACTGCTGCAGTGGGTAGAGGGGACAGGGGCCACTCCAGGTTATGGCTGCTTCAGCAGTCCAGTTGGCACAAGGGGTAGTGGCCCCAGATACCAAGTGGCTGGGCCTCAGAAGTTTCTGAGGGCAAGCAGTCCTAAGCTGCTCACCAGGGCAGGCTTTTATACTGCTGGGACCAGCACCGGTGCTGGCCCCAGGCTCTATCTCCCCCTGGCTGCAGATCTGGGAGGAGTTGGGCAGGGTTATTTTGCCCCAAGTGGCATAACTTGACCCACACAAAAATGCATCTCTGAGCATGTGCGCTGAGGCAAAAGTCTCTGTCCCAAACTTGAGCCAGTCCTATTTGAGCTACTGCAAGTGCATGTGCCTGCATGTGAAGACACACCCTATCAGTGCATCCACATCTGCAGGCACATGAACTTCCAGCAGCTCAAATACCAGCAGCAAAAATCTCTGCTGGAGATTTGTGCCTCAGCACACGTGCCTGAACATTCACTTTATGTGGGACATATTGTACCACTTTGGGCAAACTGACCCTGCCCAGCTCCTCCCAAATCTTCAGCCAGGGGGATCTATAGGCTGTATATAAAAAAAAAAAAATAGTTTCAAGCACTATTAAAACCTGCCCTGGTGAACAGTTCAGGGCTACTTGACTTTAAGAACTTCCATCACCAGGTCAGTTGGTATTTGGGGATAGTAGCCCCTTGTGTGTCAGCTGGACTGCTGAAGAAGCCCTAACCTAGAGTGACCTCTGCACCCTCTACCCACAGCAGCAGCATGGCAGTGGAGGCTGCCTGGCTGTGACCTGCCACTAGCTGTAACAGCATTCACCCATTTGGACCTGTGGCCCCAGGGCTGCACACCTGTCAGACCCGGACAGGGACTGCACGGGTGCCTGGGTTGTGGTACAGGCACTGCTGTCATGTCTTCTAGTGTCCCCACTCTGCTGTCTGGGCAACTATCACCCAGAAGATGTTCTCCTTGTGGTGACCTGCTTTGAACTGTTGAAGCATGTCCTCCTGGCCCCAAATGGCCAGGAGGTCAGCCATCTCATCTGCCCTTCAGCTGGGTCCCCAGTGCTGGCCCTAGGTAGGCTCCTCTGCCTAGGTCTTGCCACTTGCCTCATTAGCAAAGATCCTGGTCTTCCCTGTTTAAAAATGGCAAATTCTCTAATAAAAACCCAAATTCTCTCATTAAATACCAAACATTTGTTTTCTTCTGTGATTAAAATTAAACACTGCTCTATATAGAGAAATCAGTTGAGCAAGGTTGTATTGATATATTTACTATTTTAAAGCAATTTGGAAACCTACCAGTGCCTCTATCATCATAATAAAATGGATTCTAAATATCTATGAACTTTGGCATTTGTTTTTGGGTTTTTTTAATCATAGAAAAATCAGAGCTTCCCCTTCCCCCTTCACTCACTAGAATGTGGGGCACTGAGTAGCACTGATATACAGGTGCCATGCCCCTGTCCTTGCACCTCACTCCCAACCCCCCCCACAGTGCCTCTCACTCCTGAGCTGCAGCCCCTGCCTGCCCTCACTAGCTCCCTCATGGCAGCAGCTGTATCCCAGCACCAGCACATAAGTCCAGCTGCAGCTGTCTCACCCACTGCTTTGTGGATCTGAACAATGCCAGTCCTTGCTGCTTCGTTCTCTGTAACTGTGTCCAGGCCCATATGTCTTTCCTGGAAAGCTCTCAACTGGGGCTCAGGGACTGGGCTTGGCAAGCCCCTTCCCTTCCAGGCTGGCTTCCCTCTGCACAGACTGCTCTAGGGGGATATCAGGGCTCTAAGCTGGGCTCTGGCAGCTTCTCCTACCACAGCACTCCCTCACCCCTGACCCCCCCCATCTCTATCTCACACACAATCTTGCTACCACCTCCACCGCTCCTCTCATCCCATCACACACCCAAGTGGTTCCTGGGACCAGAAGCCCCACTGCCCACACTGGGGCTGCATGTCCCAGCACTGGTGTGAGCATAATGCTGGGCAGCAATGTGATGGTTGCCCCTGCAGTCATGGGCTTCTGCCCACAGCTTCTGTCCTGTGCTGTCCAGAGTCTGGGCATGCAGGGTATGAGATTTATGTGGTGGATGTGGTTTTGGGAGGTGAAGGGTTTTGTGGGGGTTTGTGGGTGGGTATAGGGTTTGTGCGGGTGAAATTTATGGGGGCTGTGGGGCTTGTGTGAGGGTCTGGGGGTGTGGGGTGACTGTGGGTGTGGGGGGAATGTGGGGATGGGGGAACTATTTTGGAGGGGTGGGCCCCTCACCTGCCCCCTAGCATGGTGCACAGCCCTTCCCTCCCCCTGCCCTGCAGGAGCAGCAGCAGCAGCAGCAGCAGCTGTCAGGGCACTCAAGGTCTGCTACTGGCAGAGTGCTGTCTGTGCCACGTGAATCTAGTTCAGCCTAGCCTGGGGGCATAAACGTTTGGACAGGACCAGGTCACTCTTGTTGTCGCCCGGGGTCTTGGCACCACACACAAGAGCCATGCACCCTCAAGCCAGGCTAGCTTCTGTGTCAGGTAGCACAGGGTCTCAGGTGGCCTGGGCAGTACCACCCCCCTGGGGAGCTCTGTCAGTAGCAGGCCCTGAGCACCCTAATGGGTGCTGCTGCTCCTGTTGCTAGTGTGGGGGCTGGGGGGGGGTAGGCTGGACACCATGCAGGGGGAAAGAGGGGGGTCCATTCTTCCCACATAGTCTCCCCACCTCCATAGTCCCCATACTCACACACATCCCCCACATAGACACAACTCCCCCACCATCCCTACAGTCCTTCAACCACACATCCCTACTTACCAGGGACAGAACCTAGGTCCAAGGTACTGCTGCAGTCTTGTCCCACTCCTATTCACTCCAGCATGGTGAGGCAGCATGCTGGAGCAGCAGGGGCATGAGACAGACATAGAGATGCTTTGGCCAAGTGCCAGAGTGTCTCTCTGGAGGATCCAGCTTGTACTTGCCTATCAATAGGCATTCATAGGCCAGCCATTTAGATCAGCCAATGACCAGCCATTTAGATCAACCTAAGCTTAGTTAGGTCAGTCTAAATGTAACGATTGCATTTACCCTTGTATTATTTCAGGATCACAGAGCCAATGTGTGGTCTTGAGTGGCAATTTTCAGTATGCATACCTGTGCATACCTTCATTTTTTCTCTTATCTACTAATGAAAACTTCATGTTCATTTTGAGAAGTTTAAAATTAGGCACTTCCCAAAACAAAACTTATAGCTCAAGCAAAAAAGTACTTAGATTTAAAAAGAATAGGATTTATGGATTGCTCATCTAATCTTTCACTGTTTGCAAAAGGTATGATACCTGAAAAAAATTAAAAATAATGTATCTAGAAAACATAAATGCTTTTTGCATGTTCATCTAGACCTAGCAGTTGTTGCTTAGACAAGCTATACCATATGTTTTTTATTGGTAAGATTAATTTAACTATACCAAGGCTGTTTGTTTCCTGCTGTGTTATTGGACTTCAACATAGAAAAAGATTTTTTTTATAAACTCTTATTTGAGGTACTTTGTTTTCCTTGCTCCCTTAAACACTTGCTTTCTGTCTTTTTTTCAAGATAAGGTCAAAATCAGTGAACTATTCAATTCTTCCTGCTTGCCAACAATGCACATACAGATCTAACAACAGCAAGCAGTCTGAACATACAGAATTACTCTCAAGAGCTATATTAGCTAGTATGGAGACACATTTTTCAATTAAAACTATACAAAAATACATAATTCTCTTGGAGCTCTTATCTCTTTCCCCAGAGGAATGCTCAAAATTGTGATAATTTAAATAATTTGAGTCTCCAAATTCTCTAGCCACATGTCCTGTTATTTATCTAATTTGCTCAGCCTCATCATTTTAACTTGTCTTTTATATTCTCTCTTCCTTTATCTCAAATCTGGTTCACAAATTCCATCCAGATAATTACCTTGAAATCCAGTTCTTCCAGGCTATCTTCTACCCATTCAAGGTATAATATAAACTGTTTATTTTTCTATGTGGGGATTAAAGTAACATTTTAGGAAGTCTCTTCTCTGACGCAGAAAAAAATAGACGAGGTAAGTGTTATTCATATCAACACTCTTATGAGATAAAGACAACATATGTTAGGTTATCTTATTTTTTTCTTCCTATCCAACATACACATGCTGTTCATTTCAATTTCTGTACTTCGGTACCTAGAAAAATTAGCTTTTTAAATGATACTTAATAAATGCTACAATTTATCAGAGGACAATTCTTGAGAGAAGCATACTTGTACTTGTACTTGTATACTTGTAGCAGCCGAGATACAAAATAGCACAGTGACTGAGACTTGGAATCACAGACTAAGAATCATCTTTTTCTTAGTATTATAATAATCTTCAGAACAACTACAACTATTTTTTATAAAGCAGAGTGCTTAAAGACAACTACAAAAAGGCAAAAATAACATTGAAAATATTATTTCAAATCCAGCAGGTGTCTCTGCATTCCTTCTGGGTGAAACAGACAATTTAAATTGCTCGAGCTACCTTTTCCTTCTCCCTCTCAACTCCAAATATTTGTTATTTGACATCTAAACAAACATAATCTATTATGCTAGTATTCTCCTTCCTAGCATTGACTGTGATATAAATACCATTTCTGCAAGTGACCTTTTTTCTCACTGCTGTTACACAAAGGAGAGGGTGATAAGAGTTGTGTTTAAATATTTCCTCCAGAATTAAATTAGAGTTTTGGTTGTATCCCTGAGCCTAAAAGCAGGGGGGCTGGGAGTAAAACAAGAAGTATCGATCCAAATCCCACTCAAGTCAATGGAA
This sequence comes from Caiman crocodilus, assembly GCA_030014935.1. Taxonomy (NCBI): domain Eukaryota; kingdom Metazoa; phylum Chordata; order Crocodylia; family Alligatoridae; genus Caiman; species Caiman crocodilus. Next base: position 44,772,140 of record JAGPOW010003642.1, read on the forward strand.
AGACTCCTATTGAATTCACTGGAAGTTGATCAGAACTTTTTGTACTTAAGAATGAAATTTTGTGCTTCTTAAGTCATAGCCCAACAGGAAGGGATCTATGCTATTGTTGACCAGCCTTTCTGCATTCTCTTCTTTTCCTTTTGTGTCCCAAGAAAAAAATTTAAGAGGTTTAAATAATTTAAAGGTTAATCAGAGAGGTTGCCTAAGTTACAACATTCTCCTTAGTTTCTCTATAGGTGGCAGTACAGTTTGATATCTCCACACAGTTTTGTGATGTCTCCTCTTTGTTGATTTACTCCTACTCCTTTTCTCCTTGCTCCTGTAACAATCCTTTTTGTAACTTTGTTCCAGCAAAAGTCATCAATTTCTAGCTTTCTCTTAGCTGGAATTATGAAGATGAAATACTGGCCCTACACAAGATAAGAATTGTAACTTTTCATTCAATAAAGAATTCACCCAGAGACTTTAATACCCCCTTTCCACTACCAAAAGCGGTAGGGTCTGTATAGTAGTTTAAGGAGGAAACTTCTGCTTTGACAGTGATTCACAGAGTCCACATCTTTGGATCTTTTCTGTTTGATCTGAGAAGTTCATGATTTTTTTCCCACAGTTGTGCAGCCTTGATCTAGTATTTGGGTTGTGACCCAGTAAGCTTGCTGATAATGCCTAGTGAAGGGGAATGGCTTAAACAGCAGAAAACAAGGACTAGCTAACAATGTAGTTCATAGGAAGGAATTTTCTTATAAATATAGTTTTGCCTCAGCAACAATATGGCCAGAGACTCAACAGCAACTGTAACCTGTGCTGAATGATTTGTGTTCTGCCTTCTGGTTGAAGAGAGAGATGTCATCTGTAGGAAGAACAAGTGGCTGCTTCTGATGGAGGACAAGATTTGTAAATCATGTAAAGTATGGAAGATTTCCTGAAAACCAAATTTGGCCAACTCCACAAAAAATGTTGTAGGGAAAAGGAAGAGAGTGAAATGACAGAGATACAAAAACAAACAACTCGATTGGAAATATATAAGCATGTAAAGTATAAGAATCTGAAAGATAGTTTATTTTATGGAAGTATCAAATGTCTATCGAATAGTTGTGAGAACAGCCTGTAACAGTGGTTCCCAGACTGTAGGTTATGATCCCAAATGTGGTTGCAACATCAGCAGATGGGATTGCAATAAACGTGCCCCCTGAGATTTCTGCATCCACAGTGGGAATGGGACGGGTAGGGGAAGCTGGGCTCTGCACTCCACTCTGGCTTCAGCAGCTGCTGCCTCCAATGGGTGGCAGCTGGGGCTAGAGTGCTACCCAAGAGGGGCAGGGGGCTGTGGTTGGGGAATGAAGGATATCTGGGGTTGTGGGGGCTGTGGGTTGGGAGTGAGGGGTCATGCTGAGAAAATGGGGTGATAAATAGGGTCATGCTAAGGAAAAGTTAGGAAACATTGGCCTATAACAACCGACAGGAAGAAATGACCTACAGGTAAGTGGAGGAAAAAACTAACAACTACTCAGCTCAAACCAGATGGACTTTAGGCAATATCCACAACTGGCCAAAGAAGATGTACAGATGAATCTTTATTAGGCTTTCCATGGCATGAAGAGTGAATAAAATACTTTGAAAATGCAAAGGATGCTTTACTGTCCTTGAACAAGGATGAAGGATATAACTCCATAAATAAAAAAGACCTTGAGGCTGATAAGAATAAATCCTTGTGTGTACTTCACAATGTAATACTGATAACATATCAGACACCATTTGAAGGATCCTGGAAGACTGGGTGTTTGAAGGAAGGAAAGGAATATCCTGATGACACTGGAAGTAAAGTTCGTGATGTGGAGACAAAGCATTTGCTTTTGAGGGATATCTATGATGAGGTGGTATTGTTTGGACAGCCTCCATGTCCACAGTAAAGTTATCAGTGGGTAATCCCAGGTTAATGTAATAGGAAAGGCTTTAAACTATCTGTGGAGGGAGAGACTGATAATGGAGTAGATAATACCTATATATGTAAATCAGACCCATGGTATTATACATTGACAAATACCAAGGGAAATACATTTTAGTTGTTTCTATACTAATACTAGAGGCCTATGTAATAAACAAGAGGCATAGGAAATACTTGTGTTTATGAAATATTATGTTTTTGTTACTGAAATATAATGCAATAGGCCTTGTGACAGCAATGTTAAAATCAATTGCTACAACTTGTTAAACAAGGATAGAACTGGATAAAAGGTGAAGTTGTGGCACTACTTCAGATACAGTGTTCCTTATCACAGAATCATTTCAGACTGTATATCATAAACCCCCAAAAGTTTATAGATTAAATTTAGGCTACTCACAGATATCTGCTAGAGAGGCTAATCAATCTGATCAGAGACCAGGACAAAAGTCTCCTTAATCATTTGTCCATAATGCACACAGGAAAAAGTTGTGTTACTTCATGTGACTTCTTACTGTCTGGCCAGTAACAATTTTCCTGGGATGCCGAAAACAATACATGATAATCTCCTTAATACATTAAGTTATGCACCAATATGGGGTTAGTAGCTGTCTAGATAATAGTGTCTGGGAAATGTTCAAGGATATCCACCTGGATGCCTAAAAATTCAAAATTCCAGTGGTGTTACAAAATTTTGTTTTGGACAATATGTCTTTTTGGTTAAATGTAGTTGCAGAACTGGTAATATAACATAAACCATTACAAATAAATGATAGATAAAGGTTTGTTTCTTGTTTGTTTTTTTAAATGTAGCTGACTGACAACAAAAGGCAAAGGAGTCAAAGGCATTTTTGTACATTTAACGTATTAAAAAAAAAACACAAGAAGAAAACTCTGAGGGAGAAATAGGGCCATAGCTAAACAGAAATTTTCAAAAAAAGATAAATACTGATGAGGAAAGGCATGAACAGTTCAAAAATACTTTTGTTTTCCATTTGCCATAGAAAAGGATCTAACACACATGGATGTTGCTGCAAATGGAACAGGAACATTTACTATCAGTAAGGAGACAGTTTCTGCTAAACTTAAACATGTTCAAATCCACCCAAATTTGAGTTAGTATCATAGGGTATCTTCATAGTAAAAAACAAGCAAACATGATATGGTATTAATCATGCAGACATTTGAGGCCAGAATCGTGTCCTCCAGCTGCCCCTACAGTCACATTCATGCCTTATACATGACTCTCTGCAGTTTCTTCATAGTGGACTTCTACATCTGAATCAACATCAGGTTCCTAAGCAACCAAGACCCTTGTCCAGACTTCTTCCTACCCAGCTCCAGCCCTTTTTTGTCTGGCTGAGACTGTTCAGCCGAGGTCCAAAACCTGAGACCCTAGTTTCCTTAGTCTCAGCATCAGTAGTGGAGAGTGCCCTTCAGCCAATTAATCTCCTGAAACCCTCTCCTTCAGGAGATCTGCTCCCTGCTGCCTGCATGATCAGACTTCCTTGCTAGCTTTCAGTTCCTAGTTTTACATGCCTCCAGAGCTATACCCCTTCCTGTCAGCTATCTCTTGAGCTACACACAGAGGTTTATAATGTGCCACAAATCAAATGCCAATATTTGGTCCATATTTTTTTGTATCCAATAGGTTGATGAAGTGAAGTTTGTAGGCTCATCTGTGAAAGGTGTTTTGTAAATTCTCTTTGAGGATTAGAACTGAGAGATTAGAGAGAGAAAATGGGTGTTTTTGTGAGAAATGTGCCCCCACGTGTAATAATTTATTCTTGTCTCTGATAGATTTTCAGTGTGAGTTCATTCTGGTACGCAGTAGTAACAACAGCAGCAAATGGGGGCACTCAGGGCACTTGTGGCTCTGCTGCTCAGTGGTATAAGGCTCCAACCAGAGCTACACATGGTGACAAGGAGTACAGCCAGTCTGGCCCGCCTCTGTCACATGGGACTCCCTGCAGTGCATGTGCAGCTCCCAGGCCTTGTGCACCACCAGTGGAATCCCATGTAATGGAGCCCACACATCCCCCCTCAACACAAAACATAACAGTAAGACTTTATTTCTAAGCTATCATGCAGTCACTCCTATATACACTACAGAAACACAAATCACAACAAAATATGTTTTCTAATAAAATTAAAATATGTTATAGTAAATGTTTGACTTTTAGCATATGATTTGGGTTTTTTTCTGGTTTAGATGGCAAGCCACCCTCCCAAAAGGAGTACTTCTGAAGGTCAGAGGAAGGATTTCTGGTGGCAAAGCTCAGGGGTAAGGGGCAGGCATTCTGGTCTCAAGATGGTGAACAAGGGGTGGGGTACCTGTCAAGGGGTAGGGCTCCCCTTTAGGCCCTCGACAGCTTACCCAAACTCATTAAGAAGCCCTCCAGCCCAAATAATTGCCCACCTCTGGCCCACAGTATCTCATGTAGTTAGCATCCCACGCTTCAAAATGGCAGCATGGATTCTTTAACTAAACCTCAACAAATGCAATAATTTTAAGTCCATGGAAGCTAAATGGATGGATGCTAAATACATGAGATGCTAAAAACATAAGGTATCAAGGCTGCTTGTTATTAATCAAGTACGCAGTTAATTAAGTCTACTCTGATGCATGATAATTAGCCTGAACTGGAGGAGGCACTAGGCATGTGTGTAAGTGCCCTGTTTCACTAGAAATTTTCAAGGGGGGGCTGGATAAATATTTGAGAGAGAAAATTTAGGAACAACGTTCTTGCATTCATGCAGAGGGCTGGACCAGTTGGCCCTTGATGTCACTTCCAACCCTATGATTCTGTTATTCCATAATTCTTCTGCCATGTCTCCCTGTTACAGAAAATAAAGCTCATATAAAAACAAAGTTACATAACATAAAAGGGAATCTGTTCATATTTTTATTTTTATAATCTGGACACAGTCTGGATAGATATTTCACTTACCATTTGACATATGAGAAATTATTTTTTTTAGTGATGTTGAGCTACAGAAGACTGCACCATCAAATAAAGTAAGACTCAATATTTTGATAGAAAATAAGACCTCTGACCATGGGAAGAGATTAGTTCTTTGGGACAAGTGATTAATTATCTGAAAACAGATTTTTTAAAAACAAACTGACATATCCATGGTGGTTGAGAGACAGATGGAGATAGGTAAGCCAAGTTCTCATGTAGGTAGGAAAAAGCATACCAGGGTCTCATACAGTTTTATAAAGTGTATCATAGCAATGAATTCAAAATGCTGTAATAAAGTGGTCTGTTAGGCTGCCCATTTCAAAAAACAATTTTCAGGGGTTTATACTAATGCTTTTTACTGTACCTGGCTTCAGACTTGCAAACAATCTTTCTCTCTGGATAAAGTTTTATTTTATAGAATGAACTAAATCTATAAACTCCCTTTCAAAAATGGGTTAGAAAAGACTACAGATGAAGCAGTAACCAAAGAACTTCTCATCTGGTATATATCAAGAGCTTATATCTCATTGAAAATTTGATCATAACCTTTGTTTACCCTATGCTTGGCTCCTTTCACTGCCTTTCAATAGATCAGACTGAGGATGTTGATATGGCAGGGAATATACCTGTCTGTCATGGATGAGGTTACTCCCTCCCTAACCACCCTTCTCTCACCTTCCAGTGAAGCATCAGAGATTGGCTGCAGCTTAAGATGGGACAGCAGGCATTGGCTTTTTACCGACATTAAGCTCTGCAGCATCTGTATAGACTGAGTGCTTCATTGGGGCTTTTTAGTGCTTTTATCTAGAAGCTGATTCAATCAGCTATTAGATCAAAGCCCCAAAAAGGCGCCACAAAGGTCCACATCTGTACAGACACTGGGTTAGCTGGGTCCAAATAATGTACTTCTTCCAGGCATGTGCTGGGCTCAAGCTGAGTTTAAAGTAAAACACTGGTTTTTGGTATTTTTTTTAAATATCTGTTAGCAGCCTTTAAAATGACCAGTATGGTGAGAGTTTGAGAATTCTCTTTCTTAGATAACTTCACTGGGTGTCTTGCTCACGTATTCATGGTTAAACTGACTTCCAGATTTAAGTAGTCTCCCAGGTGGACTGAAACGAGACCTTGGGAGTTTTTTGCTTTTCTCTGAAGCATAAAGGTGTAGATTTTTATGACAGATGAATGTGTGACAGCTGAACGTTTTGACTCCAATTAGTCACTCTTGAGTGAATCCTTAGAGGTGACAGGCTGGGGTTTGTATAGTGCAAACAGTTGGATTTTTGGGTTGCAAAACCCCTAGTCTCTTTTCCCAGTCATTTTAACCTAAAAGACTCAGCTATGTTTGGCACTTTTATGTTCATTCACCCCAGGGCTCTGTGACTCGAGAGCTGATTAAAGTGACTCAAAAATAGTGTAGTTGAAATAAAATATAATTTATTCATTTCCTCAATGGTACTAAAAGAACAAAGGGTTAGAACTATAAAAGACGTATGCTCCTGATTCTGTCTTACAGTTTAATCTTTCCTTGCCAATCTTGGTGGTTCCAGTCAGGCCACCTAACCATCTCTGGTTGGGACGAGCAGTTTGTCCTGATTCTAATACGATCTCTCTTTCATCACCTTGCTAGCCTGGCAGCTCTCACTGGAGCACCCTTGGTAGCCTCTGGCCACTCAGGGTGATCACAGGGTTCTTGATTATTTTATAATGTCCTTCAGAGTTCCCATTTAGCTTTTAGTAAAACAATCTGTCCTGAACATGGAGCCAAGTAAGAGATATTCTGTCAATTAACAGCATCAGCCTATATCACAGGCTATTGCATTTCACTCAGGTACACTTTATTGAACCTCAGGACTTGCCATGGGACTGCCCATCTAAAACAATGCCCAGCCATGATGTGAAGACATCACGAAATGTGATAATCTACCATTTCCCTTGATAATTTGTTCCTCACTGTTTAAAAAATAAAAATGCACATATATTTTGCAAAAGTTCCTCAAAACTCCACTTAGTGAAAAACTACAGCTACTATTTGACACTGTACACATTTTGCCTGGAACCCTAGGATTTATGCCTGTGTCCAGGACATAGATAATCCAGGTTTCAGGGCTGCAGGTGGTAAGGTTGCTTACAGAGTCTCAGGTAACGAGTTGCTTGAGTAGTTACAGGTAACTGGAAACAGAACGAGCTGGCAAGTTTGTAGACAGAAACGAGCATGCAGGATGAAGGATACGTCAAGAGCAAACGGTGACGGGGAGATATTGGTGAGTGATCAGTCCACCAGCTTTTCTCTGCCACTTAGCAAAGTTCTCTGTACTCTACCATGTGCTCAGAGCTCTCTGACTTGGGTGGAAGCTGCATGGACCTTTATACTTTTAGAGTAGCCAATGACAAACCACCAGGTGGGAATAGCTAATGAGGCACAATGTACCAAATTCAGAAGTAACTGTAGTTGCTTAGGGCAGTTTTATTGTGACAGGGGCACTCAACTGATTTGGTTATGACATTTACCTCAATGGGTCACAGACTCAGGCCCCTTCTTACTTCTCTATTTTATCTACCCAGCAGTCTAACTTCAGCTGGAAGGGTGTAAGATACCTTCAGCCCAAACTGACCTGTGACTTTTCATTTTGGACTTTTCATCATTTCCTTTGATACAGGAGATCCCAGTTCGCGACCACCAGCGGCGTAAGTATAGTTAAAGTTATTTTTGCAACAAATACTCTGTGCCCGCCTCTCCATCACCGGCCTGCCTGACGTCCGATTAAATTAGCAATCCTCTGGAAGGCTCCAGCCACCCGAGACAGTAAATATATGCCCTGAGAGAGACGCACAAGCTTCCAATGCCATTTATGAAATTTTGCATTAACTAGATTTTAATCATCTATTACTATTTCTTGCACAAAATTTCCAATCTTTCTTAAAACTAAATTTAAAAATAAAAACACAATAATTCTTTGTCCATATTACAAATTAGTGTTTAAGGAAAAGTAAATTCTGCTTTCTAGTTTAATTCAGTGTTTGATAACAGATCCCCACCACTACCAGGTTCTGGGTATCTTCAGTTAGCATAATGATTCATCTGCCTACAAAATCCTAAAAACAGCACAACCCAATAAGTCAAAAAGTGGTAACAGTGCCTTTAATAGAGACTGCCAATCCCAACTATGTTTTAACCTATTGTTCCTAAACAGGTTATAAGCACTGAGTTTAATATTCTAAGTACACAAGTTATCCCATCAAGTTTCAACAATGACCATTTTTCCTCATAAGTAAAAATCTCTAATTCCTCTTGCTGAATACTCAGACAATAACCTATCATATTCATATTCAGTAAGCAGACAGTATCAGATAATTAAATCACAACTAAACTTTTTCCTAAGTCAGACTTTAGTGGGGGCAGGAATCCTAAGTACTTCAGAGGCATTGTGGGGCATCTCTTCCCCTTGGGTAGAAATTGTTCTTTGCTTCTGGTAGCTTTTGCTATCATTACCCTCTCTACCTGTTAGGCCACAACTTTGAACCTGAAACCTCAGCCTATCGGTAATGTCTCTCATCCAGCCCTGCCATTCAGTTAGTCATCAAGGTTGGTCAAGGCTGGTTTAATGCCTCCAGTAGCACCTAACTCTCCACCTGCTCCCTGTCACTGGAGTGGCCAGCCAGAGTCTGGTGACCCTTCACTTTCCCCATATAATCCCCTGACCTGGAGCAGGAATTGCCTGGGTATCAGGACTTAATTTGCTTTATGACTGTTCTTCTGGTCCTTCTTACTTTCTTCTTGGTTCTACTTTCTGTTTGATCACCTGACTTCTTGACCCCAGCTTGCTTCTGGACTTTGTTCTTTGTTCACCTGGCTTCCCGAATTGGCTCACTCCTATACCCCTCTCTTAGATTGGTCCTTGACCTAGTTCAGCTTCTGATCACTCATCCTGGCCTTGGTCAGTGTCCTGATTCCCCAAGTAGCCCTGGACTTGGCTGCTCACATCGTGGCATGATACCACTTTAGTTATCTTACCATACATTTTTGCACTTAAGTGGCAGCTTTCTAGCAGTGTAACTGGCATTTTTTGGACTTACATATAGGTAGTAATACTATCTTTCCAGCACTCTGGACTTGAAAGTAGGCTACATGCTGGCCAGGCATACATATATGTGTGTGTGTGTGTGTGTGTGTGTGTATACTTGAGTCTAAATCTTGAAAATGTAGCCAGCTATAAACTCATGATTAGTTGGTATTAGATTCCACAAGTGGTTAAGCCCTAACAATCGAGTGGTTAATCTGACTAGAAAACTGCAGGCACGGATTCAAAGCCATCCTTATTCATGATGCCACCAAAGAAAGGGAAACAGGGCAAACTGAAAGTTGTGTGGCTCACAGATGCTGCTGATGTTGTTCTGGAAAGGAAAACTTCAATGACAGTACCTGAGAGGGTCCTGAATAATATATGACTTGTGGTGTGGTGTTTAAAGTAGTGACCTGGGAAGTCAGAAATGCAGTTTCATATACACTGTGGGTACGGGGGGGCTAGACTCTGGGTCTCCTATTTCCTGAGCAAGTGCCCTAATCACTCAAATATTAGGTCTAAAACATGGATAGGTCTTACTCCTGCACTTATCAGCTATGCTCAGGCACACACCGGGGTTACCAACCCATGAATTTGTTTTTTTACTGACAATCTGCAAGCTTTTACTGACAGCCAATGTTTTTTCACTGACATAATTTTACTTATATACATTTTATATAATGTAAATTTAACTCTTTTGTCAGATCTTGTCCTGCTGTCAGCACACAGTTAGAAGGGCAGAATTCAAATGTAGGGGTTTATTATAAACCATAACAAAAAAGTTTGGTTGTCAGGAAAAAGTTTGCTGTAAAAAAAATAAAAATAAATGTCTTACATTGACAGCTCTGCTTGACTGCAGTGATGGTTTTACACTGTGCCAGCTGCACCCCTATATCTTTATGCCCATGACTACACTTTGAACTTTTTTCCCTCCCTCCCCCAGCCCACATCCCAGCATCACCCCACTGGCCCTGCTCCCGCATTCCCAGCATGGACTCCCCTCCCCCCGCAAAAAATACCTGCAATTCAGCAATATTTCAGACAGTGTAGGAGGCAGAAGTAGCACACAGATAAGAAAACACTCCCTGTACAGTGGGGCACTCCTGCTCAGACACCAGAGCTTCCATCTGTACTCCGTCAGAGCTTCAATCAAGCTGTGGTTGTTTAGTGTTTTTAATGATGGTTACATTTTTTCTAAAAGAACTTTACTGACATCCATTTTTAGACTGATTTTTTATTTTCAGTCAGTAAATGTACTGACAGTGGCCATCATGGTACATACAGACATGCCTTTCTATGTACCCAGCCACTGCATAGCCCTACCATACATGTTCAGTTTAAATGTACAAGTAAAGTCAAGGTCAGAACTAGCCAGATGACTAGAAAACTGCCATTTCAATGCACAAAGGGAAACAGATTTCAACCCTAGAGGCAGGGGGGTGCTTATCTGTGTTAGTCTGTCCAAGTTTTATTAAGGTCAGTATGAAATGCCATGGTAAAGGAATGGGTTCTTTCCCTGTTCAGTTTCTCTAGCTCACCAATTCTCCCCTATACATTTGAAACAAAGATAATTTCAAGACCCTAAGAACAGAAATCCTTTTTCTAATTTAGTGAATAACTATCCCTGAATGTGTTCTTTTCTTCCTATTACCCAGGTCATTTATAACAACTGATTCCTTTCAGATAACTTTCATTTTGAAAGTAACTCCAGTGAAATTAAAACAAGCTTTCAGTAAAAGATTGCTAAATTGCAGTTTCATTTATTTTAGAGACCCCATCCATTCATTTTATATAAATTAATTTACATAACAAACCTAGCACATGCATTATGAATCTCATATCTAGGAATCCCTTTAAATCTGTTAATAGTTGGCCTAAGCCAAAAGCTTGGATTAGGACCATTCTTACATTTTCTATAAAAGACCTTTAAATGTGAAGCATATAAATGTAAAAACGAGGAGCAGAACTGCTACGGCAAAGACAATCTCCCCCATATGCTGAGGCATTTGAAATCCAAGGGTTGCTGGTTGAGTCTACTTCCATCAGTGAAAAAAGCCTCACAGTATGCTCTTGCCTATTTACTGTGGACAAATGAAATATACTGAAGTTAAGTGACTTGGCCAAGACAAAAAAGTATGTGATTGGCAGAACCCAACTATATAAACCTTATCTCCTAGCTTAGGACTCATGCTTTAGCCACAAATGCTCCTTTCTTTGTCACTGATGATTAAAAACTGATGAATATAAAAGAAACTGATTATTATAAAACATACAATTGATATGAATAATAGCAACACATAATATTTTGTATGATACATTTTGTCACCATTCCCTAGTAATTACTTCATAAGTAGTAATTATTTTACATCTATTTTTCATATCCAGTTTTATAATTTGTGGAATATAGATGCCAGATCTCTGTCTTGCCAAATATTGAATCAATATTCCTAAGGATGATATTGGCCAAACCTCAGTCAAAAGGCCAGATGTTTGTGGGGGGGGGGGTTGTAACCCATGGAACCAGAAAGATTTTATATTGTGCTCTAATGTCATTCTACACTCTGATTTCTTGTGTGCTGCAATTGAGGCATAGTTTTTTGTCCCTTTGAGAAAACAGGAGCATTAATACAGATTTCATATCACAACACATGAATCTTATCATCTTAGTCCAAGAGCACTGCTCGTGGTCTGTCACTGAACAAAAAATCTACACCCTACAGGGGTGAGCAGTAAGGGAAGCCAGTAAAGTGAATTCATAAATACAGACGCTAAAAACAGTTTGTAAATATTTAAAAAAAATGTAAGCATGTATATATAAATTTTTAAATTAAGCATAGGCTTAATTTCAGACAGTGTTGAGGTTAATAATCCCTATAAAATTCTCCAAGCATGATAAATTCAGTCAGTCTGTGAGGCAAAACAATAAGCTACCTAAGTTAACAATGATTTCCATTTTAAACTGATTCCTTTCCGTATCAGAAAGGCTTTATCAAAGGATTTCTTTCATTGCCTAAGTATGCCTGTAGAATATTTGAAAAGGTCTTAATCCACTTAAATACAGAAATATCAACCCCTCTGATGAATGTGTGATTGTGAAGTGGTTATATCACCTTGAAGCAGCAGCAAAGCTAATCCCAGGCAAGGAATATTTCTGGGTCTGTTATGCAAACAAACAATTGGCTCATCATGACACACATTTTAAGAAGTTTTGCATACAGGGTCATTGGCTCCCTTTGCTCTCTCAGACATCTATAGAATTCTATGTTGTTGTTTGCTATCCACGTGGTATATAGCAGAAGTAGTAATAGTATATGTAAGAAAAAACCTATCTAAATATGATCTAGTGCTTATTATTTTTCTCTTCCTACAAATCCCTCATTTTGTAGGATGATTCAAGGTTTATTTTATCAACATTAGAATGTGCAATAAAGACTTACTATCTATACTTGAGCTAAAAGAACATGTCTTCAGATTAACTAGAAGATCTAAAAATCCCATACAAAACCCTTCAATAGTTTAAAACAAACTATGAAGAAAAAGAAATTCAGTCATCCTTTATATTGTCGTAACAGTCTGTATCTGTGCAGTTTTGCACAGCCTTACAGAACACCCACTAAGGGTATGTACAATTGTTCACTTCACCTGGGGTACATTCAGACAGCTTGCTTTAAGCTGTGTGGATGTAGACTGGAAGTAGCAGGTGCAGCCATCTGTTGTTCCTGGGAGCCATGTGGGGAGCCCAGTTAAGGTAATGGGGTGAGGTCTCATTGTTGGGGGAGGGCTAGCAGGTCTGCAGAGGAGGAATTGATAGAATCAGGAGAGGGCTGGTAGGTCTGGCAGGGGTTGTCAGGTAAAGACAGGGAACAGGGGCAGTGGGGAATAAAAATATCTCAGGATTTAGGGATGGGAATAGCATTACTTCAGGGTTGGGGTGCGTGACTGGGCTTTCCCCGCCACTCATCCCAGCTGCACTGTGAATGTGGGGATGCATTGTGAATGCATAAAGGCATTCACAAGATCAGGTTAATTTTTTCTTAGATTCAGTTAATCCAATCTTAATTTAAAATAGATTAGGTGGACTCCTATTAGCTAGGTGCCATTTAGCTTGGGCCTTTGTACAATTTATCCCCTCTATATGTCTATACAATTGGTTATTTAGATCACCCTAGCCCTGTTTAGGCTGATCTAAATGTAACCCTTGTTCATACCCTAAGGTTTATAAAGCATTTTCAATACGTCAAATTTTGTAATGTTTTAGGTATTATCAATGTCTTTGGTATTTTCTTCTACAGGCAATTCAGAATTATTTGTAAAAAAGCCCCAAACTCCCCAATTTCAGTTTATATTCTAATTCTTTATCATACAAATTCTTATTCTAAGATATATTAACTTGCAGTCTCTATAAGTATTCTATCCCAGGCAGTATAACATTAGCTGAGTACCATATGGGTGCATCTATGCAATACACTTTCTTCAAGATTACAGCAAATGACTGTGCAGTAAGCATTACCACCTACCTGTGCAGACACTTACTGTGCAGTAATTTGGTCTAATCACAAGTAAATTTAATACCTGTAAATACAAGTAGAAAATTCAAGAGTAATTGCTGTGCAGTATGGCATACATAGATGGCTGACCAGGAGCAAATGTGCTCCCAGTGAACACAGTGGGGGCAGAAGATTGGTCCTTGCCCTGGGAGCTGCCTGCTGCAGGGTACTGGCAATCAGAGCCTGGGTGGGGACAATGCCCCCCTGCCCTGGCAGCAAATAGCTCCCAGCCCCCACTTCCTGCTCATGGAGCTGGGTCTGGGAGATAAGAATCTCCCAGCCCCTTTTCCACGATTACATTCACAGAGTAGGGGCTGGGAGTTCCCTGCTGCTGATGAGTTAGCAATGGCCCAACCCTCACCAGGAAACAGCTGTCTCCTGGCCTCATGCTCCTTGGTAGCCTCTGGGCTGGCACCCAGGGGAAGCCTAGAGCTTCCCCTACTGCTGCAGGGGGCAGTGTAGGACCAGTGGGGGTGGGAAAAGACTGTTGCAATGATCAGCAAATCTGCTCCTGCTTACCCACATGTATAGATGCCTGCCCTATACATTTGCACATATAGATGTGCCCCAGGACTACGGGATACAAACTGAGTTTTCAGTGAATCCACCCTCATCAGGAATCCATTTGGTTAGCATGAAGGGGATGAGAGTAGGGAAGTGACGATGCAGTCCTCATTTACTAGCCGTTTGAAAAGACTGTGAGATTTCCAAACGACAAACACAAATTCATATGCTGTACTCCATGCTAATCAAGTGGAGTCCTGTAAGGACAAGATTACTGAAAACTCTCAGTGGGTGCATCTACACATGCATTTTAATGCATAGTAGACTATTACTGCATATTGAAGCAGCACATAAAAATATGCTATTATGCTAATGCACAGTAAAATAAGCTACTGTTCATTAAGCAACATCTAAGAAAAACATGCTTGCACTACTGTGCACTATGGCAACCTAATGCCCATTAATTTAGTACCTAAGGGTGTTTATAGATGTGCCCTGGGAGGTTGGGGGTGGGGCTTTAATTAATGAGCCACACTAATTTAAAGGACCTAGGAGTCATGTCCACCAGCAACTCTGAGTTGAAAAATGGAGGCAGGGCACTTGGAACTAAAGCTCATCTAGAAAACTTAGGGGTTCTTTGCTGAGGTGGAGTGATATTGGTCCTCAACTTTGAGTCATAATGACTTGCCAAATCTGAAACAAGGAAAACAATTTCCCCCAAGGTCAGATTGGTAAACACTACAAAGTATTTGCTTTTTTGTGTGATGTGGAACATAGTCTTCTTCTTAGGATATTCTGAGTATATACTACTACTTAAGAGTATGATCTATCCCAGTGATTGCATTTTTAGGACACTGGAAGTTCTCTTTCTCCCTTGCTTTTATCTGTAGAATGTTGTAGGTTTTGTTAGTGTTGCAGAAACCATGCCTTGTAGTTACACATGAAGGTGTAAAGTAGCAATTTTGAGGCTTCCTTAGGTAAATGATTTACTTCTAATACAAGGGACCAAGAGGCCAGGACTTGATGGCCCAGGAGGCCCTCTCTAGTCCTATGTTCTGACCAGTCACATATCCATTATATTAGTCGCTTATATAGTGTTCGAATCAAATCTTTGAGTGCTCATATCAAAACTTACTGAAGTAACTGCACAGAAGATCAAATCAGTCAGGTGGTAGTTCCATACAAAAACAAAAGGAATGTTATGATCCCCTGAGATTGGTTGCAAAATAGGCATTATTCACCAGTTATTGAAAATTTGGAGAAGCCAGAATTGAACTGATAAGCAAGTGAATAGACATGCACTTTTGATTCCGGAAATGTAGCCATGTGGCCACAATCCAGGAAATCCTGGAGCACGCCTCCCTGCTCTACTGGAGCAGACAGCTTGGGCCAAGGTTAGCATACCCATCCTAAAAGAAGGGTTTTGGGGGGAGATGCAAAGCATCCTGGGATGCTGGGGAACTGTGACTTAACTTGAATCTGGAGGGGATGAGAAGTTCCATAAACCTATTTATCTACATCAGTTAAGTCTGATACTGCATCCAACTAGGTTTATCTTAAACTGGTTTTGGCCGTTTTGAAAGCAGTTTACATGCACCAAATTTATTTTTTGATGGCTTGAAAAGGGTATTTAGAGGTTTGGTTTTGGGGACCTGGCTTATAGGCAGTGTGTGTGTGTGTACGTGTGTGTGCACGTGCGCGTTAGAATGGTCCAGGATGGGCAGCAGGGGTTAATTAATTTCTAAAAGCCTGGATGTCTCACACACTGTTTTCTCAGCCTTCAGAAGCAGACAGGCTGTGTAACAAACAAGAACACACAGTCTGAGAAACTGGGGACAATGTACCATGCTTCCATAACATGAAATACAGAGGCACCAGTTCTCAAGGCCAAAGAGGGGGTGCTGAAATTCCTGTTTTGGAGAGGTGTGCATGTGATGATGGAGTATGCTGGTGGAACAGAACATGGGCAGTCTGATGAACACAGAGAGACCAATTGATAGCCACAGATGACGAGTCATCAGGAGTTATCAGGAGGGAAGGAGAATACAAAAGCAGAAACTTGAAAGTAACAAAAGGCCTGGGTTCCTCCTCCCCAAGACGGTCCCTGAGAGGGTTTCCTGTTGCCATCCTCATCCCCCAGAAGGGATCTCCAAGGTCACATAGACAAAGAACACACCACTGCCCATCTCATCTACCCCACTGGGGGAAGGGCTTCAGTATCCCACCTCCAGTCTACTGAAATCTGGCACTAAGAGGGAAGTGTGGCCTTCAGAGTGAAGCCTGTGTCCTGGTCAGATGATGCTTGACTCTTATGACAGCCCTAGGATTGGTAGATACATAGAATTGTTTAATTGCTTGTATTGTTGCTTTTCTGTTATCACTGTGTATCAATACGTTTGCCTATTATTGAATGGAAAGGTCATGGATGGTCTGAGGGAAAAGGCATCTGGATCCTAAATCCAGAGCCAACATGTTGTGTTCCAGATTTGAACCAGTTTCTGATCAGTTATACCAGTTTACGTGTAATTTCTGTCCATAGCCCGTGCATCAAAGTGCCTTGGTTTTAAAACCCTGTTGGTCACTAAATTAATGAAAGCTACAAATATCATAAGGTACTATAATTAATTTAAATTTCTATTGGCGGGATCCCAGAACACTATCTGAGGCAGAATTTCTTTTTACTTCAATATGAACTAGAATTTACAATATTCAGTACAATTTTGGATACCGAAAATTTTAATACTTTCCTTGGGCCAGACTGAAGGTGAAAAGGAAGAAGCTACTTTACAGAAGAAAGTGCTTATTATAATTTTGGTTCAGTGAATAAATAGAAACTTTTTAATTCTTTATTTTCCCCAACTCTGCCAAGGATTGGTTTTCTTTCTCTTGATTATATTTTCTCAACATTTACCTAAAGTCTCATTAAAATCTTACAGTAAATAATCAAAATGTTGGGGTTTTTTCATATTAGTGAAACTATGAGTCAATATAATCATTACAAGGATTCTACTTATATTTGACATAATAAAGGAAAAAATAACATAAAGGAGGTGAAAACTCATGTAAATTTTATTAGATTACTGATTTGGTATAAATAAAAATGTTACGTTCTTTTGCTTTCTATCCTCTAATGGGATTGCAGGTGTTCACTGACACAATAAATTAGGATTTATAAAGAATACACCATCATTAAACAAATTAAAGAGATACTGTAAACAGGAAACAAAATTCAAATTGTCTATCAGAGCATAAGCCCCATTGAACCAGGTTGTTATAAGCCAGTTAATAAATGCTTTGTTAGTTTCAAAATCCAAAAAAACCACAGAAAGGACATACAACTACCAAACAAGTCCTAATAAGTATGGTCACTGTTTGTTTAAGTGATTATTGTTACTGTAAAACAAGTATAAATATCTTATTAATCTTATTAATAAGTAAATACAGCATCAAAATATCAACCTGTTAAAAATTGAATATTTAATGATGTATTTAAACAAAGTTTAATGGGGCAGTATACTACTAAGGCTGTGCAAAGTTTCGGTCCCTGATTCGATACAGTGGGGATACAGTCCGATTTGGTGGCTAAATCTTTGAATCCGAATGGACTCAGAGGACCCTTTCTGAAGCTCTCCAATTAATAATTTGGAGGGTTCTGATTTGATTCAGAGATTCAGACACAGAAAGAGCTTGAAATGCTTTTTCTACACACCTCTGGGGAGCAGGCGGCTCATGCATGCTGTGATGCTGGGGTGCATGGAGCATTCCGTAGGAGTGTGGGGGCTCCCCAGCTTGCTCAGCAGCAGACCTGGCAGTGGATCAGAAGCACTTACAGTCCACTTCTTGGTCCACTATGAAGCACACATGGGGCCTCCTCCGGCTTGGCAACTGGTGCCTCCTGGGTCTGGGGTGGGGCACCCAGGATTCCCCCATAGTCAATCACCAAGCCAGGGAGAGAGGGTGTGGTGGCTCCCCAGCATGCTCCTCAGTGGATCCGGAAGTGAACTGGAGGTGCTTCCAGTCTACTTCTGGGTTCACCGCTGAGCATATGAAGGACTCCCCTGCACTCCTGTGAGATGCCCCAGCATTGCAGTGTTCACAAGCCATGCTGGACCCTGAGGTATGCAGATAAAATTTTTAAAGCTCTGTCTGTGTCTGAATTGCTTTCTCTGAAACAGCATCGAATCTTCAGATTCAGCTAAATCAAATCAGGGACAGTGATACAAATCAACTAATCAAATCACTGTCCCTGATTTGGGCTAAATCTGAATTGAATAGGGCCTGCTTTGCACGCCCCTACATGCTACTACTCAACATGGCACCTAGTTAATGTAGCTGTAGTATTTTCCTCCTAGATAGTAAGTTACTATATTTAAAGATAATTATTAAGTTTGGAATCTCAAGAAATTAGAAAATATCAGAAATAAAGTTTACTAATTTATCTTTCCCCCCCTTATCTGTACACAATACAATATAGTCTTTAACTACTATTTTTTCCTCAAAACCCTTCTCTGGGGATGAAGGAGGGCTGTGTAGTGAAGGACAATGATTCTCTAGGATGCCAGCCTTTGTTATTACAGAAGCTGGCAGGCACATGATGGGACTGCAGAAAGAGAGAATAATATTACCAGTGTAGGTGGGTAAATGCTATCGTGGATCTGCCTGCTTGGAAATGGTTGAATTATTTTATCTAAATTTTTTCCAAAAAAAATATTCAGGATGACATAGTTTAAATATTCAGGAAATTGTAGTTTAAAGTTAAAATTGTCAAAGTCACGAACAACTGAAAATGAGGCTTAGAATGGAAATATTGGATAACCTTAATATTTCCTGATTTTCAGGAATGTATTGTTTAATTATAAAAAAAATACATGCTACCATTGGGCTCCACATGTCCACATCATTTAGTTGAAGCCAAGCTGTCATTCTGTATGATGCTGTCAACCTTTTTATTGCTTTGTTGATTTACCTTGAAATATTTGTGCCCCTCCTCCCCAGGTGAATGTCTGGAAACAGGTATTGTATCAGTGAAAAACTATCACTTCATAAATTCTTACAAGATCATTTAATTTTAGTCTATGATTCTGTTCTAAAAATGTGGGATGAAAAATAAGACTCAAATTACTCTGATTCTATTCTATTTTCAGGATATATATGTCTTTTGGGGCTAGCAAGGCAAAGGCGTGTATCTTGTTTTAAGATTGTGACCTTATTGCACCCAAGGAAACATACAGAGCAGAATTCTATTTCATCCAATGCATGACCAAAACGCAGCTTGAAACTAACTCTTAGTTACCCAGTTGAAATGTAGGACCAATTCTATTACCCACTCTGGACATGTAAGGGCCCCCATTATATGAATAGGAAGATGGCATGTCTCCATTTCTATAATATGACTTTCTTTAATACATACTCAAAATGTATTAAATGCATTTTCATTATTTAGGAGAAATTATTTATTCAGTTAGCAGGAAGATGTATGGAATTTATTTTCCTTTACTGAAAAATGTGAATAATTTCTTACTGTTTCATATCATGGCACTGAATGCAATTTTGCTTCAGATTACAGGAAGTGCAGTCTAAATCACATATGGACATATATAATAGAAACAGGGGCTTCCTCTCTAATCTGTCCTATTCTATGGTATTCTAGGGTTTCTGTTCCCATTAAAACAAAACAAACAAAAAAAAGTATGTGTTTAAGTGCTTTTCTAAATAACAGTGGTTCCCTAAATTCAGAAATTTGTCAGAATTAGATTTCTGAGTTGCAGCAATAGGAGCATGAAATCTGAAGAACAGATAAATTTTTCATTTCACATACAATTTATATGTGCTTAGAGCAAGATATTGGGATAAATTATAGCCAACAGTCAAAATGCTAGTATAAACACACCATGATTACACATCTTCCTATAGCCTCAAAACTACTTCTATATTGCTGTCCATGGCCTATAACCCTAAAAAACGCAGACAGCATTTCAGAGAATTTAAACGTAACAGCAGATTGTTCACTATCTCTTAAAGTGGCTCTTTGAAAGATCATGTTATTTCTCAAACTGGTAGGCTCTTAAAGAATGACTAAGTCCAAGGCAGCAGAACTATACACACACACAAATATGCATTAGACCACTTACTGGAACTAGGAATTTTTTAATCTCTTCCAAGGCATGACTCATACGTGAATAAGCTTCCCCAGGTGGAGCAAACACTTCAATTAGTACATGAAGCTCATCACTCAAATGTGCATACTTGGCTTCCCCACTTTTCCTTAGCTCTTCTTCCTGTGAAAAAAGGTTATTTATAAAAAATAAGAATCTACTCATTTTGCATTGGTTTAACATTTACAGTGAAAATGACAAAGGACATAATCTAAGGAGACTTACAAATTGTTAGAGAAATAAAATTCTAGTAAAAGCCACTTAAAAATTTAAAAATCACTTTTGAGTGTCTGAGTGATAAAATCAGCATAATTACCTAAAACCAATTTTAATCATAGCAGAGAAAAATGCTAAATACTTCAAAACCGAATATTGAAATATTAACCCAATAATGCAAAAAAATATGTGCAAGAGAGAGAGAACTCACATGAACTTTCTCTGTACTAAGATGTTTCCACTAAGTATTTTACTACTTATTCATTTGAATTGTTTATTTATTTCCACCTAGACCATGCTCCATTTTTTAATGAAAATGACATGCTATCATTAAGGAAAAGATTAGTCCTTACAATAAAAGTCTTCACTTGAAATCAGGTAGTCAGAATTTCATTTCTAGCTCTGCCATAGACTTCCTGTGTACTATTCAAAAATCACTTAATCAATCTTTGCAGACAAGGTTCTTTGGGTAAATCCTATATTATTTACCAGAACAACTCAAATTGTTGGAAAACTAAGTGCTTTACCAATCCATCCAGGAAGAGCACAGACCATCTGCAGATGCTTCAGCCTGATGAAGGGCATTTGTGCCCAAGAGCTTGCTTGGCTCTAAGAAGAATTTTTCCACCTATTTGAGTTGGTCTAATAAAAGATATTGGATTTACCCAAAGAACCTTGTTTGCTTAAGTTCTTAGACCAACACAGTTACAACCTGTACCCCCTAATAACTCTTTAATCATTATTTTCTGTTGACGTACTATTTTCTTTTGAAGTACTTGATCATTATTGATTTAAACAGAGATATCACTGGGTGCATCTACATGTGAAATTAATGTGATGTAATAAACTCCAAAGCAGTTTGAGCCAGAGTTGACTGCTCCTAAGTGCAGTGTCTACACATGAGCCCGGGACTGCAGCAAATAGAGCTGGAGCAGAGCAGCCCTGGGATAGCAGAGGGCACAGGTGTCAGCCCCGAGTTCTGGGTAGTGGCATCAGGCAATGGAGGGGCTGGCAGGAGGCAGAGATCTGGCCTCCGGCTAGCTGGGCTGCCTGGGCACAATTTGCACCCAACAGTACTATCTTACAACAGAGTTAATTAATTTACTGTGCCCTCCTACCAGTGTGTGTGTAGACTATGATACTTTACTGTGGAGCTAATTAATGTATTCTACAATGAAATGCATGTGTGGATGCATCCATTGAAAAGTGCATAAAACAGTCTATAAAGAGATGTTACACTGCATTTCAGTGTACTGGAAAAAAATCATTTACTCATAGCTCCTGCAATAATTTAATTTGAAGAATTCTTAACAAATTAGAGTTTGGTAAAATAAAATGTTACCATAGTAGTTGTTTCAAGTTTCATTCATATTTCTCAGTCTGATCCCAAAGACAGAATAAACAAACTCAATGTCACCAAATACATTTATTTTCCAAATGAAGAGAAGGGCAACAAATCTGAATCACTATATTTATCAGGCCTTTACACAGCTGGCCTAGTAAAAAATAGATGGATACATAAATGGATGTATATATTAGTCAGATGATTTACTGCTACATTTATTTTCCATGTCACGTTTGAGATATGCTGGTAGCATAGTAATATTTATTGTTTCATCAACACACTTGGAAACTATTAGGTTTCTTAATTTCAGGCCCTTCTCCCCAAACATACTGACATTCTTCTTATCATCCCTAGCCAGAAGCTGTTTCTAAATAGTAAACTCATAGGGATGGCGTGGAGAAGATGGTCACTGTGCATCTTCCCTAGGTAGAGGTTGTATCTTAATTTTTCTTACATACTTGCTTCGAATTTCAGGCAAAATAGACAACACCAAATATTTTTACATCAATTAATGCAAACCTTGGTTTAAGACCTTTTCTCTGCCTCTTAGTCTCAGCATAGAGCTGAGGCTCCCTACTTCTACAGCCTTTGTTTTTTAGAATATTTCATATTTAGTAATTCAAATAATAGACATTTTGGCTAGCTCAGAAAGACAGACCTTAACTCAGAGTTGGGAAAAATACTTCCTGAAATGTTATAAAATCTTCTCTTTGCCTAAAGTTTATATACCCACTAAGTTTCACATTAAAAGAATACATGACTATCAAGAGAACCTTGTGGAATATGTTAATGGTATTTATTGCTGTAAATGTATCCATAAGCAGTAGTTATCAGCTACACACATTGTTTTCAAGAAGTTACAACATCCATGTGATCCCATATATAATTCTGCTTCTGCTCAACACAAGTCCTACCTGTGCAGATTGCATTGTAGGCGGTGACTCATGACACCACCTAAGAGGCCAAACCCTCGTAGTGAAATCAAACCCCTTGTAGTAACGCCTGAGGCCAG